>CM035131.1:106432357-107632357 GCA_020205605.1 Panax ginseng | reverse complement strand
CAAGTCCTTTAGATCATTACACATCTCCGTCGTACTTTGGTGGTATTCACAGTATTTGTCCCGACCCCTCTTTTCGGGCTTCGGGTGCGTCGAACATGGATTGAAAAAAGGTTTGTTCTGCATCTCTTCCAATATCTTCGCCCGATCAGTGTTGAGGGCGGTGTGAACTTTGTTGACATTCCTGTTCGGGAAAGGTGGTCGGCCACTTCCCGAACCTCCACCGTTATAGTTTTTCTTACCATAATTATCCGATCTCCCCTGATTGTCGAACCGTTGATAGCTTTGCTTATCCCGATCTTTAGACTTCTCATAAGACTAGGAGTATGGTTTAAAATTTCCCATGGCCTCCTCTATCGCTATGAATCCCTCAGCTCGGTGGAAGGCTTCTGTCAAATCTTCTGGAGGGTTGATCACTAGATCCTTCATCAACTTCTTCGATTTCCCAATATCCAGATCAGTCGTGAAGAACCCCAAGGCTTGAGGGGAATTCAGTTCGGCTACCGAGCCCACAGCCTCGCAGAATCTTTTGATGTACTAGCCTAGGCTTTCGTCCGACCTCTGTCTCACCTACATGAGGGATGCTGTGATCTTTCTTCGCCTCCTGTTGCTTCCGAACCGAGCGTGGAATCTATCCCGAAGATCAGTACATGAATTAATTGACCCCGCTGCTAAGGTTCCCATCCATTCTCGGGCACTCTTTTTTAGGGTTGTTGTAAACATGTGGCACTTGGCAGCGTCAGAATGTCCGTAGTATGTCATCAGCCTATCATACCCGTCTGAATGATCATAAGGATCTCCCAATCCGTCATATGTCTCCATCGGGGGCATCTTCTTTTTGGGGTCGGCAGTCACGTGGTTGATTTTTGGTGAAAAGGGTGAACCTAGGCAGGTCGAGGGTGTCCTTACCGAACCCTTCGCCGCGAGCAGTTTCTCTAACTTTGTCACCCTTCGAGCGAGGGGGTCAGACTCCTCTTTACGAGGGGACGATCTGGGTCTGTCCCCCTCGTATTCAGGAGACGCGTCCCTCCTCCTCTGTCCCGATCTTCTTGGATGCTCCGATCTTCGTTCTTTCGAACGGCTCCTCCTTCTGCTTCGGCCGTCTCGAGAGCGGCTTCGGTGCCTGCTCCTTTCTCTTTCTGCCTCTCCCTTTCGTGGTGACTGAGATTGGCTCCGATGCCGATGCCTTTTTGAGGACGCCTTCTTTTCCCCCACCATCTTCGCCATCTGCTCCTTGAGCTCTTCCTGCTAAAGATGTAAGGCCAGCATGGCGCCTTTGTTTTGCTGCATCTTCTTTTTCAGGATAAACTCCTTCTGGTCTCGTCTGCCTTCACCTCGGTCCTTTCCTTGCACCTCAAGTGCCCGAGAGTGGTTTTCATCTGCATGACTAACTTGATTAGGTGTGTGTTGGCTGTCATGGAAGAGTATGCGCCTGAGGGAAGGGGCTGGTTCCTCCCGATCACCCTGAACCTTGGAACCTAATTTATCTTTCACCGACCCTCTCACCTGGGTGATCTGGTGGGACTTCACCTTCTCCTGGGCAGTGGCACTATTCTCCCTGCTCGCCATGGCCAACTACCGAAAAAGTTGGTTGTGATTGTAAAAGCACTAATGCCCTCCTTCTAGCACCAATGTTAACGCCAAGTTTCGCCGGCGTATCCAATCACATAATCCACGCGCTTGAACTCGCGCGATGAACAGATCACACATAAAGCTTCGACGATTTGCACGGGGATAACTCGATTGTGAGAATAAGTACAGGTTGTTCACAAGGTTTAAAAATTGAGGCTTTAGTGTTTAGTGCTTCAAAGAAAGTATTACCTATTAATTGTAACCCTGGCCTTGTATTTATAGTACTCTCATCACCTTAGAATCCTTCTCCGAGTCGGATTAGGACTCCTAAACATGGTAGTTACCATAATTTGGGTCCAACACAATCTCCTTAAAAGGTGGAAGTGGAATCCAATCCAAACATTACCTTTGGAGTTACCTTATTCAAATACGATCAGGACTCAGACTTAGATGCGGGGATGTACCCCAACGATAGGCCCAACCAACTGGGACTCACTAACTAGTCCGAGCTTGATTCAAAGGACTCAAGGCTGACCCGAACACCATACACCACCGTAAGGTTATGGCCCAAAGGATCGGATACCGAACCCGAACACCTCCAACATCCCCGAGGGCTTCGGCCCATTAGGCTTATGAATCCCTTTTAGTATCAGGCCTTCGGCCCAGTTGGAGGTCGGTTAAAACGCTCCCGAACAGGTGATAAACTTAAAAAAACAGAGGTTTTATCTTGTAGAATGGCTTGTTCTAGTAACCGTACCATGTTGCAATGTATATATATTTAGTTTATCACCTTTTGCTTTTTCTGTCAAGAAAGAATTATTCCTCTTATTTTTTTATTTTTGCCCTTCAAAAAAAGCTTCATGAAACTGAACATGCATTGGTAGATCTTGAAGAAAGACATAAACAAGCAAATGCAACCATCAAACAAAAAGAATATCTGATTTCCAATCTTCTCAAGTCTGGTAAGCAAAGAGTCATCTGTGTGTAAGGAACAGGTCTGCCTTTATGTTCTTAATTGTATTAAATTGTTTCCATATTTTTTTTCTCACAATATTTGGTAAGAACATGTTTCAGTCTTATTAAGGCGTTCCGCTTCATTCTTTATAAATATGTTTTTGGAAGTGGCTAAAAACACAAACTCCTTTCTAGGCAGGGTACGGAGTATAAATTGGGTCAATTTTATTGCATTTAAATTCATTAAAAGGAGTACAACTAGAATTTTAACCTAGTGCAAATTATTAAAGTGATGCTCCATTTGTGTCGGTAAATTTGTTTTTGAGCTTTTCTCACCCTTTGTCATCATGGACAGGTTGATCAACCATCATGCGTGCATTTGTATATAAAATATACAATATACAAATACAATAGCGAATTAATATATTATTCTATTATATTTTATTTAATAAAATTCTTATTAATATAATTATTAATTATATAGAAAATAATAGAAAATATAATTATAATTATAGAATAAAAAAATAAAAAAATACGGGGAATACTTTCAGGGAGTGGTTGGTCCGTCAGAAAAGAAAAAGAAAAAGTGGCTTGCATTAAGCTCAGAAATTCACAAACAATGCCATGAAGAACTCAGAATCCATTGAAGAACTCAGAACCCCTACATTTGAGGAGCCTCTTTTCACAACAAATAGATATAGGATCGAACTAGTTCACTAGTCCTTCTAGCGGAAGCTAGAATATTTTTTTAGAATTACTTGGCCTAATAGTCAGGGGCATAATCGGATAGAGATTTTTTTAATCCCATCCGTTAGTAATTCTAGCGGATGGCGAGATGTGATTTAAAATCAAGGGCATTGATAGTTGTAATGAAAGGTAGAGATGGTATTTACCCATTATTGATCCATAGTAAATAGATGCTATGGATCATTGCCTTATATATATATATATAGTCCCGTTCAGAAATGCACCAATACAACGGACTAGGCAACGGACCAAAGCAAAAAAGGAGCACGGGTCACAAAGCAAAAAAAATTGCAAGCAAAATAGAAGCTCTGTTCAGATCAAAGCTACGACTCCTCCCTCTAACTCGTCATCTCTCTCTCTCGCTATGAATCAGTATCAAACGGAAGGGAAGATTCCTACAAAGCTCCGACCGATTTCTCTCACTACGAACCTGTTGCAAACGGAAGGGAAGATTCCTACAAAGCTCCGACTAACAAAAGGTAATGCTCTCTAATTTTTGTTTGTCGCGAAAGAAATCTAGGGTTTGTTCCCTTTTCCCCTATGTTTGATTTCTCCTTGTTCTGTTGGGTGTAATTTTTGATCCCTTTTCCCCTATATTTGATTTTTCCTTGTTCTGTTGGGTATAATTTTTTATCCCTTTTCCCCTATATTTGATTTTTCCTTGTTCTGTTGGGTATAATTTTTATACCTTTTCCCCTATGTTTGATTTCTCCTTGTACTCTTGGGTGTAATTTTTTATCCCTTTTCCCCTAGAAATAAATAATGGACTTTCAAATATGGGAAGTTTTTAGTTTTCTGTAGAAACAATTAGTCCAAAGCATAGAGTCCTGCTGAATTGGTTGTGTATAACGGGACAAGTGAATCATTTACTACTGAATCTTGTAGCTAGTTGTGGCAGTTTCTGAATAAGAGATCAGTTGACTAATTCAAAGTAAGTGATTTACTCATGTTTGCAATTGGTTGCAGTTACGTTTTACTCATGTTTTTTTTATCAACATTACAATCATGTTGCATCCTTTTAGAAAGGAAGTGATTTTCCCTTCTCCCTCTTCCTCCCAACCTTGATAGGAAGTGGTTCCTAGAGAAGATGTGTAGTTCCTGCTTCCTTAACAAAAGTCCTTAGCTTTCAATTCCAAGCCTCCTTGTAACTAGAATTAGAATGAATTTAAAAATATTTTGAGCTGCTACCACTTTTAATTGTTATTTAACTTGTAGATAGTTATTTTTGTAACAAGTGTAGTACTGTTTCAAAAGATAATGCTGATGCTTCTCCCTTTCAAATGTGACTTGAATAAAAGTACAATACAAGGTGCTAAAAAGCAAGAATTTAATATAAAAGAGATTTTTCTTTGGTTGTTGTCTTGTTGATCTCAAATTTGTTATTACCTTCTGATTTCTCAGTTGCAATCCTTTTTTTTATAGATTTGAAAAGGAGCTGATCGTTGCTGTAGGAAAAGGAGAACCTGCTGCTGTGATGACTGAAATTAACTTAGAGGAACCTTGTTTTCATACTCCTTTTGCAAGGCAAAGACAAGAATAGATACAGGTTTACTTGTACCTCATATGAGACATTTTGAGGATATGAGTTGGGGACTTAAGCTGGTTGACGCTCGCAATGAGTTTTGTAGTAGTAACTACAATTTGTCAATGTAATCTGTCATTAATGTAGCATGCCTCAGACGGTTTTGGTCCCTTCTTGGTACAAATTTCTACAGTCTTTCTTTCCATTTTAAGGAAAGTAAGCAGTAGTATGTTTTGTACTAAAGTCTAGCTGTAGTTCTGGTTTTTCCTTGCGGTGTTGTTAAAGAAAGAGGTAGAGGTGAGTGTGCAAGTACAATTTATTAATGTCAAAGGAATGCTTTGAGTACATACATATCTATAATTTGTATGGAATTCTGATTCATTTTTATCTTTGGCTCAACTAACCAGGCTCATTACAATTTTTGAAGGAATAGTGAACAAGAAGATGGTATTGATAATAGAGAAAAGTGAAATACAACTCAGCTTCAAAAATATGACTAACTAGGACCCAATACTAGACGTGTAGGACAAAATTTATTTGAATCAACCAACACCTTCTATGTATATTTTGTTAGTTCCAGTAGGCATAATAGATCTAGAAGGGGGGGGGGTGAATAGATCCTTTTAATTTCAAATACTTTTCTAGTTTATTTTGTATTGCTAATAATTTAGCATATGACAAACATAAGAATTTTTTCAAGCACAGCGGAATAAGTAAAAGATCCCCTTCATTGATATATTCATAATCATACATACATTGTTCGTAGAGTTAGTTTAGTGGTAAGCAGTTAAAACAGACATAGCAGTTATAGCAGCTAATGTACATAATATAAATGATATAAAGTAAAAGACACAAAAGGTTTTAAGTGGTTCAGAGACTCAAGCTCCTAATCCACTTTTCTGCTTTCAACTAGCAGGATTTCCACTAAGGAAGGCAAAGACCACGAATCACTAAGATTCCTTCAAGGCCGGTGACCTTGGGACTTTAGTTCACTAAGAACTCTTCAAGGCCAGCAGCCTTGGAACTTCTCTAGTTCCCTAGGAACTCTTCAAGCCCAGTATGCTTGGAACTTCATTTAGTCCCTCCGGACAAGGACCCCTTAGGCCCTAGCTTCTTGTTATTGTAGTTGTTGTTGTTGTTGGTGCTGAGCTGCTAAGATGTCATTAAGCTCTTAACATCTTTTGTACTTAGCATCTTGGTGTGGTCCTCTTTGTTTTCAGCTTTGAGTCCGGACCACGTCTTCTTTGGTGCAGCTTTACTCTTTTATGCTCATCTTCATCTGATATCAGCTGTGCACCATCACCATCTGGGTTTGCTAAGTCTCTATGCTTTTAGTAGACTTTGTCTGGCACTTCGCATTCCCTGAACCCTTCTTGAATACTTTGCAGACATGGTTCTGCACTTGTTCAGTTTTAGCTTTCGGTTCATGGTGATTCATAGAGTGGCTCTCTTGATCTTCTTTGTACTCAGCCACTTTCCTGAATGCTATCTTCTTGGCCTTCTCGGCTCTCAACTTTGTTGCCATCTTTAATGGCATTCCCATCTTTGTTGAGTGAAGCTTTGATCTGTTTGAGTTCTTCTTCAAAGCTGCTTCACTTCCACCTTGGTAGTCTCAGTATCACTGAGGCTTGTTCTATTGATCTTTGGTGGAACTCGTATAGTCAACAATAGCATTCACCAACTCAATGATTCTGCAACTTCACAATCATCAACAACTCTTGATCTTTGAAGCTCTGTTGATTTATACTCCTTCTCAATCTTCCCGTTTGAAAGTAGCCGTTGAAAGCTATTCAAATTGCTTTGCAGATCTCGAGTTATTTGGTACAGACTGCAGATGTGACATAACACCTTTTCCTGACTTTCTGACACTGCAGTCTACTGTTTCACCTACCTCATCAGAATTGTCACTTTCATGTCTCGGGCAGGTAGTCAACTTTATTTCTTCCTTCTGATTTCTAAATCAGAGGTTGTCCTTGCATCTATGCTCTCAATAAGCTTTTGTCCGAATGCCATTCTTCAGATTGAACCGTTGCCAATGCTTCAATCCTTAGTTGTTCGAACTCTACGATTTTCTGATACACTTTTCTTTGGACCTAATCGTAGTTTCGTATTGACATGTAGAGTTAACACTATGATCGGAAAGAGTGTTTACTTGAACTATGACGTAGAACACCTCTTTCACTTGTTGTGCAGTGCTTCAACACTTCTGTTTGCCTTGACTGTTCTTAGATACTGATGGCTTGATTTCTTGCTTTGGCCCCTTCTGAATAACAAGACACTTCAGATTTGTGGGGTGTCCAGCTTGCTTTGTCCTTGTGATCTCCCGTTCACTTATCATCAATGGACTGACCCAATGCTTAATCACTTTAGCCTTGTTATTCAGAGGCTGACTAGTATCTCAGTGTGTACTCCATCAGTTCCTTCTTAGTTTGGCAAACACTACGATCTTGATTATTTCCAAGATTGTTGTCATCTTTCTTCTTGACTGCTACTGCACTTGATGACTTTCCTTAGTCAGTTACATAAGTCTTCTTCTGATCTCCTTGCAGAAGACTTCATCTCGAATGGCTTCATAACTCAATCTTGATGTTGATTGGGTTGGTGGTTAGGTCTTCTGTTAGCTTGCATGTCATTCGTTGAGTTCTCTCTGGTTTCCTTTAGGTGAGATGTATCTTTGCAGTATCAACTAGAGGCTTCATTCCTTTGGATATTTAGGGAGTTCTCATTTATCGAGAGTCGTATTAGCTCTACGATTCTACCTTGGTGTTGTGAGCATATATGTTGAGGTCTTAGTTCTGCACTCTACGATTCAGCTGTGGCTGTGCAGACACTACGACTCCGAGATCAGATCTTGACACTACGATTTCTGTCGTTGTGTTTGTTGTCTTCATCTGATCTTGCTCGACTATGTTTTTTGCCTTTGATACGATCAGTAGACTCTATGATTCTGAGTGCAGTCTACGATCCTTTACTTGGCCGTTAGTAGACTCCGAGTGTAGTCTACGATTCTTGACTGGCTTTGGCAGATGCATGTTCGGCTACCAGAAAGAGGCCGTCCTCTAAGATTCTGAACATGACTTCCTCAGCAGACTACGGACCTGAGGAAGTTCTCCTTGACACACTATGATCCTTCCTCGTCTCTTCTGGAAGTCTATGAACTCCGAGATCTACTATCTTGCAGACTACGATTCTACCTTGATAGCTCTTGAGTTTTCCTTGACTTTCCTGGCAGACTACGATTTCTGGTGTAATGCTCGACGATCAGATAAGCCTATCTATTACATCATAAGATCAACCTAACATGCTTGATCTTTCTATATTTATAGTCCTTGCACATCATTTCTTTTTAAGGACTTTACAAAGCTGTTTTACTTATGTAGGATTAACCTAACACATTTGATCAATTCATTCTAAGTCCTTGTACATATGTTACTATTATCTATCAAAGGACTTTACATCGTTTCTTAATGCAAGCATTCTTGCATAATCATTCATATATATATATATATCATAATCAAATCATATGTAAATAGGAATATCATTCACATGTTTATTCCTGACAATCTCCCCCTATTTGATTATGACAAAAACAATAAGTGCATATGCATGTTATGAATGAATCTTATATACACTGAGCTACTGTATTTCTAAAAAAGTTAATTATGAATGTCTTTTATAATGATGTGGAATTTAATACACTGACATTTTAAATCCTGGATCCATAACATACCTAACTAGTTAGAGATGTACCTCTTAGGCTCCATGTATGCTTCCAGGATGTCTGTTGATTAGTTATTTATTTGTTTGATTCCTTTGCTCCTGCTCCCCCTGGGATGTGGAGCTATTCATTTATTCTTCTTCTGGTTCTGGCTCTGGCTCCCCCTCAGTCTTAGGCTCATCACCCTTTGGCTCCCCCTTAGATGATGATTCAGCTTCTTTTTTTGCTTTCTTCTTCTTTGTCTTCCTTTCTTGTTTGCTCCTACTCTCCTTGCCTTTTCTTGAATGCCTCTTACTTTGCCTTTTTCTATGCCTCTTTTTCTTCCCCTTTTTGTCATTAATCACTTGAGAGAGCTGTTCCATGTTGGACATAAGCTGCTCCATTAGATAAGAGGAGTTACCGACTTCAATCTTGAGTTCTTGTTGACTTAACTCAAGTTGCATAGAGAAGGACTGATTCATGTTGTCAATCTTGTCAGAGAGGGCTTGGAGTTGTTCTTCATTTGTCTTTTGTGCTCGTAGAGCTTCTGCTTTTTGATCATTTATGGCCTTCAGATAGATGTGATCTCTTTCTTTGATTTTTAGAGATACATCAGCCATAATAGCTTAGAGTCTATCTTGAACTGAATTATCTCCAGCTGCTGTCGCCCACTTTGATTCTTCATGGATTAGATATCTTCTCAATCAGTTCATCAGAGTTTTTCATTAGCTCTTGCTCCATAGAGATCTCATCATTTGGTTGGGCAGTTTCTTGTTGATCCTTAGATTGGACTCTACGATTTTCATCCTTTGACAGATTTTCGAAGTTATTAAGAATTTGAGAAATCGTTGAATACCAATCATGGGAGGATGAAGGAATGTCAGATAGTTGTGCTTGGGTAGATAGAGACATCTAAATCTGGACTTGATCATCATCAGTGGTAGAGTGAACAGACTCTACTATTAACGTCTTTGCCATATTCCCTTTTCCATCAGAGTCCACTCTACGATCATAAGGAATATAATGATTTTCGCGTATGCTTCAGAGATCTTGTAGTGGGGCTTGTCATTGATCATCATGGTTGAAAACTTCTTAACCTCGGGAAGTTTTGTGACACAGGCCCAAATTTGAAACCGAGAGTAGCACCAAACCAAGTATCTTTCATCTCTCTCGGTGTGTGCCTTTAACCATGGCATCCATGGGAAGAACCATCTCATCGGAAGGTCTTCTAATTATGCAAAGATAGTTGTGCAATCTAACTTCATATTTTTCCAGTTATGAAGCACTTCATCAGAGTCATCCTTACAACTCGAAGTTGTTCATTTCCATGATTTATCCATCTTCTTTGGTGGTTCTTTGGTGGCTCATCAAAGACTTCCACTACAATTCTTCTCGCTAATTCCACGTAGGAGAGAACAGGATAGTATTCTAGTTCCTCAGATTCATCAATAGATTCTTCTTGCTGAATTTCATTTTCAGAATCCTCTTCAACAATGTCTTCCTTGGAATCATCTCTCCTCAATCTTTGGTCCTATCTTCAAAGATTCTCTTCCCCGATCTTGATTCACCATCACTTAATTCAATGACTGTATTAGAGTGCTCACTTCTCTTCTTAGAGGCAAATTGAGCAATCAATCTGTAGCTCTTCCTTCTGCTTAGAGGTTCAGCTATGGGAGAATCAGACTCTTTTTCTTCTTCAGACTCTGAGGCATCAGGCAAGCCTTTTTGATGTTCATCATTGGTAGGGGCAGGTATTTCTTTTGCGATCTCATCATCTTTTGATTCAAAATGAGAGCTTATTTGAACATTTACATTTGGAGATTCAGATGGGTCATTTTGCAGCTTCTCTTCAACTTCAAAGTGAGTACTCTGAGAATTGGCCATAGGACTTAAATATTCTTCTTCATCAGCAGAGTTTACATCTTCTTTCATGGATCCAAATTTTCACCTTCATTCATTGGATCTCGATCTCGTGGATTCATCTTGAGATCATCAGTTTCCTTTTCTTCTTTTGACTCTGCGTCCTCTTCTTTGTTAGATGTGCTTCCTTAGGAAACTGGAACTGATTTCTTCATCCCTTTGCTTTCTTCTTGGGTGGTTCTTGGAGTAGTCTGTTACTTCTTCTTTGGGTTTTTAGCAGGTTCATCTTTGGTTTTTCTCCCCGCTCCTTGTTTCTTCTTGTCGATTGGAGATATGTCTTGACGAAGCTCTCGTGATTCTTCACATTCTTAGGCTTCTTCTTTGCGGTGTGGAAAAGAATCGATGCAGAGTCATCGGACTTCAGAGCTTTCCACCTCCTTTGCTTTTCTCTTCTTTGCAGAGACTTTTCTGCTGCTTCTAGTTTATGTTAGCCTCCTGTTTTCCTTTGGGTTTTTCTTCCAGTTCACAAACAATTGTGGAGACATTACTTTGTGAACATTTAGAGGTTCTCCCTCATTATCCTTGATCTTGCTTCCTAGCTTCTTCTTCATCACTATGCTTACAGTCTTCCACGAAATACTTTTGTAAGTGGTTTGTCTCAGAGATTTCTTCAACTCAACTTTTTTCTATCCATTTGGAGATTTGGGTTAACAGACAACTCCAAAGTTGATCTCGCTTCTTGAACTATGGCGGACATAATCTTCAATCACCGGTCGAGTATGTTGTGTGTCGTATTGGTGTCTTCAGACAAGATACATTTTCCCACTATCTCAAAGAAGGAACTCGAATTCCTCCGAAACTCTTTTTCTTCATGTCCTTTCAGATCAGGTTTCTTTGGTACCCCATAATCTCCTTTGTTTTCTTAGTGTTAATCTCATCAAGGTTTTTCAGTCCTTGGTCAAGAAAACCTAAGCATTGGTTGATATCGGATGATTTCAGTTTTAGAGACTGACCTTTAACCTTGGTTGAAAGAGTTTCAGCTTTTATGGATGCATTTGAGTAGAATTCCTTAACCAGTTCAGTGTATATTCGAGTGCTTGCCTCAAGACATTCTGAGAATCCATCTTTCTTCACGAGTTCAAGAATGTCTCTGAACTTCTTTTCGGATTTCTCAAATGACTTGGTTCCGAGTTGAATGCCAGTGATTACTCGCCAGTCTTCCATTTGAATGATTCAAGGAATATGGATATTGATTCAGGGAGATTTATGAGAGATGGCTGATTGCGATTTGGGCAAGGCTTTGGAGGGTTAATTGATTTTGGCTTTTGAGAGGATTCTAGGGTTTGAAAATGGGAGGGAGAGAGGTTCGATAGCTTCTGATAACTGTTTGCTAATTTGAATTTTCCTTTATGGCGTTCCTTCTAACTCGATACTACTGTGATGTGTTAACTAATAATTGGTTGCACGATGCCCAAGAATGAGTCAGAATTCCCCATTAACTCTTGATTTAATGTCCTTTTTGAAACAAATGGCGTCTAATAATGTGGATTGATCGTTGACCATTTTGGTTCGTAGACTAAGCATGATAAAAGCATTTATGGACTCTCTACATTTTCCTTTATCGACTCAACGATCATCTTTTGAGAGATGTCAGAGTGGATGGTTTTGATATTTGTCCTCATGTTTTGGCGCATAGCTCAACCACTGATGTACTTTATGAAGGCTTAGGCACTTTTCTTCAGTAGGACATCTTTCTAACCAGCATTCAAACTTATCTCCTCACAATCAGAATGGTTGGGCAATTGTCCAGTTCTTCCGAGGTCCTCATGAGCTAGAGTATCATCTGGTAGGACTGCGATCGTCGAGTCTGCTTCTACGATCGCTGAGGTTGCAATACGATTGTGGAGTTCTCTTCAACCTCTACTCTACGATTGTTGACTGACTTGGTCCTTGAGATGAATTTGATTAAGCAATTCTTCTGGGTTAAGGTAGCTTAGGAAGGGCCAACCTCTTAGAATGAGCTGAGGGTCAGGTTTGCCCCTGAGGTGCTTTCCAAATGACGTACTTTAGGAGTAGTTTGCACTGATATCTCATTTGTCCTTTTCTGGTGGGGAGGTCCTCTCCCAAATTTAGACAATTACATTTGCTGTAATCGTGGTGTCTTTCTGCTCTTATACTACAATCAGATGTTTGATCATAGGCACTCCACGATTTTGAGTTAAATGTCGATGGGTTATCAAGAAGACGTTTTGAGGCGCTCCTCTTGACTATGGATCTTCATTTGGTTCATCAACCACAAAGTTTTGGGACCTTGTAGCTGGTACATTGCTTCATAGAATATTTCAGTGTTGTTGTTACTTAACAGATCACTGCTCCCCCATGGTTGATGATGTCTTTCAGTGAGGTGTGATTTCTTTTTCTTCATGTACACTAGGAAGCATTCCTGCATATCTCCTTCTGACTGAAATCATTAAATCTTCTTATTTCGTAGAAATGGGCTTCTTCAGGGTTGATCATTCTACGATCCTTTGACAGCACTACGAACGTAGTCTTCTTTTACAGTTTGTACTTGGAGTTTTGCTCCCGTACTAAGTTCCTAATGTTTGATGCTCGATAGTCCTCTGATTTGAGCTTCCTTGAGAACAAGTTTTGCTTGCTTGAGCATCTAAGACCCTTTTTCATCTCTGGTTGAGTGGTATGCTTTCATATAGAGGTTTGCAGCCATTTGAGCTTTATTTAGATTAGCTCAGCAGGTCTTCAAGGACAGGCTTTGACATGTAGGAGTTTTGTCAGAATTATTTACGAGCAGTCTAAGCCTTCGGCCGTTGACTCTTCTTAATCAAGTCTTTTGCTTTAGCATTCCTTAGTGTGGTCGATAGACCAAGTACTGCAGTTATTCATTTCTAATTTTGTTGGGCTTGACGCGAAACGCATGCAATGAAATTAAAATTTTAAAGCAATTTCGAAACCCTAAAGCAGGTCCATGGGAAAATCAATTAATTCAGAGGTTTGAGATTATACAGATATATAAACAAAATGAGAATCAAACCCATTGCGCCTCGAATCTCCAACTCAATACAAACCGATCATGCTCTACTTAGTATCCACACGAACGCCGCATTTAAGCAGTCGAAGCGATTCTCGCAATAAGAAGGACTTCACAGTACTAGCCACCAAAAGGAATGGATTTTGAAGCTGTTTTCTCTCTAGTCTCTCTCTAAGAAGCGGCTAGGGTTTTTCAATTATGATATCTTACCTAAGTAAATGCTATATATCATATATATAGTAGTTAAAAAGGAATTAATCAAATCAAAACCTAATTTTATAAAATCCTAATTTATATATATATATCTCTTAATTAAGTCTTACTTAATTAATATACATATATACAATTATCCTTTTAATTTAAATTCGTGATTTAAATACTATTAATCATATTAATATATTTAAATTCTTAAAATTTAAATTAATTCCCTTTTAAATAACGTTCTATGTGTGTGACCTATAGGTTATTATTACGTTGGCAATAATTTTAAAATCATATTATAAAATTATAAATGTGAAATGACATCTAGTAATGCATCATCGCTACCCAAGTAATAATAAGATCGATGATTCGATGCAACCTTTTCGTGACCAATGTTTCAGGTGTAATTTAATCCTTTTAACCTTAATATCCTAGATTAAACTCGAGTCATGGAATGTGTCATACTCTTCATAATTTAATCTGAGTTTTCTTGATCAATGAGTAGTGGTATATGAAACAAATCACTATTTGAGCATGGCCATGCATTTCATAGTCCTACTCAATCAAGAGGCCTATGGATATCACCCATAATATATAGGATGGTTAAATTCCATCTAGATCACTCATATTTCTCACACGATTAATGATGAACCCAATAATCACCTTTATAGTCCACCCTATTAAAGGTGACATTTGATGATATCAAAGTACATAAATTCTCGTGTAGTAATATAAGCGATTTCAGTCGGAGGACCATTACATCATTGTCACTATGAGAATTGCTAATGACACTTCGCATAATGCTCCATATAGAATTCTCATGGTGGGTCCATCAAAGACATCGTTCTCTAACATGTACCTATGCATTGACTTAATATCTCATATATTTATGACCAATGAGATTTGGTCATCAATCGATCCACATATTTTAGTCTCAATGCATCATTGTTGTCCCATCAACAATGATACTCGATTAAGGACATTTAAGAACACCGATACTAATGGTAATATATAATCTCATGTTCAAGTCACATACTTGAAACTATATAATTTGTATCACTATTCTAAGGAATTTTATTATGTTAACAATTATATTACGCAGTAAATAAAACCATAATAAAATCATATATTTATTCAATCAAATATAATATCAAAACGTTAAGCAATTATATCAAATAATTGGCCTCTAGGGCATAAACTCTAACCATTTTTGGTACCCATGGTCAAATGGGTCCTGCTAGGTTAGTTTACCAAACCCCTATTCCTCATATTTGAGTAATCATTATGTTGACCACCATCAGTCGTATTCATGCATATACTTCATTTAGATAATATATTTTGAGATGCATGGTGGTGAGTGTAAGAGAAATCTGTTATTTTAATAAAACACTCTTTTCCTTGATGGTTTCATCATATGCTAAGTTATGATCATAGAGTTTAAATGTTCACAGAGTGAGAATCAGCTCTATGATTTATTAGCATCTGGTTGATTCATGGAGGTGATCAGTTTCTATAAATCTTCAAGATTCTCTTGTAGATCTGATCATACTCTGTGTGTCATTAAACACTTAGACTATAGGATGTACAAAGCACATTAACTCATCAACAAAGATTTCTTCATATTCAATCGACCTGTGAGGCTCTTAAAACCATTTCAGGTCTCTTTCAAGTTATCATCTTCAACCTAAAACTTGGATTGAGAGAAAGTTTATAGACATTTGAGTTTCCATCATTAGTGTACTTTCTCTCTTCACCTTTTTAGATAGATTATGAATACTTGAAGGAAAACTGTTATAGTTCATGAGTAAGGTGCAAATATGATGTTCATATCTATGTTAG
Source organism: Panax ginseng (assembly GCA_020205605.1). Classification (NCBI taxonomy): domain Eukaryota; kingdom Viridiplantae; phylum Streptophyta; class Magnoliopsida; order Apiales; family Araliaceae; genus Panax; species Panax ginseng. Next base: position 107,616,922 of record CM035131.1, on the reverse strand, counting down.
CGAGCAGAGTGCACTTTTTCTTTGTTAGTTTCTTAACAGTCATTTATCTTAGATATACTGAGTTTAGGCATTGATGTGCATGTTTTCTCATTTGCTTCTAACAACCAGTTGCTCTAGTTGACCTTCAATCAATCAGTCGTGGTCTTGAAGATGTAAGCTAAGAGAATCTCAGCATTTTTAATTCTTTGGCATCTTTCAGTTTGCTAAGTTTGCACCCAGCTGCTGGTTGGCCAAACACATGTTTAAGAAGATCTTCTTTCTTCTCTGGATAAGCGTTTCTTAGCATGTGTGGCCTTTTCATCTTTCAAGGTGTGGATGTTTGACTCTTTGTCGTTGATATCTCTTGAGCTTTCTCATCTGGTCTTCAGATTACAAGATTGACCGCAGGCGAGGATTGGTCTTGTTGATGTATCAATTGAGAACATAGACCAATCTGAGCAGTTTCAGGTGTATATACACATATAACCTGTTCACAGTATTTCCAACGTGTGAGCTCATCTGCATATAACAAGTGACTTACTACTGAACTAAGTATAAAACAATGTTTATGCCTAGGATCAGACTCAAAGCGATTAGCTTTTGAATATAGCTTGAGAACCTGCTCTGATACCAATTGTTAGTTCCCAGTAGGCATAATAGATCTAGAAGGGGGCATTGAATAGATCCTTTTAGTTTCAAATACTTTTCTAGTTTATTTTGTATTGCTAATAATTTAGCATGTGACGAACATTAGAATCTTTTCAAGCACAGTAGAGTAAGTAAAAGATCCCATCATTGATATATTCATAATCATACATACATTGTTCGTAGAATTAGTTTAGTGGTAAGCAATTAAAACATACATAGCAATTATAACAGTTAATGTACATAATGTAAATGACATAAAGTAAAAGACACAAAGGGTTTTAAGTGGTTCAGAGACTCAAGCTCCTAATCCACTCTTCTGCTTTCAACTAGCAGATTTTACCAAGGAAGGGCAAGACCTCGAATCACTAAGATTCCTTCAAGGCCGCAGACTTGGGACTTCATTCACTAAGAACTCTTCAAGGCCATCACCTTGGAACTTCTCTAGTTCCCTAGAACTCTTCAAGCCCAAAGAAGCTTGAACTTCATTTAGTCCCTCCGGACAAGGACCCCTCAGGCCCTGGCTTCTTGTTGTTGTAGTTGTTGTTGTTGTTGGTGCTGAGCTGCTAAGATGTCATTAAGCTCTTAACATCTTTTGTACTTAGCAGCTTGATGTGGTCCTCTTTGCTTTCAGCTTTGAGTCCGGACCACGTCTTCTTTGGTGCAGCTAATCTTTACTCTTTTATGCTCATCTTCATCTGATATCAGCTGTGCACCAACACCATCTGGGTTTGCTAAGTCTCTGTGCTTTTAGTAGACTTTGTCTGGCACTTAGCAATCCCTGAACCCTTCTTGAATACTTTGCAGACATGGTTCTGCACTTGTTCAGTTTTAGCTTTCGGTTCATGGTGATTCATAGAGTGGCTCTCTTGATCTTCTTTGTACTCAGCCACTTTCCTAAATGTTATCTTCTTGGCCTTCTCGGCTCTCAACTTTGTTGCCATCTTTAATGGCATTCTCATCTTTGTTAAGTAAAGCTTTGATCTGTTTGAGTTCTTCTTCAAAGCTGCTTTAGATCCACCTTGGTAGTCTCACTTTCACTGAGGCTTGTTCTATTGATCATTGGTGGAACTCGTAGAGTCAACAATAGCATTCACCAACTCAACGATTCTACAACTTCACAATCATCAGCAAATCTTGATCTTTGAAGCTCTGTTGATTTATACTCCTTCCCAATCTTCCCGTTTGAAAGTTACCGTTGAAAGCTATTCAAATTGCTTTGCAGATCTCGAGTTATTTGGTGCAGACTGCAGATGTGACATAACACCTTTTTCTGACTTTCTGACACTGCAGTCTACTGTTTCACCTACCTTATCAGAATTGTCACTTTCTTGTCTCGGGCAGGTAGTCAACTTTATTTCTTCCTTCTGATTTCTAAATCAGAGGTTGTCCTTGCATCGATGCTCTCAATAAGCTTTTGTCCGAATGCCATTCTTCAGATTGAACCGTTGCCAATGCTTCAATCCTTAGTTGTTCGAACTCTACGATTTTCTGATACACTTTTCTTTGGACCTAATCTTAGTTTCAGATTGACATGTAGAGTTAACATTTATGATCGGAAAAGAGTGTTTACTTGAACTATGACGTAGAACACCTCTTTCATTGTGCAAAGGTTTCAACACTTTGTTGCCTCGACCTGTTCTTAGATACCGATGGCTTGATTCCTTGCTTTGGCCCCTTCTGAATAACAAGACACTTCAGATTTGTGGGGTGTCCAGCTCGCTTTGTCCTTGTGATCTCCCGTTCACTTATCATCAATGGACTGACCCAATGCTTAATCACTTTAGCCTTGTTATTCAGAGGCTGACCAATATCTCAGTGTGTACTCCATCAGTTCCTTCTTAGTTTGGCAAACACTACGATCTTGATTATTTCCAAGATCGTTGTCATCTTTCTTCTTGACAGCTACTGCACTTGCTGACTTTCCTTAGTCAGTTACATAAGTCTTCTTCTGATCTCCTTGTGGAAGACTTCATCTCGAATGGCTTCATAACTCAATCTTGATGTTGATTGGGTTGGTGCTTAGGTCTTCTGTTAGCTTGCATTCCATTCGTTGAGTGCTCTCTGGTTTCCTTTAGGTGAGATGTATCTTTGCAGTATCAACCAAAGGCTTCATTCCTTTGGATATTCAGGGAGTGCTCATTTGTTGAGAGTCGTATTAGCTCTACGATTCTGCCTTGGTGTTGTGAGCATATTTGTTAAGGTCTTAGTTCTGCACACTACGATTCAGCTGTGGCTGTGCCGACACTACGACTCCGAGATCAGATCTTGACACTACGATTTCTGTCATTGTGCTTGTTGTCTTCATTTGATCTTGCTCGACTACATTTTCTGCCTTTGATACGATCAGTAGACTCTACGATTCTGAGTGCAGTCTACGATCCTTTACTTGGCCGTTAGTAGACTCCGAGTGTAGTCTACGATTCTCGGTAGCTTTCGCGAGATGCTCATTTACGGCTCAGAGGCAGTTTGTCTCTAAGATTCTCGAACATGACTTCCTCGGCCAGACTACTACCGAGGAAGTTCTCCTCGACACACTACGATCCTTCCTCGTCTCTTCTGGAAGTCTATGAACTCCGAGATCTACTATCTTGCAGACTACGATTTTGCCTTGATAGCTCTCGAGTTTTCCTTGACTTTCCTGGCGGATCACGATTTACGGTGTAGTGCTCAACGATCGGACAAGCCTATCTATTACATCATAAGATCAACCTAACATGCTTGATCTTTCTATATTTATAGTCCTTGCACATCATTTCTTTTTAAGGACTTTACAAAGCTGTTTTACTTATGTAGGATTAACCTAACACATTTGATCAATTCATTCTAAGTCCTTGTACATATGTTACTATTATCTATCAAAGGACTTTACAACTTTTCTTAATGCAAGCATTCTTGCATATTCATTCATATATATATATATATATCATAATCAAATCATATTTAAATAGGAATATCATTCACATGCTTATTCCTGACATATTTGAGCTGTAAAACTGAAGCAAATCGTATTCCACTCACAGTAGCAACCTTAAACACCATGTGCATTACTCCACAAATACGTACAACGGCACAAAACGTTCTATTGATGTCCATCTCAACATATAAATATTGTAAACCACAAATTATACACTGCATACATAACATGTTGGTTAGATAATAAAAATTATCAAAATTACAACCAATTTAATAACATTAACAACAACACCGCATACATAACATTACATTAGAATTTGTATCCATTTTGAGATCAAGAGGTGACATTCTTTTCTTCAAATTGCGTATTGACATCAAAGAAGATTAGTTCTCCTTTCTTGGTTCCTCATTATATAGCTTTTGAAATGAAAGGGAAAGCAGAATATCACTAATGGATGAGATAAATATAATTCAGATATATCTCAAGTTTCATGACAAAATAAAGCCCGAACATAGAACCTATAAAAAAAGATCACATACCTATCAGAAATCTCCAAAGCAAATCACATAAATCTAAAGTCTGGTTTATAAAATTGCATTCAGAAGACACAAAATGAACTGATAATGTAAAAGTAATAGGGAAAAATAAAAAGGATAAAAGGATGATTTTGTAGAAGAATGAAAACATTAGATAGTGACAAAAAAACAATGAACAAATTGATTATAAATTATATAATAGAAAAATGTAAACATAAAAACAATGAACAAATTGATTATAAATTATATAAAGAACCCATAAAAAAAGTCAGAACCACGTCTCAAATAGAGGTTTTAAACATCAACCAACACAAGTAATTTGCTAGAGTTCGATAAAAATGCCAAACATAATTCACAGTACTTTAAGAGACACTGTTGATCGATTTCGCAATCAATGAATACGTGCAAGTATACACGGTCAACAAGTAATAAAGTGAAAGTAGAGTATCGTTCCCACGAGGAATTATTTAATAAAAATTACCAAGTACTAATTCTTAACCAAACTAATTTTATTTAAACAATCTCAAATTGTGTTTTTTCTAATTAAGAAAACTAAATTAACTAATTAAAACTAAGATTTTAACGAATGAATTCAAATAAATAAAGATTAAGACTTCAATATCCCCAATTATGAATTATAAATCAATTATCCAATTATCCCAATTATTATGCCTACTGAATTATTAACAGGAATTCTCAAATGCCAAAAGTCCTTTTCCAAGTGATCAATTGCCTTCTATTTAATCCAGATTAATCTTGCTATATTCCTATGCAAAACAATTGAATTAAACTCGTACATAATCCCAATTCCTTACGTGTTACATGCGGTAAAAAGGATATTTCCATTCTATTCACAAACCTAATTATTCATTTGTGCAAATAACTAAGTCACATGCCACCATGCCCGCTTCTAACCCTAGAATTCCTCTTCCAATTCCTTCTAGAGTAACAAAGTAATTCTTGATCAAATAATTAAGCAATAAGCACAAGACAAGATAAACAACTCACTTTAACATAAATAATTAGAATATAATGAATAACTAATTCATAGCCATAAAAAGTTCAATTGAAATCTCAAAAATAGTTAGTTCATAATTAATGAATTAAAACCAAGAATCCACTGTTGAATAGACATCAAAAGATAAAAGTAAGATGAGAGAAGAGAATAGAATCTGTTGTCAGCAAATCTGATGCTCCCATCTTGCTCTTGCTCTTGATCTTCAATGGTCTCCAAGTTGCTTCAATCTCCAAAACTAATAAGAACTAGGGTTATTTTCTAATCTAAAGGAGTGTTTAATCTAGGCTAAGCTATGTAATCTCCCTTTATTTTATGCCTTACATCATGTATTTATAGGTTACAAGTCCAATTTTAGTTTAGGAACAAACCCAATCCAATTTGAGTCAAAAGGTGTTAAAATTCGCCCAAAAGCGCGTCCGGTGCCATCACCAAGCCCTTCCCCAGTTGCCCAAATACTGGGCACGCTACAATGAGAGTTCCTTTATAGCCTTTGCACTGGAAAATGCACTAAGAATAAGCGCCCGTACCGCCCAAAATCGACATTTTCTACTCAAGCGTCCTTTGGGAAAATGACTATAACTTCTTCGTCCGAACTCCGATTTCGATGATTCAAGATGTTCCGAAAGAGGAGACGTAGATCTACAACTTTTATTCTTAAAGTTTGTCGAAATAATGTCAGGAGCTATAGTCAAATTGGCTCAAGTGGCTCTTATGTAAATACAAATAAAGAAAACGCTAATCTAGCCACCCCAAACATCGATCCATGTAACTTTTGTCCCAATTCCTATAAAATAACATAAAACATGCATGAATAGACACAAACACATAAAAACATCCTAAAAGACTTAAGAACAACAATAAATTAAGCCCGAATGTATCCAATTCATGGGTATAAAACTCACTCATCAAATACCCCCAAACTTAAATCTTTGCTTGTCCTCAAGCAAAAACACAAAAATGTTATGCAATGCAATGTAATGTAATGAAACTAATCTATATGCCCTCTGAATCCAACAAGTAATGCGCGAAACAAGTCTATTCAATAGGCCTTAGAGAAATCAAGTAAACATGATAATACATCATATTAAAACAAATCGGTAATTTCCCAATCAATCATCAAATCTAGATCGTTATCAACGATATAGTGCGTGTGTGCTCCCACAACAATGTTAAGCGATATAAAATCAAATTTAAGACATAATAGATATCTTTGAAGGCATCATACAGTGCAAATTCACAAAATTCACGAACAAGCTATATCCAACTAAAGTCAAACATCCACCAAGTTCAAGAGTCCAATCTGGGATACTTATGCTTTACTTTTCATTATTACGGGGGCTTTTTGCTCTTTTCGCTTTTATTTTTTTTTTGTAACCATAAGCTGCAATGTCTCATTCCATTAGGCTAATGATGTCACCCCTTAGCGAAGCCGACCAACGACTCCTAGACCATATAAGACCTTAGGGCGCTTAGGTTTTAAGATACCCCTTCAGCGATTTACTACTCAAGTAACAAAGGCCCCAAACAAAACTAGCCACGGTAAATTTTTTTTTTTCTTTTTTCTTTTTTTTTATAGATGGTTGGTGAGTGCGTTTCACGCTCCATCTCACGCTTGTGTTTATGGGGAGTGTTTCTCCTCAACCCACCACAAGACTCAACATTTTTTTTAAAGCTTATATACCCCAAAATTTCCCCCAAACTTAAATTTTTATCAAAATTTAGCCATCTCCACTTTATTCATGTCTTTCATTCCTTCACACTAGTAATATACTTAAGAAACCCATTATGTATCAATTTAATCTTAATCATTAACATATTTGTTATTAACGTCTTAACCTTGATTATACCGAGTTTTAAGCAGGGAAAAGATTCAATTCATAACAAGAAATCACATAGAAGCTTTGAATATTCAATACTATACTTATCTACTTAACTCCGGTCTCATCATTGGCCAAAATAGACTTTTACTATCTAATGATTGGAATCATGCAAAAATAAACTAAGCTGCAACAAACATAGTAAACTAACTACTATTTTTTGCGATTTTTAATTTTTTTTTTAAACAAAAAAAAAAAAACGAATGCAACAACTAAATGTAAATAACTTGAAAACATAACGAACTTCAATGTAAATAACTAACTATATGCAATACGACACTAAAATGCCCCCAAACTTAAACTAGACATTGTCTCAATGGTGAAATAGAAAAAAATTAAAGCGAGAGGACTTCCACGAAAATATAGCAATCTTCCTCCTTGCCCGCTAAGTTTGGAGAATAAAAGCAAGCACATGGAACAAATTGGGCACCACACTTGAATTTGACTTGAATAACTTTTGTAAAACCATGATAGAAGCAATTTTATTAAATCCTAAATAAATGCAAATTCAAAACTACTAATATAAAACTTAATAAAACTAAAAAATAAAAATTAAACTTGGGTTGCCTCCCAATAAGCGCTTGTTTTATAGTCTCAAATTTGACTTCTTCAATTCTCTATCCAATTCCCTACGAAAGTTGAGGAACCCTCCATCCATCTGGAAATAATATAGCTTTTGGTAGGTTCCCATTTACGATAGCCATTGTATTAAAGTCACCTAGCATGCTTTCTTTAGATAAGATCACATTCAAGAAGCGTCCAACATCTAGGTGGTTTCTCCATCAGGTCGTGAATATATTACGGTATTGAAGCTTGTCGACACACTGCTTTCTTCTTCTATCTTCTCCAAATTTCATCGCACCATGGTTTGAAGGTGTACTTGCTTTTACATCACACGTAGAGTATTGTTAGGCGACATGACTACCAATCGGACAAGGTTTTGCAAATCTACTTAGGATTCTTGAATCTGTGGAGGAGAAGGCACTTGAGGCATAAATAACATTGGCTCATCATCATTGGTTCTCACAATTAGTTCTTCACCGACCTTGTTGTCATTTCCCCACTTGTCTCCTCTTTTTCATCTCGTGGCTCATCCAGTTGTAGATTTGGCTCGGGCTCTCCATCAGTCTCGAAATCCATGTCATAGGTCCAGGTGTATTGAGGACGGTTGTTCAACGAATGTGCTATCTGTTCCACTTGATTTTCCAAATTCTTAATCAACGCCCCTTGGCTTTGCAAATTCAGCTCTACTTGATTCATTTTCTTGTCTTGTTCCTCATTCCTTTTTTCAGAAGCTTTAATAAATTTTTCCAAGGCTTCCTCCCAATTTGAATGTTCTTCCTGTTGTAGTGGAGGTGGACACAAGAAATCCTGTGGGTATGTTGGACTTGGAGCATAAAATTGATCTTGATTGTTACTCCATGAAAAATCCGGGTGATACCCCAATCACGATGATAGTTGTTGGGATAGACATAATTATTGGGGTAATCACCACTATCTTTATCTGCAGACTCGGCCAAATGATGCATTGATGACTCATATGATTTCGGACACAATAATCACAAGTAACCACCATACTTTGACGATATTTGAGCTTCAAAAGCTTCAAACATCCTCGAAAGTGTCTCGATGCATGGCGATAATGCGAGAAAGTTTCTCGAGTCTTTCAATCTCCACTCCCCTTGGTTGAGTCATGTTACGTGTATGGCCATTGATACACAAAGTCATCCATGGTACGAAAAGAGAGAAATATAGAAAGAGAATTAAAATAAAAATAAAAATGTTTAAATTAAGACTAATTTGATTGAAATTAAATATTGGTAAATAATTATTAAATTAATTCCCAAAAGAAGCGCATAAAAAACTTGTTGATCGATTTATGATCAATGAATACGTGCAAGTATACACGATTCAACAAGTAATAAAGTGAAAGTGAAGTATCGTTCCACGAGGAATTATTTAATAAAAATCACCAAGTACTAATTCTTAACCAAACTAATTTTATTTAAACAATCTCAAATTTGTGTTTTTTCTAATTAAGAAAACTAAATTAACTAATTAAAACTAAGATTTTAACGAATGAATTCAAATAAATAAAGATTAAGACTTGAATATCCCCAATTATGAATTATAAATCAATTATCCAATTATCCCAATTATTATGCCCTCTTGAATTGTTAATGAGGAATTCTCAAATGCCAAAAGTCCTTTTCCAAGTGATCAATTGCCTTCTATGTAATCCAGATTAATCTTGCTATATTCTATGCAAAACAATTGAATTAAACTCTTTCCAATCCCAATTCCTTATGTGTTACATGCGTGACAGATATTTCCATTCAATTCACAAACCTAATTATTCATCATGCAAATAACTAAGTCACATGATATCATGCCCGATTTCTAACCCTAGAATTCCTCTTCCAATTCCTTCTAGAGTAACAAAGTAATTCTTGATCGGATAATTAATCAATAAGCATAAGGCAAGATAAACAACTCACTTTAACATAAATAATTAGAATATAATGAATAACTAATTCATAGCCATAAAAAGTTCAATTGAAATCTCAAAAATAGTTAGTTCATAATTAATGAATTAAAACCAAGAATCCACAAATTGAATAGACATCAAAAGATAAAAGTAAGATGAGAGAAGAGAATAGAATGCATTGTCGATAAATCGATGCTCCCCTCTTGCTCTTGCTCTTGATCTTCTTCAATGGTCTCCAAGTTGCTTCAATCTCCAAAACTAATAAGAACTAGGGTTATTTTCTAATCTAAAGGAGTGTTTTTCTAGGCTAAGCTACGTAATCTCCCTTTATTTTATGCCTTACATCATGTATTTATAGGTTACAAGTCAATTTTTAGTTTAGGAACAAACCCGATCCAATTTGGAGTCAAAAGGTGTTAAAAATTCGCCCAAAAGCGCGTCGAGGCCATCACTAAGACCTTCCCAGTACTTCATTGACTGGGCTACTATCAAATCAAACTGCTCCCGGTAGCCCGGCCCACATTTGGTATAAACAAAAAATGGCGCCCAAGGCTACCACATATTCGACATTTTCTACTCTCGAGCGTCCTTTGGGAAAATGGCCATAACTTCTTCGTCAGAACTCGATTTCGATGATTCAAGATGATCCGGAAGAGGAGAAGTAGATATACAACTTTCATTCTTTGAGTTTTTCGAAATAATGTCAGAAGATATAGTCAAATTGGCTCTGAAGTGACTCTTTGTGTAAATGGCAAAAGCGAAAAGCGCGAATCTAGCCACCCCAAACATCGATCCATGTAACTTTTGTCCCAATTCCTATAAAATAATATAAAACATGCATGAATAGACACAAACACATAAAAATATCCTAAAAGACTTAAGAACAACAATAAATTAAGCCCGAATGTATCCAATTCATGGGTATAAAACTCACTCATCAGACACAACCACAAAAGGCTTTTATTAGGTATTTTTCTATCATGCCTAGTCTTCAATTATAGATACTTCATATAATCGAATTTTGACTAGGTGTATATAAATAAAATTAAGTTAAGATTGAACTAACTTGAAAAATTAATAAATTCTCTTCAATCTTGACTATTTTCTAACATTATCTATTGTTTTATGTTAAGACAACTTTCATGATTTTGTAATGGGTCCTATCTGTGTCATTTTTACAATCTGAATGCCCATGAAATTGTTGATTTACTTTCAGTTCAAAAGAAGTGCATTTGGTGTTTAACCCAAATTTCTAATAACATGTACTTTCTACGAGTGAAGTTAAACTATGATAGAGATTAGAGCAATGTTCCATATTAAAAATAACCCATATATTTAGGCACATAAATTAAGATTAGAAATCAAGTGGGCTAGAAAAGGTAATCATCAAGGACTCATTGCATCAGGTTGATACTTTGTTTAACCAAATATGCAACTGTGCTTCTGAACTCCCAAAACACTACACACATGTGAGACCACTTTGATTATTCTAGGACTTTCAACTCCAGTGCGCAGGACTCTATGCTTTGGACTAATTATTTCGATAGAAAACTAAAAGCTTCCCATATCTGGAAGTCCATTATTTATTTCTAGGAGAGAAGGGATAAAAATTACACCCAACAGAACAAGGAGAAATCAAATATAGGGGAAAAGGGATAAAATTCAGAACAAGGAAAAATTCAATATAGGGGAAAAGGGATCAAAAATTACACCCAACAGAACAAGGAGAAATCAAACATAGGGGAAAAGGGAACAAACCCTAGATTTCTTTCGTGACAAACAAAAATTAGAGAGTATTACCTTCTGTTGGTCGGAGCTTTGTAGTAATCTTCCCTTCCATTTGCAACAGGTTCGTAGCGAGAGAGATGGGCCGGAGCTTTGTAGGAATCTTCCCTTTCGTTTGATACAGATTCGTAGAGAGAGAGAGATGACGAGTTAGAGGGAGGAGTCATAGCTTTGATCTGAACAGACGTTCTATTTTGCTTGCAATTTTTTTTGCTTTGTGACCCACACTCCTTTTTTGCTTTGGTCCATTGCCTGGTTCGTTGTATTGGTGCATTTCTGAATGGGACTCTCTCTCTATATATAATAAGGATCTTAGGCTCACCCCAGCTCACCTATAAAATGTCATTTTTTTCTCTCTCCTCAGACATAACATGAAACTGAGAGCTCTCCTCTCTCGCTCTCTCGATCTCTCTTTCTCTCGCTTCTCACGATCTTAGGCCCTCACTGGCTTCTCAACCCCTGCTCGCTCAGTCGCCCCAAATCTCAAAACCACGAATTGCCCTAATTTTTGCCCCAAATCCCTCGCAACGGCTTGCCCTAATTTTTACCTCTCAAATGCATCATACGCAAGTTTGTCTTCTATCTCTCTTTCAATTATCGATCCTAACTGTTACATAGATCAATTTATTCATGTTATATGCTATATGTCTGTTGTTTTCTTAATTTTGAGTTTAATTGATATTGCTTCGAAAATGGGAGTCTCTAATTCACTATCATTCTTTCCTCTAATATCCAGCAATAGACCTCTAAGTCTAAAACCTCTCTTCCAAGAACTGAAATGTCTTTGGGATTTTTAACAACTATTAATTTGAATAGGAAGTTCTACTGTTGGTTTTGGTAAAATCAAAAGCTTAAGCTTGCAATAGCAAACAATATTTATGTGCATTAACAAACAATACTTGATACAGATGTTAGATAATTGTTAAGTAAGAAAAAGCACTAAAGACGTTTGATGGAATGACTAAAAAGAGACTGTGTAGATGAAAGGCCTTTGCTTAATAGTTGTAAAGAAATGTCAAGCATAAACCTAGGGTCAGTATGTGTTAGTTTTCCTTGAGAGTATATACCAACAGAAATTTTTATGTATTGTTATTTGAAAATATTTTTTAATTGATTTGATTATAGACATCAAAGATTGGATTAATTTGTGATTAAAATCAGAAGTTAGTTGTTTAATATAGAATATAGAGCTAGTTCTGATTGAAAAAATTCTGCAAGCTGGAAGGCTTTTTGGTTCTGTAAAATATATTTACTTTTCCTTGCATATTATATATATGTTTGTACTGCCATATTGCTCAGTTTTCCATCTTTTTAGGATCCGTATGGCCATAATCTTCATCTGTTTAGGCGGTTTTGTGTATGTATATGGAGTAATAAGGAAGCTTATTTTTTGGTTAGAATCATGTATAAACATGTATGAACCCCGCTTTTAAAACTGTTGCATATAAGGTGTTTGAAAAATTACCTGGTAGAGGTTGTCAAGCATAAATAAGTGAATTTGATTAAGTTTGGGATCAAAGAAGCCTTTACGCATGTTATGTGAAGAAATTTAAGTTGTTTGGGTTAAACCAAATTAGGTTTAGAACCTGTTTTGGGACTGATGATCATATGCCTTTACGCATGTTATGTGAAGTAATTTAAGTTGTTTGGGTTAAACCAAATTGGGTTTAGAACCTGTTTTAGGTGTGTTTTAGATGATCATCTTTGGTGTGTTTTTTATAGGTTTTTAACTTGTAAATCATAGGTTTGAATCATTTTTTTTGACATTATATGGGTCAGTAAGTGGAGTGTCATATTTTGGTGACACTTTTGTCTCATTTTTATGCGCCAAGTTTTAACATGTTAGTCTCTTACAAAAGAGGAAGTACCATTCCTTCCATAAGAGTTTCTGTTTTGAACTTGAAATTTTCTTCCCTGTTTAATTATAAATTTATTGTTATATTGAATAATGCTTGAATCAAGAATAGTAGAAATGAGAGTGAAGTTAATCAAGGTGTTGTTATATTGAATAATGAAATTCATAAGGTGTTATATAGAGCTTTTCCAGACATTTGTAATTCGTGGTCTAATTAGACAACATCTTGCTTCGAACATAGGAGTTGCTAAGGCAGGTCTCAGTGAGCGGTTTACATGGGCGTAGGCCTCCCAAAAAATGCTTGCAGGCGTCTAAAGGTTTCCTCGGTGGATGTTACGAACCCGACTCACGTCACATCGCTTTAATGGGCGAATAGCCCAACCCTTGGAACATACTACAGCCCCAGGTGGCGAAGAGCCGACATCAAGGTGCCAAACCTTCCGGTGTTGTTTCTTAAATCAAGAATAATAGAAATGCGAGTGAAGTTAATTTTTTTTTAAAAATGTGAGAGTAAAACTTAAAATGTCATGGTTTATTGTGTTTTTCTATTTTGTATTTGTAGCCGGATTACTTCAAAAGATTAACAGAATGGAGCAAAAGATGGAAAACGTGCGTGCAATAGGCAACAACCGAAGAATAAAATTTATTATTGCACTTGTTTGTTCTTGGTTATTGATTTTATTCATGTTATTGTAGATAGAGTAAATATCCAAGAATTTGTTGTACCTTATCCAAGAATTTGTTTTGTAAGCATCTGTAAGGATTTATTACACTTATTATAAAGTGGACTTGTAATTTGTCCAGTGTCCTTGTTATATACATGTACCCACACTGTTTTGGTTTATACATATTTATTCATTGTGGTTTCTAATATACTTCACATTGTAATTCTTATTCCATGTAAGTTGCCTGCATGTCATGAACCTCTACCAAACCAATATTCCAATAGATTTCAGAACTCCCCTTCAGATTTATAACGCTCAGTCAACTTTATTGCAATATAGAACCCGTGGAAGTAATTAAATGTGTGATCAAAACTCCATTTTATGGTAAAAACCGTGTGATCAAAATTCCATGACTCCATTCTAAGGTAAATATATGTGACAGTTCCAATAGCAGATAAAAGAGTGTAAGCTCAACTCAGCTAGAACCTATATATCGTTATCCCAACGATTTGGGTCAGCCACATCAACCATATTATGCATATCCTCTTTGTCTAGGACCATGCTTAGCTCAATTCAAGAAGAACATGTTTTGACTCATGCAGTTTACATTTAGTGCATCACATAATGTTCATAAAAATAATAAAATTGTCCACAAATATGGTGCACTAATTTTTTTACACAGCTGTCTAATAAGTTCAGACTTCAGACATTACAGTTACAAGGCATTCCAAGAAAATAATAATAATAAGAGACCCAGAACAATATACAAATACTTATATAAAATTGTCCACAAAATTATGCAGCAGAACAAAGTTGTGCAGCAGAATAAAGTTGTACAACATCATTCGTAACTAGTGCATCACCAACAAAAAGGACCAGATCTGGAGCTAAACCATCTACATTACAAGTAACCACAGATGGACATGATATCATCTGATATATAGAGAAACTGCATAGCTACTGGCAGTGACAAATAGCTCCAAAATACTACACTGAAATGAACAACAAGAAAAACATATTCAGCCACTTGGAATAAAAAAAACAAATGTAAAATGAAATAAATGTGCTTACAAATGAGTATTGCACCTGGGTTTAAATCACTATCATCATTATCTACACTTGGATCCTGAGTAGCTTCATCATTTGATGCTCTAGTTTTAGATTTAAACAAATAGCAAAGTAAAATTTAAACCAATACCAAAGTCAATTTTAAACATATAGCAAAGTCAAAATAAGTAAAACCAGCATGCATTGCATATGTATTGTAAAAAGTGTGAACGTTGTCTAATGTTTGAAATTCTTGACCTAGCTTAGGCGTAAACTCATCAGCTACTTGAGGATAGTAGATATCAGTTTTAACATTGTTCACATCCAACCCCTCTTCACTCAAGTCATCCCTCTCCATTTCCATTTCTATTTCAAAATTGTAAATGCAGTCTAAATTCATTTTTGCATTATCCCCACAACTATCTATTTCATGGTTCATGCCTTCCATTTGTAAAAATTCTGCCCATAATAAATTAAATAGAATGATTAGGTCCACACTCAATAGAAATACTCAAAAAGTTAGCAATCATAAGTGTATACAAAAATGATAGAGATAGATATCTTTGAGATGTATACAAAAGTTCTAATGAATTTAAATTTTAGCATGGTGTGAAACTATGAATCTTTGAGATAGATATCTTCTATGCTAAGGATAAACAACCTATGCTTCAAGTTTTGGTTGAACAAGTGGCTAAATTATGTTTGCTTGATTGGCATTTTCTTTGTTATTTAGGATCATGTATAAAGTGAAGTTCAGTTACATGCTTCTGAGACTGGGAGCTAGCACCAGCTGATGGTCTTTTGAGTTGTATTTAGGAATTTGTTGACTCATATGGTGATGGTGGACCAACTGGAATTATGTAGTTTGATGCTTATTTAATGCCATTCAATGGCTGCAGGTTCTAGTTTCTCATGGCGAGCTATGTAAGGTAAATAGGTAATCAGAGCTCCTTTTAAGAGTACAATCTTGACCATCAATAATCTTGGGAGGATGAAAATTGTCCTGGTTCACATAATTTTGAAAATGACTAAAATATAAAGGGCAAACCAACCATTTCCTAACACATTGTGAAGTGTCTCAAGAGTTGTTAGCACTCCTATCTGCTCCATAATCCAGTGACAACCTCTAAGAGGCTTGACAACCTCTAAGAGGTAATTTTTCATACACCTTATGTGCAACATTTTTAAAAGCGGGGTTCATACATGTTTATACATGATTCTAACCAAAAAATATCCTTCCTTATTACTCCTTATAACATTCACAAAACCCCTTGACAGCCCAATAATAGTCCAAGTATAATCATAATTAACTAATATGTAGTTAATAGGGATTTAAAAGCAACAAGTAAAGAGTATGTTTTTCAGTCAAAATCAAAGAGTGAATCTCCCAACAAAATTGTTACCTTTCGACGGATTTGGAGCAAAAATTAGGGCTAACCGTCATTTTGGGTTTTGGGGCGAGCAGGGGGTGAGAAGCGAGAGAATCTGAGAGCCTAAGATCGTGAGAAGTGAGGGAAAGAGAGATAGGGAAAGCTTGGGGTGAATAGATTGTGAGAGCTTGGGGTGATAGCGATAGAGGAGAGCTCGCGTGTAATGTCTGAATGGTGAGGCGAGAAAAAAAATATATTTTATAGGTGAGTTGGGGTGAGCTTTTTTTGGGTGAGCCTAATATATATATATAGAAGACGGATCTAAATCATACCTATTAAATAACATATTCTCTTAAATAACATACCTTTATTAAAAATACGTCGTTTTGGATATTCTTTTCAAAAATAAGTGGGGCTATGGGTGAAATTTTTGTAAATAATATATATATATAGTCCATTTCTGGTGCATACCCTTTTATTTTACATACCATGCTCGCCACCTTTAGTGACGGACCGGACGACGGTTTGGTTCGTCGCTATAGAACAGATAAACGGTTTATATGTTATGGCGACGATTCGATACGTCGCTAAAGCTAGGACGACGATTCTACGATATACTGTGAATTTGAGGCAAGTCTTTGGTCAGATTGCTAAAGGTGGTGAGCAAGGTATGTTATATATATATATATATATATATATATATATATATATATATATATATTGAAACGGATCTAAAGTACTTCTTTTAAATAGCACTCCTTTATTAAAACTATGTCATTTTGGAGATTCTTTTAAAATACAAAATAATATTAAAATAGAGTGGTCCCACTTACTTTTTTTTATTTACAAAAATATCACCCGCGACCCCACTTATTTTTTAAATGAATCTCCAAAACGACACAGTTTTAATAAATGAGTGATATTTAAGAGAAGTGTTTTAGATCCGTACTATATATATATATATGTATATATATATATATAAAATTTGATAAAAGTAAAATTATTTGCCACAATTGTGGGCAGAAAGGGCACTATAAAAATGAGTGCAAAATTAAGAAAAAATTATCTCAATTAAACATCTCAAGTAAAGATACTGAACAACTATTAGAATTAATGAGAATAGAGAACAATATCAGTAATGATGAAGGTTCTGATATCCCTCATTCATCTAATAGCAGTACTAGTAACCACGAAACAGGTAGTGATAATGACGAAGTCAATATTTGTGCTAACAATTGCAATGAGAAGTGTTGTAATAAACAAATTAATGTAATCACTAAAGAAGATGAAGAAAGTTCTTTGCTAATTGATCTAATTAGTAAGATTTACGATCTGAGTTAAAATCTCAATACACTAAGCAGGTTAAAAGATTTATTAACTAAAGACAATAGAGTTAAGGATAAAATTATTAAAGCTAAAGAAAAACCCGATTATTTAGTCTTAATAAAACTCTTGAGAGATTTAAAACCCCGATTAAGGAAGTTACCCTTCGAGTTGAATCAAGAAGTCGATAAAGCGAAAAAGAAATTTCTAACTTAAAATTAGAAGTCTCTAATTTAAGAAAATAGTTTGAAGACAAAAATCCGATCTTCAAGTCCATGATTCCTCCTCACAGTGATGAAGATCACGATGAGCACGAATCATCGGGAACAAAAGAAGAGCCGGATCTTTTTGTTCAAGGTCTTTCTCTAAAGCAATTAAAGATATCATAATTCAAAATGGTATATCTCCATTAACTTAGTTGTTGATAAAATCTTTTTCTATACAACTTCTGCTTTCTAGTTGATCTTCTGTGAGATCTTAATTGTATTCGAGGAAGGTCTAATCCCAACTAAGTATTATAAGAAAACTAATAAAAAGTTAAATTGACGATGATGGTAGTCGAATGGAGATAAAATATAAAGCGCCTAAAGTTCATATCATCGAGATAATATGTGCTTTAAAACGTCATTTGTTTTAATCCGCAATCTTACTGATAAGATCATCTTAGGGTTATCGTTTATATATTTACTATACCCTTTTACTACCAGTAATGAAGGATTAAGCTGTAAACATTTAGGAAAAAGAATAACATTTAAATTTCTTATTAAACCTAAAGAAAGAGATTTAAAATTCATTCAAGAAGAATCTATTTTCAAATCATTAAATTTATTGAATTATAAATCTACCCATTTAAATTTCTTACAGGAAGAAATTAAGTACAAACGTGTTGAAGAACAACTTCAGAATAAAGAAGTTCAAGAAAAAATTGAAGAGTTAAAAATATATTTAAACAAAAACCTTTGTTCTAATTCTCCTAATGCCTTTTGGCATCGGAAGAAGCATGTAGTAAGGCTTCCTTATGCTAAGGAATTCAAAAAACACCTGATTCCTACTAAGGCCAGGCCCATACAAATGAATCACAGACAAATGGAGTTATGTAAAAAGGAGATTAATGATCTTCTTAGTAAAGGTTTAATTAAGCCTAGTAAATCCCCATGGTCATGTCCCGCCTTTTATGTTAACAATGAAGCAGAAAAGGAGAGAGGTGTTCCCCATTTAGTAATCAATTACAAGCCATTAAACAAAGTCTTAGAATGGATTAGGTACCCTTTACCTAACAAAGATGACCTCATTAACCGTTTGAGTAATGCCACTATCTTCAGTAAATTTGACCTTAAATCTGGTTTCTGGCAAGTTGCAATCCACCCAGATGATAGGTACAAAACAACATTCACAACCCCATTCGGTCACTATGAATGGAATGTCTAGGCATTTGGCCTAAAAAATGCTCCCAGTGAATTTCAGAATATTCTCAATGACATTTTGAACCCTTACAGTCATTTTATTGTCGTCTAAATTGATGATATTCTTGTTTTTTCCAATTCCATTGAATAACACATTAAACACTTGAAATCGTTCTTCAAAACAGTCAAAGATAATGGACTTGTCCTTTTACCTTCCAAATGCAGCTTGTTTCAAGCTAAAGTTCGGTTTCTTGGTCTAAATATTTATCGCGGACTCATACAGCCTATTGATAGAGCTATTCAATTTCTTGTGATTCCCGAGATAAAATTACCAATAAAACCCAACTACTGAGAGGTTTCTGGGCTCAATTTCAATTACATTGGCAAGTTCTATAAAAACCTCTGGAAGATTTGCAAACCTCTTTTTCAGCGTTTGCAGGATAATCCTCCTCCATGGACTGACACTCACACTTCTGTCGTCCAATAAGTTAAAAAATATGTCAAGGCATTTCCCTGCCTTAGTTTTTCCAATGATTCTGCATTCAAAATTGTTGAAACTGATGCCTTTGATATTGGATTCGGAGGACTTCTCAAGCAAAAACTTACTCTCAACTCCCCAGAACAAATCGTCCATTTCCATTCCGGTACATGGAATACTACACAGTTAAATTATAGTACTATTAAAAAGGAAATACTTTCTTTAGTATTATGTATTAACAAGTTTCAAAGTGACTTATTGAACCAAAAGTTTTTAGTTCGCATAGACTGCAAATCAGCAAAATATGTATTAGAAAAAGATGTTGAAAACATAGCCTCTAAACATTCTTTTGCTAAATGGCAAGCCTTATTAAGTATCTTTGATTTTGAGATTGAGTACATTAAAGGCAGTAACAATTCAATTCCTGATTTTCTCACTTGGGAATTTATTAATACAGGTATTGTTCGTCCATCATGAGTACTCGAGGAGCATCATCCTCTCGTGGTCCGGGTCGCCCTACTGGCCCAAATATTCAACCAAAAGGAACCTTGGTTCCTCATCCAGTAAACCCAATTTATCAAACCACCAACAAATTTACTAGTCTTGGAACAATACCCAAGCCATACAGTTCAGCCTTAGCTAGTAACCCAACTCTGGTTGACCCATTCCAGTCAAAAGCCTCCGCTTCAAACCCCAGTCATCCTCCTTCTGAGTATATGCTCAAATGGACCACTCACCTGTTTTATATTGAACCCCATATGAAACCTAAAGATGACCCAGTCAAATTGGTCGCCCATTTCTTTTCTTATGGATGGCATTTCCAGCCCCTGGCTCCTTATAAATCCCTTGTGTATTATAAGGATATCCTTGTTGAAACCGAGTCAATCTTTGTTAAACCCATTTATGCCAATAATGATAAAACCAAAGTACTTTATCATTCATTGTATATTAAATAGTTCATTCTAATGTCTGATTGGGGAAAACATCCTTCTAACCTCATGTAGCTTTCTAATCAGGATAACTCTTATTGTTATTATGATTATATGGAAGCCTGGTATAGAGTTTTCCTTTTTCAAAATGAGTCAAACAGTCATTCATGGTTTTTTCAGTTCGATCATAAGTTCAAAAGCCAGTTCCCTCATTGGTTCTCTCACTGGTGGATGAGGTTTGGTTCCACTTATGATCTCCTTCCTGAACCATTGAAAGTTCAACTTAGTCATTTTTGTAACCACAGTAAATACAATCCAAAGTATGATGGCGTCCCTGTCATTCTTCAATTTGTTAGCAAATATAAGATTCCCTGGATTCTTAAATGGCAGTATGACATTAAAACTCCAACTAAAGTGGCGATCCTTATGGTGAGATTTCAATTTAATGGAAGCTTTGTACCCTTTGTGAACCATTCCTCTTCTCTCTCGACAATTCTTCATCAAATGGTGGGATAAGTTTGATGTTAACGAGGATTGTTAGTCAAGTTCGATTAAATTTCCCACCGTCCCTCTTAAGGTTCTTCCAGTCTGGTCCAAAGAACCTTCCAGTCAATCAAAAGAGTCAAAACCCAAAGAGTCAAAAATTAGTCCTACTGGTTCGTCTTGTTCTCATGACATTTCTGACTTCAAGAATTGTTCCAGTAAAGAATTGAAATTAATAGCCCAAGCACTTAATAAAAGAATTGATGAGTTATATGAGGAAGCTTCTGTTCATTCTTCTTCTTCCTCTCAGAATGCTTCAGTCAGCCAGTTTGCAGATGATGATGGTCAGTATGATCCATATGGCACCATCGATCTCTGAGGATGCTTTCGAGAACCATTTGCACGACTTCCGATCCGTGCACTGCCCGCCTGACCACTCGATCAAAAAGAATCTACTTTTCCACCGAAAGCAGCTCCAGTCATGCGCACCTACCCCAGCAGCCTTCAAAGTCAAAAGATGCTCTCTTTTTCCACCGAAAGCATCTACTAAGTCAAAAGTTGTCGGCCCCTTTGTCTAAAGTAGCCGAAAGTGTATGTATTTAGTCAAAAGTTAGCACTATTCATCTATAGTTGCTTGTCTGTAATGATTCATTTTAAAATAGTTACTCTGTAATAGTTCATTTCCTTATTCTATAAATGGAAACCGAACTCAGTTAGCAAAATAGACTTCGAAACTTAGAAAGACTCTGAGTTCCTTCTCAGATGATTCTTTGGTTTCTACCGCTGTTTAGCCCATCTTAACCCCCTCCTTCTCTTTCTTCTTAAATGTTCTAAGTTAAATTGTAAGTCACTTTAATTTTAGTTTGTTTGTAAATAATATATATATATATATATATATATATATATATATATGGAGAATGATCTATAACATGTATTTGTTATGGATCAAAAATAGGCAAATAACATGTCCCTCATACATTACATTTATGAACGGTGAAGATTTAAAAATCAATCTCGTCGTCCGCTAGTAGACATGATTAAAATACAATTATAACCAACGAAGCATTTGTAAAAAAAATCGTGTTCTAGCGGATGTATATTATCAGTGAAAAGAAATTGGTGAAAAGGAATTGGCGAGGTGTGATGTGATTTCTCCCTACGAATTAGGGTCGTGAAAGTGAAAAGGAATTGGGAATTGGGGTTGCTGTGAGTGGTGAAAAGAAATTAGTGAAAAGGAATTCTACTATTCCTTCTTGGTTGGTTTGTGAAGTTGGTTTTACTTGACTCCACGATCCTTTGAGGTTGGAGAGTTGTGACTAAGTTACTCTTCTCTTTTCTGAACCCCAAGCCAGTATGGGATCCATTATGTCTTGGAACATGACTTGGATCAGAAGAGCGGGGATGCACTGGTTCTTCCTTCTGTGAGGATTTCACAAATGTAATGTTTCTATTGAAATTTGAAGCACTGTTATTGTTAGTTTCCTTTAGCTTTTCCACATATGGTACTGAGGTAGATCCCCCAAAACCTAAACCTGTTCTGTCAGATGCACTTCTCTGACTGGAGATCAGAGAATCCATGGATGAAGATGATCTATTCCACATTAAGATTGTCTTTTCTAGTTCTTTAATCTTAGAGGTTAGATTTGACTCTCTTTTTGTGTTGAGTTCATTGGTCTGTCTTAAGAGTTTATTCTCAGCCTCAAATTTAGAGAGAGAGAGAGGTGGTAATTAGTAGAGTTGTCTCTAGTTCTACTTGAACTTTCTCTTTCTCTTTTTGAAGAAGAGAATAATATTTAGACAGAACTCTGAACCACTTCATTTATTGATGTAGATAAGATGTTATGCCATATAGTGCAGTTCTTAAATCATCAATATCTACATCAGGAGAGTTAAAGTCGAATACCTCATCGATACTTACTTCATGATGGTCAGTGCTTTTCTTGTCCTTTGCATTTTTAGCCATTAGACATAGATTTGCTACTTGAGGCTCTTCATCATCTCCAGACTCAGGAGTTGTGTCGTTGTTTGAGTCACTCCACGATCCTCTGGCCACAAGACATTTGTCTTTCTTCTGGATCTTTTTGTAGCCTTTAAACTCCTTCTTTGATTTTATTTTCCTCTTTAGCTCTTCTCTAATAGGTTTATTACAGTTTGTAATGAAATGGCCAGGATTCTTGTAGTTGTAGCATAAGTCGTTGATCTGCTCCTGGCTGTTGTTGTTATTGAATCTCTTAGGTCTGCTGCTTCTGCCTTTCCGCATGAACCTTTTGAGTCTTCTTACCAGCATTGCAATGTCCTCATCATCATCTTCCTCGGAGTTAGATTCATTTTTAGCATGAGTTTTGGAGATGGTTTCTATTGCCTTGAGAGCAACTCCTTTGTCCTTCTTTCTTCCTTTAGATATAGTCTTTACTCGTTGAGTTAACTCTAGTTCGTAGGTAAGATGGTTACCATTAAGTTGTTGAACTGTCATTTCATGGAGGTTCTTTAATTCTCTGATGGCAGTGGTTTTGGCATCCCACTTGCTCAGTAAAGCCCTCATGAACTTTATGATAAGATCTTTGTTTGGATAGTTATTTCCAAAAAGCTCGAAGAGAGTTGAGCAGCACATTGAATCTTTCATAAGTAGAAGTGACGTTTTCTCCTGGAGCATGGGCGAACATCTCTTACTGTTGAGTCAGAAGAGATTGCTTATTTTCTCTAACTTCTTCTGTTCCTTCGTGCAAATGCTTCCCAAACTTCCTTGGAAGTTTTGCTGTTGACCACATTTTCGAACAGATCATCTTCTAAAGACTGGAGCAAAATGTTCTTGGCGTTTTTGTATAGTTGGACAACTTTCTTCTCGTTGTTAGTCCATTCTGATTTGATCTTAATTTGAACTCTATTTGGATCATCTGGGGTTGGTGCAAGCTTTGTTGGAACATAGGGCCCATTCATAATAGTTCCAAATAGCTCTTCATCTATTGAATCCATGTAGGATTGCATATAAACTTTCCAGTTGGAAAATTTATCTTTGTAGCACATTGGTGGCTTGTTGCCTCCACCGGTCTTGGACTCGCATATCAGTTGTGCCGTTGGATCTACTCAAGCTTTGTAGGCTGATTGAGAGAACCTATTTTGATACCAAATGTTAGTTCCTAGAGATACAATAGTTATTTAGAAGGGGGAGTTGAATAGATATTTTAAAACTTTTTCCTTTTCAAAATACTTGTCAGATTTGTTAATAAATTACCCATAGCGGAATATATGATTTGTTTGTTCCCCTTTTAGATAAACCAAGTTTATAGATGATAACCAGTTATGACAGATATAGCAGTTATAGTAGGTATATATAAGACACAATGATTTTAAGTGGTTCAGAGAACTCTTGGCTCTTAGTCCATTCTTCTACTCTGCGAGTAGGAAATCCACTAAGGATATCTTTACAATCGTTGAATCACTTAGATTCCTTCAAGACCAGCAGTCTTGGAACTTCTTAGTTCACTTAGAACTCTTTAAGTCCAGCAGACTTGGAATACACTTGATGAGAGTTGAGTTCTTGGGTTGTGCTACTCAGTTGCAGTTAAGCATACGTTCGAAAGAACTGGGTAGCAGAGGAAGCTTTTCTTTCTTGATCGTATAGTTTTGGACGTTGAGTGTTTTTGGGCTTTTTGTTTTGTGCTTGCTTGATCATTGCATCTATGTTGATTTGCTTCTAAAGGAGCCTTTGAAATGTGTCAGTTGAAGGCATCCGTTATAGCATTTAATGCATCAGACACTTCTGAGCACTAATGTTGACTTTTTAGAAATCTGTTGCTCTGTTGTCTGGCCCACCAACACAGCAGACTGTTTTCTCACCTAACACCTGAAAAGATGATTTTTAGAAGGCACACAGTCCTTTCCTTGGCTTCTTATATACGCTTCTTTGATACATATTAACGATGAGTGTTGGATCATTGGGATTCCCGAAATCTCAACGTCTATAAGTCATTCTTCATTTGTTATACTTCATCCTTCAGCAAATGGACGAAGTTCGGTGCTTCTGATGCTGACTGGAGAGAAACCACGATTGTTGTGTCTTGACATGTTCGTGCTTGATTTATCTTTGATCGAATAGAACACTACGATTTCTATTAAGCTCTAACAGACTACGATCTCTACTTGCTTATTTTGCAGACTCCACGATTTTGAGAGCTGACTGCGATTCTTGACTTGGCTCGGCAGGCACTTGGACTATCTTCACTATTCTGAGTGTGGCTTCCAAGACAGACTACGATTTTGAAGCAACTTTTTCGATACTCTACGATTCTGCCTTGGATTCTGCAATCTCTAGGCTGTCTTGACAGACTACGATTCTATTGAGTCCTATATATTACATTTCAAAATAGATAATCCTAACAACTTTGATCTTTCTTCTATACATTCATTATAGAATGATAAACATTAAACACATATCAACCTAACAATTTTGATCTACCATCTAAGTCCTTGTACATATGTTCTTTGAAGGACTTTACACATAAGCATATTTATTTACTTTCAACATCAAATTTTAATATGCAATTCCCAATAGATCTGTTCACCTGTTGCGTATCTAATAAGCAAGGTAACAGTTATTTCTTTAATTACATTGTTGTAGAGTACTTGAGTCGTTGCATAATCTTACGATCCATGCTCTTTATAATTTATAGCTATTAGACTTTCTACTAGGATATGGACATGTAGCTCTTTTCCGTAGAGCTGAGTTGTAAACACTTGTTGATTTGCATGGTAATGAGGTATGTACTTATGGTCCGTTGTCTTTAGTATAATATAATTCATTGAAGAGCATAATATTATTTCTTTTTAGCTCTTTCAGATGTGAAAGGTTATTTGCTTAGGAATCTATTTATTTACAATTACCATTTTTGGAGCTTCAAAACCTTGTATGAGAATATCCTGATATTTTTTGTTCAAATTCTTTGTTGAATTACAACCTACTTTGTCGGGAGTTTTTGCTTATTTCAGTATTCTGATAGCGTTGTGATCTTATGTGTACTTGTGAGTTGTGGCCAGACGGGAAAAGGTGGAGAACTCACGCATGATGAGGCGACAATCATCTTAGGAGACACTTGCAGACTTAGCGAGAAAAGCGACTAGCGATGCCATGACTTCCATATTTGACACTTTTGTTGTGACGCCCCCAAAATAGGTATATATCACCCATCTTAAGTTGCCAAATAGTACTGAATACAAATATAAACTTATTATACAACATGAGCTGAGAGTTTTTACACGAATATTGTCTTCTTGACAATATCCAAACTCAAATGGAGTCCTCATTATAGTTATTTTCACACTATTTTATAAAATAGTGAGGACTACTACAACCACCATCTCGAATCGTCACTCCATTCCCCGACTAGTCCCGGCTACGTTCTCATTTCCCGAAGAGAACAATGAAAGCAAAAGAGTGAGCTCAACTAACCCAGTAAGAAATATTATGACTAAGATAATATAGAATAAATTATCGTTAGCCTTCAACAATGTTAAACTGATAAAATACAATAAACATCAAGTTTAACTGCAGCAAAACAAGCAATCCATTAGAAGAGTCAAGTAGAGCATGATATCTACTATCTTCTATGATTTAAAAAGTTATCATCAATTTTATCGCTGAGACTCAGCTTAATAAATAATTCACATCACTGAAATGTCCTTGCACTACGGGCCAAGGATATTCATTAGTATCACGTCCACGAATTATCCATGCACTATGGGCTAAAGATATTCGTGTAATCGCCAATGGTTATGCTCATGCCAACAACTTTCCATTAATGCACTACGGGCCAATGATGACTTTTACCACATCATTTGTAATATTACAGATCATGATTATACCGAATAATCCCTGGTCATAAGCATACCAATCAACAGTCCATCTATGCACTATGGGCCAAAGATGACTTTCATCACAATATAATCATGAGGATGATGACAATGATATAAGAATTCAATTAAAATAAAGAAAAGGATAAATTTTTAATGATTTATAATTTAATTTATCCAGAATTCAATAATGTCCAAATTGTCAACATGAGTAGCTTTGTGGAGTAAAATTCAAGAATAATATTGTATCAAAAATGATTTGGACAGAAAAGAAATTAATTTTTGTCATGAATAGTACCCCAGGTGAATAGTATCTCGGGTGAATAGTATCCCGGGTGAATAGTACTCCGTGAATAGTACTTTAGGAATAGTACTTTATGAATAGTACCCCGTGAATAGTACTTCATGAATAGTACCCCGTGAATAGTACTTTGTGAATAGTACCCCATGAATAGTACTACGACATGAAAAGCTTAAAATTTAACAAGAATATTCAGAAAAATATCCTTGCGAAACGATACTAGATGAAACGCAAATTTCAAGGATATAATTTCACGGAGTATAGAAACAATATTTTAATAAAATGAGTGTAGAATTAGGAGTACGAAACGAAATAATATTACTTACATACTACAAAGTATGGAAGAAAATATTATTTCATAAGAATATTGAACAAAAATAATATCCCTTACCTTAAAAAGAAGAGTATTCCAACTGGTATAGCGGGGATATTCTTAAAGAAAACTTTCATTATTTTCTACACTCAAAGCTTCATCCTAAAACTTGAAAGAAATAAGCTCAATATTATAGAAGAAAAATTTTCTGATTCTGGTGTGATTTTCAATTCTAAACTAAGCATCCTATTTATAGGAGAATGGAAGGATATTATTTAGAATTTTTCTCACGGGTGAACAGGAGCGAAATCATGGGCGTTCGGCGAATTCGTTTGAAATTTTTTTTGATTTACTATGCAGTCACTATGCAAACATTATACAAATACTATGCATAATAAAATATAATATATTCTATTTTTCATAAAAAACAAAACTTATTATAGCAACCTGTGACGCCCCCAAATCCGGGTTACCTAACCCCCGAGTTTGGCGCTCACGATCCACTATGACGCCCCCAAATCTAGGTCTCTTTTAACCCGAAAGATGGTGCTACACGGTACTACCATTCACACATACATTCAATTGAAAATCCTCAAAAAAATGAATATGTCTTCTATATATTCAAAATAATATTTACATTTTCCAGATTCTTTATAACCCTTTCACTTGTTATTGTTATAATATCAAATATATTACAAACGTTCATCCTATACTATTACATAAGTATTCTATGGGTTCGTCTTCGCCTTGCCCTTATCCTTGCTGGAGCCTTCGGTCTGCTCGATCTTAGCTGTGTTCATATGGTTCAAGCAAGAGTGAGCATGACTAGCTCAGCAAGTACAACATTTCTAATAAACAACATGCTTGAAACATAGGAATCATATATCTTCAATAACTGAACAATAGTTACGAAGTACTATCGGTAATTCAAAATAGCACTTCTTTTCCTTCAAAACATTTTACAACAACAATATTCAGTAAAACATCAATTACGGTCCAAGACCTTGAGCATATCATAAGTTCTTTGAAAAGGACATCCAGGACACTAAGTCAAAGTAAGCGAGCATTTCTTACGAGCACGTCTAGGTGATCAACCTATAGTACTCTATGTTGATCAACACTACATTCATTAAACGTGTATACGTTTAAGTTGTGGCAACCTCACGTGCCTGTCGTTAAACGATAAAAACATTTTAACATACTCAGTCTTGATTTGAAAATGACACCAATATAGCTTGGTAAAACATTGACCATACTTCGATAGATTATCAGAAATCCAAACATCTTAAGTCTAGCTGAAGGATTTGGCTTTGACTTCATCATATAAGACTTCATGCGAAAGAATACATGAATTTCAAAGCTTGTCCAAACTGAACTGGAACAAGGGTTAGAATACTTGCCTTCAGCGTCTGCTACAGTTAATAACATGTTCTTTGTTTAAGTCTTTGAGTCTCTACAGTAATGATAATATCACATAACACATTAGGTTATGAATGAGCATACATAGTTCCTAATGTATCTTACCCTTCTTCTCAATCTAATTATATCTTAGATTTGTTCTCATTGGTTCCGGTTTTTCGTTACGTTGTTCTTATCTTCACATTACATTCATATTCGATTGCTATCTTTAACCTTTAGGCAACATTATTAAGGTTTAACAGTACCTTATAATGCTTTATTAAGTTCTTTAGTTCTTTACTAATGAGTTACTGTTCATGCTATACTTGTAAACCTTCACCACTGTCTAAAATCTAGAATTTGGCGGCTGTGCGGTGCGGTCATTGCCATTCATCTCGGCCTTCTGGCCTTGAGTTATAAACTAGAGCCGGACTTGGCACTGCGGCGCCACACTTTACTCTCTCTCAACGATACTTCTGGCGACTCTGCGGTATGTTCTTCAGATTGTATGTAATCGCTGCGATTGCCACCAATATACAACAGGTTGGTGTAGTATACCAACTCTGTCACACTGAAAATTTTGACGGACTTTAAATTTTACGAAACTCCCGGACGCATAACTTCTTTGTTATAAGTCCGAATTGGCTCATTCAAAAGCCTACGGTTCACAAATTCTATACCCTATTTGTTAATGCCAGAATTTTATCTATTTGACTTTGTTTGCTCAAAATTCACCTATTAGTTCATTTTTAACGAAAACGATAAACGTTCGTGAACGTTCAACGCTCGTTTCTTTGTTCTAAGTCAGAATCTAGTCATTTTTGAGTTCGCAACTCTATAATGCCAAATATGACTTGTCTCCATCGAAAACCAATGTTTTCAAGCTCAAACACAAAATACGACTTCCATTCCGAGAATTTAACGAATTCGACGCTTAACGTCCAATTGTGTGAATTCCGACATAGCTTCATTACTAACGATTTGATTATCATTCTAAATGGATTTTAATCATCATACCAACATTTTAAGTTACTTATTACACCAACTTATTATCAAGGTAAGTTTTGACTTATTCTCATAAGTTAATGACTTATCAACTTATAACTTTCATGATTTCATTTACTTATGTATTGATTTAAGTCCTTTACTCAATGTTCTCATATCATATCCAACATACTAACTTCATATGACAACCATATGATAAGTTTATCACAAGCTAATAACTTATTTAGGTTCAAGTTACTTATTCACGACTTATTCGGCTTAAGTCCATTGCTTAATCAATTCTTACCTGTTCTTAGCATACATGCTTATTTCATTACACTTCTCTTATCATCCTACAGTGATAGAGATGGAAGAATATTGGACACAAGTTCATTACCTTTGATGAACTAGTTCTTCTTCTTGGAAAATCTAACAAAGGAAGCTTTGACTTAAAAGTGCTTATTCTCTCTAACCAATAAGTTGCTTTATATTTGGAAGTTGTTAGTGTTTTGAATAGTGAACAAATGTCTAGCAAACTTCCTCTATTTATAGGCTTGACAAGGTGAGGGCATTAGAGTCAATAACACATCCCACTTCCTTACTAACCTCCTTACTATTCATATCTTAAACCCTAAGTAAACTTGCTAGCCACATTAATTTCTTGATCACCACATAAAGTTCTTGCCCATCAAGTCTATCCATGGGTTGCACCATGGATCCTAATTATCCAATGGATCATAATTTGGGCTTTAATCCACTTAGCTTGTCTCAAACCTTTGGGCTTACATTAAGTTACTATGGGCTTTAGCTTACTAATTACTTGGGCTTGCACATTCAATTCTTATTGGACTCTACCAAATTATTAACAATCCTACAAGTCTCACTTAATAGGGTAAAAAGCCTTATATCATAAACTATACGTATAATTCTCGTATTCTAGTTCATATATTAATTCATAATATACGTTATCTCATTATTCATACATATTCGTACAATACCTCGTATTCAATACCTTGTACAATACACACGTATCATACCATCCTTACACTTTCTTCTTAACGTTTAATATTCCTAACGTTCTCAAATTAAGTTCGCATACGAAATATTACATTTTCCATACTTAGATTTTTATTACATAATCCATCTCACCTTGATATTGTAACGTTACGTATTTCTCGGAAGTTCAAAAATAATTCCCGAGCAGAAATTGATGAATAGTATTTTTCAAAAAATTTCTCTGAAAGCTTTTATTTTCGTTTTAGAAATTCAAACACTTTAATTCTCCTACGTAGTTAAAATACTACGGCTTTCTGACGTTTCTAAGTTATAGAACGTCAAACATCTTACTAACACAGAATAATAATAAATAATATTATTTTATTCATTATTGAAAGTATTTACAAAATGTTCGATTTTCTGGGGCGTTACATCCATAATGTAAATAACATCTAACTACCCATTTATTTATAAGTAGCAATACATAATTCATTAACAGATATTGTTAATACATTCGTCCCAGGTTATTTAACCTTTATATTACAAACATACCCTTTAGATATAAAAAAAGGGTTTACAAATACAACATAATAATAATGTTAACCATAACTATTTCAGCATAACACCTTTGCCTTTGTTCTTCACAGCACCTCCTGCCACCTCGTCCCTAGCTGAAATATTTTATTTAGCAAGGGTGACCAACAAATTTGCCCCGCAAGTTAAGACATACAATGAATGTATAAGAATCAAGAATAACAGACTATCTATTTTGATAGCATAACACCAAAGTTTGGGGAACTTTGAATTAGCTGAACAAATCGTTAATTACTAACAAGTCTTCTCGCATTCTATGCAACACAATAATTTGATAATGAAAGAGTACAACACTTTCAAAGTTTCTACGATATTCTATTGAATAACAAAATGGAAATATTCTTAAAAGTTTATACAGAGTGATCCCTAGGGATCTTGAACTTCTCTTCTCGAGTAACTATCAAAGATTTACTTTGATATACTCAGGTGTATCAAATAACCATAAAGATTAAGTCATACCCCTCTGCAAATACTTATAGCAGCCAACTCCTTGTACCCTATATTATGCATAATACTTACGCAGCCATGAAAGGTAGAATATCGACCAAAAATGTTCCCTTTGTATAAAAGGTTATTCTTCTCAGTCTTATAATCAGAGCTTGATTTATAATAACGAAATACAATGATTTTAATATCTAATCACTTTCTCGATCTAGCCAAAATAATTGGCATCGATCTGTCAATAATAATTGAATTCTCTTCTCGAATCTATCAAGTTCTAACAAATGTTTGTCTAGCCAGAATAATTAGCTAAGACATATCTCAACACAATTCAACAATAGACAGGAATTATCTGTACTGTCAATAATAGCTTCTACGAATTTAAATATCAAATAAAAAATTATTCTCCAATTATATATTCTCAGATTCACTAATTCAATTTGAATTAATAAACATGCACTAACTGCGAGTAATTAACAATAAATTCTCAGACGTGGTCTAATCAACACTAATTAACCACTATACTATTTAAAAAGTATTAACTCAAGGTTTAGTTAAGGAAACTTGCCTTTCGCGTTGATTACTGCTACACAATATACTTATCTGCGTCCGAAAGACCTATAATCAACAATATCGGTCTCACAATTAGCACAATAATATATAACACGTATTACTATAATTCACAGTCAATCTTTCTCCTAGACACAATAACATATAGTCACATTAGTGTTTATAACATATATAAACATTCATCAAGTCTAACTAGTTCAGTCTGGTTGGACTTCAGTCTATTCTCGGTGTACTGGTCACCCTATCCGACAATTAACACTTGTGTTGTCAAATAAACTCATTCTCAAAGCTTTAATATTATATTAGATAAGTCACATATCATTTATAATATTTTTTCGAAAGCTTTTAATAATTTCTAACAATTATTATAATTTATAATAGTTTTTCAAACAGGAATCATTTTTAAATGATTTAAATATTGATAAACCCAACATCATTAATATTTAATAATATTTAAAATATTAAAGACATACTTGTCAAAATATTAAAGTTATTAATAATAACTTAGAATATTTTTAATTCCCCAATATTCTCCTTAAATGATTTTTAAAATAATTAAAATTATTTTTAAACAATTATCATTATTATTTAAATATTAATGAATTTCTCATCAAAATATTAAAAGTTATTAATTATAAATTAAAATATTTTTAAATTGCTTTTCCCATTTTTAAATGATTTTTAAATCAATAAAACTATTTTTCCATCATTTATTTAATATAATAATTAAATAAATCTAATATCATTAATATTAATTTATTAATGAAAATTCTCCAAAATATTAAAAGTTACTTTTATAACTCAAAATATTTTCTAACACTTTATTCTTATTTAAAGTGATTTTTATAGTAAAATTATTTTCTCTAATTTATTTAATATACTAATTAAATAAATTAAATGTCATTAATATTCAAATAATTATAAATATTAATGAAAAATATTCCAAATTCTCAAAAATTATTTTTCATAACTGAAAATAATTTTTAAAACCATTTTTGTAATATTTAAAAATTATTTTCTATTTTTAATCATTTTCTAAAAATTCAGAAAATAAAAATAATAAAAACTGTCGCTATAGCCTATAGCGACAGTAACCATCGCTGTTGGAGTTCTTGGGCTCAAGAACACTGACAGTTCAGTTCTCAAGGGGTCAACTTTGACCACTTATAATGTCCAATCCAAAGTGTTTCTGGGCTTGCTTGAGCATCAATCTTGTAGTGTTTAAGTAACACTACAAGTATCAACCATCATCTAAGTCATACAACAATTTATCAGCAGGATATAATGCCTCAAAGTAGCTATCGGAAGCTTTCTGGGCTTTTTGGGTTCCCTAGAAACCCAGACAGCTTCGACTACCTACTTTGTGGTTCGATTTTCTTCCATTTCTGGTCATCACTTAAGTGGTTTCTTGGTTCATACATATAGTACTCATGTCATAGAACATAAATATAACAATAGATCAGTCCAACAACATTAACATCACCAGAATCAGTCCGGTCAAACATGGTCAGAAACGATGTTCATACACTTTCTGGAAATTCCAGAAAAGTGTCTTCGTGATCAGATGGGCTACTTTGACCATCCACTACATCCAACATGTTTGTTGTTTAAGAGATCTAATGGCATGGATCTAGAGTGCATATAATAGGCTACAAACTGGATACAAACACATCATCAAAACACATAAAACCTGACAGATCAAGGTGTTTAAAAACGTTGTCAGACACTGATATTTGATTTCTGGGTTACCCAGAAATCATCCTGTCATGCTCGGTCAACGGGTTTTGACCGTTAATAACTTAAAATCTGGACATGGAATGACTATGATTCCACTTCCATATCACAGACATCATGTCAAACTAAAGATTTAAAACTTAAAACAACAAAAATCATAAACGGGAAAAGATCTAAGGCCACTGACATATGATTGTTAGACAACTTTTAGGGTTCAAGAACAAATTTTGAAAACTTCGATTTAAAGCCTTTTGATGTCATGGATCTATGATCATCATAGATCATCTTAAAACATCTTCTAGCATGAATCTAAACACATAAACATGTACTTGATCTTAGCATACATGATCTAGGTTGAGTTTAGGGTTTTACCTTTCTAGTCCAATCTTTGATCCTTGATCCGTTCTACTGATCTTGATGATCTAGGGGCTTGGTGAGTGACTGAATCACTTTAGAATTTCAGAGAGAAAAGGAGTTTGTTGAGTGTTTGAGAGAAAATTGACCAAGTGAATGAACTTTCTCTCTCTTTAATACATATATCTTATAAATGCAATGTATATGGCTAAGGTTGCTGGCAATAAGTGACTGATTGGAGTTGTTTTTAGTCACATGGAGTGGTTCACCAACTAAATTTTGGCTAGATTTGCAAGTTAGCTATTAAAGAATATGAAAAGGGCAATTTAGACATTTAACTTGTAAATTTAATGGCATAATAGACTTTTGATCCAACCCTTAGGGTTTAACCCTTAGGTTTTACAAATTTAATTTCTAGAATTTCCAATTAGGGTTTTAAATATAAAATAAAGATTTCTAAATTATAATTAGGGTTTCCTAATTATATTAAAGTTTACTAATCACATTAAGGCTTACCAATTAGGATTAAGGTTTCCTAATTAGGGTTTAGGATTCCCGAATTTAAAATTAGGATTTCTCAACATTTGATTATGATTCCTAACTGTACGTTAGGGTTTCTAAATCTGAGATAAGGGTTTCTAATCCCTTATTAAGGTTTACTAAGTTTATACCTTATCCGATCAATCATTGATCATAAATTCTATACAGTACAAACACGTACTCATCAATACAATTATTATAATTGTCTTTTCTACCAAATCCCTGTCCACAACTAGGGTTAGGGTTTCTATTCTCTGTTAAGCACAACTCTACTCTTATTTTCTCAGTCAATACACAAATTAACTACTTCTCCAAACTCGTATCATAGATTCTCAGCACAATATTGATAATCAATATCAAATAAAAAAAATGTATGCATAAAAATTTGAATTATTTGAAATCCTGGGTTATCACATTCTCCCCTCCTTATAAGGATTCCGTACTCGAAATCACCGCTTTCTTATTCTCTATAATCTTTTAAAGTTATATCATCAATTCATTTTTATCAACACAATATTAATTTGTGTCTCATATTCTAATGTGTGATTTGGATCTATAAAATAAAATAATTCACAACGATATCTATCCAATATTATTTGCGTAATTTAAGTATTAAGCAAAATCGTTACCTGTCGCCACCTCTTGGGCAGCCACTGCATCTTGCACCGTCATGTTGAATGTATGGCCTGCTGGTCTTCCTGGCTGTGTTGGTCCTTTAATTGTCAGGGTTCCGCTATCGGGTCCCTTATTGAAACTTCCTTTCTCTTTGGACAATTTCGAACTAGATGATCAGTCGATCCATATGCAAAACAACCATGTATCTTCTTCGGACTGGGACAATTAGGCAACATGTGCCCCTCTTGACCACAATTATAACAAACTCCTTTTTTCTTCAGACACACTCCCGAATGGTTCTTTCCACGACTCGCACAAGGCTCCCCTCCTTTTCTTTTCTCTTCTGACTTATTACCCGACTTGGTATTCTCACTCCATTTTCTCTTGTTCGGATTACTACCAACACTACTACCTCCATCAGTAATCTTCTTCTTCTTCTCCTGATTATAACGGGATGCATCTTCGCTTCCCCCTTCAGCAATTATTGCCTTCTCCAACAAAGCCGCAAACATATTAATTTGCAATACAACTACTTTGTTGAATATCCCTAGCTTCAATCCATTCTCAAATCTTCTCGCCTTTCTTATGTAGCGTCTCCAAATTCGGGCCCTAAATCACCATGAATCTGGTACACTAGTTCTAACTATTGCGGAAGATATAAACATAAATTGTTTATACATTAAACATTACACACTATCCCCAAGGTCAAGAACCTTCACTTAAAACCTGAATCAATATCCTATCTAACATATAATGTTATTATAATAAATTACTGCTACAAATTTAGTTGCACACATAGTCCCAAGCTAAACTTGGCTTTGACTTTTCCTTGTATCCGATGTATTCGCCTTAATCTGCAATGTTTATCATGATATATCAAGGGTGAACAACAAGTTTGCCCAGCAAGTTGAAGTTCAATAAATTAAGGATATATCATGATGGAAAGATTTTGAATAATAGCTGGCTAACATTCAAGAATATAATTGTGACTAGCATGAACAATTTTCATAGCTAAACGAACATTGAACATGAACATATCAATTATATCTGGACCGAATGGTAATGAAGATGATCAGCCTTTCATACCTGATGAACACATGCAATATGCACAAAGTGCGATTCAATAATTCATAGACGTGATAATCAAAAATGATTAATCACCAACATATATGAAATTTATAACTCGGGGTTGAGTTAAAGAGAACTGCTACAATAAAGCATATTGATTTACATGATTGATTAAGCATATGAAATATAACTTAGCTTTATCCGAAGACCTAATATAGATAATACCGATCTCCAAATATTAGAATAATATCATCACAGTATAAAATAACCTAAAAACATTACCACATAATCCTATTCGTTTATACAACACATAAGACCTAGTATCAAGTCAAACTATTGCAGTCTGAGTTGAGTTCGGTACTATATTGACATCTTGACGTCTAGTCGGATAATTCTCGAGCCTAATTTCCTTAAGACTCTGTCTAAATGCAACACAATTATCTTAGACAATTAATTATTCAGTCAAAATAATTTTCATAGACTCATAATAATTTTCAAGTAATTATTATCATTTATTATGATTTTTCAATCATTAATATCATATTCATATGATTTAAATACCACTTAATTCTATTATCATTAATATTTATTCAATATTAAATATTAATGAAATACATGTCATAATATTATACATTATTTATAATATCTCAAGTATTTTTAATACTTTATTATTACCATTAAATGATTTTAAATTAATTAAAACCATTATTAAATAATTGTCATTAATATTAAATATTAATATTTTTCATGACCAAATATCAAAAGTTATATTTTATAACTTCAAATATTTTTATAACACTTAAATTATTTTTATATAATTTTTAAATCATTAATTCAAATTTTCCATAATTTATTTAACTCATTTATTAAATAAATCAATTACCATTAATATTAATTAATTAATAAAATTCATCACATAATATTAAAAAATCATTAAAAATAACTTAAAATATTTTCTTATACCATAATACAATTTTAAATAATTTTCAAGTATTAAAATTATTTTTAAGTAATTTATTTAATATTATAATTAAATAAATTAAATACCATTAATATTCCAAAAATATTAAATATTATGAAATATATTCAAAATAATTAAAAACCTATTTTTAGACTTTAAAATAATTTTTAGGAATTTATTATGAATTTTTAATAATTAAAAACTATTTTTCTCTATTTATTAAATAAAATAATTAATTTCTATAAATAAACTATCACTAAAGGGCCCTATAGCGACACAACTGTCGCTATAGGTGTTCTTGAGCCTGCCCATATCTTCATGCCCAGTTTGCAGGTTAGCTAGTTTGACCAGTAATAGATCTAGGTTCTTGTTGACTCTGGGCTGACAATTTGCATTAGGATTGTAGTATAAGTGTAACACTACAACTAGAAGCAAGTTTCATGACTAATACATAACACCACAGAAAGATCTAAGCCACCAAAAAGCTTGTCAGACGTGTTCTTGAGTTTCTGGGTTGCCCAGAAACTCAAGCAGTTTCAAGGGTCCTACTTTGAAGCTTGGTATATTTGATTCTGAGTTTACTCCATATGATCTAATGGTTTAAACATGTGGAAAAGATGTCAGGATACAATAATACAACATTAGATTAGTATATCATCAACACATCTAAGAGATCTTGGTCGGTCAACCTATGTCAGAAAACTTGCCCTTGAGCATTTTTGGATTTTCCAGAAATGTTCTTGAGCAGTTTGGTCAACCTACGTTTGACCAGTCGTATCTTTGATCCTGATAGGGATCTGGATGTTATAAAGGCTTGGATGTGTAGTCCTTGTGTCATACTACAAAGATCAAACACTAACATGGTCATTAACCATAACAGTAGCAAGATCCGAAGCCTAGAAAATGGTTGTCAGAGTTTCTGGGAAATCTGGGTTGCCCATAAATCAGAGTTCATGCTCGGTCAACGAACTTTGACCGCTCATAACTTTCAATCTATACATGATCTGGGCTTGAATAAAGTTTCAGATCAAAGCGCTTACAACATAGAACAGATATATAACCTTACACACAACAAATCATTAACACCAAAGAGATCTGTGAGCCCTGACATTCGACTGTCAGACCATATTTTCTAACTTTTCCAGATTTCTAAAAACTTTAATTTCGAGCATCTAGATGTTATGGATCTAGGAAGTAACAACCCAGATCACTAATATATACTACAAACAACATATTAAAACACTTAATCATAACATCTAACATATGACCACATGATTTTCAAGTTTAGGGTTTTTATACCTTTTTAGCTTTGATCCTTGAATCTGACTTTGATGTCTGTTCTTGGCAAGATAAATGTTGATATTGGCTTTTCTTCTCACTCACTATCACTCTAAAATTTTGGATGGGAGAGAGAGTATGGCTTTGGTGAATATGAAAAGTAAAGTGAGCATTCTCTCTCTCAATCTATATATAATTTGATTCAATGCCTATGGTTGATCATGTGATCAGATTGTGGCTGATTAAATTGATTACTAGACCACATAGCTAGCTAGAGTTGGTCACCAATCACTTACTAGGGCTAGATCTGCACTCCATCTCATTAAAATATTCAAAAGGGTAGTTTGGACATTTGACTTGTAAAGTTAATGGCAACTTGGTAACTTGTCACAACCCTTTTAACCCTTAGGGATTGACCCTTAGGGTTTAACCCTAAGGTTATACAAATTTATTTTCTAAGCTTTTCTAATTAGTTTAAAAATAGAAAATTAACATTTGTAAATTATAATTAGGGTTTCCTAATTATATTCAAGCTTGCTAATTAGGATTATTATTTCCTAATTAAAAATTGCTAATTTAGCAATTAGGTTCCATTAGGGTTTCTAGCTGAATAATTAAGGTTTTCTAATAATCAATTAGGGCCATCCTTAATTAAATAAATAACATAAAAACCTTAATACTTATCTTCAAGCTTCCCAATTAGGGTTTTAATATTCTGAATTGGGGTTTCGGATTCCCAATTCTAAAATTAGGGTCTCCAGAGCTGATATTAGGGTTTCTTATCAATCATTATGGTTTTCTAACTGAACGTCGAGGTTCTTAATATATTATTAGGGTTGGTGACTGATATAATTTATCTGGTCAACCCTTGACCCTTAACCACATACTGTACACATATATCATGACCATATACACAGATACCCTTAACACTATAAACCTTTACCAAAGATTTTTAAATTCACAAAATTCATTCCCAAAAATGTCAAATCCATACACTTATTTTCTGTCTAGGTCTATTATTTAACCTCTATTCAATCTTTTAAAATTTTATTAAATTGTCTAAATTCTCGGATTGTCACATCTTGCCTCCGTGTCCACTTGATGAGGTGCAAATCTCGCTAACTCATTGAATTTGGCAGCATATTCAGATACCGACATATTCTCATTCTTCAGTTCTAAAAACTTAACCTCCATCCGAGCTTGCATACTCGGCGAAAAGTAATTCTCAAAGAACAACTCCTTGAATCTTGTCCAAGTCACCACAGTTGTACCAGCTCTAGCCTGATTGGTTTCCCACCAGTAATTGGCTTCTCCCTTCATCAAATAAGTTGCAAAAGTTGTCTTTTGCTCTTCTGCCACTCGCGCAATAATGAATGCTTTCTCCATTTCTTTCACCCATGTTTGGGCTTCAAACGAATCCGTTGTTCCCTTAAATTGTGGCAGTCCTACCGCTTTAAAATCTTTAAAGTTAGCCAATCTATCGGCTGGCTGATTTCTCGCTCTTGCTCTTTCTGTTGGAGCTCTATTTCCCATAGCTTGGGCTAACATGTCCACAAAATTTTGCATCGGTTCCGCTTGACCTCCTTCATTATTCACTGACTGCTTTTTTCTTTGATTTCGATTCTGTCGTCTAGGCGGCATTATCTAATTTAAATAAAAAAAATCTTACATTAATTCTCTTTATCTACACAAATTCTTAACACAATAAGAATTCAACACATATTTCTCATATAATCGCATATTTGTTCACATAGCACATAGTACGTTTAGTACTTAACACATATTACTATCCCTTTTTAAATAAATATTAGGATTAACCCACACAACTTTACACAAAAAGTTGCAATTCTCTATTCACACATAGCTATTCCCAGTTCGTCAAACTTACCACACTTATGAGTTCAGGAACTTGCCACAATTATATGAGTGTATGAACTTATCCTAGTCAGACCATTGGCGTCCATTCGTCGAGGGGTTCAAAACATTTCATATAATTATGAGTCATGAACTTACCATAAGTATGAGTTTTAAGAACTCAAATTAATCTTAATCTTATATTCATATAGAAAATAAAGATTTCATTCATATAAACATATATATTTACATATGTTCACACGTTGTTCTTGATATTACAACCGTTAATATCATAACCTACTACCAAAAGATACTACCGCTTATATCTAAGCTGTCTATCGTCCACTCCCTTCACCCGTATTCTTCTTGCTGGGACACTTGTTGAATCCGTGACCCGTTCTCCCACATGAAAAACACTTCCTCATATTCGGATTAGGACAATGTAGGGAAATATGTCCTTCCTGGTTATAATTGAAGCACACGTTCTTCCACATCATGCATTCTCCCACGTGAGTCTTTCCACACTTGCTACAGACTTGCTTCTTCTTCGGGTTTGAATTTTTAGAATTATCACTGTTGATATCCCTCTTTCTCTTGTTCTTGTCCTTCTGTTTAATTGTTCCTTCAGACGCTCCACCACCTTCAGTCTTCATCCTTTCCACCTGCGCCTTCAACTCATTCCTTTATTTAGTCATCTCGCGTAATTCTCGCTCCGTCTTCCACAACTCCTCCAAGAGAAATACTTTACTCCGGAGTTCTTGAACTTCTGCAACTACCTGATCTCTTTCTCTAACTTTGGTCTTATTCTCTTTCTCCACCTTAGCTTCTTCGGACTCTGCCTCCTCATCTCCACTCAGCTACATCTCAGGATAATCATTATGATCACTCCCCAGATTCACCATGGGTTCATCTTTTTCCACTTCTTCAACTGACTCGCTTTGTGCTGGCACCTCGGCTACTAGCATTGGTGCAACAGCCTCTGGCATCTTCGTACTCATTTCATCTTCTCCTGACATCCTACAGTCAGTCAAATACTGAATAACCTTCTACCGATTATTTTGAAAAATGGGTAAATGGGGGTCCATAAAATAAGAAAAACTTACATCAAATACTTCATAAAATCCCCTCAATATTTTTAACAACATTTATTCATCATTATTATAACTCGCAATATTAACAACCAAATCGTTCCCAGGAAAGAAGGGGCTTTCTGATAAGGATTTCTCCCTATTGGAGCGCAATTAGGTGACCAAACCCCTTTCCTCTACAGAACTTTCTAGACATTGTTAATTATGCAAATAATAATATGAATAACTTTTCATCTCAATTATTGATTTAATAATATAAAATATTGTATAGATGATACTGTGACAATAATAGAATCAATAATGTGAGATACTATGCAACAATTACTATGCAATAATTGAAGATAACTGAATGACTTCTCACGTAAGCATCAATAATCAATACCGTGTGCTACTATGCAACCACACGTATTACTATACTTTTATCACCGACTATTTCAACAGCTAACAGTAAAACTTTCGCTGTTATTTTTATAAAAAGATATTTCTGTCATTTTCTAACTCCGACAATAATTCCGTTGTGGGGTCCACCAATGACTGTGCCATCATACGAATATTTTCTGTTAAAACGAATATTTTATAACAACTTGCATACTTTGCAAAATTTATAAATATTACCCACAACTAAAATATTATATCAAATCCATACCATAATATTCAAAAATATATTTCGAGAAAACTTAATCTTTATTTATGAAAGTTGGGGTCTTCCCACCTCCCCTTCTTATAAAATTTTGTCCTCGAAATTGGTGTACATACCTAGTATGTCGAAGAGGTGAGGATACCTTGATTTCATTTTAGATTTTAACTCCCAGGTCATTTCCTCAACATCGTGGTTTCTCCACAAAACTTTGACTTGAGGTATAACCTTGGAGCGTAGAATATGTTCCTTCTTATCCAAGATTTTAACAGGTACCTCTTCATACGTTAAATCTTCCGCTATTTCGTCTGGTTCTAATTCAATAATATGGTTCAGGTCTTCCACATATTTACGTAACATAGATATGTGAAAAACGTTATGAACACGAGACATACTTGGCGGTAAAGCGAGTCTATAGGCCACAGTTCCTACTCGGTCAAGGATTTCAAATGGGTCAATGAATCGAGGATTGAGCTTTCCTCTATTTCCATATCTCGTAACTCCTTTCCATTGTGCCACACGTAACAACACATACTCTCCAACATTGAATTCCACGTCCTTTTGATGAAGATCAACATAACTCTTTTGTCGATCTTGTGAGGTTTTTATACGTTGTCGGATCATTTGAATCTTTTTCGTTGTCATGCGTACCAATTTTGGTTACTAACGTTGCTTCACCCACCTCATTGAAAGTAGTATGCACAAAAGCCAATCATGTTTGATGATAAAGCATATACTTTGTAACAATCTTATTCATTTATTAATAAAAAGTATTAATTTATTAAAGGCTTTTAATTATCTACATGATTCTGTTTTATAATATGTGATAAACCCATAGTTTTAAACAATGCTTTTAGAATAATGATGATAATCATTCTAATGAGATCTATATTTTTAGAAAGCTTAAAACTAAAATAGTTCCCAATCGTTGGATTACTAAATTGGAGATTAGTGAATCCGAATAGATTGGTACATACGTTGCTTGCTCATTGGATGAGGATGGTTGATCTCATGATTATTTGTGTGGAGACACTAAAATAAGTATATAGGTGCTTATTAGAGAATAAGTTCACTGAACGTGGCTCGCTAAGGAATACCTAATGGAGTTTTACTTGCCTGTCAATAGGAATTTCTGTAGTGATAGTACTACAAGTGATCCTTGGACTTGAGATCATCATAGTATCTTGTGTATGATGAGTTATACTTTGACTTATTCCTTAAGACCTTTGGGGTATATCAAAGGGTATGCTTGGGTATAATAAGTTATACATGGAGATAATGTATGATCAATAAAGAATCTACCACTTCTAGTAAAAGAAGAGAAATGTCCTATGTGATTCGATAAATGACAACCCAGTAGTCCTTGGCCAAGGCAGAATGAAATTAGAAAGGAGTTTCTAATTTGCATTATTTTGAGTTGTGCATTTAAGAGTCGAAATACATATAATTAAATAAAATAAGACTTGATAGTAATTCCATGTCTTATATTTAATTGGGACATTGTATGGTGGAAGGATTGAATTGTCACTAAGAACTATTTACTCAAAGGTTCTTTTTATGATTAATGTTGAAATCTATATTATCCGGAAAGTCGTTGATCGCTAGGAGACTTATCCCTATTGTAGAATAACTATTATTTATTTAAATAAATTAATAGTTTAATTTATTTATTTAAATAAGATTAGAATTGGTCTAATTGATTTATTCACAACTAGTTTAATATGGAGAACCTAAAGGGTCACACCATAAAAGGAAGAATAATTATTTAAGAAGTTAATGGCATAATCGTAATAATAAGTTAAGTATATTTAATTTAATCTATGGTGATAGAATAAATTAAATAGCTTAATATTTATTATTTAATATTTTAGAAATATTAAATATAAATTAATAAGATGAGTCATATTATTATTATTATTATTATTTTAACTTCTAAAGGAGTTTAGGAATTAATTAATAAAAGTACTCTCAAATATCCTAATAAGATTAGGAGACTAATTAATTAAAAGAGTTTAATTAATTATTCTTAATAAGATTGGGAGCCTAATTAATTAAAAGAATTTAATTAATTAAAATAAAACTCAATTCCTTAATTGTTAAGGAGGGTTGCCCACATCTATAAATAAGAGGAGTCTTATTATGGGTGATTGTTGACGTTTTCATAGAATACGTAATTCTAATAGTTGGGAGAGTACACTCTTTTTCTATAGAGATAGAAAACTAGGGTTTTTCCAAATACCTATCTCCTTGAATCTTTCTTCTTCTTTGGTGGATCACCTCTAGAGGCCAAACACTTGGGTGGCTAACGTTAATTAAAGGAAGGAACCAAACCCGGTGGATTCAAGTTGAACGTGAAAGGATTTGGAGGTGAACTTGTACTTGAGGAAGCTCGAATCTTCAAGGGTATGATTCCTGTTCTTTATCTTTTGTTAATTAATAATTGTGCATATATAAAGGATGATCTGGGTATATGGTTTGTAAAATTTTA
Source organism: Panax ginseng (assembly GCA_020205605.1). Classification (NCBI taxonomy): domain Eukaryota; kingdom Viridiplantae; phylum Streptophyta; class Magnoliopsida; order Apiales; family Araliaceae; genus Panax; species Panax ginseng. The sequence continues at coordinate 107,572,063 of CM035131.1, read as the reverse complement.
AAACTCTGATTTTTCATGTTTTCGCTTATTTTATGAAATTTGATTGCGTTCATGAATATTACAAACCTAACAGTGGTATCCGAGCCAAACCTTTATGCAAATTATTAATTGTTTCGATTTGATATGTATGTTGATATGTGTTTAGAACAATTTTTTCGGCATAATTTTGTTGTATAAAGTTTATTTTAATTTTAAAATTGGATTTCATGCCAACTAATTAGAGTTAGAATTGGATTCCATGATAACTAATTGGAGTTGGAATTGGATTCCATGTTTTCTTAAATAAATGAGTTTATTTATATATGAAATAAGGTTTCATATTATTCAAAATAAAAAAGTTTATTTGTGAATAGGAAAGAGAATCCGTATTTCCTTAAATAAAGGAGTTTATTTAGATATGTAATAATATTTCATATTATCCAAAATAAAAGAGTTTATTTTGACTTGGAATTGGATTCCATAATTAATTAAAATAAAGGAGTTTATTTTGATTAAATAATTTGATTAAAATAAAATAGTTTATTTTATTCAAAATTGGATAAATTAAAATAAAAGGGTTTATTTTGATTTAAATTTGGATTAAAAAATAAAGGAGTTTATTTTAATTCAAAATTAGATTTTATACTAACTAAATTTGCCTATTAAATGATATCAATATATATATTGAATGTTTATTATTCATGAGATAAATTTATTTATTGATGCATATGTAGATGTGTATGATAATAAATGAGATTGATTATTGACTATTGACCAATGTGATTGAATTTTATTTTAGTTGGATGCATGAATGTATGAGTTTTATTAAATGGGGTCTGCGTACCTCGTCTTCTCTAATTTTTCTTAATGTAGATTCTATCTCCCTCCTATGTACTTTCTCTTGACTGCTGATCAAAGTTTCTATTTATTTTAAATTGTTTTGTAATAGGAATAGTTAGAATTATTTTGAAGAATTGGAGATCAAGGAGCAAGGAGCGCTTGAAGACCTGTTTGTAATGGAGCCTGGGATTTAACTGTAATAGTTATATTTAAATTTAATTCTTGCACCCTAGGTTTGACCTTTTGGTTCACTTGGTGGCTCTAGTGAATTAAACTAGAATAAAGTCCATAATCAATTCGGGTAGAATATAGTATTCTATATGTGCATGCTTATACAATATATATATATATATATATATATATTATGCAAACATGGTTCACATGTTAATTAATATGACGCGTATTTTATATATATATATATATATATATATGCATGCGCGCTAAACAAGATGAGACAAATTAATAACAAACCCCTCAAATTTTTATATTAAGTTGTAACATTCAAAGATATTTGGAATATCGAACGTCTCCTTCTAGCATGATAAAAACAATAGAGTATTGAATATTTAATATGAGTTTGTTTTGCACACACAAGGCAAGTATTAAATATTTAAGATGTTGTTTTTATTACATATGATGTTTATAAGAAATTTAACATTACTGCTTTGTTGTTCACACACAAGGGCTGTAGTTTTCTGTTCACTTATATGGAAATGCTGGGTCTGACTTAACTTAAATCATTTTAGTTTGACTTGACCATTATGATCTAAGAGGCAAAATACAAGGAGTTGCATAGTTGATGTAATTAACAAGAGTTGTCTACCTATTTATTTATATATAGTTTGTTGTGCACACACAAGGCTATATACATTTGAAATGAGATCCTTATTCTCACTAGCATATCTATAATTAGATATTGCCGAACTATATATATTGAGGGTAATATAGTTTGAAGAAAATAGTGGAAGATACCAATTTAAAACAAGACCTAATTTATTTTGGTAATTAATAAAAGAATGTATGCTAAAATGTTGTGAAATACAAATTCATTTACAGAATTTTACAATGTCTAAATTACTATCACTGCGTAGCATATTAGATGTTAAATTAACCAGACCGAATTAAACGGATTGGTTAAGGAAATTGAGAACAGTTCTCATAGCTGAAAAGCTATCTTATGTCTTTAATACGCCTATCCCTACAAAGGTTGCAGACAATGCCTCCGAGGAAGGGATTGCTACTTTTAAAAAGTGGCAAGATGATGCATGGTTGGCTTAATGCATCATGCTCACATCCATGAGTAACGAGCTTCAGCGTCAGCATGAAACTATTGATGCTCCTACTATATTCCTGCACATCAAGTAGTTGATGGTGAGGAAAGTAGGACTGATAGATATCAAATATCTAAGGAGCTCTTCCGATCTAGAATGACCGATGACACTACATTACAGATAAAAGTCCTTAACATTATCAATTTGATTGATCAATTAAGATAATAGGTTTTGTCATGGATGGGGAGTTGTGCCAAGATTTGATCTTGCACTCACTCCCGGACTCCTTTCACAATTATTGTGAATTTTTCATATGAACAAGCTAGATATCAGCCTCGCTGATTTGCTTACCATGTTGAAAAATGATTGAGTCACTTTCCAACCAAGAAAGACCAAGTCTTACTGGTAGGGGCCAAATGATCTTCTAAAAAGAAGAACGATTCAATGAAGGTAAATAGAAAGGCGAAAACAAAGGATAATAAGAACAAAACTGATACGGATAGCAAAAGAGTTTGCTTCCACTGCAATAAGCCTGGACACTGAAAAAGAAACTGGAAGAAACATCTTGTAGAGGATATCCAGAAGAAGCTTAGTGAAGTTTCGGTTATAAATACAATTTTGTTCATGATTTAAAATAAATTTTTCTTTAAGTCAAGGTTCTACTTGGGTATTGGATACCGACTTTGGTTATCATAAATATAGATTTATGAAGGGACCAAGCAGAAGTAGAAAGATAAACAAAGATAAGTAATCCTATGTGTGGGAAATGAAGCAAAAGTTGTTGCATTAGCCATAAAAACTTATAGTTTAGCATTGCCTACGGGCAAACCTATTAAGTCAATAAATTGTTATTGTATTCCAGTTCTCGTTGAAAACATTATTTCCATTTTATTGTTGGACAATAAAATCTTTGGTATTATATTTAAGAACAATTATTGTTCTATTTATAATAATAATGTTTTGTATAAAACTGGAATATCACTTAATGGATTTTGTATACTTGACTTACGTGAAAATAATTTTGCATATTGAACAAACTAATATAAGAAAAGAAGATGATCATTCAAAGAGTTGAATGTTTGTATTTGATGAAATACAAGTATGAATTATTTGAAAGGTTCAAAGAATTCAGAAATGAAATAAATTGGCAAAGTATTAAGATTCTTTGATCGGATCAAGGAAGGAATACTTGTTCAATGGGTTTCTAGACCATCTCAAATAGTTTTCTCATAATGGATGCCTCCTATACGCAATAATTGATTGATGTATCTGAAAGGAAAAATCGCACCTTGTTGGACATGGTACGATCCATAATGATTTTACTGACATTTCAGTATCCTTCTGGGGTCATGCCCTAGAAATGACTACGTATCTACGAAAAAGATAACCTCAAAATTCGGCCCCAAGACTCCATAAAAGTTATGGACATGGAGGATTCCTAATCTTAAGTATGTTAAGATAAGGGGTTGTCCAACTTATGTGAAAGGTTTCAAAAGGATAAGTTTGGGACAAAATTTGACAAGGACAGATTTGTAGGACATCCTAAAGTAAGTTTAGGGTATATGTTCTATAATCCTACTTAGCAAAAGGTGTTTGTTGTGAAACACGCTACCTTCTAAGATAAATGTGTTTATCATTAAAGAGGCTAGTGGGAGGATATTAGATCTTGAAGAGTTCAAGAACCACAAAACACTATAAGTCAAATAAGAGGAACCTATAGATAGACCTATTGTACCACAACCAAATCGTAAATTTGGAATAGTACCGAATATACCTGGGAGGTATGGATTCATCATAGATGATGATGATGAGGTACGCATCATAAAAGATGATAATCTAGTTACATACGATGAAGTAAGAGTTGTAGACACTCAGAGAAATATATTGAAGCAAGCTTCTCAAAAATGGAACATTCATTTTGATGAAATAATCAAAAGAGTTTGATTTTTTCAAAAATAAGAATGAACCTAGTGTGTACAAAAGGTCAGTGGGAGCGTCGTGACATTCCTAGTATTATATGTTGATATACTATGGATAAGGAATGACATACTAATTCTACAATCAGTAAAGATAAAGTTGTCTAAACATTTCTCCATGAATGATTTGGGAAGAGTATCTTAATTGGGGATACAAATCTATATAGATAGATTCAAGAGGATGCTCAACTTAACCCAAGGAACGTATATTCATTTGATGCTAAAGTCTTTTAGCATGGAAAACTCCAAAAGATGTCTCATGTTGATGAGCCATGGAGTGTATCTCTCTTAACAGTCCCCATAGACTCCTAAAAAGAGAGATCGCATGAGTGAAAATCATGTATACAATGAAATATACGAGAACTGATGATGATCAGTCATATTCTGGAGATCACTGTAAGACAGTGAAAAATATCTTAAAGTACTTAATCGGCACTAAGGATGTGATTAAAATTTATGGTGGGTCTAAATTAAAACTAGAGGGCTTTACAAACTCAAGTTTTTCAGACAGACCAAAACGACAGAAAATCCACTTTAAGGTAAAGCGTTACCTTGAACAGTGGTGCAGTGAATTGGAAAAGTTTCAAACAGCAACAAGTTGCTGGTTTAGTGATAAAGACAAAGTATATAGCTATAAATGAAGCTGCAAGTTGATTGTTTGGATGAAAAGTTCATTACAGAACTAGAAATAGTTTCTAAGTCTCATCATGGATCTAAACGTATGTTGTGGCACTTTCACTTGATTATAGGAATCACTGAAAGATGGGAAATCACTATAGAGATAGTGAACTCTCAAGAACAACAGGTATAAGATACCATGGCGATTGGCTTTAGTGCAAATGGGAGATTGAAAGTAGTATGCACACAAGCCAATCATGTTTGATGATAAAACATATACTTTGTAACAATCTTATTCATTTATTAATAAAAAGTATTAATTTATTAAAGGCTTTTAATTATCTACATGATGCTTTTTTTATAATGTGTGATAAACTCATAGTGTGACGCCCCCAAAATAGGTATACATCACCCATCTTGGGTCGTCAGATACAAGGTACTGAATACAAATACAAACTAATTATACAACAGTCGTGTAAAATACGACAAAACATAAATTGAGAGTTTTAATAAGAATATTATCATCTAGGCAATATCCACACTCAAAGGTCCTCATTACATTTATTGTCACACTATTTAATGTAATAGTGAGGACTACTAATACTATCATCTGGACCAAATCACTCCGTTCCCAGACTAGTCTCAAGCTACGTTCTCATTTCCTCAAGAGAACATTAAAAGAAAGGGGTGAACTCAACTAGCCCAGTAAGAATATTATGACTAAGATAATGCGAGAATAAATTATCATTAGTCTTCAATAATGTTAAACCGATAAAATACAATAGACATCAAGTTTAAGCTATGTTGAATAAGCAATCCATTAGAAGAGTCAAGTAGGCATGATATCTACTATCTTCTATGATTTAAAATGTTTTCATTAATTTTTATCACTGAGACTCAGCTTAATAAATAAACCACATCATCGAGTCATCCCTGCTCTATGGGCCAAGGATATTCATTAAATTATCAATGGTCATGACTATACCGAACAATCCCTAGTCATAATCATACCAAAAACTGTTCGTCAATACACTACAGGCCACTGAGGACTTTTACCATATCATTTATAACATTACAGGTCATGATTATACCGAATAATTCCTGGTCATAATCATACCAAGTCCATCTATGCACGTAAGCCAAAGATGACTTTCATCACAATATAAGCATGAGGATGATGACAATGACATAATAATTCAATAAAACAAGTTCAAGAATAAATTTTAAAGATTTATAAGTTAATTTATCCTGAACTCAATAATGTCTAAATTGTCAACATGATACTGCTTTGTGGAGTAAAATTCAAGAATGCTCAGAAGAATATTTCCATGAAAAGATACTGGATGAAGTGCAAATATCAAGGATATTCCACTAATTTCATGGAGTATAGAAGCCAAAATTTTAACCAAATGAGTATTATAGAATATATGAAACTGCAATGAATTTTCACCCACCATGTGGTAATCCACGTAGACAGATCATTTCCACAACTTAATAAGAAATGAATACGAAGGGTCATTCACCATGCATATGGTAATCCACATAGACAGGTTATTCCAACAGAATAATAAAGAATGGAATAACAGGAGAATTCACCATGCATGCGATAGGCCTTACGCAGACGAGTTATTCCAATGAATAATAAATAATGGAAGCAGGTCATGCGTAAACGCACAGACAAGATATTCCAACAGAATAATAAATAATGGAATAGCAAAAGACTTCACCAGGCATGTGATAGACCGCACAAACAGGTTATTCCAACAGAATAATAAATAATGGAACCAGGTCATGCGTAATACGTACAGACGAGGATATTCCAATGAATAATAAAGAATGGAATAATGAGAAGAATTTCACCATGTATGCGGTGCAGATATGCATATCAAAGTTATTCAACGTAATAATAAGAAATGGAATAATAGAAGAATTTCACCATATATGCGGTACTTTGCATATACAGGTTATTCTAACAGAATAATAAGTAATGGAATAACAAAAGTTCTCTTCATGAATATTAATCGACCAGGTCATTCCCAGGAAAGAGGGGGCTTTCCAATAAGGTTTTCTCCCTATTAGCGCGCAATTAGGTGACCAAACCTCTCCTTGCCAGAACTTCTAGACATCGTTAATATTGCAAATAATAATATTAATAACTTCGTCGTCTCAATTATTGATTTAATAATATATAAAATATTGACAATAATTGAATCAAATAACGTGAGATACCATGCAACAATTACTGTAGCAATAATTGAACAAAACTGAGTGACTTCTCACGTAAGCATCAATAATCAATATCGTGTGCTACTATGCAACCACATGTATTACTGTACTTTTACTACCCAGTAGTTCAACAATTAATGGTAAAATTTCTGCCGTTATTTTCATAAAAATATTTTTGTCATTTTCTCAACCCGACAATAATTCTATTGTGGGGTCTACCAATGACTGTGCCATCGTACGAATATTCCCTGTTAAAACGAATATTCCCCGACCAACCGAATATTATATAACAACTTGCATACATTTCAAAATTTCAAAATATTACCCACAACTATAACATTATATCAAATTTACTTCATAATATTCAAAAATGATATTTATTAAAAATTTATCTTTATTCATAAAAGTTGGGGTCTTACAACCTCTCCTTCTTATGAAATTTCGCCCTCGAAATTAGGGTACATACCTGGTATGTCGAAGAGGTAAGGATACCTTGATTTTATTTCAGATTCTAACTCCCATGTTATTTCCTCAACATCGTGGTTTCTCCACAAAACCTTGACTTGATGTATAACCTTGGAGCGTAGAATATGCTCCTTCTTATCCAAGATTTGAACAGGAATCTCTTCATACGTTAAATCTTCCGCTATTTCGTCCGGTTCTAACTCAATAATGTGGTTCAGGTCTTTCACATATTTACGTAACATGGATATATGAAAAATGTTATGAACACGAGACATACTTGGCTGTAAAGCGAGTCTCTAGGCCACAGTTCCTACTCGATCGAGGATTAAAAATGGGCTAATGAATCGAGGATTGAGCTTTCCTCTCTTTCCAAATCTCTTAACTCCTTTCCATGGAGCAACACCTAACAACACATAATCTCCAATATCGAATTCCACGTCCTTTCGATAAAGATCAGCATAACTCTTTTGTCGATCTTGTGAGGTTTTTATACGTTGTCGGATCGTTTGAATCTTTTCTATAGTCATACGTACTAACTCCGGTCCCAACAACATTGCTTCACCCATCTCATCTCAGCATACTGGAGAATGACACTTTCTTCCATACAACGCTTCTAATGGAGCCATGCCAATACTTGCTTGATAGCTGTTGTTGTAGGAAAACTCCACCAACGGTAAGAACTTGTCCCAACTTCCCTTGAAGTCAAGGTCACAGAGTCTTAATAAATCTTTAAGAGTTTGAAAAGTCCTTCCGATTGTCCGTCCCGTCTGAGGATGATATGCCGAACTAAATCGTAAATCCGTGCCCATAGCTTTTTGCAAACTAATCCAAAATCTTGAAGTGAATCTTGGGTCTCGATCAGAAACTATGGATATTGGCATACCATGCAGTCTTACAATCTTGGTTATGTACATACGAGCAAGACGTTCAAGTGTATAAGTTTCTCGTATTGGTAATAAGTGAGAAGACTTAGTTAATCAACAATGACCCAAATTGCATCTATGCCTTGAGAAACCTTGGGAAGACTAGTAACGAAATCCATGGTAATGTGCTCCCACTTCCATTCTGGAATTTCAAGTGGTTGCAATGGACCTTTTGGCACTTGATGCTCCGCCTTGACTCGTTGACAAGTTAGACACCTTGAGATAAACATCGCTATCTTTCTCTTCATATTGCTCCACCAAAATGTATGACGAAGATCACGATACATTTTGGTACTCCCAGGATGAATTGCAAATGGTGTGTTATACGCCTCCATCATGATTTTATACTTTAAATCAAGGTCGTTAGGAATAGAAAGTCTGGAGTTGACTCGAAGTATTCCTTCTTCATCGATTCTTGCTTTCGGCATAGCACCTTCTTGCACTTTCTTCCTCATATGTATCAGCTCCAGGTCTGTAGCTTGAGTAACTTTAACTTTATCGATTAAGGTCGGTTCTACTCGTATATTTGCCATCATCATATGGGTCCCTGGAGTCTTTAACTCTATTTCCATCCTATGTAAGTCATACAAAATGGGCCTTTGCATTGACAATAATGCACTCGTACCCGCATATGATCTTCTACTCAATGCGTCAGCTACCACATTCGGTTTTCCAGGATGGTATTGGATGGTATGATCATAATCTTTCAATAGTTCAAGCCAACGTCGTTGTCGCATGTTGAGTTCTTTTTGAGTGAAGAAGTATTTGAGGCTTTTATGATCCGAAAAGATCTCCACTTTCTCCCCATACAAGTAATGCCTCTAAATTTTAAGTCGAAGACAACAGCTGTCAACTCTAGATCATGAGTACGATAATTTCTCTCATATTCTTTGAGTTGTCGAGAGGCACAGGCTATGACTTTCCCATGTTTCATGAGAACACACCCTAACCCTTTTTGAAGCATCCTTTGTAGATGAAAAATCCTCCGAGCGGATGGTATTGTCGAGCAGGTCTTTGAAATGGGTCTTCTCTTGAGTTCTTGAAAACTCTTCTCACATTCTTCGCTCCAACCAAACTTTTTATCTTTCCGAGTCAGCTGAGTTAATGGAGTAGCAATTCGAGAAAATCCTTCCACGAATCTCCGATAATAACAAGCTAAACCGAGAAAGCTACGTACTTCGGTCACTAATTTAGGTTTCTCCCAGCTTTAAATTGCTTCAATATTTGCTGGGTCAATAGATTTTCCATGACTTGATACTACGTGCCCAAGGAATGCTACTTCCTCAAGCCAGAACTCGCATTTCTTCAACTTGGCATAAAGCTTGTTTTCATGAAGCTTTTGGAGTATCAGCCTCAAGTGTTGTTCATGATCTTCATGGCTTTTGGAATATATGAGAATGTCATCAATAAAGACGACCACAAAGTGATCCAAATATTCCTTGAATACTCGATTCATCATATCCATGAAGGCAGCATGAGCATTAGTCAATCCAAAAGACATGACTAGGAATTCATAATGCTCGTACTGAGTTCTGAAAGCCGTCTTTGGAATGTCATCGGTTCTAATCTTCAAATGGTGATATCTAGAACGAAGATCAATCTTTGAAAAAAATTTGGCGCCTTGCAACTGGTCAAACAGGTCATCAATGCGAGGTAATGGATATCTATTTTTGATAGTGACATGGTTCAACTCCCGATAATCAATACAAAGTTGCATACTCCCATCTTTCTTCTTCACACGAATAGAGCGAGGAGCACCCTGAGGAGGCGTACTAGGATGAATGAAACCGATGTCTAACAATTCACCGTAGTTGGGTTTTAACTCACGAAGTTTAATAGAGCCATTCGATATGGGGCTCGGAAATGGGTTTTATCTAGGGTTCAAGGTCGATACAAAATTCGATTTCATGCTCTGGGGGTAGGCCAGGAAGTTCTTCCAGGAATATGTCAGGAAATTCATTAACAATAGAAATATCATTCAAAACTGACGTATTTTTATTTAGATCCGTGATATGAGCTAAAAAAGTTTGACATCCATTTTTCAATAAACGAATAGCTTTATGGCTTGAGATGACAGTGATGGATTTTAATGGTTTGGTTGCTTGAATTCACATAATAGGTTGGTTAGGAATATGAAAGCTAACAACCTTACAAAAATAATCAATTTTTGTATGATGAGTAGTTAACCAATCAATCCCTAGAATCACATCAAATGTAAGTATTTTCAAAGAAATAAGATCGACAGGTAACGTGCGATTACCGATTTGAATCAAACAAAACTTAACCATGGATGTAATGAAGGTTTCTCCCAACGGAGTTTCAACAGATAAATCAAAGTCTAATTTCTCCAGAGTCAAATTTAAACGTTGAGCGCAAGTAGGAGAAATAAAGGAATGGGTAGAACCGGTATCAAATAAAGTATAAACTTCGCTAGAGTTTATGATTAGAGTTTTCAAAATTTCTAAATATTACCCACAACTATAACATTATATCAAATTTACTTCATAATATTCAAAAATTATATTTATTGAAAATTCATCTTTATTCATAAAAGTTGGGGTCTTACACATAGTTTTAAGCAATGCTTTTAGAATAATGATGATGATCATTCTAATGAGATCTAAATTTTTAGAAAGCTTAAAACTAAAATAGTTCCCAATCGTTGGATTACTAAATTGGGGATTAGTGAATCCGAATAGATTGGTACATACGTTGCTTGCTCATTAGATGAGGATGGTTGATCTCATGATTATTTGTGTGGAGACACTAAAATAAGTATGTAGGTGCTTATTAGAGAATAAGTTCACTGAACGTGGCTCGCTAAGGAATACCTAATGGAGTTTTACTTGCTGTCGATAGGAATTCTCAGAGTGGATGATGTAGTCAAGTGATCCTTAGACTTGAGATCATCATAGTATCTTGTGTATGATGAGTTATACTTTGACTTATTCCTTAAGACCCTTAGGGTATATCAAAGGGTATGCTTGGGTATAATAAGTTATACATGGAGATAATGTATGATCAATAAAGAATCTACCACTTCTAGTAAAAGAAGAGAAATGTCCTATGTGATTCGATAAATGACAACCCAGTAGTCCTTGGCCAATGCAGAATGAAATTAGAAAGAAGTTTCTAATTTGTATTTTTGGAGTTGTGCATTTAAGAGTTGAAATACATATAATTAAATAAAATAAGACTTGACAGTAATTCCATGTCTTTTATTTAATTGGGACATTGTACGGTGGAAGGATTGAATTGTACGGTAACTATTTACTCAAAGGTTCTTTTATGATTAATATTGAAATCTATATTATTTGGAAAGTCGTTGATCATTGCAGGAGGCTTATCCTATTATAGAATAAATATTATTTATTTAAATAAATTAATAGTTTAATTTATTTATTTAAATAAGATTAGAATTGTTCTAATTGATTTATTCACAATAGGTTTAATATGGAAAGCCTAAAGGGTCACACCATAAAAGGAAGAATAATTATTTGAAGTTAATGGCATAATCGTAATAATAAGTTAAGTATATTTAATTTAATCTATGGTGATAGAATAAATTAAATAGCTTAATATTTATTATTTAATATTTTGGAAATATTAAATATAAATTAATAAGAGGAGTCTTATTATTATTATTATTATTATTATTATTATTATTATTATTATTATTATTATTATTATTATTATTATTATTATTATTATTATTACTATTATTATTTTTTAACTTCTAAAGGAGTTTAGGAATTAATTAATAAAAGTACTCTCAAATATCTTAATAAGATATGGAGACTAATTAATTAAAAGAGTTTAATTAATTATTCTTAATAAGATTGGGAGCCTAATTAATTAAAGGAATTTAATTAATTAAAATAAAACCCAATTCCTTAATTGTTAAGGAGGGTTACCCACATCTATAAATAAAAGGAGTCTTATTATGGGTGGTTGTTGACGTTTTCATAGAATACGTAATTCCAATAGTTGGGAGAGTACACTCTTTTTCTATAGAGATAGAAAACTAGGGTTTTGCCAAATACCCTTCTTCTTGAATCTTTCTTCTTCCTTGGTGAATCACCTCTAGAGGCCAAACACTTGGGTGGCTAACGTTAATCAAAAGAAGGAACCAAACCCGGTGGATTCAAGTCGATTTGGAGGTGAACTTGTACCCGAGGAAGCTAGAATCTTCAAGGGTATGATTCTTGTTCTTTATCTTTTGTTTAATTAATAATTGTGCATAAAAGATGATCCGGGTATATGGTTTGTAAAATTTTAAAACTCTAATTTTTCACGTTTTCGCTTATTTTATGCAATTTGACTGCGTTCATGAATATTACAAACCTAACACTCATCCTAGCACACTGGAGAACGACACTTGCGTCTATACAACGCCTCAAATGGAGCCATGCCAATACTTACTTGATAACTGTTATTGTAGGAAAATTCCACCAATGGCAAGAACTTGTCCTAACTTCATTTGAAGTCAAGGACATAGAGTCTTAATAGATCTTCAAGGGTTTGAATTGTCCTTTTTGACTGCCCGTCCATTTGAGGATGATATGCCAAACTATATCGTAATTCCGTACCCATAGCTTTTTGTAAACTAACCCAAAATCGTGAAGTGAATCTTGGGTCTCGATCAGGAACTATGGATACTGGCATACCATGCAGTCTTACAATCTTATTTATATATATACGAGCAAGACATTCAAGTGAATAAGTTTCTCGTATAGGTAAGAAATGAGCAGACTTGGTTAGTCTATCGACAATGACCTAAATCACATCTATGCCTTGAGAAACATTAGGAAGACTAGTAACGAAGTCCATGGTAATGTGCTCCCACTTTCATTCTGGAATTTCAAGTGGATGAAACAAACCTTTTGGCACTTGATGCTCAGCCTTGACACGTTGACAAGTTAAACACCTTGAGATAAACTATGCGATTTCTCTCTTCATATTGCTTCACCAAAATGTATGTCGAAGATCACGATATATTTTGGTATTCCCAGGATGGATTGAAAACGGTGTGTTGTGTACCTCCATCATGATTTTATACTTCAAGTCAGAGTCATTAGGAACACAAAGTCTGGAGTTGACTCGAAGTATTCCTCCGTTATCGATTCTTGCTTCCGGGATAGCACCTTTTTGTACTTTCTTCCTCATACGCATCAGCTCCAGGTCTATAGCTTGAGCAACTTTAACTTTATTGAATTAAAGTTGGTTCTACTCATATATTTGTCATCATCACGTGGGTCCCTAGAGTCTTTAACTTTATCTTCATCCTTTGTAAGTCATACAAAATGGGCCTTTGCGTTGACAATATCACACTCGTACCTGCATATGATCTTCTACTCAATGCGTTAGCTACTACGTTCATTTTTATAGGATGGTATTGAATGGTATGATCGTAATCTTTCAACAGCTCAAGCCAACGTCGTTGTTGCATGTTGAGTTCCTTTTGGGTGAAGAAATATTTGAGGCTTTTATGATCCATATAGATCACCAATTTCTCCCCATAGAGGTAATGCCTCCAGATTTTAAGCGCGAAAACGACAGCTGCCAACTCTAGATCATGAGTAGGATAATTCCTCTCATATTCTTTGAGTTGTCATGAGGCATAGGCTATAACTTTCCCATGTTGCATGAGAACCCATCCTAAGCTTTGCCTGAAGCATCGCTGTATATGACAAATCCCTCCGAACCAGATGGTATTGTCAGAACAAGTGCTGAAATGAGTCTCCTCTTGAGTTCTTGAAAACTCTTCTCACATTCCTTGCTCTAACCGAATTTTGCATCTTTTTGAGTCAGCTAAGTTAATGGAGTAGCGATTCGAGAAAATCCTTCCATGAATCTCCGATAATAACCAAATTAAGCCTCAGAAAGCTACGACTTGGCCATCGACTTAGGTTGTTCTCTACTTTGAATTTCTTCAATCTTTGTCGGGTCAACAGATATTCCATGATTTGATATCACGTGCCTAAGGAATGTTATTTCCTTAAGCCAGAACTCGCATTTCTTCAACTTGGCATACAACTTGTTTTCACGAAGCTTTTGGAGTATCAGCCTCAAGTGTTACTCATAATCTTCATGACTTTTGGAGTAAATGGGGATATCATCAATAAAGACGACCACAAAGTGATCCAAATATTCCTTGAATACTCGGTTCATCATATCCATGAAGGCAGCAGGAGCATTAGTCAATCCAAAAGACATAACTAGGAATTCGTAATGCTTGTACCGAGTTCTGAAAGCAGTCTTTGGAATGTCATCAGTTTTAATCTTTAACTGATGATATCCGGAACGAAGATCGATCTTTGAAAAGAATTTAACGCCTTGCAACTAGTGAAACATGTCATCAATGCGAGGTAACGGGTACCTAGTTTTGATGGTGAAATGATTCAACTCCTGATAATCAATACAAAGTTGGATACTTCCATTTTTCTTCTTTACGAATAGAACAGGAGCACCCCAAGGAGACGTACTAGGAACAATGAAAACGATGTCTAACAATTCATGCAGTTGGGTTTTTAACTCCTGAAGTTCAATAAGAGTCATTCAATATAGGGCTTTAGAAATGGGTTTTGTACCGAGCTCAAGGTCAATACAAAATTCGATTTCACGCTCCGGGGGTAGGCCAGGAAGTTCTTCAGGGAATACGTCAACAATAGAAATATCATTCAAATCTGACGTATTTTTGTTTAAATCTATAACATGGGCAAAGAAAGCTTGACATCCATTTTTCAATAAATGAATAGCTTTATGGCTTGATATAACAGTGATTGACTTTAGTGGTTTGGTTGCTTGAATTCGCATAATAGGTTAGTTTGGAATATGAAAGCTAATAACCTTACAAAAACAATCAATTTTAGCATGATGAGTAGTTAACCAATCAATCTCTAAAATCACATCAAATGCAAGTATTTTCAAAGAGATAAGATCGACAGGTAACGTGCGGTTGCCGATTTGAATCAAACAAGACTTATAAACAGTTGATGTAATGAAGGTTTCTCCTAACTGAGTTTCAATAGATAAGTCAAAGTCTAATTTCTATAGATTTAAATTTAAATGTTGAGCGTAAGTAGGAGAAATAAAAGAATGGGTAGAACCGGTGTCAAATAAGGTATAAACTTTGTAACAGTTTATGATTAGCTTACCCGTGATAACCTCGTTTGGATTCCTCACTTTTTGGGAGGTCATGACAAACGCTCTCCCTTGAACTACTGGCTTTGACTTGTCTGGGACAGCCTTTAGTGCATCCATCCCAGCAGGACTTGACTCTACTACACGATAAAATCTGGCTAGGTCACCTTCTCTTCCGTAATTATAACATGTTTTTGATTGTTGCGTACAGTTTGAACTAATGTGTCCTTCCTCTCCGCATTTGTAGCATACGATCGGTGGTCGTTCTCCTTCCTTAATAACGGTTTCTAGTGTTGACGTCTTTCCATTATTGTTGAATCTTCTCTTCCTGAAATTTCCACTTCTATTGTCTTGGCCATGATTACCACCGAAGTGGTTACAATTTCTGGCATGTTGATTCCCTCTACGTTTATTGTCACCGTTTCGATGAATGCTACCACTGGTATTATCAATTTATCGACTGCTCTCTCTTGGTTGGGTTGACTCATTATCGCGCTCCAATAACTGAGCCCTATTTACAACATCTGAATACAAACACAGTTTGTGAGAAATGAGCTATTGACGTATTTCGGGTTTCAAACCAAGTAGGAACATTCTCGTCATACGCTCCTTATTATCAACCAAATGGGATGCAAACTGGGACAACTCAACAAACTTAGCTTCGTACTGCGACACGGTCATATTATTTTGTTCCAGCTTGATGAACTCTACCTCCTTCATGTGATGAATACTTTCGGGAAAGTACTTGTCGTTGAATAATTCTTGGAACTTCTCCTAAGATATCTTGAGTGCGGCAGGCTGAGTACATTTTACAGATTCCCACCAATAATCTGCCTCTCCTCGCAACATGAAGGTGGCAAAGGGAACCTTTAGCTCCTCAGAGCATCCCAAGACATCAAATATCTTGGTGATTTGCTTTATCCACTTCTCTACCTTAAGTGGTTCTGACTTTCCCAAAAACTCCGGTGGTCCCAGCTCCTTGAACTGCTTAGCGGTGACCATCCATGAGTTGCCAGTGTTTCCACCTGCATTTTGGACAGGAGTCTCTCTCGCCTAATGTTCTATGAATTGCATAAAGCCTCTGAATATCCCATCGTTCATCATCTGGTCAGTGTTGTTATTTACCTGAGGATTATTGCATTCCTGATGCACATTATCATGGGTATTGATCAGTGGTGACTCAACGGTCTCATGTGCTCCATTGCTTAACTCGACATTTTTAGATGCTATTTTCAAACACTGTAATAAAATAAGGGTTAATTGACATGCCACATATTATCCCTATATTCTGATTGACCAATTAAATAACAAATAAACTTAGGTAGGTCATACTAGCAAAAGATTTCCCCGTCTCTCCCCCTAGTTCTAGACTCATATCTTAGCCAGAGATCATATTCCTAGGCTTTGATACCAACTGTGACGCCCCCAAAATAGGTATACATCACCCATCTTGAGTCGCCAAATACATGGTACTGAATACAAATACAAACTTAATTATACAACATGAGCCAAGAGTTTTTACATGAATATTGTCTTCTAGACAATATCCAAACTCAAATGGAGTCCTCATTACAGTTATTATCACACTATTTTATAAAATAGTGAGGACTACTACAACCACCATCTCGGGCTGTCACTCCATTCCCCGACTAGTCCCAACTACGTTCTCATTTCCTGAAGAGAACAATGAAAGCAAAAGGGTGAGCTTAAGAAATATTATGACTAAGATATTGCATAATAAATTATCTTTAGCCTTCAACAATGTTAAACTGATAAAATACAATAAACATCAAGTTTAACTGGAGCGGAACAAGTAATCCATTAGAAGAGTCAAGCAGAGCATGATATCTACTATCTTCTATGATTTAAAAAGTTTATCATCAATTTTATCGCTGAAACTCAGCTTAATAAATAATCCACATCACTGAAATGTCCCTACACTATGGGCCAATGATATTCATTAGCATCACGTTCACGAATTATCCATGCACTATGGGCCAGGGATATTCGTGTAATCGCCAATAGTCATGATCATGCCAACAACTGTCCATCAATGCATTACGGGTTAATGATGACTTTTACCATATTATTTGTAACATTACAGGTTATGATTATACCGAATAATCCCTGGGCATAAGCATACCAATCAACAGTCCATCTATGCGCTACGGGCCAAAGATGACTTTCATCACAATATAAGCATTAGGATGATGACAATGATATAAGAATTCAATTAAAAGAAAGCAAATGATAAGTTTTTAAAGATTTATAATTTAATTTATCCAGAATTCAATAATGTCCAAATTGTCAACACGATACTGCTTTGTGGAGTAAAATTCAAGAATAATATTGTATCAAAAATGATTTGGACAGAAAAGAAATCAATTTTTGTCATGAATAGTACCCCAGGTGAATAGTATCCCATGAATAGTACTTTGTGAATAGTACCTCGTGAATAGTACCCCATGAATAGTACTTCATGAATAGTACCTCGTGAATAGTACCCCATGAATACTACTCCGATATTAAAAGCTTAAAATTTAATAAGAATATTCAGAAAAATATCCTTGTGAAATGATACTAGATGAAACGCAAATTTCAAGAATATTCTACTAATTTTATGGAGTATAGAAGCAATACTTTAACAAAATGAGTGTAGAATTAGGAGTACGAAATGAAATAATATTACTTACATACTACAGAGTATGGAAGAAAATATTATTTCATACGAATATTGAACAACAATAATATCCCTTATCTTAAAAAGAAGAGTATTCCAACTGGTATAGCGGGGATATTCTTGAAGAAAACTTTCACTGTTTTCTACACTTAAAGCTTCCTAAAACTCGAAAGAAATACGCTCAATATTATAGAAGAAATTTTTTTTGATTCTGGTGTGATTTTCAATTCTAAACTAAGCATCCTATTTATAGGAGAATGTAAGGATACTATTTAGAATTTTTCTCACGGGTGAACATGAGCGAAATCACGGGCGTTCGACAAATTCGTCTGAAAAAATTTCTGATTTACTATGCAGACACTATGCAAATACATGCATAATAAAATATAATATATTATATTTTTCATAAAAAAAAAAATTTATTATAATATATATATAATAATAAAACATACTCTCAGTGACTTGAAAAATCCTCCCATTTTTCCTCACGTGGGCCCCACCTCATGGCCCCCCACCTCTTATATATATATATATATATATATATATATATATATATATATATATATATATATAAATACTTGAATAACCTTTCTACCGATTATTTTGAAAAATGAGTAAATGGGGGTCCATAAAATAAGAAAAATTTATATCAAATACTTCCTAAAATCCCCTCAATATTTTTAACAACATTTATTCATCATTATTATAACTAGCAATATTAACAACCAGATCGTTCCCAGGAAAGAAGGGGCTTTCCGATAAGGATTTCTCCCTATTGACACGCAACTAGGTGACTAAACCCCTTTCCTCGACAGAACTTTCTAGACATTGTTAATTATGCAAATAATAATATGAATAACTTGTCATCTCAATTATTGATTTAATAATATAAAATATTGTGCAGATGATACTGTGACAATAATAGAATCATTAATGTGGGATACTATGCAGTAATTACTATGGCAATAATTGAAGATAACTGAGTGACTTCTCACGTAAGCATCAATAATCAATACCGTGTACTACTATGCAACCACGCTGTCGACATCGGGATTTTTACTGTCCCTTTTCTGTTCTTGTCTTTTGGTGTTCTCATGTTAGGTGAGATTTGTTTGAAAAAACAAGTTGTGAAAAGGTCCAACATGTATATATCGACGATTGGACTGTGAGAGTCGCCAATTGGTATATTTAAATAGTTGCACCAACTCAACCGAGAAAAGGTTTGCACATTGACCACTGTGATGTAACCTTCGCTAAACCTGTGTGAAATCGAGATTCATTAGGGTCCGGGGACTTGCTTATGCGGAGGGAAGGTGTTAGGCACCCCCCGACATCCGTGTTACCACGGTGACCAACACTTTTCATTTAAACTGTTATATGAATGTGTGTGTGTGTGTGTGGGCCAATGTGCAGTTATTTGGAAGTAGTGCTATGCCTCGTTCGCACCTATATACAAAGGATTTGATTTGATGTAAAAATTCAGTTTTAACAAGATATAGCAGTGATGTTTTGTAAAAGAGATTTTTCAAACCCTTATGCTCAATAGTAATTGAAGCCTTTGATATTTCCATTTTATTAAGTTTTCAGCTTAATTGCTTTTATTTTCGAGATGCGAGGCATTCTCGAGAAAAATAATATACATAGCAGTGCCGAACTCCTTGTGGGCATGAGAGCCGTATAAGGAAATTCAAACACTATAAATAATGTACAAGTTGTTTACAGCTGAAAATGTCCATCACGGGAACCGAATCTAGATTCAGGAGACTAAATCTGTGATCACATGATTCCTAGGCTCACATGATGTAATAGTTTATATGAAAGCTATAAGCAGTTATATATATAAAAGTTGTAAATATATATATATACAGACTGTCAACCACCAAGAAGCGAACTTCATGGGGGACTGGAAATGTAAATATATAAAAGCGATAAATATATATAGGGACATGATCAACCACCACGAAGCACCTCCATGGGGGATCAAAAATGTAAATAAAGCAAAGAATATCGATCAACATATACTTGAAAGTAAACTCAAAGTAGATGAAATGTAAATAAAGCAATAAAAACGATCAACCGTTACGAAGTAAAGTCCAGGCGGGACATTTATAAATAAAGTAGTAAAAGGCCACGAAATAAACTCCAGGCCTGACAGAAATGTATATATATATAACAGAGTTTGATGGGTATTATATATATATATATATAAGCAATAAACGCTCCGGATATAAATCCAGGCTCATCGAACAGAGTTCGACCACAGTTTATATATAAGTATATATATAAAAGCAATAAACGCTCTGGACGTGAGTCCAGGCTCAATCGAGGCATAACTCGATAATGTTAGTCCATATATATATATATAAATATATATATATATATATATATATATATAATGAAATAAAAAGCCACAGACCAAAGTCTTGGCATACACACGCAACACGACTCTCAACGTGAAGAACGGTGTGTGCAAAATGTGGAGAAAAGGCTTTGAAAGGTGTAAGAAGGCTTAAAGTGGACTGACAAAGAAGACTTCTATAGTTTTAAATGGATGAACACTAGGTTCCCACCGGTAAAAATATAGCAATATATGAGCTCACAAGTGTTTAAAATGAGAAAGCACTTAGTTTATAGTGTGTACAGAGCAAATTGGACAGGGCTTCCTCGCCGTTTTTCTCTTACAAAATGGCCACCCCAAGCCCTCTATTTATAGAGGGGGCGGGGGGTAGCAGCAGTGCACTGCTGGCATCCGGTGTCCCGGCCTCTGCATGGTTCTCGCCGTCTCAAGTAAACTGCACGCATGCAACGTGATGTCTGCTCGAACTTTCAGAACTTCAATCTGAGCATCCGATTGAGGTGTATAAGACCTATTTTGGAGTGATGTTGTCAAGAGATACACAAATGACATGGGATTAGAGGTTGTAAGAAGTCAGAAAGATGGGACCATCCCTTGGTCTTCAAGCTTCAAATTCCATCCAGTGTGCTGTCCTGTGTAGTAGTCACTTGGGATTGTAGCTATTTGGTTCTTGTGGGATACTGCTATGAGGAATGTATGTTGAAATGTGTTGAGACGACGCGCATGTGGGATCGAGGTGGGAAAATGATTATTTTTCCCCTCACTAGGGTTATCTCCGATTTGGGCTGATATAGAAGTCATTGCTCAAGGTTATCTCTGAGATTGGGCTGCTGCATGCAAGTGCTGAATGTCCTCAGGGTTGTCTTTGAGGTGTGCCTGAGCCCCCAGGGTTATCTCCGGGTTTGGACTGAGTGCCTCGGGGTTATCTCCGAGGTTAAAGCTGATTGCTGGGGTTGAGATGAGCATCTCCGGGGTTATCTCCGGAACTGCAACTGCACTCCTCGGGGTTATCTCAGAGGTTGAGACTGAAACTCCTGATGTTGTTTTTGGGATTGAATATCTCGGGGTTATCTACGATATTGAAAAGGCTTCTCCGATGGGATTTCTAGAGCTGGAACTTTTTTGTCCTTCAGGGTTATCTCTGAAAGACGATTCTGCCCTCCCGTAATGTGAGCAACAGGAATGCAAAATTTCGAGTGTCTACAGATGCCCCTCTTTATCATATTCATGCAATTCAATGGCATGTATACGATAAAGAATACTAGACACTTGAAATGTGATAAGATAATCATGATGCAATGTACAACAACATGATGCAAATGTATGATGCATGTGGTTTGTTGGTGTGATGCCCCCAAAATAGGTATACATCACCCATCTTGGGTCGCCAAATACATGGTACTGAATACAAATACAAACTTAATTATATAACATGAGCTGAGAGTTTTTATACGAATATTGTCATCTAGACAATATCCAAACTCAATTAGAGTCCTCATTACATTTATTGGCACCCTATTTTATAGAATAGTGAGGACTACTATAACACCATCTCGGGCCATCACTCCGTTCCCGAGCTAGTAGTCCAGCTACATTCTCATTTCTGAAGAGAACAATGGAAGTAAAAGGTGAGCTCAACTAGCCCGAAGAAATATTATGACTAAGATAATGCGAATAAGTTATCATTAGCCTTCAACAATGTTAAACTAATAGAATATAATAGACAACAAGTTTAAGCTCGCAATGGAACAAGCAATCCATTAGAAGAGTCAAGTAGAGCATGATATCTACTATCTTCTATGATTTAAAAGTTTATCATTAACTTTATCGTTGGGACTCGACAATAAATAAATCACATCATCGAATCATCCACATTTTACTTGGCCGAGGATATTCATTAGTATCACGTCCACAAATTATTCTTACACCATCGCCAAAATTATTACGTGTAATCATCAATGGTCACGACTATACCGAATTATCCACGGTCATAATCATACCAATCAACAGTCCATCTATGCACGTAAGCCAAAGATGACTTTCATCACAATATAAGCATGAGGATGATGACAATGATATAAGAATTTAATTAAAAGAAAGTAATGGATAAATTTTTAAAGATTTATAATTTAATTTATCCAGAATTTAATAATGTCCAAATTTTCAACATGATACTACTTTGTAGTGTAAAATTCAAGAATAATATTCATGTATCAAAAATAATTTGGACAGAAAAGAAATAAATTTTTTGGTGAATAGTACCCTGTGAATAGTACTTCGGGAATAGTACCCTATGAATAGAAACCCGACATGAAAAGTGCCCCAAATACCCGAGTGAATAATATTTGAGTGAATTGTAATCGGGTGAATAGTAACCCATGAATAGTAACTCGTAAATAGTACCCCGGCATGAAAAGTGCCCCGAATACCCGAGTGAATAATATTATTATGAATAGTAACCGGTTGAATAGTAACCCATAAATAGTAACTCATGAATAGTACTTCGGGTAAAAATATTGATATTTAATAAGAAAGTTCATATCAATATTCCAATTAAATGATACTGGATGAAGCGCAAAACTCACGGATATTCCACTAATTTCAAGGATTATAGAAGCAATACTTACCATAGTAAGTTTAGATTTAAGAATATGAAAAGAATTAACATACGAAAACTGCAAATGGATTTTTACCTGTCATACGGTACGTAATCCGCGTAAACAGGTTATTCCGACACACTAAAGGAAGAATACAAAAAATAGTATTCCTTATTAATACAAAAGAAATAATACCCCTTACCTTAGTAGAAAGTTGGATACTGCAAAAGTGAAGTAGCAGAATACTCTTCTTCTTGCTCTCTATAGTTTCTCTCTCTATAGTGTCTCTTGTGAATCTCAGTGAATTGGTGAGAATGAAAGAAGAATTAAGCTTCTATTTATAGGAAAATAGGCTAAATAGTAACTAATTCACGAACGGTCCAAATTGATTCACTATTGGAACGAATGGTCCATATTGATTACTATTAAAACCACAACCGACGGTCCATATTGATTTACTATTAAAACCACCACCAATGGTCCAGATTGATTTAACTTATTACACTTTAGTACCCCTAAAGTTTTCCAAGTTTGCATTATTCCCCTCTAACTTTTGTAATTCACTTATCTTCAATAAACACATTCTTAATACTTTAAAAATTATTCATCATTAATATTATAACTCATAATATTTAACAACCAGATCATTCCCAGGAAAGAGGGGGCTTTCCAATAAGTATTTCTCCCTATTGGCGCGCAATTAGGTGACCAAACGTCTCCTCGACAGAACTAGACATTGTCAATATTGTAAATAATATTATGAATAACTTTGTTGTCTCAATTATTGATTTAATAATATAAAATATTATGCAGATGATAATGTGACAATAATTGAATCAAATAACGTGAGATACTATGCAATAATTACTGTAGCAATAATTGAGTATAATTGAGTGACTTCTCACGTAAGCATCAATAATCAATACTGTGTGCTACTATGCAACCACGCGTATTACTGTACTTTTACCATCGAGTAGTTCAACAGTTTAATGGTAAAACTTCTACCGTTATTTTTATAAAAAGATATTTTTGTCGTTTTCTAACTATGACAATAATTCCATTATGGGGTCCACCAATAATTGTGCCGTCGTACGAATATTCCCTGTTAAAACGAATATTCCCCGACCAATCTAATATTCACTAACACAACGAATATTTTATATCAACTTGCTTACTTTGCAAAATTTTCCAAATATTACCCACAACTATAACATTATATCATATCCACACCATAATATTCAAAAATATATTTTGAGAAAAATTATTCTTTATTCAAAAAAAATTGGGGTCTTACAGTTGGAATGTTCTCCAACGGAATGTGATTAGTGTTTTTTCCCACACTTTCTGATGGGGACTGGAGTTATCACTGACCACTTTGACGAACTGCTTGGACGTGTGATCTAAAGCTACTAGGAACTTCCAGGATGTTGATGTTGGGGTTATCACCAAAGTCCTTAATCCTTGGTACTGACTAGACACTTAGGATGTATCTCTCATGTACAAGAGACTCTGGGGGATAGAGATTTGTCTGTTGAGGATGTCTATAACATATTCCATCATCGGTCCTCCCCGATGAGGATGTTCCTTGATTTGTATCGCCAGGTCTTTCCACTGCTCTGTCGGAGTTAGTGCCAACAGTCTGTGTTGTCAGGGCTGCTTGACCCTCGCTGAAATGTACATCAACGGATTAGCTCCCTGCTGGGAAAAGCGTCAAGGATGCTTAACCTTCGTTGACATGTGCATCAACGGATGAGATCCCTACTGGGAAATAACGTCAAGGCTGCTTGACCTTCATTGACATATGCAATAACGGATGATATCCCTACTGGGAAATACGACAAGGCTGCTTGACCGTCGTTGACATGTACATGAATGGATGAAATCTCTGCTGGGGAGAAGTATTTTGGAGTTACAACCCCGAACTGATGGCATCAGACGTTCGTGAGGTATTGCCAAGTATAGCTTGCAACTGTTATGATCATTGGTATAGTGAACCCTGTGTCTGGGCGAATACCAATGAGTGACATGTAGACCGATAGTTTGGTCTCTGAAAACCAGGATTTCAGGCTATTCCGCCCAATCGCGTAGCATTTTTATTCCTGATTTGTCTTTTTCAGTTTGCGAGATCTCTTTTGTAACTCGAACTGGACCAATTCGAAGGGGTGGGCCCCACCCAGGGGAGCCACAGGTACACCTACGGCCAACCATATGTGGTTTTAAGCTGCATGTTGCTTTTATAATTCATTTCCAAGTTGCGCCACACAGGAAATCCGAGAGCTCTTTTTGAGATCTGCACGAAAGTTAAAGGCGTCTTTCTACAAGTTTTTTTTGAGATCGATGATTGTAGAACACCGCATACAAGTGTTCTACATCATTCCCGTAATGTATGCATGTCTTCTTTTCAAGTTTTTATCTGTTGGAAAATGAATTATCACATAAAATGCTTCTAAACACATAGTAGTGAATATGCATGCTCATATAACTTGATAAAAAGTATTCAACATAGTAAATGTTAGTATTTAACCATGATGAACATAATGATGTGAATTTTTTTTTTACTTTTGAAACAGTCAAATTTACACCTTTTTTATGCTATTTCTTATCCTATTTGAGGACAAATGAGCAAAGGTGGTAAAGTAAAGTAATCCTGGTAATTAGGCTACCCTTACGAATTGTGGCTTTGATAGTGTAATGTATATAGGATATTTATGATTGTGGGTAGGTGTGCTACTGAATGGCCACCTAGTCATGCCTATGTGCATGTGGATAGTCCTATTTACAAAGGGGACTATGGCAAAAATTTTCAAAATGTAGGCATTGGGTAGTCATGTATTTTTAACTCTAATGTAGGCGTATGTTAAAGTAATGCATACATGCATGTAGTCATAAAAATGCATTTTGAAAAAGCTCCAGGTTATAATTTACCACACCCTTTCTGAGGTGATTTGGAGAGTTGTGTCCAGATATATGGATCCAGATCAGCCGAGTAGTTCCCACAGGACCACTTCAGGTGTGCGGAGGAGGGCTTCTGATGTGCCTCGACCCCGTTCAGCTAGACATCCTCGTCATCTGGCGGAGGCGGTGATACGTCCTATCCGGGTTGAGGTACCGAATATTGAGGATGAGGAGGAGGATGTACCAGTTGCGGACCCTGCTCCTACTGCTTATGTTCCCCGTAGGGATCTTCCAAGCATTCAGGTGATGAACCCAGAGCTTCTGGGGGATTTGAGTTAACACCCCTCAGTTTACTTGCATGCAAACAAGGTACAAGTTGGATTTTGATCTTCCCTTCTTTCCTTTTGATGAGGAGTAAAGGTTCTGATGTTAATCTGCTTTGTAGTGCAGGTTCCCGGCTTCACACAACCTAGAGGGAACTGGTTCAACATTCACTTTACATATCAGGCTCTGCATCCCAATTATCGAGCGATTGTGCATGGCTGGGGCTTTGAGGCGTTATTTTCCATCCTCCCCCGTCGTTGTCCCTGGGGTTGCCTCAGGGTATTGTCTGAGCGTTGGTTTCACCAGACTCAGTCTCTCCATTTGTTAGACTTTGAGGTGATGATGATGCTGATGGATTGGTGATTTATCATCGGTATGGAGTTTGGAGGGGCGCCAGTGCCATGTATGGCGGATATTACCCTAAATGCCATTAGATCCTTGCTAGGAGTCCCGACTGAGGCGCTTAAGGGCAGGACAATCCGTACAAGTCCTTTGAGTGTAGATGCTATGAACGGGCTATTGAGTGAGCCCATACCCAATGATGTGAGAGTCAAGGATCGCATTCTTCGGCGATTGTTCTTGATAATCATTAGGGGATGCTTTATAGCAGATAACTCTTCCACGATATCATTCACTTTGGTGAGCACCACACGAGATGTGGACTGTATTGGAGAGTATGATTGGGGCTCCTACACCTTCGCCTATTTCCTCAGGGGCATGCCAATGCGTTTGTAAGGCTTGACAGAAGCTTGGCTAGGATTTTACCCATTTCTGCTAGTGAGTATTTCTCTTTTAATTTCCCATGTACAGATTAAGAGTGTTGTCTGATAACAAATGTTTGCCTTTGTGTTGGAAGTTCTGGGCCTACGAGAGGCTCTCATGTTTGCGTCCTATGAGTGTGCTAGGTTTAGAGACCTATCCATGAGGAAAGTGATGACATCATTCCATACTGGCTGAGGTTCCTGTAGCTGAGGGTTTTACCCATTGTCGTCTACTGTTGGAGTTGTTGACAGCTGATGCTATTACATGGATTCCCTATTCTGGGGAACACTTAGCCGTTGGATTTGAGGATGGATACCCGACTGGTGTCGAGTACGTGATTTCTACCCGTAGGATTCCTCTCTTCATAGATGGAGGATGGGAGCTTTATTAAGGAGAGCGTGCTATTAGGAGCACTACAGGAGAAATTCATGTGTCGATCTTGCCTCTTGCCAGGTGTTATTGGCCTATATCACGGTCGCCCATCATTGATATCCCATTGATGGGCGTTGACGACTTTACACTATCAGAGGGTCCTTATACTCAGGAGATGTTCCAGCATTGGTGGTCCCCTTATACCATCGGAGCCCAGACCCGCACCACCCAGTTTATGGGGGATATGGTTCCTGGATCTGTGATGATGACGGATTGGATGGCCTGTGTTATAGATCTAACTCATTTGACACAGATTGATAGTTTGACCCGGTAGTTGGATCGGACACATTTCTTTATCCGACATTTGGGCAGAGATCCTTCAGAGGCAGATACTTTTGATCCTTCCAGCAAAGGTGTTGGCCCCTCAGGTGACCCATATGGCTTTGTCGGTGCAGATCCTCCATTGTATATGCCTGATATCCCTGTTAATAGAGATCCAGTGACTCAGGAGGAGTTACATCAGGGACATGATTGATGATGTAGACATTGACACCATTGTCTTCTTCTGATGTGTATTCTCAGTATATCTTTTGATAGGCCTCTGTTAGATACTGGGTGGCTATGCCCCATTCTCGCTATATCTTTTGATAGGCCTCTGTTAGTTGTTGGGCGTATGTGCCCCATTTCCGTGTATTTTTAGCTGTACAGAGATGTATTAGATGATGATGTACTTAGGAATATATATACTGTTATTCCCTACATCATATTGCCATCTATTGTTTATCATGCATGTATCATGTTATGTATATGTATGTATGTTCAGAGATATTCAGCATTGACCCCTGGATGGTCTTTTGATACGGCCCCCATATATGTCTTCTTCGACAGTTAGCCGTATTGATCACACCCTACCAGTATTGGTAGCCTCCTGTCTGAGGTCGTGGTATGATAGTTTATCACCTCCAGACAAGGTGACCGTAGATCAGTTATTACAGCATTCTATGACCCTCCTGATGTTTCAGGTTCCTATAGGCTTTGTAGAGGGTATGCTGGAGCACTGGATACCAGAGAAACATGTTTTCTAGTTTGGTATCCATGAGTTGATTCCCACCTTAGAGGAGTATGCATGGTTGACAGTGCTACCATTAGACAGACCTTGCACTCGGATGGCCATTGGCGATATGAGTCGACAGTTTATGACCCTCATCGGGCTGAGGCGTAGAGTCGTACAGGATGATATCCCAGCGTTTTCTGATAGACAAATTTGGCTTAGTGGACAGTTATATATGGCACTCCGGTGATTTTACCATGCCGGAGGATTAGTGGAGTTTATCCAGAGTAGACGTATTATTGATGTGTATATTATCATACGTGTACATGCCACGGTATATGGATAAGCTGGACATTGGCGTCATTATAGCATTGAGAGCTTTCAGGGAAGGTCATACCATTGTGCCGATGATTGTAGTAAAAACGTTGAGATCGGCCATATATTGCAGCACCTACCCTGCAGGGGTATTCACAGGCAGCTCGGTCATGTTGTGTGTGTGGTTTATGTCACACATGAGACCGATTAGCACTTTTTAACGGTACGAGTATTGTTTTACTCATGAGATAGCCATGTCTTACTCTTTTTAGCCTTCGGAGTGTACAGACGCTATGTTTTGGTCGGTATTCTTGGCATGGATCTGAGATCCATTGACATCTTGCCATGTACAGGGCTCAGTTCACCCTATAGCTTCATTACTCATGCTCTTGGCATGGATTATCTCCCTCTGGCTGGTTTGAGGGGCATGATGACTTACCACCCACTGGTTGTGATGTCGCAGTTTGACCAGTTTCAGAACTTCCATCCTTTTGAGGGGGCATTGAGTCAACGTTTGGCTTCTCTCCACTTGTCAGTAGAGGATAGATCCAGGTTGTATGCTTGTTGGGATCAGCGTGAGCTAGCTGAGTTTTCTGTTTGCCATCGGGGTTGTTTGATAGAGTATTCTGCTTGGATGGAGACAGAGACAACATCGGCTGCGGTAGTATCCACAGTGCCGGGGATTGATTCTGATGATGGGGAGCCCATAGAGGACATTGATCTTCCCATCGAGGAGGAGCTATTCACTGGGTTGCCAGTAGCTCTTGTAGATTCTCCCAATACGAGTTCTACTATGATCTAGCATTCAGCACAGTATTTAGAGCAGAGTCTTTATCTGATGACCTTTGAGAGACATCAGGCTAGGGCCTTAATGTTGACAGCTCTTGATGGGAGATATGCCGCTCTATTGGAGAGAGATGATGCTTTAGCTCATAGAGACACCGCTATTGCTGAGCGGGATGAAGCTAGATCATCCAGAGATACATTGATTATTGAGCGGGATGCTGCTATATCTGCTCGGGACGTAGCCATTACAGATAGTACTACAGTGAGATCCCTTACTACTGGCATAATTGCTGAGATGAGTGCATATATTGATGAGCATCATGTCACCATGCAGTTGGTTGTGGATTTGTTAGCTCGTGTAGATACCCTTAGGCAGGAGCTCACAGCGTTGCCTCCTTCTTCGGAGAGAGATGCCATGTTGGACTTGTTAGCTCGTATATCCACAGGATTGTAGATAGGCTTGTGTTTTCCTGCACAGACTAGCTTATCCATTTTGTCATGTACAATTCATATTGTATATATCAAACAACATTATATATGGAAGGGAAATATATTTTAATTCACTTCCCTTTTAGTTATGCCTAGCTACTTGCTTGATATTTGCATGTTTCTTCAGGACTTGTGATTTTGATGTATTCCGAACTCATCCTTAATGGGTGGAGATTGAGATGTCTTAGGATCTTTCAGAATAGATCGTTGATCTGTGTGTATCCCTTCCCTCTTTGGTGTCTTGGGACTGGTTTCTGTATGTAAATATGGAGAAGAATGTGGTTTTCCTCTCTAAGATTGACCGCACCACAGATAGTTGTCGGTACTCCTATTGAATAGGAGATTCCAAATAGTTCCATCTATTATGGATTGGTGTTGCTCTTCGAGGACTCAACCGCAGCTTAGATGGCAACCAACTCTCCTATTTATGGGGACGCCAGGTAGTTCCATCCCTTTGGTCTGAAGCCGATGAAATGTGGTGGATTGAAGGATGATCCCAGTACTGTTGACAAGTGTTTATGTTTTGGTAGGGGTAAGACCGAACCATAAATGGTTGCCTACATACTCTTATGCAAGAGGATATCAGGTCTGCGTAGTTCAAACCTGGTGTAAGAGGTTCAACGCTGTTTGTGAAAAGGTAGAAAGGTGTAGAAATGTTTTTGTGATTTTTGTTTGTATAGAAGGGTGTAGAAATGTTTTTGTTGCTTTTGTTGTTTTTTTATTGTGACCGGGACATATAAAATGGTTGCCTATGTACTCCCAGGTATCGGGGAGATTAGGTCGACGTAGTTTGCCCCTTGTTCAGGATGATTTACAGCCGAAAAAGTTTGATACCATGTTCAGGGCAAACTGCGGGGGAAAAGTTTGATCCCATTTTCAGGACAAACTGAAGGTGTGAAAAGTTTTATCTGTAGTGGGACAAAACTGCATGTGTGAAAGGTTCAATCCCTGGTGGGATAACCTGAAAGGTTTGAAACGAAGTGGAGGTGTGGATCGATGATACGAAAATTAAATTTCTTTGGTTTGAAGAGTGTGTTTCCCTGATGGGGAAAATGGGTATGAAGAAAGGTTGTATGTAGTAAGGGTTAGAAAACCTGAAATAACTAGGGATCTAATGATCCAAAACCAGGATATTTGCTTGATGGTAACTTTAGACATAGTACCGTTTCACGGTGTTTGAGTTGATGAGCTGTGGAAATTCGTCGCCATCCATTTCCTGTAATCTGAGAACACCTCTTGTCAATACCTCCTTGACAATAAACGGGCCTTCCCAGTTTGGAGTGAATTTTCCCTTTGACTGATCGTGGTTATCAATGATCATCTTCAAAACCAGATTATGTTGTTTAAACTGCCGTAGCCGGACTTTCCTGTTGTAGGATCTGGTGATCCTTTGTTAGTATAATTGACCATGGAAGATAGCATCAGTTCATCTTTCATCTATTAGAGACAATTGGTGATACCTATCTTGTAACCATTGGTCTTCATCCAGCTGAGTGTCAATCAACACTCTAAGGGATTCCATTTCCACCTCTATGAGAAGTACTGCTTCCATCCCATAGGTTAATGAGTAGGGAGTTAACCCAGTGAAAGTACGCATTGAAGTTCTATAGGCTAATAGAGTCAGAGGCAAGAGGTCAGGCCATCCTTTGTGATTGGCGGACATCTTTTGCATGATCTTCTTGATGTTCTTATTAGCCGCTTCAATAGCACCATTCATCTTTGGACGGTAGATGACAGAGTTAACGTGTTTGATGTGGAATTGCATGCATAACTCCTCCATCATTTTGTTATTGAGGTTCTTAGCATTATCTGACACAATCACCTATGGTTGTCTATATTGACAATAACATTGTTTCTGATGAAAGCAATGATGACTTCTTTGGTAACCCTGGGGAAGGAGGCTACTTCTACCCACTTGGTAAAGATAAACTGATGCCCATTACTGGCTTTGGGCTCGATGGGTCCGATCACGTCCATTCCCCAAGGTGAACTCATGTCGTGGAGCTCCCTCGGAGGGGCGTGGATAGAATTCCCATGAATTTGGCATTGATAACATCTCTTGACGTGGTCATCACAGTCAGCCTTGAGAGAGAGAGAGCTAGTAGTGCCCTGTTATGAGAATCTTCTTAACAAGTAAAGGGACGCTCATGTGTGGGCCACATACTCCACCATGGATTTCATCCATGAGCCTCTGAGCTTGGTCCTTGTCCAGACATCTGAGGAGACCTAATCCTGCATCTCGTTTGTAGAGTGCATCTCCGCTCAGGTAGAACTTCATAGCTAGTCGATGGATCCGCCTTCTTTCAGTCGGGCTTGCCTTAGCTGGTGTAGATCCATCTCGTAAGTACTCCTTGATGTGATGATACCAAGGGTGTTGGATGGGAGGTAGCTCATCCGATACTTCTCCAATGTAATTCCCATAGGCTGGAGCCTTTTGTAGGGCAAATGGGATGGTTGACATGTTTTCCTTGTCAAGTATGTTGATTAAGGAGGCCAAAGTTGCTAGCGCATCCGCAAAATCATTCAAATTCTGAGGAATGTGGAGGAAGGTTACTTCTTCAAACTTTACAGCCATATGTAAAACTTGCCGATAGTAAGTCATCAAATGTAGTTCTTTGGTGTGATAGATTCTAGTGGTTTGTCTGATTACCAATTCGAAATCCCCAATGACAGTTAACCGCCTGATACCCATTGATTGGGCAAGTTTGAGTCCCATGATACAACCTTCATACTCAGCTGTGTTGTTGGTGCTGACAAACTACAATTTAACGGCGATGAGATACTGCTTCTCCGTATCGGATACTAGAACTGCTCCAGCTCCAGAACCTTCCATGTTTACAGCTCCATCAAAATATATTTTCTATGATTGGTGTGTATCATATTGATGGTGTTGCTGCACTGTCATTACCCCTTCACCAGGGAAGTATGTTTCTAAGGGTTTGAAATCCCCAGAAGGTGCGACGACCAGTTGATCCACAATTCCTTGACCTTTAATGGACTTTTGTGTCACATAGACAATGTTAAATTGTTATAGGATCAACTGCCATATGGAAAGCCGACAATTTAACATGGGTTTACTGAACACGTACTTGAGAGGATCCATGCGGGATATGAGATGGGTTGTGTGACCATGGAGGTAATGATGTAACCTCATGGAAGCCCATGCTAAAGCACAACAAGTTTTCTCAATCAGAGTGTACTTATGTTCACTGCTGCTGAATCTTTTGCTGAGGTAGTAGATAGCTCGTTCTTGGCCTCTATCGTCTTTCTGTCCCAGCATACATCCCATGGCATTGTCATTAACTGATAGGTACATGAATAGGGGAACACCATCCCTGGGAGGTACCAAAACAGGAGCTTTGACCAGCTGTTCTTTGATTGTAAGGAAGGCTTTTTGACACTCATCGTTTCATTTCATGGAGGATTTCTTCCTTAAAAGCTTAAAGATAGGCTCACAGGTTGTTGTGAATTGGGAAATAAACCTGTTGATGAAGTTGATCCTTCCCAAAAATCCCCATATTTCCTTCTCTATCTGAGGAATGGGCATTTCCGTGATGACCTAGATTTTGGTGGGATCCAACTCAATCCCTTTGTGGCTGACTAGGAATCCAAGCAACTTGCCTGATTTAACGCCAAAGGCACACTTGGCTGGATTCAACTTCAAGTTGTACTTACGCAACCTGTTAAATAACTTTTTGAGATGGTCTAAGTGGTCTTCCTCCCTTTGGGATTTGACAATGATGGCATCCACGTAGATCTCTATCTCTTTATGCATTAAGTTATGGAAAAGAGCCATCATAGCTTGCTGATAGGTTGCCCCGACATTAATGAGGCCAAATGACAACCGTCTATAGCAAAAGGTTCCCCAAGGTATGATGAATGCAGTTTTCTCACGATCTTCTTCAGCAACCATAATTCGATGGTTCCCCACAAAATAATCAGCAAAGGAATACATGTCATATTGAGCAGTATTGTCAATGAGTATATGGATAAATGGCACGGGAAAGTTGTCTTTAAGGCAAGCTTTATTCAGATCCCGGTAATCCACACAAACTCGCACCTTTCCTCCCAGTTTAGGCATGAGGACTATGTTGGATAACCATTCAGGTTATGTGGACACCATGATGATGTCAGCTTGAAATTGTTTCACAATTTCTTCTTTAACCTTTAAACTCTACTCAGGTTTTAATCACCTGAGCTTCTACCTGACTGACTTGAATCCCTCTTTAATAGGAAGGCGATGGATGACGATGTCAGTGGATAAACTGACCATGTCTTCGTGAGACCATGCAAACACATCCTGGAATAGGGTTAATAGCATAACCATGTCATTCCCTTAGTTTGGAGTAAGGTCCGTACCAATCTAGATTAGCTTAGGGTTTTTTAAGGTTCCGAGGTTAAATGAGGTGGTTTGATCAAGATTTGGTTTGGGTTTATCTTTGACCCATTCTTTGATCTCCTGAGGTATCTCAGTCTCCTCTTGTATTTCCATCAAGTCTGAGTTCAACTTTTTATCAAAGTTACAATCCTTGTGGAGAAAAGTTACATCATCAGCAAGAATAGGCACATCTAAATTCAGAGTCCTGAAACAAAATATGCTTTCACTTAATATATGAATCTGTTCAATCATACAAAGTGTTAGCATGTACAAACAAAATAACTGCTAATAATGTGTAAAAAAGTAAGTAGTTATTGCTATCTACAGGGCAGAGGGAGTTTTTTCCCTTTTTACCCTTGTCGACAAATGCAATGAGTGCTACTCCAATTGTCAAGGGTGAAATCCTGATGGATGGCAGTGATGAAGGGGCTGCCATTTTCATCCTTCTCCCGAATAATGACCATAATATCTGGATAATCATCTTCTAGAGTATATCTATTTGTGTGTTCATCATGGAAAATGATGCGTAGGTGAGATAATCTCCTGGCGATGTCTTGTTTACGTCTCTGTTCCCTTTCTTCCACTTCGGGATCAGGAATCAAGACCTCTTTTGCTTTAACCGATATCGGTTTGGGAAAAAATATAGCCATTACATGGCGGGGCATCTTTTGAGACCGTATGACAAGCTCGGGATCGTGAATTTGAGATAATCGTAGTGGTGGTTTGAAGATGAAGGAATCTATTTGTGCTTATGAGGATTCTTGGAGCTAGCAGAATAGCCTAATCCAGCTGTCCCTGTTTGACTGGGAATTTGAATGGGGCGCTTGATGCTTTGATGATCTTTGCCCAACCCTTGTCCAGGTTGATAACCTAATGAAATCATCTCTTAAGTGGCCGACATTACCTCGACAGAAATCTTGGGTGTGAGAGGTGGTGCCCCAATAGGATGGCAGTGAGTGTTGCTCACCTCTAGGGCATGGAAACTGATCGGCTCAACTTCTGCATTGAAGCTGATGAGTGGTATGTCACCTTGTTCAAGACATTCCAGCTCAGCATTGATAGTGATTAGGCTATTGTTGATAATGTACTTGAGTTGCTGATGAAAGGTGGAAAGGACAGCTCCAGCCATATGAATCCACGGTCTTCCCAAAAGCAGGTTGTATCCTATGGTGATTTTGAGCACATGGAAGGATACACTGAATGTATGTGGACCGATCTCCACAGGTAATTCAATCTCCCCGACATCATTTCGTCGGGACCCATCAAAAGCTTTGATAATCGTATGGCTGCTTTTAATTCTCTTGGGATTGATATTCATCTTCTCCAAAGTGGCATAAGGGCAGATATTCAAAGATAACCCACCATCTATCAGAACTGCTCCCACTATATATCCAGAGGACAGAACTGTAGGGTTTTGGCACATAAAACACAGCAGAAATAGAACAATTCAAAGCAATTTCCGAAACCCAAAAATAGGATCCATGCGAAACAGAAATTAATCCAGTGGTTTAGAAATTATACCGATTATTTTGGTTGAATCGATGCGGTCAAATCACCAACGTAATTTAAACGAACTGCGACTCTACGGTATCTACCTTAACGCTCCACTTGAATCATCCTACGATTTGAAGAAGAAATCAAAATTGGTCTTAGCCACCAAAAGGAATGGATTTTCTGTTTTTCTAGTCTCTCTCTAAGAGCGGCTGGGGTTTTGTTTTGATTAACCAGAACTAATATCTTTGATATATCATATATATAGCAATAAATGGAATTAATCAAAACCCTAATCTAATTAAAATGAAATCAATTATATATATATATATATATATATATATATATATATATAAATCATCCTTTTAATTTAAATTGCGTGATTTAAATACTATCAATCATATTGATATATTTAAATCCTTACAATTTAAATTAATTCCCTTTTAATAACGTTCTATGTATGTGTGACCTTATAGGTTATTATTACGTTGGCAATAATTTTAAAATCATATTATAAAATTATAAACGATAAGCTGCATCTAGTAATGCATCACGCTACCCAAGTAATAATAAGATCGATGATTCGATGTAACCTTTTCGTGACCAATGTTTCAATGTAATTTAATCCTTTTAACCTTAATATCCTAGATTAAACTCGAGTCATGGAATGTGTTATACTCTTCATAATTTAATATGAGTTTTCTTGATCAATGAGTAGACTATATGAAACAAATCACTATTTGAGCATGGCCATGCATTTCATAGTCCTACTCAATCAAGAGGCCTATGGATATCATCCCTAATATATAGGAAGGTTAAATTCCATCTAGATCACTCATATTCCTCACACGATTCATGATGTACCCAATAATCACCTTTATAGTCCACCCTATTAAAGGTGACATTTGATGATATCAAAGTACATAAATTCCGTGTAGTAATATAGTGATTTTGTGTGGAGGACCATTACATCATTGTCACTTTATGAGAATTGATAATGACACTTCGCATAATGCTCCACATAGAATTCTCATGGTGGGTCTGTCCAATACATCGTTCTCTAACATGTACCTATGCATTGACTTAATATCTCATATATTTGTGACCAATGAGAGTTGGTCATCAGTCAATCCACATACTAGTCTCAATGCATCATTGTTGTCCCATCAACAATTATACTCGACTAGGGACATTTAAGAACAATGATACTAATTATAATTATATAATCTCATGTTCAAGTCACATACTTGAAACTATATAATTTGTATCACTATTCTAAGGATTTTTATTATGTTAACATTTATATAATGCAGTAAATAAAACCATAATAAAATCATTCATTTATTCAATCAAATATAATATCAAAACGTTAAGCAATTATATCAAATAATTGGCCTCTAGGGCATAAACTCTAACAAGAACCGCTATGTGCAACAACTTGCAATGACCAGTCCCTTCGGGAGGTATGTCATCATCAGTGAAAGATATCACATTGTTGTTAAAAATGTGATCAACCAGATGTTGGAATTTTTCCACGTCCACTGATTTCAACAAATGGGCTTCTTCCAAAACCTTTAGCAAGACCTTCCTGTGATCTTCGGAAGAGAAAACCAAGTCCTGTATGGAAATTTGTTGTGGAGCTTCTCTTAAGCTTAAAACCACCTTGGCTTTATTATGGTCCATAGTACGGAGGAATTCTTCAATTTTCTCCATTGGAACTTTCCCCTTTGATTTGATGGTAGGCTTCATCACCCGTTGGGGAAGATACAATGGATTCTCTTTCAACACTACAGCAGTTATGTGTGATGTAGATCCTTCAGCCTCTCCATAATTCCATGGCACTTTTTGTAGGTTGACATCATGATACTGTGGTCTGTATGGCAAGAGAATTAGCTTTGGTGCAGCCACTTTCAAAGGATTGTCAACATCCTTGAGTTGAATTGCTTGTATTGTGAGTGGTCTGGTAGCCAAATCATCCTCAACGGATATAACTGCTACGATGTCCTTCTATGTGTTCCCACTCTCGAGTAACAATGTGTCGTTATATGCCATCTGCAGGACACTGCTGTCAATTAAATTCTGAATGAGATGGCAGAGTGCCCAACATTCTTTTGTGTTGTGACCACGAGAATGGGAGTGATACTGGCATACTCCATTAGAATTGAATCGTCATAAACGGGGATTGATTGAAGGTAGAAGGTATGGAATTCTTCCTTCATTGATCAGCCTCTGAATATCTCCTCCATAGGTTAACCCATGTATGTAAATTCCCACTTGTTGGAAAAATCCCGACGGGCTTTGGCACTCGATCTTTTTGCAACTTTATCCTCCAGTGTTTCACTTTCTGACGGCGATGATGGAGTATTCATGACAAAAGGAAGGAGACTAGCATGCTCCTGACTGACTAATTGGCGTGTGACTTGGTGCTGATGGATCATCAGTTTTGCCAATTGCTCTACTTGCTTACAAAGAGCTTTCATCTTTCGTTCCATCACAAACTGGAACTTTGCGTAATCCCATTTGTCAGCACCATCCTTACTGGTCTGGGAGGATTCTCCACCATAATTGGAACTCTGTCCATTGCTCCAATTAATGATATTAACCTCTTCTTCTTTGTGTTGAGGAAGAGGGTTGTCTTGCACATGAGGTTGGTCGGGTTTAGTCACCAAGATCGCCCCGTTGTTGATAAGTGGGTTTTACACCCACGAATTGGTTCCTAATTCAAACTTAATCGGTGTTAATTCATTAATTTTATGGTTTGTTTTTACTTGTTTATTATTATTTTGTGTGTAGGTTTGGTGGTGTGGCAATTGATTAAAAAGAGTGAAATTGTGGCAAAAACTTAGCAAGTTTGGAGCTTATGATGATCATTATCAAATAGCCTTTCAATTTGGGCTATTTTCAAAAAAACACCCGTAGAAGTAGGGGTCGAAAAAGCACAGTTGTTTAGTTGGTTTTAAATGCTGTAAGAACATAAGTTTAAGTAATTGGAATGGTTTGAGACTCATATTGGCGTGGAATTGCAATTAGAATGCATGTCTTAGAGATATATCTAACATCAAATAACAAGATTAAGGGAGATATACAACACAAGGCAATTAATATTGAAAGAAGACAAATTTTTAGAGTGAAGCTTAGGGTGAAGTTGTAAGCCTAATTCTCCAATACTTGTTTAGAAATTCAATTTTTGAGATTTGTGATTGTTTTGTGATCTTAGTATTTTTAATAGTTTTAGTTTTTAATAATTTTAATCATTAAATTGGATAGTTTAATAAAATTGGGTTTAATAGGAAGCTGATAATTGTGGGAGTTAATTTCTTACTAACATCTCCGTGGGAACGATACTCTACGTACTATTATATTACTTGTTGACCACGTATACTTGCGTGTTGTGCGTAATTAGATTTTACCTAACAAGTTTTTGGCGCCGTTGCCGGGGATTTATTATTATAGATTTTAATAATTTTGCGATATCAATTTAATTAGTCCAGTTTTACTTAAACATATTTTTTTTCTTTTGTTTGTTCGTTCTTATTTCAAGTTTTTAAAGTTGGTTTATGCAAACTCGATCCAAAAATCCAGACTTGCTTCCTTTTGAGGACGACATTGAGAGACGAATTCAAAGGCTAAGTAAGTGGATTAAGTAAACAAGGGAAGACTTCGAGAATTCTGAAAAAGAAGAAGCAATGGCTGTTGAAGCCCAGAAAGCATTGAGGGACTTTGCTACACCTAAGGTGACTGAGCTTTAGTCGAGTATCACCATGCCTGCTATAGCTGCGAACACATTTGAAATTAAGCCTGGGACTATTAAGATGATCCAAAATTTGGTTCAATTTGGGGGACTAGCGAATGATGATCCGAATTAATATTTAGTCAGCTTTTTGGAGATTTGTGACACTTTCAGGTATAATGGGGTGTCAAATGACGCAGTTAGACTTCGTCATTTTTGGAGGAGAAACTATGCGTTTTTGGGATCTGCGTGCCCCTTGGTTAGAACCTCTAAGTCGTTTGTTCCCATTCACTTTACGGGACAAGGCAAAGAGTTGGTTACACTCTCTACCGCCAGGATCAATAACTATATGGGAAGACCTCGCTCAAAAATTTCTAACAAAATTTTTCCCACCAACGAAAACTACAAAAATGAGGAATGAGATAACTATATTTTAACAGCAGCATGAGGAATCTCTATTTGAGGCATGGGAAAGATACAAGGAATTGCTCAGAAAGTGCCCGCATCATGGATTGCCTAAATGGTTTGCAGATGAACACATTTTACAATGGATTGCATGGGAATCTCAGGACCAGTATTGATGCAGCTTCGGGAGGGGCTTTTATGGCAAAAAGTTATGATGAGGCATATCAATTGATAGAGACAATGGCAGCTAACAATCTCATAGTGGCCAACGACAAGAATGACACAAGCTAAGGCAGCTGAAGTGTTAGAGTTAGATGGAATGACGACACTAGAAGCACAAATTTCAACGCTCTCTAAGAAGGTGGATGCGTTGTTAAGTGTACAGACTCAGCAGGTTGCAATTATTTATGAATTGTGTGCAGGTGAACATTCCATAGATCAATGTGCTATCAACCCAGTGTCAGTGCAATTTGTGGGTAGCTACAATAGAATTCCACAGAACATGTACCAGAATGCATACAATCCGGGGAATATGAATCATCCTAATTTTTTATGGAGCAATAATTAGCATCAGCAAGCTCCACGACCATCTTATCCCCCAAGATTTCAGAATCAACATCAACAACCATCTCAACATCAAGAAAGGAAAGAAGATTTAGAGGAGTTATTGTCAAAGTATATAACGAACAATGAGGCAGCCATGAAATCACAAGCAGTAGCCATCAAGAATTTAAAAAATCAGATGGGACAAATTGCCTTAGCAT
Organism: Panax ginseng; assembly: GCA_020205605.1. NCBI lineage: Eukaryota > Viridiplantae > Streptophyta > Magnoliopsida > Apiales > Araliaceae > Panax > Panax ginseng. The sequence goes on along the minus strand of CM035131.1, from coordinate 107,531,227 downwards.
TGAACAATAGACCGCAAGGGACTCTACCTAGTGACACCGAAAGAAATCCAAAGGGAAATCACGAGCAGTGTCAGGCAATTATGTTGAGAAGTGAAAAACAGCTTGAGGGTCAGAAAATAGAAAATTTGGCTGCAAAAAAAGATGATAAAGAAAGTGAAAATAAAGTGGTTGACGACAGACAAGGGGAAGAAAAGCAGGTGGAAAAGAGCAAGACAGTTAATGAACCGGTTGTTTATCCTCCACCGTCGTTTCAGCAGAGAGTCCAAAGGAAAAAATTAGATAAGAAATTCGCAAAATTTTTGGAAGATTTTAAGAAACTTTAGATTAACATCCCTTTCGCAGAAGCCCTAGAGCAGATGCCAAGTTATGTGAAATTTATGAAGGGTATTCTGTCTAGGAAAAAGAAGTTGGAAGATTTTGAAACAGTGGCATTAACAGAGGAGTGTAGTGCAGTTTACAGCGAAAATTGCCACCAAAGTTGAAAGATCCGGGGAGTTTTACTATTTCGTGCATAATTGGGAACACGGTGTTCAACAAATGTTTATGTGATTTGGGAGCAAGTGTAAACCTTATGCAATTATCAGTTTATACAGAATTAGGTTTACCAGCTCCAAAGGCTACGAACATCTCATTGCAGTTAACGGATAGGTCAGTCACGTACCCGAGAGGCATTGTGGAGGACATTTTGGTCAAGGTTGACAAATTTATATTCCCCATAGAATTCATAATTTTGGATTTTGAGGAAGATAAAAACATCCCAATTATCCTAGGGAGACCGTTCTTGGCTACGGATAGGACGCTTATCGATGTACAAAAAGGTGAACTAACTATGAGGGTCCAAGATCAGGAAGTAAAGTTCAATGTTTTCAAGGCCATGAAATTCCCTATGGATGAAGAAGAGTGTTTCAGGATGGATGTCACTAATCAGATAATCAGCGAGGACATGGTTAAAAGTTTGGCTAATGATCCATTGGAAACGATATTATTGGGAAATGAAGATTTAGATGATCCGGAGTTTGTGGATTACTTGCAGATGCTAGACTCCCTGCCACGAGTTAGCAAATTTAAAGCACCATTTGAACCATTACACACGGAGGAAAGAGCCACAACAAGGATGAAACCTTCATTGGAGAAGCCACCTGCTCTTGAGCTAAAGCCACTCCCTAAACACCTCAGGTATGCATATTTAGGCAATTCTAATTCTTTACCTATTATTATTTTTGTTGTGCTTAACGAATTGTAGGAAGATAAGTTGCTGAGAGTGCTTAGAGAACATAAATCGGCTATAGGATGGACAATTGCAGATATCAAAGGAATCAACCCATCCTTTTGCGTGCACAAAATTCTAATGGAAGAGGATGCAAAGGAAACGGTGGAGCAACAGAGATGGATCAACCCAATTAGGAAGGAAGTTGTGAAGAAAGAAATCCTGAAATGGTTGGAAGTGGGTATCATCTACCCAATTTCAGACAGGAAGTGGGTTAGCCCGATTCAATGTGTACCAAAAAAAGAGGAATGACCGTGGTACAAAATGATGACAATGAGCTAATTCTGACGAGGAAAATGACTGGCTGGAGGGTTTTCATGGAATACAGGAAGTTGAATAAGGCAACCCGCAAAGACCACTTTCCTCTGCCTTTTATTGATCAGATGTTGGATAGATTGGTGGGGCACGGATTTTATTTCTTACTGGATGGGTATTCAAGGTATAATCAAATATTCATTGCTCCTGAAGATCAAGAGAAGACCACTTTCACGTGCCCATATGGCACATTCGCATTCAGGAAAATGTCATTCGGCTTGTGTAATGCACCCGCTACCTTCTGTAACAACCCGATATTTTTTATACAAATAAATTAAAAATTTTGCGTATAATTTTTTTTATTAAAATAAATATGGGGAACATGTGCCAAGATAATGTGTGTATGTATTTATGTGATATATTTATTACATGAATGATTTTAAATAATTTTATTTTAGAATTATTGATTGTTATAAACTATATTATTATAATAATTAATTTTATAGTAGAAATGTTTTTATTAATTATTTTCCATGAAAATATAATCATATATTATTTATATAATATATGAAATGATTTTTAAAATTATTATGTAATTATTTTATTATATGAATTTTGTTCAGATTATTAAGTTAATTATTTTTAACTTAATTAATAATGTTAGGTATGACAGATAAATCAAATATGGAATCCAAACCCTAATTTTTGGATTTTGATCAAGGAATGAGAATAATAATATAATATTAATTATATTTTGATTTTCAGTGCTATAAATACGTATTGTATATGTGGACCGATAAGGGTTGATCAATTATGGTGTTATATGACAAACCCTTGTATTACTGTGTGAAACCCTAATTTAAAATACAAATTGGAGTTCAAAATTGTTAGGTAATTGTGATAATGTGATCAATGTCTGATATTATAAATATAAACGCTAATTAGGTAAACCCTAATCATTGACTCAAAACCCTAATGTTCAATGCATAATGTGATTAGAAACCCTACTTATTAATTTTAAACCTTAATTGATAAATTCGGCACCTTAATTGCTAAATTTGAACGCTTAATAATAATTAGTAAATGTTAAATCCTATTATGCAAGACCTAGGTGGTTAGGTAACCTAACTTAATTAGGAAACCCTAATTACAAATTTTAGAAACTAATTTTATTTTATTTAAAACCCTGAATGAAAGCTTCGTAACCTAATTATACATTAGGTGAGACAATTAAATAACCTAAGAGTTATGGTAATAAGGAAAGGTTGGTATTTAATATGTATACTAACTTAAGTGGATAATTTTGTTATTTCAAGTGACTAATAATTTTAAACCTATTTCTAGTAAACCTAATTAGGTTTATGAGCTAAAGTCACATGTATAAATAATTAAATTTCATAAGATTGGGAATGGAAACCCTAAATAAACAATTTGGGTAGCATATATTAAAATTGTTAGACTATGTTCATTACATGGCCCAAAAAAATTAAAGGAGAAGCCCAAAAGAAATAAAATGCAATCTCAAACTTAGTCCACTTGATTAAGGGTATTTTAGACCTTTGATTTATCTAATTTACGCATTAAAATAAAGGCTAAATGAAGGAATTAGTGGGCATATATATAGCTGGCCACATTAGCCTTTTTAAGGCAAGAATATTAAGCTAATCAAGTTCCATAAGTAGAAGTCTTACACATAAGGACAAGTGTGTCATGCTCCCATTGGTGGAAAGCTTAATTAGCACCCTTAATCACATGATTAGGCTTAATTGGAAGAGATAAGGTGAAGCCTTTTATCCAAGGGACAACAAAAGTATGGGGGATATTAGTTTTATCACACATTCATTTGCTAGATCATTTCATTTCTCCTATTATCCTTCTTCTATTTTTCTCCCAAGCTAGCAAAATACAAGAGAGAAAAGAGGGAGGGGTTTGGTTTTGAAGAGAGAGAGAGAGAGAGAGGAGTGTGCTAGCTTGATTTATGCACCCTAAGGTTATATATTACTTTGGTAAATCAAGGAAGGTTGCTACTAGATCAAGGTATAACCTAAATCTTCATCTTCTTCTATTTTGTGTTATAACAAGATTTGTTGGGGTTATAAACTAATACTCAAGATACCCTAGTTTTACATATCATCATGTATGGAAATAAGTATCTTGAGTGTTAGATCTAAGGTTTAGAGGAAGAAAATGAGCATATGTTCTCCTAGGAGTTAAACCCTTGTTTTTCTTCCACTAAATCTTCTGTAACTCAAGTTTTACAACTTGGATTTGTGATCCGTCGAAGGGGGGTGCTAGATACATGAGTTATTTAGTTAACCCAAATTGTAGAACACAAATCTAGCAAGTATTGAAGCCATGGGGGTTGTTTTCCCCAAAACAGTCCATATAGTGTATTAAGGTTTTAAAACCCTAAAAAGCTACCGTCCCTGTTTTTCTTAAGGCTGTTTCCAACAGTTTCAAGTCTTTTAAAAATCTGGGAAAAATTACAGAGGTACCTTAAGAAGTTATCTACGTGTAAGAAAAAGAACGGACACGTTTTGATTTATAGGTTTTGCGTAATGGCTATTTCCATAATGTACTCCTAAATATTAACACCCGTATTTCTCACAGTGTATACATGGGGAAATTTGAAAATTTTACAGTAGGGTCATATATGTTATGAGAGTATACCCTGAAAATTGCAATAGTTTCTGAGCAAAACTTGATTTATGAAAAATAAAGCAAGATCCAAGTGTTTTGGGCACTTTAAAATTCGTAAATCACTTTCTAAAATTCCAGAAAAATTTGGGGATCATTGTTGGGTCATATACTGTCTAAACCCAGAAAATAAGAATTTTTGGAATCAATCTGGTATTTTTTCTAAAAATGATGAAGTTATGAATAAAAGGAAATAAATAGTTAAATGATGTCTTAAATAAGAAAAATTTGATTTTAATGCTTGCATACTCCTAATATCTAATATTATGACTATTTTAGGGCATTTTGGTAATTTATAATAAGAAATATTATTTATGACCTTTTATGGATATTAAATAAGTGATTTTGTAAAGGGTGAACAATTAGAATAAATTGTTTATTGATCAAACAAATTAATAAAATATTATTATGATATTAATAATATTAGAATATGATATTGTTAAGTAAATAAAAATATTAAGATTAAACCTTCATTAAAATATTATTAAATAATTAATCTTAGATTAAAGTATTATTAAAAGATTAATAATATTAAATTAAAGTATTATTGGATGATTAAAATATTATTAAGTAAATAATAATATTCAAGATTTAATAAAATGTTATTAAAAATGTAATAACATTAGTAAAGGAATAAAATATTATTAAATGATTAATAATATTAGTAAATGAATAAAATATTAATCTGATTGGTAAATGAATAAAAGTATTATTAATTGATTAATGATACAAAAGCATAAGTAAAGATGTTATTAAAGCAATAATATTAATGCATGATTAAAATATTATTAAGAGGATTAATAATATTAGTAAAGTATTAAAATATTATGAAGATTTTAATAATATTAGTAAGCGAATAAAAGTATTATTTGTGAGACCCCAAATTTTATGAATAAAGATTTAAATTTCTCGAAATATTTTTTTTAATATTATGGTATGGATTTGATATAATGTTATAGTTGTGGGTAGTATTTATAAATTTTTGTAAAGTATGCAAGTTGTTATAAAATATTCGTTTGGTAGAAATATTCTTTTTGTTCTGGGAATATTAAATATGATGACATAATAATTGGTGGACCCTACAACGGAAATACTATCGTAGTTAGAAAATGACAAAAATATTTTATGAAAATAACGACGGAGGTTTTACGATTAATCTTTGTTGAACTACCGGTAGTAAAAAATGCGATTATGCAGCGTGGTTGCGTAATAGCACACGGTATTGATTATTGATACTTACGTGAGAAGTCACTCGGTTATACTCAATTATTACTCTGATTGATTGTTGCATCATATCTCTCATATTAATGATTCATTTATTGTCACAATTATCATGCATAATATTTTATATATTATTAAATCAATAATTGAGATGACAAAGTTATTTTTATTATTAAATTGCAATATTTACAATGTCACAGAAGTTACGTCAAGGAGAGGTTTGGTCACTTAATTAACGGCATAATAGGGAGAAATCCTTATTGGAAAGCCCCCTCTTTCCTAGGAACGACCTGGTTGTTAAATATTGTGAATTATAATATTAATGATGAATAAGTTCGTGTTGATTAAAGATGAATTTGATAGTTCCATTATGTTGGGATTATTTGTGTTAGTAGAAATTGACATTTATTTCGATAATAATTAATGTCTGGAGATTATATTGTTCAATCGGGTATTCAGGTCACTTTTCGTGTCGGAGTACTATTCACGAGTTACTATTCATGAGTTACTATTCACAAGTTACTATTGAGTCACATTCACTTACTATTAGGGGAGTTGGTGCAAGATTGATGATACTTGTATGACTAAGTTAAAGATGGAGGTATAGATGGAGGTACTATATTGTAATTAATTTTTCACATGTTTAGAACTATTGAGTCACATAATTTACTATTGAGTCACATGATTTTACTATTGATTCACATGATTTACTATTAGGGGAGTTGGTGAAAGTTTGATAATACTTGGATGGTGAATTATAAATGAAAAAAAGTTGGAGGTATTGTCTTTGTAATATTTCGAGCCCCAAAGCGTGTAATTATCGAAAATATATTTTCCTATAAATAGAAGCTCATTCTTCCTTCATTTCTCACCAATTCACTAAAGCTTTAGAGCCATTATTATAGAGAGAAATTATAGAGAGAAGAAGAAATGCTGCTACATTTCTACTCTAGTATCCAAACTTTATTCTAAGGTAAGGGATATTATTTGTTGTACCTATAAGGGGCATTATTCTTTCGTATTCATGAAGAGAATTACTTTCTTTCAATACTCGTAAGAGTTATTATTCCATTCTTCATTATTATGTTGGAATAACCTGTTTATGTGAAGTATCGCATACATGGTGAAATTCTTCTGTTATTCCATTCTTTATTATTATGTTAGAATAACCTGTTTATTCGAAGTACCGCATACATGGTAAAATTCTTCTATTATTCCATTCTTTATTATTACATCTTGCATTTATTATTACATTGGGAATAACTTTCTATGCATCGGTCTCTATCGCATGCATGGTGAATCCTTTTGTTATTCCATTCTTTATTATTACGTTAGAATAACTTTTGTCATAATGGATTACCACATACATGGTGAATGATCCTTTGTATTCATTCCTTATTAAATTGTGGAAATGATCTGTATACGTGGATTATCGCATGGCGGGCGAAAATCCATTTGCAGTTTCAAATATTCTTTATTATACTCAATTGATTAAAGTTTTGACTTCTATACTCCATGAAATTAGTGGAATATCCTTGATATTTGCGCTTCATCCAGTATCTTTTCATGGAAATATTCTTCTGAGCATTCTTAAATTTTACTCTACAAAGAAGTATCATGTTGACATTTTGGATGTTATTAGTTCTTGGATAAATTAATTCTTGAACTTGTTTTATTGAATTATTATGTCATTGTCATCATCCTCATGCTTATATTGTAATGAAAGTCATCTTTGGCTTACGTGCATAGATGGACTTAGTATGATTATATCCGAGGATCATTAGGTATAATCATGACTGTAATGTTATAAATGATATGGTAAAAGTCCTCGAGCTTTGTAGTGCATTGATGGACAATTTTGGTATGATTATGACCGAGGATTATTCGGTATAGTTATGACCATTGATGATTTAATGAATATCCTTGGCCCGTAGTGCAGGGATGATTCGATGATGTGGTTTATTTATTAAGCTGAGTCTCAGCGATAAAAGTTGATGAAAACATTTTTAAATCATAGAAGATAGTAAGTTTTATTCTCTACTTGACTCTTCTAATGGATTGCTTATTCCGCTGCAGTTAAACTTGATGTTTATTTTCTCAGTTTAACATTGTTGAAGACTATTGATAATTTATTCTGCATTATCTTAGTCATAATATTTCTTACTGGGCTAGTTGAGCTCACCCTTTTTTTCACTGTTTTCTTCAGGAAATGAGAATATAGTTGGGACGAGTCAGGGAAAGGAGTGATGGTCCAGAAGATAGCATTAGTAGTCCTCACTATTCTGTTAAATAATGTGACAATAAATATAATGAGGACTCCTTTGAGTGTGGATATTGTCTCGATGACAATATTCCTATTAAAACTCTCAGTTTATGTATTGTCTTATATTACACGACGGTTGTATAATTAAGTTTGTATTTGTATTTTGTACCATGTATTTGGCGACTTAAGATGGGTGATGTATACCTATTTTGGGGGCGTCACATTATTAATGAATTAATAATACTAAGAGGTGAATTAAATATTATCTAGATTAATAATATTAAGTGGATTAAAAATATTTTAAGTTATACGTAATGACTTTTAATATTTTAAGAAATAGTACATTAATATTTTAATATTAATGGTAATTATTTAAAAATGATTTTAAATATTTTAAAAATTATTTAAGGGTAATTTAAGTGTTTTTAAAATATTTTGAGTTATTATAAATAACTTTAATATTTTGGCAATGGTTTCATTAATAGTTAAATAATAATTAAATGATAATAGAATTATTTGATATTTGATTCATTTAATAATGATTTGATTGTTTGAAAATTCGTGATAAATTAATAAATGTTTATTGAGTCATTTAAAATAATATGGTGATATTTATAGATATTAAGTTACGAATAGAGTCTTAGACTCGATAATTACGATAAAGTTATTGATTTAATTGACATATTTGAAAATTGATCCGGACTTAGATATTTTCAATTTGTATTAATGTTTGTTTGTGATGCAATAAGCATGGAACATGTGTGATAATATGATTAGGTTATGTCTCGATTGTGAAATGCGATTACTATATGTTATAGTATATTGTTCTAATAGAATGAATGATCGATTAATGATAGGTCGTGATATAAAAGATAAAACTAAGTTGTGTATATGGTATTAGCCAAGATCGTGCAAGTATCCTACCTTTGCATTTTCTTTATGCAATGGACAAAAGTAAGAATGTTTCGTAATTATATTATTACCGTATGCATTATTAATCCTATATTATATACGCTCATTGATTGTCAAAGATGTTAGTATATGGTAATTCGGATATATATTCTCTTCGTTAATTTCTATAAATGGTTATACAAGTGTCCCCACTTGGATAATCATTGCATTTAATCACATGTTGATACACCTTTGCTAATTACCCGTATATATATATATATATATATATATATATATATATATATATATGTTGAATTATAGATTATTGTTGAACAAGATAAAACCTTATTATTATCCAACCGAATTGCCTTGGTTTGGAACCCCAACAAGTATGAACATCCCTTATATGGGGAAAACTTTTATGCACCCAAGATGGACAGAGTGAACGATAACATCGTTCTTGCATGTAGTATTGATCAATACAAGGTACAACGGGCTGATCACCCCCGTGCCCATAAGTTATGATGGTTTACAGATGAAGTTCAGTTTAACCTTTTCGAAAATGAAAATAATGTTCATAGTATGTCCCCTTAACCCTATTTATAGTCAGTACATAGTTTCAAAAATTTGAAAGAGGGTTGTTATGTTATTATTATCGGTTCAGATTACTTCACAACTATTGATTTGTTATAGAAGGGTAGTATAAAGAAAACATTTAAATTCTTTCAGCTTATATATATATAATTGTTATTACTTGCTAGGCACTCAAATGCTCATCCTTTCTTAATTTAAATGCTTTTAGCTAAGTGTGAACAACCTGAAGGCTCAGCTAATAACAAGGGAAAGGAAAAGGAAAGCTAACCAAATATGATTGGTGGTAGTTTATGTAACAGTGTGATATTATTAAGACAATGATACTTATTAATTATCATGTAATGAATGTTTAAAGGTCTCGTACCTGGGGAGCTAGACTCTGATAATTATGTAAATTAAGTTTAATATTTATATTATTGTTATTATTATTAGTATTATTCCACTCATAGAAATGGTATCGTGAAACACTGAATTCGGGTTTCAAGTACCTGGATTCGGGGGCTTTACAGGTTGGTATCAGAGCTTTAGGGTTAAAAACCATAGGTGGGAGTAGACCTTAGGCTATAACCCTGGAGCAGAGGAAAACGTTGAAAGTACAAATAACTCATATAGAGTTTAAAAGGAGATGAATCGAATACATTCATCGTCAAACAAAAATAAAAGATAACTTATATAAAACTATTATTTGCTGTGTGTATATACTATATGCTAATCAGGATAATTTATGTGTGTAGATGTTTGGTGGAAAAGTCTTGTTATATGCTTATAGCATGAAGAAGGATCAAATCCATACCCCGAGCTAATATCGAAGCCAATAGCTAAAATAGAGGCTCACAATGAAAATAACTCAGACGACGTGATTATTGTAGAAAACGTAGTACCAGATCCTGAGATGGTGGAGCTGACAGATAGTGATTCAGACACTAAAGTTGAAGCTGAACAAGCATCAACAGAGGTGTAAGATCTGAGGAACAAGATTTCTTCTCTGGAAAAGCTGTGGGAAATAGAAAAGCTGTTAAATAGTCAACTGCGTCAGGCGTTAATAGAAACAATGGAAGAACAAGATAAACTTAAAATCCAAATTGATCAAATGGGAGTCACAAGCAATACATCATGTGCAGCTCGGAGCAAGAAGGGGAAAAGAAAGATAGAAGACCATGACTTAGGAAAATCCGATAAGAAGAAAGGGAAAAGAATATGTTACCTTTATAGCTATGAGGAACATACCACTCTGTATTGTCCCGACTATAAATCAGGAGCATGTTTTATCTGTGGGATAAAAGGTGATTAGGCAAAAGGTTGTCCAAGAAAAAGGCGTAGTGAATAGGTAGTATAGGTTCTGTTGTGTAGGTCTGTTTAATGTTAAGTATGTCTGTGTAATGTAATGTTCCCAACTTTTGGTATTAGTCAAGGTTGTAAATCCCGACTTTTGTAGTCACAAAGGGATGAATGATGTTTAAGCAGTATGTGCTATGCTATGTAAAGTATTCGCTAAATGAATATGAATCTAAGTTTGAGTAATGAAATGAGTTAATATACTAAACCTATATGATAAGATTTAGAATGTAAAGAATAATATATGGTTTTACTTAACCAGATAATGCCACCAAGATGTCAAACTCGAAACCAAAGGGCAGAAGAGTCTGTCAATAACGTTGAGGGACAACAACAAGTAGACCCGATGCAGCACTTTGCAAACATGGTAGCACAAGCTATGCAACAAGGAATGTCAGTCGCAGGGAACCAGCCGGACAACGGCTTGACAAACTTTAAAGATTTCAAGGCAGTGGAACCGCCAGAATTCAAAGGGACAACTGACCCTATTAAAGCCCAGACTTGGGTTAAAGAGATTGAAAAAACATTCGTGGTAGCTAGGGTAGCTGAGGGGCAAAAGACCGCTTTTTCCACCTACATGATGAAGGGTGAGGCAAATTTTTGGTGGGAAGCGAATCAGGCGAGGGCAAAAGAGGGTGTTGTTACTTGGGATAGGTTTAAGACACTACTGTTCTTCGAAAACTATTTTTCATCTAGTATGCAGGCTAGAATGGAGGTAAAATTTTTAGAGTCAAGCAGGGAGAATATGTGGTGTCCGAATATGTTTGCAAAATTCAATGAGTTGGCTAGATTTTGCTCCGTATCAAGTTGATACGGAGGCTAGGAAAGCTAGGAGGTTTGAGCTGGGATTAAAACCCTGGCTCTACAACAAGGTGGCGGTGTTGCAGATCCTACATTTGCAAGACTCATGGAGAAGGCTATTATTGCCGAGGAGGGAGTGAGGCCATGAGCCCTCTACAACAAGAGAGAAAGAACAAGAGTAAGGTCGAAGGAGGCTGGAAGGTGGAAGTTAATAGTGGGAGTAGCGGTGGTAGTAGCAAAAGGAAGGGAAGTAATTTTGGAAGTTTACAGGTAAAACAGGAAGGAGTTAAGAAGCAAGTTGTGAAGTGTGGAAACTGTGGAAAGAACCACTCTGGAGAATGTTTGAAGGGGAAGTTCGTGTGCTATAAGTGCGGGAAGGAAGGCCATATCTCTCCCAACTGCCCCAATCCTAGGATGAGCAATGGGGTGTTTTCGTAGGTGGATCAATGAGCACAAGGTGAAGGATTGTCTGAAGAGGAGGACGGAGGCAGGGAGTGTGAATACTGGCAAGGGCAGTGGAACTCTAGCAATCACGGGACCTACATCATCGAGCAAGCCAACAAAATCAACTACAAGAGTTTTCAACATGACGGTCCAGGATACCATAGCAGCTGGTGGTGCAATTCCAGGTATTATTCGTATAACTTTTATTTTCTTATGCATGATTTTCATATATATAGTAAACTATTTTATAAAGAAATTTTGAAGAAGGAATTTGAGTTCTTTTAGAAATCAAATTTCCGTTTAATCAGATAGACAAGCTTTATGTGAATAGGTTAAAGATCAGTACGATCATTTATGATCAAGATCTATTGGCAATGATTGTATATGCTATGTACACTTGTATGTGTAGGTTTTAAAATGGTGATTCTGGGGATGAAATGTTTATAAGGGACGGTGAATGTAACAACCTGATATTTTCTATACAAATAAATTAGAAATTTTGCGTATAATTTTTCTTTTTATTAAAATAAATATGGGGAATATGTACCAAGATAATGTGTGTATCTATTTATGTGATATATTTATTATATGAATGATTTTAAATAATTTTATTTTAGAATTATTGATTGTTATAAACTATATTATTATTATAATTAATTTTATAGTAGAAATATTTTTATTAATTATTTTCCATGAAAATATAATCATATATTATTTATATAATATATGAAATGATTTTTAGAATTATTATGTAATTATTTTATTATATGAATTTTGTTAAGATTATTAAGTTAATTATTTTTAACTTAATTAATAATGTTAGGTATGACAGATAAATCAGATATGGAATCCAAACCCTAATTTTTGGATTTTGATCAAGGCATGAGAATAATAATATAATATTAATTATATTTTGATTTTTAGTGCTATAAATACGTACTGTATATGTGGACCGATAAGGGTTGATCAATTATGGTGTTATGTGACAAACCCTTGTATTACTGTGTGAAACCCTAATTTAAAATACAAATTGGAGTTCAAAATTGTTAGGTAATTGTGATAATGTGATCAATGTCTGATATTATAAATATAAATGCTAATTAGGTAAACCTTAATCATTGACTCGAAACCCTAACGTTCATGCATAATTGTGATTAGAAACCCTACTTATTAATTTTAAACCCTAATTAATAAATTCGGCACCTTAATTGCTAAATTTGAACGCTTAATAATAATTAGTAAATGTTAAATCCTATTATGCAAGACCTAGGTGGTTAGGTAACCTAACTTAATTAGGAAACCCTAATTACAAATTTAAGAAAAATGCATTTCTTATCTGATCATGTATTAATCTACTATAACTATAGGATATCCCCTTCACGAATTCTGCGTTTATTCGAAAGTGATCCACAAGCGCATTTAAAATTTCTCTTTTGCACGATCCTATCCCGATGAGACGAAACCAAAGCTCTTATTTTTCTGTTGAGTAATTGTTCGAGTAAGCCTTGAATGAGCCCCTCGAAAGCTTGATGCAAATAAAGCGAATTTTTTGTTCTACGTCTCCGAGCTATATATCCCCGTCTAATTCTGGTCATTGAATAAATGAAACTTTGACGAATAACTAATAGATAACTAATTTTATTTTATTTTAAACCCTAAATGAAAGCTTCGTAACCTAATTATACATTAGGTGAGACAATTAAATAACCTAAGGGTTATGCTAATAAGGAAAGGTTAGTATTTAATATGTATACTAACTTAAGTGGATAATCTTGTTATTTCAAGTGACTAATAATTTTAAACCTATTTCTATTAATCCTAATTAGGTTTATGAGCTAAAGTCACATGTATAAGTAATTAAATTTCGTAAGATTGGGAATGGAAACCCTAAATAAATAATTTGGGTAGCATACATTAAAATTGTTAGACTATGTTTATTACATGGCCTAAAACAATTAAAGGAGAACCCTAAAAGAAATAAAATGCAAGCCCAAACTTAGTCCACTTGATTAAGGGTATTTTAGACCTTTGATTTATCTAATTTATGCATTAAAATAAAGGCTAAATGAAGGAATTAGTGGGCATATATATATAGCTGGCCACATTAGCCTTTTTAAGTCAAGAATATTAAGCTAATCAAGTTCCATAAGTAGAAGTATTACACACAAGGACAAGTGTGTCATGCTCTCATTGGTGGAAAGCTTAATTAGCACCCTTAATCACATGATTAGGCTTAATTGGAAGAGATGAGGTGAAGCCTTTTATCCAAGGGACAACAAAAGTATGGGGAATATTAGTTTTATCACACATTCATTTGCTAGATCATTTTATTTCTCCTATTATCCTTCTTTTATTTTTCTCCCAAGCTAGCAAAATACAAGAGAGAAAAGAGAGAGAGGGGTTCGGTTTTGAAGAGAGAGAGAGGAGTGTGCTAGCTTGATTTAGGCACCCTAAGGTTATATATTACTTTGGTAAATCAAGGAAGGTTGCTACTAGATCAAGGTATAACCTAAATCTTCATCTTCTTCTTCTATTTTGTGTTATAACAAGATTTGTTGGGGTTATGAACTATTACTCAAGATACCCTAGTTTTACATATCATCATGTATGGAACTAAGTATCTTGAGTGTTAGATCAAAGATTTAGAGGAAGAAAATGAGCATATGTTCTCCTAGGGGTTAAACCCTTGTTTTTCTTCCACTAAATCTTGTGTAACTCAAGTTTTACAACATGGATTTGTGATCCGTCGAAGGGGGGGGGGGGTGCTAGTTACATGAGTTATCTAGTAAACCCAAGTGGTAGAACACAAATCTAGCAAGCATTGAAGCCATGGGGGCTATTTTCCCCAAAATAGTCCACATAGTGTATTAAGGTTTTAAAACCCTAAAAAGCTACTGTCCCCGTTTTTCTTAAGGTTATTTCGGACAATTTCAAGTCTTCTAAAAATCTGAAAAAAATCACAGAGGTACCTTAAGAAGTTATCTACGTTTAGGAAAAAGAACGGACACGTTTCGATTTATAGGTTGTGTGTAATGGCTATTTCCGTAAAGGACTCCTAAATATTAACACCCGCAGTTCTCACAGTGTATACTTGGGAAAAATCCGAAATGTTTACAGTAGATTCATATATGTTATGAGAGTATACCCTGAAAATTTTAGAATTTTCTGAGCAAAACTCGATATATGAAAAATAAACCAAGATCCGATTGTTTTGGGCACTTTAAAATTAGTAAATCACTTTCAAAAATTCCAGAAATATTTGGGGATCATTGTTGGGTCATATACTGTCTAAACCCAGAAAAGAAGAATTTTTGGAATCAATTTGGTATTTTTGCTAAAAATGATGAAGTTATGAATAAGAGGAAATAAATAGTTAAATGATGTCTTAAATAAGAAAATTTTGATTTTAATACTTGAATACTCCTAATATATAATATTGTGACTATTTTAGGACATTTTGGTAATTTATAATAAGAAATATTATTTATGACCTTTTATGGATATTAAATAAGTTGTTTTGTAAAGGGTGAACAATTAGAATAAATTGTTTATTGATCAAACAAATTAATAAAATGTTATTATGATATTAATAATATTAGAATATGATATTGTTAAGTAAATAAAAATATTAAGATTAAACCTTCATTAAAATATTATTAAATAATTAATCTTAGATTAAAATATTATTAAAAGATTAATAATATTAAATAAAAGTATTATTGGATGATTAAAATATTATTAAGTAAATAATAATATTCAAGATTTAATAAAATGTTATTAAAATGTAATAACATTAGTAGAGGAATAAAATATTATTAAATGATTAATAATATTAGTAAATGAATAAAATATTAATACGATTGGTAAATGAATAAAAGTATTATTAATTGATTAATGATACTAAAGCATAAGTAAGATATTATTAAAGTAATAATATTAATGCATGACTAAAATATTATTAAGAGGATTAATAATATTAGTAAAGTATTAAAATATTATTAAGATGTTAATAATATTTAGTAAGCGAATAAAAGTATTATTAGTGAATTAATAATACTAAGAGGTGAATTAAATATTATCTAGATTAATAATATTAAGTGAATTAAAATATTTTAAGTTATTCTTAATGACTTTTAATATTTTAAGAAATAGTACATTAATATTTTAATATTAATGGTAATTATTTAAAATGGTTTTAAATATTTTAAAAATTATTTAAAGGTAATATAAATATTTTAAAAATATTTTGAGTTATTATAAATAACTTTAATATTTTGGCAATGGTTTCATTAATAGTTAAATAATAATTAAATGATAATAGAATTATTTGATATTTGAATCATTTAATAATGATTTGATTGTTTGAAAATTCGTGATAAATTAATAAATGTTTATTGAGTCATTTAAAATAATAATATGGTGATATTTCTGAGATATTAAGTTACGAAATAGAGTCTTAGACTCGATAATTACACGATAAAGTTGTCCAGACTGCAGAGCATATTTTAGAAATTGATATGGACTTAGATATTTTGGTTGTATTAATGTTTGTTTGTGATGCGATAAGCATGGAAAATGTGTGATAATGTGATTAGGTTATGTCTTCGTTGTGAAATGCAAGATACTATATGTTATAGTATATTGTTCTAATAGAAGCTAATGATCCGATTAATGATAGTCGTGATATAAAAGATAAAACTAAGTTACGTATTGTAAGCGGTACAAGATCAAAAAGATATCCTACCTTTGCATTTTCTTTATGCAATGGACAAAAGTAAGAATGTTTCAGAATTATATTATTACTGTACAGATTATTAATCCTATATTATATACGCTCATTGATTGTCAACATGTTAGTATATGGTAATTCAGATATATATTCTCTTCGTTAATTTCTATAAATGGTTATACAAGTGTCCCCACTTGGATAATCATTGCATTTAATCACATGTTGATACACCTTTGCTAATTACCCGTATAGTATATATATATATATATATATATATATATATATATATATATATATATATATATATATATATATATATATATATATATGTTGAAATATAGATTATTGTTGAACAAGATAAAACCTTATTATTATCCAACCAATTGCCTTGGTTTTGGAACCCCGATAAGTATGAACATCCCTTACACGGGAAAACTTTTATGCACCCAAGATAGATAGAGAGTGAACGATAACATCGCTTCTTGCATGTAGTTTTGATCAATATAGGTACAATGGTGCTGATCACCCTTGTGTCAAGTAAGTTATGATGGTTTATAGATGAAGTTCTGTTTAACCTTTTCGAAAATAAAAATAATATTCATAGTATGTCCCCTTAACCCTATTTATAGTCAGTACGTAGTTTCAAAAATTTGAAAGAGGGTTGTTATGTTATTATTATCGGTTCAGATTACTTCACAACTATTGATTTGTTGTAGAAGGGTAGTATAAAGAAAACATTTAAATTCTTTCAGCTTATATATATATAATTGTTATTACTTGTTGGGCACTCAAATGCTCATCCTTGCTTAATTTAAATGCTTTCAGCTAAGTGTGAACAACCTGAAGGCTCTGCTAAGAACAAGGGAAAGGAAAAGGAAAGCTAACCAAATAAGATTGGTGGTAGTTTATGTAACAGTGTGATATTATTAAGACAATGATACTTATTAATTATCATGTAATGAATGTTTAAAGGTCTCGTACCTGGGGAGATAGACTCTGATAATTATGTAAATTAAGTTTAATAATTATATTATTGTTATTATTATTAGTATTATTCCGTTCATAGAAATGGTATCGTGAAGCACTGAATTCGGGTTTCAAGACCTAGATTCGGGGGCTTTACACCTTCCAACGGTGTATGATGGACATCTTTTCGGACATAGTGGAGAAAAATATGGTAGTCTTCTTGGACGACTTTTCTGTTAATGGGGATGATTTTGATGCTTGTGTAGAGAATTTGGTGATGGTTTTAAAGAGATGCACATAAACAAATTTGGTACTTAACTGGGAAAAGTGCCACTTTATGGTTGAGGAAGGAATAATTTTGGGGCACAAGGTTTCCGCAAAGGGGTTAGAAGTCGATAGAGCAAAGCTGGAAATGATTGAAAACCTTCCACCGCCAACTTCAATAAAGGGAATCCGTAGCTTTTTGGGACATGTTGGGTTTTATAGGATATTTATAAAAGATTTCTCTAAGATTGCAAAACCATTGTGCAGTCTTTTAGAGAAAGATTCAGTTTTTAAGTTTGATGAGGATTGTAAGTTGGCATTCGAGCTATTGAAGAAAAAGTTGACTACAGCGCCAATTATTGACACACCGGATTGGACAATGCCATTTGAGTTAATGTGCCATGCAAGCGACTATGCGGTTGGGGCTATCTTGGGTCAACACCGAGAGAAGGAATTTCATGCCATATACTAGTAAGACACTTACGGAGACCCAAATGAATTACACAACTACGGAAAAAGAATTGCTTGCAGTAGTATATGCCTTTGATAAATTCTGGGCATATTTGATCGGAACAAAGGTTATAGTTTATACAGATCACTCGACTATTCGGTACTTAATCTCGAAAAAAGATGCTAAGCCACGATTGATCAGATGGATTCTCCTTCTACAAGAATTTGATTTAGAAATAAAAGATAGAAGGGGGACGGAGAATCAAGTTGCAGATCATTTATCGAGGCTGGAAAACTCGGATAAAGATGAAGAGGATAAGTGTGTAATCAATGAGTCATTTCTGGATGAGCAACTGTTTGGAGTCAATGTGGAATTTCTATGGTACGCGGATTTTGCTAATTATCTAGTGAGCAACATCATTCCCCCTGATCTTACACGTCAGTAGAAAAAGAAATTCCTACATGACGTCAAGTGGTATATGTGGGATGAGCCATACCTATTTAAACAGTGCATCGACAAGATGATTAGAAGGCGTGTGCCATATAGCGAGATGAAGAACATATTGCATGAATGTCACTCATCTGCATATGGGGGACATTACGAAAGTGAGAGAACAATAGCGAAAGTGATTCAAGCCGGGTTCTATTGGCCTAAATTATTTAAAGATGCCCAATAGTTTGTAAAAAACTGTGATAGATGTCAAAGGGTGGGCAACATATAAAAAACAAATGAGATGCCACTACAAAAAATCTTAGAAGTTGAGATTTTTGATGTATGGGGCGTGGATTTTATGGGACCATTCCCTTCCTCGTTCAATAATCAGTACATCTTGCTTGCTATTGACTATGTATTGAAATGGTTTGAAGTCGTAGCACTCCTAACGAATGATGCCAAGGTGGTTCTTAAATTCTTACACAAGAATATTTTTACAAGATTTGGCACGCCAAGAGCTATTATAAGTGATGAAGGTATATAGTCACTTCTGCAACAGATCATTTACAGCTCTCTTGGCAAAATATGGGGTCAACCATAAAGTGGCAACGACATATCATCCCCAAACAAGTGGGCAAGCTAAAGTTTTAAACAAGGAGGTGAAGATAATCTTAGAAAAGGTGGTAAACCCGAATAGAAAGGACTGGTCTCTCAGATTGGACGATGCACTATGGGCTTATAGGACTGCGTATAAAACACCAATTGGTATGTCACCATATCAATTGGTCTACGGGAAAGCATGTCACCTGCCTGTGGAGTTACAACACAAAGCCTACTGGGCAATTTAGAAACTTAACTTCGATCAAGCAGCTATGGGCGAAAAGAGACTACTTCAGTTAAATGAGCTCGATGAATTCTGACTTCAAGCTTACGAAAACTCTAAGTTATACAAAGAAAAGGTCAAGAAATGGCACAACCAAAAAATCATGTAAAGAACATTCGAACCGGGGCAATCAGTACTACTGTTCAACTCAAGGTTGAGGTTGTTCCCAGGGAAGCTAAAATCAATATGGTCGGGTCCATTTACCATCAAAAGAGTTTTCTCACATGGCACCGTTGAACTCTACAGTAGGAATCCATTGGAAATGTTCAAGGTCAACGGTCAAAGGCTAAAGCATTATTGGGGTGGCGATTCCAACATGGATGTCATCGCAATCACACTAGCCGACATACCATAAATAGAGAGTAGTCAGGCTGAACGACTTAAAATTAAGCGCTAATTGGGAGGCAACCCAATTTTTTTTTCGTTCTCATTAACTTTATCCATGCTAGTTAGATTATAGTTTAGAATAATAATTACAATATAATAAGTTCATTATGTAGTTATTTAGTTGTATTGCTCTAGATAATCTAATCTCTCATGCTTAATTTGCGCAAGATCTAATGACACTTATGTTTTCATGATGAACAGGTATTTACGGAGCTAATAGATGCATTAAGGAAGTAAGGAACAAGAAAAATAGACTCCAAATACAGAAAACTAGCCCGTCGGGGTGGGCCCCTACAAGCCTATTACCCCTGCCGGGGCGGGGGTCTCCACATCTCGTTAACAAATTGCATGCCCGCCGGGGTGGGGTCTCTAAAGCTTAATACCCCCCGCTGGGGCGGGGGTCTCAAGTCCAAAAATAGTGTACATACCTGCCAGGGCAGGCTTATCATGCACAATACCCCCCGCCGGGGCGGGGGTCCTGAATATGAACCAACAAGATTCGGCAGTTACATCACGTTACACCTCTCCTACTTCTTCCCCAACTGAAACCCTACTCCCATACATCTTCAATACACTCTCTACCCACATTTTGGCAAGTTAATACCCATCATCCCACTTTATTATCACACTCACCCACCACTTCAATCCATTACTCTACCCCATAATTTTCTCCATCACACCATCTCTATAAATTCATTCCCTCACAACCCAATTTAACCACATACATTTAACTCAAACTCAGAAAGCTAAGAATTAGGGTTATTCTTGGGGGAAGTTATACATCAATTGAGAGTGAGTAACTTATCTTCAAATTCCTCACTTTCTATGACCATAGTTGAGGCAAAATCATTAAGTTTGGGGGGATTAAACATCTTGCATACCAAGTGTTCGACAAATTGCATAAGTGAAGTTTGAGGGAAATTTGTCATTAAATCTTACTGATTTCAATTCAATGGCATTTAAACCCACATCAAAGAGGCAACGTGGAGAGAGTTCTGAAACCACACCACTAACACGAACCTTCAACCGACGTAAATTCATAAGTGTCGCAGCCGACCGTTATGATTACATGGTATCAAAAGCACTCACACCGGAGCGGGGGTTGGCACCGGACCATGTTGATGGTGAAATGATGCAATAGATATATTAGAAAGGGTGGAATAAGTTCATGGAAGAACCTGAGGTCGCAGTTGTAACTTTGGTCAAAGAATTTTATGCTAACGCTGAGGATAAGGCCCCCTTCAACACTTTTGTGCGGGGAAGATTAGTTCCTTTCAGTGTCAATGCCATCAACACATAGTACCAGTTATGAGTGCCTAGACATTGCCAGTATGCTAACTTACGTGATCATGATCCTGATTATGAGGTTATTATGAAGGAAATGACAAAACCGGGTACCACATGGATCAAAGGTCACAAAGGAGGCACTATTTTTCACAGCAAGGATCTCAGTAGGTATGGCAAGATATGGTACGCATTCCTGTGCGCTAAGTTGTTTCCATCCACACACACGTCAGATGTGACCAAGGAGAAGGCATTGCACTTGTATGCCATTGTATAAGATTTCATCATCGACGTAGGGGCTATAATCAGTTTTTTAATCTGACGATGCTTACGAGGACCATTCTCGGGCGGCTTGCCACACCCATCACTCATTTGTGGGTTATGTAGGAAAGTGAGAGTTAGATGGTCCGATGATGAGATCACCCAGATGACACTTCAAACACTAGATTCAAGAATGATTGCACGGTATGCGGTATGGCCCGGAGGCAAGTCGCATCCTAGAGGATTAGGCTTTATATTTCCATCAGCCTCGGAGGATGAGGCTGACGCTTTCGACAGCTCGGAAGACAAAGAGTTCCAGGGGGCGACACCAATGGGAGAACAAGGAACAGAGGCAACACCACAGCCCAAGGCCATATCTAGCCCTCAGTTCCTCAACTTTCAATGACAAGTGGATGAACATAACAAGGAAGCACGAAGAGAGATGCGGCAACTCGCAGCGAGGTAGGACCACATGTTTGAAGTCATGAATCTATCGTTCGCCTCATTGAACGCGACACTCCAGAGCTTCAATCCCAATGCACAATTCCTATACCAGCAGCCAGCCCCAATGCCAAGGTTTCCACCAAGTGACTCCGATGAAGAAGAACACCCACCACCACCCCAGGCTTAAGTGATTACAGGGAAGTCCTCATATATTTATTGCTATATCTATACAATGAGGGCATTGTAATTTTCAAGTTTGGGGGATTTATTTTCATGTTTGCATTTCATGTTTGCATATTTAATTTCATTATCTAGGTTTGCATATGTTAGTTTATTGTTTAGTTTTAGGATTATTAAATGTTGCATTCATGTAATCATGTAGTTGCATAGTAGCTTAGGATCATAAATAGTTTTTATTTATTTTTGCACTCATGTTATGTTTACTATATATATATATATATAAATAATTTTTTTTAGCTAAGTATTGTGTTATTTTGCATATGTCCAGCAGTTGTTGTAGTTCATTTTATTCTGGCTAATGATGAGATTGGGATTAAGTAGATAAGTACAGTACTGATTATTAGAACCTTGATGTAATTTTTGTTATGAATTGGATCTTGTGCTTGTTTGAAATAGGTATAAAAAGGTTAGCACGTTAATAACAGCTTTGTTGATTGATTAGTTCAAATGGATACATAAGGAATTTATAAAGGATAATGCTAGTTTAAATGAGAGAATGCCAAGGATAGGCAGTGAAGACAAAGAATTAGGCAAGAACCTAAGTTTGGGGGGGGGGGGGGGAAATGGGGTATATAAGTGTGACGTCCCAAAAAAGGTCCAATCCACCCAACTCATTCTGAGTCGCCAAATACATGGTACATAAACAACTGCAACTTCATTATTACATTTGTCGTGCAAAATACGACAACACATATACTGCAGTACCAACTGTGACTCTCATCCCTTTACTTGGATAGCACCTCACATTGACACCTTACAATGGTATCTTACATAAAGGTACAATCAATAACTATTTTAGAAATTAAAATCTTTGGAAAATGCTCAAGAAAACCTTCGTACATGGGAGGCCATGCATCTAAGTTATAATAGATATCATATGACTCGAGAATTATTCTTGGTTGACCTAATAGACCCCAAAGAAAAATGAAAAGATTACTATCATGTTCTTTCCAATGGTGAGTCTTCTCTTGACATATAACTATCTCCATTGTCTTCAATTGAGAATTATTTTTCAACCAAACTCCAATATTATATAGGTAGTGCTCGTAGATATACTCAGCAAGTGGATGTGCACAACCTTGTCTTATAATAACACGAAGTTGTATGTCATTAAACATCTTGTATGATAGTGGCAAAACACCCTTCCAAAGTTGGGTTCGCCTCACCCTATTTGATTCACCAAATATAACTATTAAATGACGTATAAAATACAACACACTATTCTAAAGTTCTCAATAAAATTATTTGCATACTATTTAGGGAGAACCTCCATGACTAGAGACCACCAATTCTATTCCCTCGTTACTCCCCGCTCGACCAATGACTACACTCTTATTATTTTGAAAGGAAGTGTGAAGCAAAAGGGTGAGCACAACTAGCCCAATAAAGAATATCATAACTAAAGATAATTAAATTATCAATAGCCTTTGTCAGTAATGAATCAGAGATTTAGAACATATAGTAGATGATAAAACTTTTTAATCATAGTTGCAGCGGAACGAGCAATCCATTAGAAGAGTCAAATAGACCATAAATTCTATTATCTTCTCCATGTTAAAAGTTCACCAACAATGTTCTATCATTATACCATTAATCAACAGTTCATGTCCACAATCATGTGAATAACTCATAATCATAATTGTAGTTCAAAATTCCTCTTCTCATCCAGGACGAAGATAATTTTCATCACCTGTCTTTACCTGAAACATCAAAGATCATGGTTATACCAAATCACAGTTCATGTTCATAATCATACTAATAAACTCATCTTTGCACTACGAGCCAAAGATATTCGTCAACAGTTTATCTTTGCACTACAAGCCAAAGATATTCAATAACAGTTCATCTTTGCACTACAGGCCAAAGATATTCAACAACAAGTCATCTTTGCACTACATGCCAAAGATATTCAACAACAGGTCATCTTTGCATTACATGCCAAAGATATTCAACAGCAGGTCATCTTTGCACTACAAACCAAAGATATTTAATAACAGGTCATCTTTTCACTACAGGCCAAAGATATTCACCAACAGGTAATCTTTGCACTACAGGCTAAAGATATTAATGTCTCAAAAAAATATATAATCATTTCAGAATTTATAGAAACAATAATTATAACCATGTTGATCAATTCACCTTGCACTTAAGCTAAAGATATTCAATTGTAAATTCAATAGTTATGATCATACCAGTCAACAATTCAACTTTGCACTACTGGCCAAAGAGAACCCATAGTCGCGATCATACCAATAATCTACCCATCTTTACACTCAAGTTAAAGAGAAATTTCATCACCGTGATTATAAAAATGTTATATATGATAATAAAAATAATATGTTCAACAACTGCATTTAATTTCAAGAGTAAGATTCATAATTCAATGATAATTTGGTCAGAAAAAGAAACCAATTTTGTCATGAATAGTACTCGTGAATAGTAACTCGTGAATAGTAACCCGTATTTATACATAGTACCGTATGCGTAAATAATGTCATATACGTAAATAATGCCATATACATGAATAGTGTTGTATACATGAATAATGTTGTATACGTGAATAGTAACCCTGACACAAACAGGTAAAAATTTCACAATAAAATTCATATCAATATTTCAGTATAATGATATTAAAAAAAATAACATCATTTACGAAGAAAATAACATCCCTTACCATCCCTTACAATCCCCTACCTCAAAAGAATAGTACTTCTGACTGGAATATCGGATATAATGTTGAAGGAAACTTGCACTGAATAGCAACTCTCAAAGTATCTAAATACTCACAAAAATACGCTCGATATTATAGAGAGAGAAAACTTCAATTTCTGGTGTGAATTTCAATTCTAACTAAGCACCCTATTTATAGGAAAATGCTAGAATGCCAAAGCAGACTAAGTTAATAAAATAATATTATAATTTTTTTTCTACGCACAACACTTTGAAAAAACTTCAGCCACCACAAGTGGGACCCACCAATTCAGCAAATTTTCCACACCAACCAAAAGTGTGGCCCACCCATATTTTTAATAAAAATATTTATTTTCTGAAACTTCAATAATTCATAATAAATAGCCATTTTATCAGAAAAATACGAATTGTATGTCCATTCTATAGGAAATTGAATTCTCTACAACTTTGTAGAATAAAAGTTTTTCCAAATTCCAAACGAAAAATGACCGAAATCCACATACGGACGATTTTCTACACCTCTTAAAATTCATAACAAATCATACGTTAATTTTTAATGGTTCAAAATTTGTGGACATATACTCAACTTATATATGTACAACATATCCAAAAATCACAACGATCCAACGGTCGGATTAAAATTATAACTCACGCAATAGAGCTTTAAGAACACTGATTTGATTTTCGGACTATAAGTCCCTCGTACCAGTGTCACTCAAACCGTCACTACGAAAAATCCACAAAGAATATTTGGGTGATTAAAATTTTTGCATTTAGCACAACAGTTCATTTAGCACTACGGGCCAAAGATATTCAACAACAGGTCATCTTTGTACAACCGGCCAAAGATATTCAACAACAGGTCATCTTTGCACTACAGGCAAAAGATATTCAACAATAGGTCATCTTTGCACTACAAACCAAAGATATTCACCAACAGGTCATCTTTGCACTATAGGCCAAAGATATTAATGTCTCAAAGAAATATATAATCATTTCAGAATTTATAGAAACAATAATTATAACAATGTTGATCAATTCACGTTGCACTTAAACTAAAGATATTCAATTGTAAATTGAATGGTCATGATCATACCAGTAAATAATTCAACTTTGCACTACTGGCCAAAGAGAACCCATAGTCACGATCATACCAATAATCTACCCATCTTTACACTCAAGTCAAAGAGAAATTTCATCACCAGGATTATAAAAATGTTATATATGATAATAAAAATAATATGACCAACAACTGCATTTAATTTCAAGAGTAAGATTCATAATTCAACGATAATTTGGTCAGAAAAAGAAACCAATTTTGTCATGAATAGTACCCATGAATAGTAACTCATGAATAGTAACCCGTATTTGTACATAGTACCATATACGTAAATAATGTCATATACGTAAATAGTGCCATATACATGAATAGTGTCGTATACATGAATAGTGTTGTATATGTGAATAGTAACCCCGACACGAAAAGGTAAAAATTTCACAATAAAATTCATATCAAAATTTTGGTATAATGATATTAAAAGAAATAACACCATTTACGAAGAAAATAACATCCCTTACCATCCCTTACAATCCCCTACCTCAAAAGAATAGTACTTCTGACTGGAATATCGGATATAATGCTGAAGAAAACTTGCACTGAATAACAACTCTCAAAGTATCTAAATACTCACAAAAATACGCTCGATATTATAGAGAGAAAAAACTTCAGTTTCTGGTGTGATTTTCAATTCGAATTAAGCACCCTATTTATAGGAAAATGCTAGAACGCCAAAGCAAACTAAATTAATACAATAATATTATATTATTTTTTCTACGCACACCACTTTGAACAAACTTCAGCTACACAATTGGGACCCACCAATTCAGCAAATTTTCCACACCAACCAAAAGTGGGACCCACCCATATTTTTAATAAAAACATTTATTTTCCAAAATTTTAATAATTCATAATAAATAGCCCCTTTTATCAGAAAAATACGAATTGTGTGTCTATTCCATAGGAAATCGAATTCTCTACAACTTTGTAGAAGAAAGTTTTTCCAAATTCCAAACAAAAAATGACCGAAATCCATATACAGACGATTTTCAGAACCTCTTAAAATTCATAACAAATCATACGTTAATTTTTAACGATTCGATTTTTGGACATATACTCAACTTATATATGTATAACATATCCAAAAATCACAACGATCCAACAGTCGGATTAAAATTATAACTCACGCAATAGAGCTTTAAGAACACTGATTTAATTTTCGGACTATAAGTCCCTCGTACCAGTTTCACTCAAACAGTCACTATGAAAAATCCACAAAGAATATTTGAGTGATTCAAATTTTTGTGTTTAGCTTACTTCCAGGGCTTTCTTTTGATATATGGATCATCTCCTAACTCATTATACACAAAGAGTTTTGGATTTTACAAAATTAAGTAATAAACTAATTTTTCTAAAAAATCTCCATATTTTGTTCTTCTTTTGATTTCTAGATTTCTCTCATTTGATTCATGCACCGTGACTTTAGTGTAAAAATAACACCATTATTATATTATTATATAACCACATTTTACATTTATAATGTAATATAATAATATATTTGAATAAATTATTTTATCATAAAAGATAAAATATCAATTTTCAACAATTGTCACTTTTCTAAAAATTCCTCCATTTATATCCCCATTAAAATAAATATTTACTTATCATATAAATCAATAATTAATTATTCATAAATAATATTACAAAATCATAATTATGACAACCAGGTCGTTCCCAAGAAAGAAGGGGCTTTCCGATAAGGATTTCTCCTTACTAGCGCGCAATTATGTGACCAAACCCCTTTCCTAGACAGAACTTTCTTAGACATTGCCAATAATGATATCTAATAATATTATTCAAATAATATTAATTATTAATCTGATAATGGGAAATACTGTGCAATGGCAATTATTGAAACAACAATAATATAAAATATCAACGTAGCAATTATTGAATCAATAAAGTAAAATATTGAGCAAGAATTACTTGTAACAATTATTGAGTAAAGTGCCTTCTTACGTGAAGAATCAATAATCCAAAATCTCGCATGCAATACCTGTAATACTTTCATCGTACTATGCGTGCAACAACGTGTATTACTGTATTTTAACCACCATGTATTCTAATAGTGTTTAACGGTAAAAGTTTTGCCGTTATTTTTATAAAAAGGTTATTTCTGTCACTTTCTATATCCGACAGTTATTCCGTTATGGGGCCCACAATTGGCTGCGCCGTCGTACGAATATTCCCCAACAACAAGAATTTTCCACGACCAAACGAATATTCCCCAACAGAAATGAGTATTTTATAACTACTTGCGTATTTTTGTAAACTTTACATATATCACCCTTAACTTTAAACTGTTATCAATTTAATCATTTACTGAATAATAATTATAAGAAAAATTGAATACTTTTATTTCATAAAATTCGGGGTCTTATAATAAGCTTTTTAAAAAAAGTGAATAATTGAGTCTTGTGGTGGGTTGAGAAGAATCATGAAAAACACTCCCCATAAACACAGGCGTGAGATGGAGCGTAAAACGCACTCACTATCTATATAAACGAAGAAAGGAATAAAACGGTGTGACGCCCCCAAATTTGGTTATCTTCCAACCCGACATATGGTGCTACATAGTACTCATAACTATACAATCATTCCATTAAAATACAACATAATGAATGTAATTACTATCTTCTTATTACAATCAAAGTATAATCCTTCCCAGGTTCATAAACCGATTACATCGTTTGTTGTTCATAATGTATAATACATACAAACATACTTGTCTATTTTCACGATGGTTAAGTATCCATCTTAGCCTTGCCTTATCTCTCTTAGCATTCTCAGTACGTTCATCCTTAACTGCAATCATATAA
The DNA here is from genome assembly GCA_020205605.1 of Panax ginseng. Taxonomy (NCBI): domain Eukaryota; kingdom Viridiplantae; phylum Streptophyta; class Magnoliopsida; order Apiales; family Araliaceae; genus Panax; species Panax ginseng. The sequence continues at coordinate 107,502,491 of CM035131.1, read as the reverse complement.
TTCACGCAAGAAGTGAGCATAACAAGCTCAACAAGTTTTAACAAAGGATAACAGTAATACCACATTTGTAAATTATATGACCACTTATACATAACTGAACAAATAGTTATGAAGTATTATGAAACAATAATACTTTAACATTTCATAACATCAATTCCCAAAGTATAGAGTAGATTAGAATTACGAGGCAAATTCGCCAATAGACCATGAACAGTAGCTTTCTAATTTCATACTTGAAAAGGATATCACAACACTAAAGTTATACATCCGCATTACTTATGAGCACTTATATGTGATTAGCCTATAGTACTCTATGTTGATCAACACTCATTCGTTAAACGTATTTACGTTTAACATTTAGCAAACTCGCGTGCCCATCGAATAATCGATGAAAAATACTTTTGTTTGTTCATAGACAAACCTTACCTTCACATCCGTACCAATTACTTGGCATAGGATAGCGTTAACATTTCTATATAGAAAGATATGAATATCAATTAATCTATATCTTACGAGTAATCTAGCCGAATTAAATCTGGCAGCGACCCTTTCTTCAAAATCAGTCGTGTAATTCAGTACAATGAATCACATAAAACTTGGTTAACTTGAAAGTTAAACAAACATTAAGAAAACTTGCCTTTCAGCGTCTTCAAATAACTTAATCGACTGACCACAACCTTTACAGAATCTACATAATATATTCACATAGCACACTGTAATTAGCTATCAAACAATTATTCACATTGTTCCTACCAACTTCTTTCTCTTCTATGTCTTTGTTAACTTTATTTCATTTAATAAAGTCAATTCGACTCATTACCCTTCCTCACGGCTTATTAACCAACTTACGTTATTAACTGGACTCTATTATCATTAGCAAAGTACCAACGTTATTTCCTGACTAGGGTTCATTGATAACACTTTGTGTTCTTTGTTTATACATTATTAACATGCATTCAATTCCTAAGTTCAATACCATATACATTAGTATAGGTAGTATAGGAATAGTTGTAATACACTTATAAAGTGTATACTTTACTCCTATAGGTCCTTGAACAATTGAAGTACAAAACCTAAGTCATCTATAAAAACCTGCACTTCCATGGCTGCCACATGACATTACTATGTAAGATCTGGCGTTCATGGCAAGCATCTACAGATACCTTAGCCCAGATTGGTCATGCACATGAGACTCCTTATACTAGAGTATTTCGGGCGCCACTTTCTAGTAGCCATTGACACTATGCCGGCGCTGCGGCATGTCACTTTAAAGCACTGTCTGGCGCCGCGGTGCCAGACCTCAGCACCAGAAAAATTCAACAGATAAAATTTTTGGTGAGATTCTCGGATCCATAACTTCTTCGTTATATGTCCGATTTGGTCCGTTCAAAAGCCTACACGTTATAAATGACATACTTTGCGCGTTCATATAAGAATTCCACACTTTCATATCCGTTAACTCAAAATTCACTATTGAGTTCATTTTCAAAGCGTTCATAAACATTAATGAGCGTTTAATGCTCGTTTTCTTCGTTTTAAGTCAGAATCCGACGATTCTTGAGTCCACGACTCTTAAATACCCTATCTCACGTGTTAACATTGAAAAACAACATTTTTAAGTCCCACGACAACTTTCAACCACCAATCCAGAATTTCTACGTTTTCGACGTTTGACGTCTATTTCCGTGAAATTCCCCATAACTTTGTTACTAACATTCTCTAAGCCAAATCACATGGAATACTCCATGGATTTCATATCTACATTCTAACCAATCAAGATGCACATATTTACGTATTGATAGAGTTCAATTGTTTATCAACAATCAATCTCAACAATCAATATTTTCATGATTTTAAGCTATATCAAACCTTATGATTTATATGATTTCATGACTTGTAAAGATTGAATCTATAATAAGTCATCCTTATTCCACCATACTAGACATACACCACCCATTTATGATTCTCCATACTAAAAGAAAACCAAAAGAGATGGAACTACTATTAAGGAAGATTACCTTAACGATCTTTGTGTTCTTGATAAACTTCTAATGAAAAAGCTTCAAGGTAGAAGAATGATTTAAGTCTAGCTCTTTTTCTCTCTCAAATATGTTGGTTGAGTCTTGGAAAAACATCAAATGGCCAACATAGGCTTCTATTTATAGGAAAACAAGAGGAAGGGCTTTTTGGTCAAATATCCCACCTCCTTACTATTCACTACTTCATCACCAAGTAAAATACTTGGTGATCAAGTAGATTATCTTGCTTGCACTCCAAGTGGTCGCCCCACCATGCCCATGGGTCATCCCCATGGGTTTCCCCATGGGTTTTACCCATTGGGTGACCCACCGATTCGACCCGCGGTTCGATTTTCTTGTATTGGGCTTAACCAATCTAATATTGTGCCTTGACTTGGGATTAACACATTAATTTATTGGGCTTGCCTATACAATTGATTGGACTAAACATAATCCAAATCAAATGAATTCACATTAAGTCTTAACTTAATTCCATAATATCAATCGTATTTCATACGTATAATTCACATATTCTCTCCGTATAATACTCGTACGATAATCGTATTGTACTCCGTATTAATTTATCATATTATACATAGATACTAAATAGTATCATCCTAGTATAACACACACATTAATAATAATGAAATTCCTTCTACGCATTTCATTTCCTTCTCGGAAATCAATCTACTCAACCCTTAAGTTTTAAGTTCGCAGGCGAAAACTTCGTTTGCCATACATGAAATATTATTAGATATTTCATCTTATCTCGATATTCTATCATTACGCGTTTCTCAGAATTTCAAAATAATTCCCCGAGCAGAAACGAATGAATATTGTTTTTACGGAAATTTCTCGGAAAACATTTATTTTCGTCTTGGAAATTCTAAACAATTAATTCTAGCAAATAGCCAGATTACTAACCACATTATCACATTCTAGGTCATAGAACGACTTTCACATAGTTTACTCACAAAATAAATTAATTAAATTCATTTAATTCACATAATCAAATAAAAATTTAATTATCATAAAAATCCAATTTTCTCGGGTGTTACATTCTCTCCCCCTTATAAGGATTACGTCCCACGTAATCTAGCTTATAATTACATAAACAAATGAGGAAAATCTTCCTTCATTTTACTCTCGAGTTCCCACGTTGCTTCTTCAGCATTGTGGTTTCTCCATAACACATTCACTGAAGGTATGACCTTATTTCTTAATACTTGTTCCTTCCTATCAATAATTTGAATTAGAAGTTCCTCATAGGATAAATCTTTCTCTATCTGGATAGATTCATACTCTATTACGTGTTTATAGTCCGATTTATAAGGATGCAACATAGATATATGAAACACATTATGAATGTGTTCCATTTCTGGAGGTAAGGCTACTTCATAAGCTACCTCTCCTACCCTTCTTAAAATCTCAAAAGGTCCTACAAACCTTGGACTTAACTTCCCTTTCTTCCCAAAATGTATCTTCCCCTTCCAAGGCGATACTTTCAGAAAGACAAAAGATCCTACATCAAATTCTCTCTTTTCTCGTGAGGATCTGCAGATACTTCTTCACCTTTTATCTTGGGTCAAGAACTAATCGAAGCATGTATTATCTTTACCATGTCTCTGCTGTTTGTTGTACCATCTCAGGTCCCAACATCCGATGTTCACCCACCTCATCCTAACACAATGAAGTTCGACACTTCCTTCCATACAACGCTTCATAAGGCGGCATGCATATACTAGCATGAAAACTATTGTTGTACAAAAATTCCAACAACAGTAGATACTCGTTCCAACTCCCCTTGAAATCCATAACGCAAGATCTTAACATATCTTCCAGCGTTTGAATTGTCCGTTCACTCTGACCATCCGTCTGAGGATGATACGCCGTACTCAATCCAAACTCCTCCAAAAGTTTGATGTGAATCGTGGATCACGATCTGACACAATCAAAATAGGTACTCCATGTCTGGAAATAATTTCCTTGACATACAGCTTAGCTAATTGATCTAGGTTATACCTAACTCCTATTGGTGGAAAATGAGTCGATTTCGTCAATCAATCCACTACCACCCAAATAGCATCGTATCCTTTCCTTGTTGTTGGAAGTCCCACCACAAAATCCATTGTGATGTGCTCCCATTTCCACTCTGGAATTTCTAACGGTTACAACAACCCGCTAGGTCGTTGGTGTTCAACCTTAACCTTTTGACAAGTTAAGCACCTACTAACATATTCTACTATCTCCCTTTTCATGTTCGGCCACCAAAAGTTCTGACGAAGGTCTTGATACATCTTCGTACTACCGGGATGTATTGAGTACCTCAAACTATGAGCCTCCATCATTATCTCCTCCTTTAATTCGGGATCATTGGGAATCCAAATTCTTCCTTCAAAACGAAGTAATCCCTCTTTATCAAGGTTATACCTAGTCTTTTCTTCATCTTCTATCATCTTCTTCATCTGCTTGCATTCCTCGTTACTCATTTGTACTCCCTTAACCCGTTCCACTATGGTTGGTTGGGTTTCCATGGAAAATAACATTTCCACTGCTTCCTCCGATAACTTAACTTCTAACTCCATTCTTGCCATCATTTGTTACCAACTCATTCTAAGTTGTTAACATCGGCAGATTTCTCTACCCTTCCTACTTTAGCGACGCCGGCTACTACATTTGCTTTCCCGGATGATATAAAATATCACAATCATAATCTTTTATTAACTCTAACCACCTTCTCTATCTCATGTTCAACTCCTTCTGTGTGAAGATATATTTCAGACTTTTGTGGTCCGTGTATATCTCACACTTCTCACCATATAGATAATGCCTCCATATCTTTAAGGTAAAAACCACAGCTGCCAATTCTAGATCATGAGTAGGATAGGCCTTCTCATAATCCTTCAATTGAAGTAACGCATACGCAATGACCTTGCCATGCTGCATGAGCACGCAACCCAGTCCTTTATGCAAAGCATCGCTATACACTACAAAGTTCCATGTATCGTCTGGTAAGGACAATACAGGTGCCTCACTTAACCTCTTCTTTAACTCCTGGAAACTGTTCTCACATTTTTCAGTCCACACATATTTTACCGACTTTCTTGTCAGATTTGTCAATGGAGTAGCTATTTTAGAAAAGTCCGGAATGAACCTTCTACAGTATCCCGCTAACCCCAGAAAACTCTGAACCTCAGTTGGCGTTTTTGGTTGCTCCCACTCATTAACTGCTTCTACTTTTGCTGGATCCGTGGAAATGTCATCTTTATCAATAACATGTCCTAGAAACTGCACTTGTTCAAGCCAAAATTCACACTATGTGAATTTCGCATACAACTTTTCCTTCCTTAGTGTTTCCAACACTATCCTTAGATGTTCAGCATGATCTTCTGACGTCTTTGAATAGACTAGAATATCATCAATGAACACTACGACGAACTTGTCCAAATACTGTTTGAACACTCTGTTCATTATATCCATAAATGCGGTTGGCGCATTAGTCAACCCAAACTACATCACCAGAAACTCGTAATGACCATAACGAGTTCTGAACGCCATCTTAGGTACATCCTCCTTTATCACCTTTAACTGATGATATCCCGTATGCAAATCTATCTTAGAAAAATACTTTGCCCCTTTCAACTGATCAAATAGATCATTGATCCTGGGCAACAGGTATTTATTCTTAATCGTTAACTTGTTCAACTCTCGATAGTCGATACAAAGTCTTAACGACCCATCCTTTTTCTTTACAAACAATACCGGTGCTCCCCAAGGAGACACACTTGGTTGAATGTACTTTCTATCTAATAGTTCTTGCAATTGAACCATTAATTCCTTCATCTCAACTGGAGCCATTCGATATGGTGCCCTTGAAACTGGTGTCGTACCTGGTAACAGATCAATTACAAACTCAACCTCCCTATCTGGTGGAATACCCGGTAACTCCTCCGAAAATACATCTGCGAACTCTTGCACTATAGGTATCTGGTCCAAGGATGTTCCCACTCTTTGGGTATCCACAACATGGCACAAATAACCTACACACCCTTTTCTCAACATCTTCCTAGCTTGTGTCATCGACAGACAATCTTGGTGATTTACTACCGAAGAACACTACCTTGGTTTTCTTAGAAAGCCGAAGGTTTACACTTTTCCTATCGCAATCTATTATCGCCTTATGGTTAACCAACCAATCCATACCAAGAATTACATCAAATTCTTTTAACCTTATCGGTACCAAATCTACCGATAACTTATTCCCTCTAATATCTATGCAACAATCCTTGTGAATATGTTCAATGGGGATTATCTCTTCGTTAGCTACCTTAACGTCTAAAGGTATTGGTAAATTTTCAAGGATTAAACCTAATTGTTTAGCAAATTCACATGCTATAAAAGAACAAGTAGCACCCGAATCAAATAGCCCATAAGCATTTATCTCATTGACCGGAATGATACCTGCTACCACATCCGTTGATGCAACCGCATCTTGGACAGTCATATTAAACATACGGGCCGAGGGTCTACCCACTGATGGTGTTGGTCCAGTAATGGCTAATTTACCACTACCAGAACCCTTATTTCCCTCTAAAACCCTTCTTCGGGCAATTCCTTGCCATGTCGTCCAACGATCCACAGACGAAACACCCCTGGTTCTTCTTAGGGTTAAGACAGTTGGGTGATAAATGCCCCTCTTGCCCACAGTTATAGTAGACTAATTTCCCCTTTAAACAGACTCACATGTGAGTCTTTTCTGCATGTCTTGCATGCCTCCGTCCTTCGCTTAGAATTTCCCTGCTTTACCCAAGTATTCCCAGGGTTGAAGCTCTTCCTTTTAGGTAAGTTGACGCTTCCGCTGGCAACTTCAGCCTTACTACCTCCTTTTAACTTACTCTTATTCTTCCGCTCTTTGTGGTACTGAGACAATTCCTCACCACCACCTTCTACTATTATCGCCTTTTCCAGAATGGTCCCGTAGGAGGCACTCAAAAAAGCGATATCTCTTTGTAGAGCTGAGGGTTTTAAGCCCCTCAAACTCACAGCGCCTTTCTCTCTTCCGTGTCCACCTGATGTGGAGCGAATCTCGCCAATTCATTAAATTTGGCAGCATACTGGGGAACTGTCATATCTCCCTGCTTAAGTTCTAAGAACTTAATATCCATCCTACCTTGCATGCTAGTAGGGAAGTAGTTCTCGAAGAACACCTTCTTAAACTGTTCCCACGTAACAGCTTCTGTCCTAGCCTCACCTTGGTGAGCCTCCCACCAGTAGTTGGCTTCTCCCTTCATCATGTAAGTCGCAAAAGAAGTCTTTTGCGCTTCACTTATGTTTGTAATCACAAACGCCTTTTCAATCTCTTTCACCCATGTCTGGGCCTCCAAAGGGTCCGTCGTTCCTCAGAACTCAGGAGGACCCACACTCTTAAATTCCTTGAAGGTAGTTATTCTCACTACCCTAGGAGCTACAGGAATCCCTCCCCCAACTTGGTTAACGAACTCTTGCATAGGGTTATTAGGACCCCCCCTGATTTTCATTATGAGACTCAACCTCCTGGTTAATTTGTCTCCTTCTTGGCAGCATAATTCTGATTAAATAAATAAAGTTTCGTTATTATCTATTTAACTACTTGGTTATCATTCTCAAACAAAAACAACTCATACCATAACAAGCACATTAAATAAAAACTTCATTATATTAATATGCTTTCATAGTCAAAACTATTTACATCATGTTCCCTTAGCCAAAAAGCTATTACATACTATCCCGCGATTGACTTCTACAAAAATTTGGGATTTACAAAAAGACTACCCTTTAATTATACAAAAGAGGGTTTTACGTCACTACCTATATACAAAAAGATCTAAGGATCTACTAACACTGTTGAATGACATTCTCATATTTCTGATTTGCCAGTATCGACGCAATATCTCGACTAATGGTGTGTCGAGTCTGCCCGAACTCAATAGAATAATAAGCAATTTTTAGCTTGAAGTCCTCATGGGCGCATTCGTGGATGTACGACATCCTAGCTATTTTCTGGTCTTTCTCGACCAGTTTCTTTCGAAGCTCTACGGCCTCTTCCTTATAGTCTCTCGCCTTATCCGTCATCAGCACTTTCTCATCGTGCTCCGACTCAAAATATGCCTCTGTAGATTCCTTCACCTCATATAGGACAGTTATCTCCTCATTCTGCATCTGTACCACAATGCGCAGATGCACATTCCTATCCAACACTGCCAGATACAATGATCTCATTGCATCCGGAGGTGTTGGCTCCTTAGTAGGTATCACCGTATTAATCGATGTTACCTCCATTTCCTCCTCCACATCTATCATCATATTTAGATATGAGGCTATTCCCATCGTTTCCTCAGAGTAATCTTCCCCAGACATGTACTCTTCTGGATCAGAATCTTCTAGAACCACTAATGGTACCTCCACCACTGGCATATGTACTACCTCCACTTGGTTCACTGACTCTTCACTCACAACGTGAATGTCTCTAAACATCAAGCTATCGTTTGACATCTACAAAACACATAACACGTTGATTAGTACATAATACACAATAGTATAAGCACAAATCACATTTAATTTATTTAAGATTAATTTTAATCTTTTAAATCTTTCGGTACTGAGTTTTCTCAATACCTTATTAATTCCTTCGACTCGAGTTTCTTTCTTCAGACTTTACCTTCCTTATGAGGTTATTAGCCTAAGGTTCTTCCCCCCTTAAGTTTTATAACCTAATTCTTTGATACCAACCTGTGACGCCCCCAAATTCAGGAATCTTCCAACCCGACATATGGTGCTACATAGTACTCATAACTATACAATCATTCCATTAAAATACAACATAATGAATGTAATTACTATCTTCTTATTACAATCAAAGTATAATCCTTCCCAGGTTCATAAACCGATTACATCGTTTGTTGTTCATAATGTATAATACATACAAACATACTAGTCTATTTCACGATGGTTAAGTATCCATCTTAGCCTTGCCCTTATCTCTCTTAGCATTCTCAGTACGTTCATCCTTAACTGCAATCATATAATTCACGCAAGAAGTGAGCATAACAAGCTCAACAAGTTTTAACAAAGGATAACAGTAATACCACATTTGTAAATTATATGACCACTTATACATAACTGAACAAATAGTTATGAAGTATTATGAAACAATAATACTTTAACATTTCATAACATCAATTCCCAAAGTATAGAGTAGATTAGGAATTCTGAACCGGTCAATAGACCATGAACAGTAGCTTTCTAATTTCATACTTGAAAAGGATATCACAACACTAAAGCTGTACATCCGCATTACTTATGAGCACTTATAGGTGATCAGCCTATAGTACTCTATGTTGATCAACACTCATTCGTTAAACGTATTTACGTTTAACATTTGGCAAACTCGCGTGCCCATCAAATACGAGTGCCCATCAAATAATCGATGAAAAATACTTTTGTTTGTTCATAGACAAACCTTACATTCACATCCGTACCAATTATTTGGCATAGGATAGCATTAACATTTTTATATAGAAAGATATAAATATCAATCAATCTATATCTTACGAGTAGTCTAGCCGAGTTAAATTTGGCATCGACCCTTTCTTCAAAATCAGTCGTGCAATTCAGTAAAATGAATCACATAAAACTTGGCTAACTTGAAAGTTAGACAAGCGTTAAGAAAACTTGCTTTTTAGCGTCTTCAAATAACTTAATCGACTGACCACAGCCTTTACAGAATCTACATGATATATTCAAATAGCACACTGTAATTATCTATCAAACAATTATTCAAATTGTTCCTACCAACTTCTTTCTCTTCTATGTCTTTGTTAACTTTAATTCATTTAATAAAGTCAATTCGACTCATTACCCTTCGTCACGGCTTATTAACCAACTTATATTATTAACCAGACTCTATTATCATTGGCAAAGTACCAATGTTATTTCCCGACTAGGGTTCACGATAACACTTTGTGTTCTTTGTTCATACATTATTAACATGCATTCAATTCCTAAGTTCAATACCATATACATTAGTATAGGAATAGTTGTAATACACTTATGAAGTGCATACTTTACTCCTATAGGTCCTTGAACAATTGAAGTTCAAAACCTAATTTATCTATCAAAAACACACCACGCCATGTCGATTAGTTAGATACCCATGCTTGAGTATCAGTACTGGCATGAGACTCCCTTATACTAGTGGCGCTGCGGTGCCACTTTCCAAGAGTTTAATGAAGCGTGTCTGCATGACTGTGATGCGGCACTTTAAAAGCTTTGTCGTCTGCCATGGTGCAGACCTCGATCTGAAAAAATTCAACAGATAAAATTTTTGGTGAGATTCTCGGATCCGTAACTTCTTCGTTATAAGTCTGATTTTGTCCGTTGAAAAGCCTACACGTTATAAATGACATACTCTACGCGTTCATATAAGAATTCCACACTTTCATATCCGTTAACTCAAAATTCACTATTGAGTTCATTTTCAAAGCGTTCGTAAACGTTAATGAGCGTTCAATGCTCGTTTTCTTCGTTTTAAGTCGGAATTCGACGATTCTTGAGCCCACAACTCTTAAATACCCTATATCACGTGTTGACATTGAAAAACAATGTTTTCAAGTCCCATGACAACTTTCGACCACCAATCCGGAATTTCTACGTTTTCGACGTTTAACGTCTATTTCCGTGAAATTCGCCATAACTTTGTTACTAATATTCTCTAAGCCAAATCACATGGAATACTCCATGGATTTCATATCTACATCCTAACCAATCAAGATGCACATATTTACGTATTGATAGAGTTCAATTGTTTATCAACAATCAATCTCAACAATCAATATTATCATGATTTTAAGTTATATCAAACCTTATGATTTATATGATTTCATGACTTGTAAAGATTGAATCTATAATAAGTCATCCTTATTCCACCATACTAGATATACACCACCCATTTATGATTCTCCATACTAAAAGAAAACCAAAAGAGATGGAACTACTATTAAGGAATATTACCTTAACGATCTTTGTGTTCTTGATAAACTTCTAATGAAAAAGCTTCAAGGTAGAAGAATGATTTAAGTCTAGCTCTTTTTCTCCCTCAAATATGTTGGTTGAGTCTTGGAAAAACATCAAATGGCCAACATAGGCTTCCTATTTATAGGAAAACAAGAGGAAGGGCTTTTTGGTCAAATGTCCCACCTCCTTACTATTCACTACTTCATCACCAAGTAAAATACTTGGTGATCAAGTAGATTATCTTGCTTGCACTCCAAGTGGCCAGCCCACCATGCCCATGGGTCATCCCCATGGGTTTACCCATTGGGTGACCCACCGGTTCGACCCACGGTTCGGTTTTCTTGTATTGGGCTTAACCAATCTAATATTGCGCCTTGACTTGGGCTTAACACATTAATTCATTGGGCTTGCCTATACAATTGATTGGACTAAACATAATCCAAATCAAATGAATTCACATTAAGTCTTAACTTTGTTCCATAATACCAATCGTATTTCATACGTATAATTCACATATTCTCTCCGTATAATACTCGTACGATAATCGTATTGTACTCCGTATTAATTCATCGTATTATACATAGATACTAAATAGTATCATCCTAGTATAATACACAAATTAATAATAACGAAATTCCTTCTACGCATTTCATTTCCTTCTCGGAAATCAATCTACTCAACCCTTAGGTTTTAAGTCCGCAGGCGAAAACTTCGTTTGCCATACATGAAATATTATTAGATATTTCATCTTATCTCGATATTCTATCATTGCGCGTTTCTTGGAATTTCAAAATAATTCCCCGAGCAGAAATGGATAAATAGTGTTTTTACGGAAATTTCTCAGAAAACGTTTATTTTCATCTTGGAAATTCTAAAAAATTAATTCTAGCACATAGCCAGATTACTAACCACATTAGCACATTCTAGGTCATAGAATGACCTTCACATAGTTACTCACAAAATAAATCAATTAAATTTATTTAATTCATATAATCAAATAAAAATTTAATTATCATAAAAATCCGATTTTCTCGGGTGTTACAAACGGGAATTAAGAGCAAAAAGCCCCCGTGATTGAAAAAAGAAAATAAAAGAAAAGAAAGCATAAGTACCCTATCTGGACCCTTATTATTGTTAATTATTTGACTTTAGTTTGATCCCATCTATTTTTGAAATTCTTGATTTTTAATTACATGATGCCTTCAAAGAGATTTGTTATGTATTAAATTTGAATTTGTATCAGTTAGCATGGATGTTAAGCACACACACACTATACCAGTAATAAAAATGTAAGATTCAATGATTAGTGAGGATTTATTGATTAGTTTTGATATGACGTGTCGTCGTGTTTGCTTGATATCTTTGAGGCCGGTTAAATAAGTTGATTTTAGGATGATTGTTGGATACGTAGGCATATAGGTTAGATGCATTACATTTCATTGCATTGCATAACATGTTAGTTTGTTTTATGCTCGAGAACTAGCACGGTTTAAGTTTGGGGGATTTTGATAAGTGGGTTTTATACCCACGAATTGGTTCCTAATTCAAACTTAATCGGTGTTAATTCATTAATTTTATTGTTTGTTTTTACTTGCTTATTGTTATTTTATGTTTAGGTTTGGTGGTGTGGCAATTGATCAAAAAGAGTGAAATTGTGGCAAAAACTTAGCAAGTTTGGAGCTTATGATGATCAGCTAACAGAAACCATGCCCACCGGGGCGGGGGATCTTGAACTCAAAAGTCAGAAGCCATGCCCGCCAGGGCGGGCTATTTTCAAAGCGACACCCCCGCTAGGGCGGGGGTCCGGGGAAAAACAATTATTTAGTTGGTTTTAAATGTTGCAAGAATGTAAGTTTAAGTAATTGGAATGGTTTGGGACTCATATTGGCGTGTAATTGCAATCAGAATGCATGTCTTAGAGATATATCTGACATCAAATAACAAGATTGAGGGAGATATACAACATAAGGAAATTAACATTGAAAGAAGATAGATTTTGAGAGTGAAGCTTAGGGTGAAGTTGTAAGCCTAATTGTCCAATACTTGTTTAGAAATTCAGTTTTTAAGATTTGTGATTGTTTTCTAATTTTAGTATTTTTAATAATTTTAGTTTTTAATAATTTTAATCATTAAATTGGATAGTTTAATAAAATTGGGTTTAATAGGAAGCTGATAATTGTGGGAGTTAATTTCTTACTACCATCTCTGTAGGAACGATACTCTACTTACTATTATATTACTTGTTGACCACGTATACTTGCGTGTTATGCGTAATTAGATTTTACCCAACAGTTGTCGATCAAATCCTTGATCTTGTGTTTCAAGGCCCAGCAATCCTGAGTATCATATCCTGGAGCTCCAGCATGATAGGCACACTTTCGGGTAGCATTGAAACCCTTCCCATTCGGGTTGGCTGATGGAAGAAGATGGGTAATTTTTTTTTTGAGTTGTCAAAAGATTGAGAGTATTCTCGAGTGAGTCCCCTAGGGGTGTGAACACTCGGTTGCGTCAAACTTCTCCACTTCTTGGCAATGTAGGGCTGGAAGACTGTGCTTGAAAGGGGGAGTAATTTCTCCTCTAGATAGACAAGTTCTGACTACCTTTTTGACCTTGTAGTATCAAGGAAACATCCTCCTCTTTCTTCTTATGGACCCTCCGAGGGTTGTTTCCATAAGTTCCAAACTGGATGTGCTTAGCAATTGCTTTTAAAGTGGCTAGGTCTTGGATCTTTCCTGACTTCAATCCCATCTCAGCCATCTCTCCATGTTTGATTATTTTAGAAAAGGGCTTGCCAATGCCAGCTAAGACTCTCTCATAGAAGGGAGCTTCTTGTATGTCTATGAAGGTCATCACCATTTCTGATTTAGTCATAGAGGGAATAACTTGAGAAGCAAGGCGCCTCCACCTTTGAGCATACTCTCGAAAAGACTCATTGGCTTGTTTCTTGACCTTGGTAATTTGGTACCGATCCGGAGCCATCTGAGATTGGAAACTGTACTGGCTGAGGAAGGCATGAGCCAGCTCTTCCCAACTGTGGATCTTAGAATTGTCTAATCTAGTATACCATGATCGGGCTTCTCTAGTCAGACTCTTTTGAAACAGCTGCATTCTGAGCTTCTCATCTTCGGCATAAGATCCGAGTTCTCCAATTAACACCTTCAAATGTGTGTAAGGATCTCCCAACCCATCATACTTTTCAAAGTTAGGAGTCTTGAACTTCTCTGGATAATGAACACCATGGAATATACAGAGTTCAGCATATGAGACACCCTTTTATAGACCGAATGGTCTCTTCCATTTGAAGGACTTTTTTCCTGATATCACCGGTGTCTGGATCTTCTTTGAGATGGGTGTTTTTAGGAATTTTGTTGGAATTATCCAACTGAAGCTCAGGTATTTGATTTGCTTGATCAGCACCTTGTGTTCCTCCATGTGCAGAGGATTATGTATGTATGGGTATTCGTAGACCCTGAGTAGACTAGTGTAGTTCTTTAAGCAGAACAACCAAATCTGTAATTTATTTGCTTAATTCGTCAAACTCTTCACGAGAGACAAGAGCAGGATTAGTTTGATCAGATGAAGATATAATTGGTTGTAGGCTCATTACCTTTCTGGACTTTAAACGGGTAACATGCCCAATTGTTTTCCTACAGAATCTTATGTAGTTTAGTCTTAAGGAATGTATAAATGTTTACATGCTATCATAATGTGTCCATTTTAGGAGTATTATCCTGCAAAACGGATGTCGGTTGTTTGTAATACAAGCTAGCATGCCAGGTTTTAATATGCATGTACACATATTCTTCATATTTTCCATTACGTAGAGATTGACATGGAATGAAATTATAAGTAAATGACTTTACAAATAACTAAAAATGGAAAGCATGAAGAGAATTTCCTTCGCATTTGGTTTATCAGAGGCTGACCTATCTTAGGTTACTCTCGCAACATTTTGGCATGAAGGTTCCTAGATCATCGCAATTTACTTGACGGGAAGTTAATCCGGTCTTTCAACTAGAGCTAATCTGGGTGGTGCCTTTCTTGAGCCTCATTGGACTTAGTCTCCCTACGAGTCCAGTAATCAAACACCGATGGGATAGCCTCCTGAAGGAGGGACCACACAACATACATTCACATGCAACGTATCCCACCGTTATAGAAATGATGACATGTGCGAAGCACTAATATTGTATGCAGATATAGTGTAAAACATTAAGTGCAGTAAGTAAATGCATTCGTACACATTCATCAAAATGTAAATGCAACATCTATACACAAGCAGATAACAGTTTTGAAAAGTTTGTAGTAGCAGCTTAAGTCATCTTACTGGAGTCCCCAGCAGAGTCGCCACCTGTCGATGTCGGGATTTTTACTGTCCCTTTTTTGTTCTTGTCTTTTGGTGTTCTCATGTTAGGTGAGGTTTGTTTGAAAAAACAAGTTGTGAAAAGGTCAACATATGTATATGTCGATGATTGAATTTGTAAAAGTCATTTAGTTGGTATTTTTAAATGGTTGCACCAACTCAACCGAGAAAAGGTTTGCATATTGACCACGCGATGTAACACTGCTAAACTGGTCTGTGAAACCGAGATTCATCAGGGTCCGGGGACTTGCTTTTGTGGAGGGAAGGTGTTAGGCACCCCCGACATCCATGTTACTACGGTGACCACCACTTTTTAATTAAACTGTTATATGAATATGTGTGTGTGTGTGTGTGTGGGTCAATGTGCAATTATTTGGAAGTAGTGCTATGCCTCATTCACACCTATATACAAAGGGTTTGATTTTATATAAAAATTCAGTTTTAACAAGATATAGCAGTGATGTTTTGTAATAGAGGTTTTTCCAACCCTTATGCTCAATAGTAATTGAGGCCTTTGATACTTCCATTTTATTAAGTGTTCGGCTTAATTGCTTTTATTTTTGAGATGTGAGGCATTCTTGAGAAAAATAATATACATAGCAGTGCCGAACTCATTGTGGGAATGAGAGTTGTCTAAGGAAATTCAAACACCGTGAATAATGTACAAGCTATTTACAGCCAAAAATGTCCATCACGGAAACTGAATCTATGATCACATGATTCCTAGGCTCACATGATGTAATAATTTATATGAAAGATGTAAGCTGTTATATATAAAAAAGTTGTAAATATATATATACAGACTGTCAACCACCACGAAGCGAACTTAATGGGGGACTGGAAATGTAAATATATAAAAGCGAGAAATATATATATAAGGACATGATCAACCACCACGAAGCACCTCCGCGGGGGATCAGGAATGTAAATAAAGTAGTAAATACGATCAACTGCCATGAAGTAAACTCCAGGCGGGATGAAATGTAAATAAAGAAATAAAAATGATCAACCGCCACGAAGTAAACTCCAGGCGGGACGAAATGTAAATAAAGCAGTAAAAGGCCACGAAGTAAACTCTAGGCCTGACAGAAATGTAAATATATATATATATATATATATATATATACAAGTAAAAACGCATATGGGATATATATATCGGGCTCAATCAAACAGAGTTTGATGGGTATAATATATATATATATATATATGTATGTATGTATTTATATATATAAAAGCAAAGAAGCGCCTAGGATATAAAATTGGGCTCATCGAGCGAGTCAAAACAACATTTATATATATATATATATATATATATATATATATAAGCAATAAACACACGGATATAAATCCAGGCTCATCGAACAGAGTTCGACCATAGTTTATATATATGTATATATATAAAAGCAATAAACACTTCAAATATAAATCCAGGCTCATCAAACAGAGTTCGACCATAGTTTATATATAAGTATATAAATATAAAAGCAATAAACGCTCAGGGACGTGAGTTAAGGCTCAATCGAGGCATAACTCGATAATGTTAGTCCATATATATATATAAATATAAATATATATATATATATATATATATATAAATATATATATATATATATATATAAATATAAATATATATATATATATATATATATATATATATATATATATATATATATATATATATATATATAAAAAGAAATAAAAGCCACTTGATGAAGTTTTGGCATATACACACGCAACACGACTCTCAACGTGAAGAACGATGTGTGCAAAACGTGGAGAAAAGGCTTTAAAAGGTGTAAGAAGGATTACAGTGGACTACCAAAGAAGACTTCTATAGATTTAAATGGATGAACACTCGATTCCCACCGATAAAAATATAGCAATATATGAGCTCACAAGTGTTTAAAATGAGAAAGCACTAAGTTTATAGTGTGTACAGAGCAAATTGGACAGGGCTTCCTCGTCCTTTTTTTCTTACAAAATGGCCACCCCAAGCCCTCTATTTATAGAAGGGGAGCTGCGAGTGCACAAGGCTGGCAGCAAAGTGCCCTGCTCTTTGGGTCTTGTCGTCTTGAAGTCCGTGCACTCATATAACGTGATGTCTGCTCAAACTTTCAGAACTTCAATCTAGGCATCCGATTGAGGTGTATAAGACCTATTTCGGTGTGTTGTTGTCGAGAGCTACACAAATGACATGGGATTAGAGGTTGTAAGAAGTCAGGAAGATGGAACCATGCCCTTGGTCTTCAAGCTTCAAATTCCATCCGGTGTGCTGTCCTATGTAGTAGTTGTAAGGTTTTGTGAAAATTAAAGTAGCAATCAAATTGCAAAAAATAGCGCAAGCATAATAATATCAGATTTTAAAATTTTTCACAAACCAATTACCCGGATCATATTTTATGTATATTATTAATTAAAACGAAGAACAAGAAGTTATGGAATCATACCCTTATAGATGCAAGCTTCCACAGGTACGAGTTCACCTCCTACTTCTCCGTGATCTCCTTGAATCTCTGGGTAGATTCCTTCTGTTGGTCAATGTTAGCCACCCAAGTGTATGACCTCTAGAGGTGATCCACCAAGGAAGAAGAATTTTCAAGAAAAAGGGTGTATTGGCTTAAACCCTAGTTTTTCCTATCTCTATAGAAAAAGGGGGCGTACTCTCCAACAATTGGAATTACGTATATCTGAATATCTGATATAAGACTCCTCTTATAAAGATATCAGGTAACCCTATTTAATTAATATAAGGTATTATTTATTTAATTAAACTCTTTTAATTAAATGGGCTCTCTAATCTTATTAGAGATAATTAATTAAACTCCTTTAACTAATTTTCTCTCCTAATCCTATTAGGAATAAATGAGAGTACTTATATTAAATTAATTCCTAAACTCTTTTAAAAATTAAAATAATAATAATTGTAATAATATTAATAAGACTCATCTTATTAATTTATATTTAATATTTTCTATATTAAATAATAAATACTAAGCTATTTAATTTATTCTATATCCATAAATTAAATTAAATATACTTAACATATTATTACAATTATGCCATTAACTTCTTAAATAATTATTCTTCCTTTTATGGTGTGACCATTTAGGTTCTCCATATTAAATCGGTTGTGAATAAATCAATTAGAATAATTCTAATTTTATTTAAATAAATAAATTAAACGATTAATTTATTTAAATAAATAATATTTATTCTATAATAGGGATAAGCCTCCCTAGCGATCAACGACTTTCGAGATAATATAGATTTCAACATTTATCATAAAAGAACCTTTGAGTTAATAGTTACTGTACAATTCAATCCTTCCACCATACAATGTCCCAATTAAATATAAGACATGAAATTACTGTCAAGTCTTATTTTATTTAATTATATGTATTTCGATTCCTAAATGCATTAACTCCTAATGAATGTAAATTAGAAACTACTTTCTAATTTCATTCCACCTTCGCCAAAGATTCTGGGTTGTCATTTATCGAATCACATAGGACATTCTCTTCTTTTACTAGAAGTGGTAGATTCTTTATTGATCATTCACTATCTTCATATATAACTTGTTACACCCAAGCATACCCTTTGATATACTCTAAGAGTCTTAAGGAATAAGTCAAAGTGTAATTCATTATATATAAGATACTATGATGATCTCAAGTCTAAGGATCATTTGTACTACTATCACTACAGAAATTCCTTTTGACTGGCAATTAAAACTACATTAGGTATTCCTTAGCAAGTCATGTTCAGTGAACTTATTCTCTAATAAGCACCTACATACTTGCTTTAGTGTCTCCACACAAATGATCATGAGATCAATCATCATCATCCAATGAGCAAGCAACGTATGTACCAATCTATCCGGATTCACTAATCCCCTTCTTAGTAATCCATTGATTGGGAACAATTTAGTTTTAAGCTATCTACGAATTTAGATCTCATTAGCATGATCTCATCATTATTCTAAAAGCATTGATTAAAACAATGTGTTTATCACATATTATTAAAATAGCACCATGTAGATAATAAATGCCTTTAATAAATAATTCTTTTATTAATAAATTAATAAGATTAATTACAAAGTATATGCTTTATCATCATACATGATTGTCTTGTATGCATACTACTTTCAATTTCTCACTTGCACTAAAGCTAATCGCCATGGTATCTCATACTCATCTTCTCTAAGTGACGATCAAACTGCTGTTGTGTTAATGCTTTAGTAAATGGTTCTGCAATATTGTCTTGAGAGTCCACAGGCTCTAGGGTGACGTCTCCTCTTTCAATGATCTCTCTGATCAAATGAAATCGCCGCAACACGTGTTTGGATTTCTGATGAGACCTGGGTTCCTTAGCCTGCGCAACAGCTCCAGTGTTGTCACAGAATAAAGGCATTGGTCCTGTAATGCTAGGAACCACACCAAGTTCGGTAATGAACTTCTTCATCCAAACACTTCCTTTGCGGCTTCACTTGCAGATATGTACTCGCCTCATCCATTGAATCAACAACTGTTTGCTGTTTGGAACTCTTCCAACTCACTGTGCCACCGTTTAAGGTAAACACATACCCCAAAATGGATTTACTGTTATCTTGGTCTGTTTGAAAACTTGAGTCTGTGAAGCCCTCTAGTTTCAATTCAGACCCACCGTAGACAAGAAATAATCCTCAGTTCTTCTTAAGTACTTTAGGATATTTTTCACTGCCTTCCAGTGTTCTTCTCCTGGATTCGACTGATATCTGCTTATTACACTAAGTGCATGAGCGACATCTGGTCTAGTACATATCATACCGTACATAATAGATCCTATAGCTGAAGCATAAGGAATCTTACTCATACGGTCTCTCTCCTCAGGTGTCTTTGGGGCCTGTTTCTTGGAGAGATGAATTCCATGGCTCATCGGCATGAGACCTCTTTTGGAATCTTCCATGCTAAACCTCTTTACCATCGAGTCAATGTACGTTCCTTGGGACAAGCCAAGCATCCTTTTAGATCTATCTCTATAGATCTTTATCCCCAAAATATAGGATGTTTCTCCCAAGTCCTTCATGGAGAAGTGTTTAGATAACCAGATTTTAATTAATTGTAGCATAGGAATATCATTCCCTATCAGTAATATATCATCAACATATAATACGAGGAATGAAACAACGCTCCCACTAACCTTCATGTACACACATGGTTCATCCTCATTTTTGATAAAATCAAACTCATTGATTGTCTTATCAAAACGGATGTTCCACCTACGAGAAGCTTGCTTCAATCCATAAATGGATCGTTGTAGCTTACAGACTTGATTTATTCCAACCTTTGAAACAAATCCCTATGGCTGTGTCATATACACATCCTCCTCAAGTTTCCCATTGAGGAAGGCCGTTTTCACGTCCATCTGCCAGATTTCGTAGTCATGGTAAGCTGCAATCGCAAGCAAAATCTGAATGGACTTGAGCATTGCTACGGGTGAGAAGGTTTCGTCATAGTCAATTCATTGTCTTTGGTTGAAACCTTTTGCGACCAGTCGAGCCTTATAGGTCTCTACCTTGTCATACTTCAGCCTTTTTTCTTTTAAAGACCCTTTACACCTAATAGGCTTAATGCCTTCAGGTGGTGAAACCAAAGTCCATACGTGGTTCTCATACATGGTGTCCATCTCGAATTTCATGGCTTCTTTCCACTTCTCTGAGTCTTTACTACTTATAGCATGTTCGTAATTCAATAGATCATCATCATCTATGATGTGTACCTCGTCGTCATCTTCTATGCAAGTCCATACCTATCAGGTATCTTTGGTACTCTTCCAGATTTACGAATAGGGTGTGGTACAGAAGGAATCTTTACTTGGACAAGTTCATCCATTTAATCTGTAGTGGTTTGTGGTTCTTGAATTTTTTCAAGATCTATTTTCCTCCCACTGACCCCTTCAAGAATAAACTCCTTTTCTAAGAAGGCAGCATGTTTGGCAACAAACACATTTTGTTCAGTAGGATTATAGAAATAATATCCTAAACTTTCTTTAGGATATCCCATAAAAGTACACTTATCAGATCTTGTCCCAAGTTTATCATTCTGAAACCATTTCACATAAGCTGGACATCCCCAAATCTTAACATGCTTAAGACTAGGCTTCCTCCCTGTCCACATCTCATATGGAGTCTTAGGGACAGATTTTAAGGGAACCTTATTTAGTTGATATATAGCCGCTTCTAGGGCATATCCCCATAATGACACCGGAAGATCGGTAAAACTCATCATGGAACGAACCATGTCCAACAGTGTTTGATTTCTCCTTTCAGACACACCATTCAGTTGTGGCGTCCCTGGTGGAGTCCATTATGAGATTATACCATTTTCTTTGAGACAATTGATAAACTCACTGCTTAAGTATTCACCACCTCGATCTGATTGAAGAATCTTAATACTTTTGCCCTTTTGTTTCTCTGCTTCACTTCTGAACTCTTTGAACTTTTCAAATGATTCAGATTTGTATTTCATTAAATACACATATCCAAATCTTGAGTGATCATCAGTGAATGTAATAAAATAAGAATACCCTCCTCGTGCATTCGTTGTCATAGGTTCACATACATCCGTGTGTACCAACGCTAACAACTCTCTAACTCTTTCTCCTTTTCCACTAAAAGGAGATTTAGTCATTTTTTTCATGAGACAAGATTCACAAGTTAGATATGATTCATAATCTAATAGCTCTAGGAGCCCATCTTTATACAACTTGGATAATCTTGTTTCATTAATATGACCGAGTCTACAATGCCACATATAGGTATAATTAACATCATATCTTTTCCTTTTCTTAGTTTGTTCAATTTAAAGTATATTTTCAAGTAAGTCAAGAATGTAAAGTCCATTTCGTAAATTACCAACACAATATAAAACATTATTATTATAAATAGAACAACTATTGTTCTTTATTATAATGTCAAAACCATCTATATCCAATACAGATATTGAAATAATATTTCTAATAAGTGACGGAATAAAATAACAATTATTTAAACTAATGGATTTGCCCTTAGGCAGTGCTAAACAATAAGTCCCTATAGCTAATGCAGTAACCTTTGCTCCATTTCCCACTCGTAGGACGACCTCATCCTTGCTCAGCTTTCTACTTTTAACCAGTTCCTACATATTATTACATATGTGAGAACCACAACCGATATCCAATACCCAAGTAGAAGATTGACTTTCAAAAAAATTAATTTCAATCGTAAACAAACCTTGATTAGGATTTGAAGCTTCTCCAAGCTTCTTCTGCTTTTGTTCCGCAAGATAATCCTTGCAGTTCCTCTTCCAGTGACCCGACTTGTTGCAATGGAAGCAAATTCCTTTGCTAGCTGGATCAAGTTTCTTTTGATCCTTCACTTTCGCCTTTCCCTTAGCCTTCTTGGATTTCTTCTTTTCAGAAGATACCTTGGGCCTCTTCCTTTCTTGGAAGAATCATCCACCAGTAAGACATGGTTCTTCTTGGATGGGAAGTGACCTTCAGTAGTTTTCAACATGTTAAGTAATTCAGGCAAGCTGACATCTAACTTATTCATGTGAAAATTCACAATAAATTGTGAGAAGGTGTCTGGGAGTGATTGCAAGACTAAATCTTGACTCAACTCCCCATCCATGACGAACCCAAGCTGTCCAAGACATTCAATCAGATTGATCATCTTTAAGACATGAGTCTCAACGGTAGTGCTCTCGGTTATCCGAGATCGGAAGAGCTCCTTAGATATTTCATATCTAGCAGTCCTACTTTGCTCACCATAAAACTCTTGAAGGTGCAGTAGCATAGTAGGAGCATCCATGTTTTCATGCTGACGCTGAAGCTCGTTACTCATGGATGCGAGCATGATACATTGAGCCACTGATGCATCATCTTGCCACTGTTTAAAAGTAGCAATCTCTTCCTCGAGGTCGCATTTTCGCAACTTTTGCAGTGCAACGAAATAATTTAGGACATAAGAAATCTTTTTCAGTGGTGAGAACAATTCTCGATTCCTTAACGGTCAAGTGTAATTCGATTCCGATCGGTTTGTTAGCATCAAGTATGCTCTGTGATGAAATTAGTGAATGTGACATTTTCAAAATTCTGCATGTAAAAGACAATATTTTAGCAAACATTCATTTAATTAATTACCAAAATAAATTAGGTCTTATTTTATATTGGTATCTCCCACTATTTTCTTCAAACTATATTACCCTCATGAATATAGTTCAACAATATCTAATTAAAGATTTGCTAGTGAGAATAAGGATCCCATTTCAAATGTATATAGCCTTGTGTGTGCACAACAAACTATATATAAATAAATAGGTAGACAACTCTTGTCAATTACATCATCATGTAACTCCTTATATTTTTCCTCTTAAATCATAATGGTCAAGTGTGTGCACATTCGAACTAAAATAATTTTAAGTTAAGTCATACCCAAAGATTTCGATATAAGTGAAAGAAAACTTCTGACCCTTGTGTGCACAATAAAAGCGGTAATGTTCAATTCTTATAAACATCAAATGTAATAAAAATAACATCTCAAATATTTAATACTACGCCATATGTGCACAAAAAAACTCATATTAAATATTCAATGCTCTATTGTTTTATCATGCTTAGAAAGCTACGTTCGATATTCTAAATATCTTTGAACATTACAACTTAATATAATTTCATTAAGGGATTTGTTATTATTAGTCTCATCTTGTTTAATGGCATATGAATATATATATATATATATATATATATATATATATATATATATATATAAAATACGCGTCATATTATTAAACATGTGAGGCATGTTTGCATAATATATAATATATGTAATACTAGCATTCACATATAGAATACTATATTCTACCCAGATTGATTATAGACTTTTATTCTAATTTGGTTCACTAGAGCCACTAAGTGAACCAAAAGGTCAAATCCTAGGGTGCAAGAATAAACATTTAAATATAATTATTACATTTAAACCCGGGCTCCATTATAAACGGGTCTTCGAGCTCTCCTTTCTCCTTGATCTCCGGTTCTTCAAAAATTCTAACTAATTCTATTACATTAAACTATTTAATTTAAATAGAAACATTGATCAATAGTCAAGGGGGAGTACATAAGAGAGAGATATAATTTACATCAGAAGAAAATCAGAAAAGACGAAGTACGCAGACCCCATTTAATAAAACTCATTCATTCAAACATCCAACAAAAATAAATCTAATCACATTGGTCAATAGTCCATAATCAATCTCATTTATTATCATATATATCATCATATGTATCAATAAATAAAATCATTCCATATATATATATATATGAATATCATTTAATGGACAATTTTATGTTGCATGAAATCCAATTTCAAGATTAAAATAAACTCTTTATTTTAATTATAAAATTATTAAAATTATATATATATATATATATATATATATATATATATAATAACCGCCGCAGTAATATTAATATATATGCGTGTCAATCATGTTGCTGTCCACGTGACATCCATAGTGTATATATATATAAGTAATCAGGATGTAATATATATTATTATTATATATATAATAACATCCAACAATTGGAAAAGTAATAGTGATTCACGTGAACATCCAAATCACGTGAACAATTGGAATAACATCCATTCATCCTGATTCTGGGTATTTAAGGAATATGATTACACTTTTATTATATATATATATATATATATATATATATATATATATATATATATCACGTGGAACATGCTTCTGAGGCATCAGAACGGTTATTCTCATATTAACCAAGCCGCGAATGACGGATAAAGACACAGCGGGAGAGAAAAAAAAATATAGTTCGCGATTTTGATTACGGCTCAGCCAAATAAAAAAAAAACATTTTTTTAAAATATGATTTCGCGAATGTTATTTTTTTTAATAAAATAATAATTTTATATAACAAATTATATCTAATAAATTATTTAAAATATATACCCATACATATATGGAATCAAAATAATTAATAATTCGCATAAGGTTTGACTTTGATACCACTGTAAGGTTTTTTGAAAATCAAAGTAGCAATTAAATTGTAAAAAATAGCGGAAGAATAATAAAATCAGATTTTAAATTTTTTCACAAACCAATTGCTCGGATAATCCTTTATGCATATTATTAATTAAAACGAAGAACAAGAAGTTATGGAATCATACCCTTGCATATGCGAGTACGAGTTCACCTCCTACTTCTCCACGATCTCCTTGAATCTCCGGGTAGATTCCTTCCTTTGATCAATGTTAGCCACCCAAGTGTTTGGCCTCTAGAGGTGATCCATCAAGGAAGAAGAATTTTCAAGAAGAAGGGTGTATTGGCTCAAACCCTAGTCTTTTCTATCTCTATAGAAAAAGGGGGCGTACTCTCCAACAATTGAAATTACGTATATCTGAATATCTGATATAGAACTCCTCTTATAAAGATATCAGGTAACCCTATTTAATTAAAATAACTTATTATTTATTTAATTAAACTCTTTTAATTAAATAGGCTTCCTAATCTTATTAAGGATAATTAATTAAACTCCTTTAACTAATTTTCCCTCCTAATCCTATTAGGAATAAATGAGAGTACTTATATTAAATTAATTCCTAAACTCTTTTAGAAATTAAAATAATAATAATTGTAATAATATTAATAAGACTCCTCTTATTAATTTATATTTAAAATTTCCTAAATATTAAATAATAAATATTAAGTTATTTAATTTATTTTTCTCCATAGATAAAATTAAATATACTTAACATATTATTACGATTATGACATTAATTTCTTAAATAATTATTCTTTCTTTTATGTGTGACCTTTTAGGTTCTCCATATTAAACCGATTGTAAATAATTTAATTAGAACAATTCTAATCTTATTTAAATAAATAAATTAAACGATTAATTTGTTTAAATAAATAATATTTATTCTACAATAGGGATAAGCCTCCCTAGCGATCAACGACTTTTCAGATAATATAGATTTTAACATTAATCATAAAATAACCTTTGAGTTAATAGTAAAATGCATAATTCAATCCTTCCACCATACTGATGTCCCAATTAAATATAAGACATGGAATTCTTGTCAAGTCTTATTTTATTTAATTATATGTATTTCGATTCCTAAATGCACAACTCCTAATGAATGTAAATTAGAAACTACTTTCTAATTTCATTCCACCTTGGCCAAGGATTCCTAGGTTGTCATTTATCGAATCACATAGGACATTTCTCTTCTTTTACTAGAAGTGGTAGATTCTTTATTAATCATTCACTATCTTCATATATAACTTATTACACCCAAGCATACCCTTTGATATACTCTAAGAGTCTTAAGGAATAAGTCAAAGTGTAATTCATTATATATAAGATACTATGATGATCTCAAGTCTAAGGATCATTTGTACTACTATCACTACAGGAATTCCTATTGACAGGCAAGTAAAACTACATTAGGTTTAGTAAACTTATTCTCTAATAAGCACCTACATACTTGCTTTAGTGTCTCCACATAAATGATCATGAGATCAATCATCCTCATCCAATGAGCAAGCAACGTACGTACCAATCTATCCGGATTCACTAATCCCCATTTTTAGTAATCCATTGAGGGAACATTTTAGTTTTAAGTTATCTAAGAATTTAGATCTCATTAGCATGATCTCATCATAATTCTAAAAGCATTGTTTAAAACTATGGGTTTATCACATATTATTAAAATAGCACCATGTAGATAATAATTGCCTTTAATAAATAATTCTTTTATTAATAAATAAATAAGATTGATTACAAAGTATATGCTTTATCATTATACATGATTGGCTTGTATGCATACTACTTTCAGTAGTCACTCGGGATTGCAGCTATTTGGTTCTTGTGGGACACTACTGTGAGGAATTTATGTTGAAATGTGTTGAGATGGGGTGCATATGGGATCTAGGTGGCAAAATGATGATTTTGGCCCTCACAGGGGTTATCTTCAGTTTGGGCTGATATAGCAGTCGTTGCCCAGGGTTATCTCTGAGATTGGACTGCTGCAAGTGCTGAATGTCCTCAGGGTTGTCTCTGAGGTGTGCCTGACCCCCGGGGTTATCTCCGGGTTTGGACTGAGTGCCTCGGGGTTATCTCCGAGGTTGAAGCTGATTGCTAGGGTTGAGATGAGCATCTCCGGGGTTATCTCCGGAACTGCAACTGCATTCCTCGAGGTTATCTCTGAGGTTGAGACTGAAACTCCCGGTGTTGTTTCCGAGATTGAATATCTCGGGGTTATCTCCGAGATTGAAAAGGCTTCTCCGGTGGGATTTCTAGAACTGGAACTGTTTTGTCCTTCAGAGTTTTCTCTGAAAGACGATTCTGCCCTCCTGCAATGTTCGTAACAGGAATGCAAAATTTTGAATTTTTACACATGCGTATTACTGTACTTTTATCATCGGTTATTTCAACAGTTAACGGTAAAACTTTCGCCTTTATTTTTATAAAAAGATATTTCTTTCGTTTTTTAACTCTGACAATAATTTCTTTGTGGGGTCCACCAATGATTGTGCCGTCGTACGAATATTTCCTGTTAAAATAAATATTCCCTGACCAATTGAATATTTTATAACAACTTGCATACTTTGAAAAATTTATAAATATTACCCACAACTATAACATTATATCAAATCCACACCATAATATTCAAAAATATATTTTGAGAAAAATTAATCTTTATTTATGAAAGTTGGGGTCTTACATTTGTAGTTGATATTAATGCCAAGTTTGATAGGTGATGCATCGTTTGAACTCTTTAGAATTAAAAATGTCACTTCTGCAACCTTAATAAGCTTAGTTATGAGATTATATTTACGTCAATTTGCTATAACACAGGTGTGACGCCCCCAAAATAGGTATACATCACCCATCTTGAGTCGCCAAATACATGGTACAAAATTTAAATACAACATAATAATACAACTGTCGTGTAAAATACGACAAAATATAAACTGAGAGTTTTAATACGAATATTGTCTTCTAGACAGTATTCAAACTCAAATGGAGTCCTCAATACATTTATTATCACACTATTTCATATAATAGTGAGGACTACTAATGCTATCATCTGGACCATCACTCCGTTCCCCGACTAGTCCCGACTAGTCCCGACTACGTTCTCATTTTCTGAAGAGAACAATGAAAGCAAAAGGGTGAGCTCAACTAGCCCAGTAGGAAATATTATGGCTAAGATAATGCAGAACAATTTATCGTTAGCCTTCAACAATGTTAAACTGATAAAATATAACAAACATCAAGTTTAACTGCAGCAGAACAAGCAATCCATTAGAAAAGTCAAGTAGAGCATGATATCTACTATCTTCTATGATTTAAAAGGTTTTTCATCACTTTTATCACTGAGACTCAGCTTAATAAATAATTAACATCATCGAATCACCCCTGCACTATGGCCAATGATATTCATTAGTATTACGACCACGAATTATCCATACACTACGGGCCAAGGATATTCATATATTCATCAATGGTCATGATCATGCCAACAACTGTCCATCAATGCACTACGGGCCAATGAGGACTTTTACCACATCATTTATAACATTACGATCATGATTATACCGAATAATCCGTGGTCATAATCATACCAAGTCCATCTATGCACTACGACCACAGATGACTTTCAACATAATATAAGCAAGAGGATGATGACAATGACATAATAATTCAATAAAACAAGTTTAAGGATAAAGATTTATAATTTAATTTATCCAGAATTCAATAATGTCCAAATTGTCAACATGATACTGCTTTGTGGAGTAAAATTCAAGAATAATATTGTACCAAAAATAATTTGGACCGAAAACAAATTAATTTTTATCATGAATAGTACCCTGGATGAATAGTATCCCATGAATAGTAATTTGGAAATAGTACCCTGTGAATAGTACTCTGCCATAAAAAGTTAAAACTTATCAAAAATGCTCAGAATAATATTTCCATGGAAAGATACTTGATGAAACACAAATTTTAAGGATATTCAACTAATTTCATGGAGTATAGAAGCCAAAACTTTAACCAAATGAGTATAGAATTCAAAATCTGAAACGAAATAATATTAATTACATACTACAGAGTATGGAAGAAAATATTATTTCAAGCGAATATTGAACAAAAATAACATCCCTTACCTTGAAAAGAAGAGTATTCCAACTAGTACAATAGGGATATTCTTGAAGAAAACTTTCACTGTTTTCTACGCTCAAAGCTTTCTAAAACTCAAAAGAAATACGCTCAATATTATAGAAAAAGAATTCTCTGATTCTGGTGTGATTTTCAATTCTGACTAAGCATCCTATTTATAGGAGAATGGAAAAGATATTATTTAGAAAAAATCATGGACGCACAGTAGTAACATTCACGGGTGCCGAACGAAACGTCTGAAATTTTTTTATTTCTTATTATGCAAACACTATGCAGGCACTATGCAAACACTATGCATAATAAAATATAATATATTCTATTTTTTCATAAAGAAAAAAACTTATAATATATATATATATAAACAAAATTGAGATAACTTCTCCCAATTTTTTTGAAAAATGGATAAGTGGGGGTCCATAAAATAAGCAAAACTTACAACAAATATTTCATAAATTCCCTTCAATTTATTCATCATTATTATAACTCGCAATATTTAACGACCAGGTCATTTCCAGGAAAGAGGGGGCTTTCCAATAAGGATTTCTCCCTATTAGCGCGTAATTAGGTGACCAAACCTCTCCTCAACAGAACTTCTAGACGTACATTGTCAATATTACAAATAATAATATGAATAACTTTGTCGTCTCAATTATTGATTTAATAATATAAAATACTATGCAGATGATACTGTGATAATTGAATCAATAATATAAGAGATATGATGCAACAATTATTGTAGCAATAATTGAGTATAATTGAGTAACTTCTCACGTAAGCATCAATAATCAATACCGTGTGCTACTATGCAACCACGCGTATTACTATACTTTTAACACCTATTATTTTAACAGTTAACGGTAAAACTTCTGCCGTTATATTCATAAAAAGATATTTCTGTCGTTTTCTCATTCCGACAATAATTACGTTGTGGGATCCACCAATGATTGTGCCATCGTATGAATATTCCCTGTTAAAATTAATATTCTCCGACCAATCGTAATATTATATAACAATTTGCTTATTTTGCAAAATTTATAAATATTACCCACAACTATAACATTATTTCAAATTCATATCTTAATATTCAAAAATGATATTTATAGAAAAAAATCATCTTTATTCATAAAAGTTGGGGTCTTACAACCTCCCCTTCTTATGAAATTTTGCCCTCGAAATTAGGGTACATACCTGGTATGACAAAGAGGTGAGGATACCTTGATTTCATTTCAGATTATAACTCCCATGTCATTTCCTCAACACCGTGGTTTCTCCATAAAACTTTGACTTGAGGTATAACCTTGGAGCGTAGAATATGTTCTTTCTTATCCAAGATTTTAACAAGAACCTCTTCATACGTTAAATCTTCCGCTATTTCATCCGGTTCTAACTCAATAATGTGGTTCGGGTCTTCCACATATTTACGTAACATGGATATGTGAAAAATGTTATGACCACGAGACATACTTGGCGGTAAAGCGAGTCTATAGGCCACAGTTCTTATTCGATCGAGGATTAAAAATGGGCCAATGAATTGAGGATTGAGCTTTCCTCTTTTTCCAAATCTCGTACCTCCTTTCCATGGAGCAACACGTAATAACTCATGATCTCCAATATTGAATTCTACGTCCTTTCGATGAAGATCAGCATAACTCTTTTGTCGATCTTGTGAGGTTTTTATACGTTAGCCGGATCGTTTGAATCTTTTTTAAGTGATAACGCACGTACCAACTTCGGTCCCAACAACGTTGCTTCACCCACCTTGTGAGACCCTAAATTTTATGAATAAAGATTTAAATTTCTCGAAATATTTTTTTTGAATATTATGGTGGGGATTTGATATAATGTTATAGTTATGGGTAATATTTACAAATTTTGCAAAGTAAGTAAGTGGTTATATAATATTCTATTGGTCGGGAAATATTCGTTTTAACAGGGAATATTCGTACGACGTTACAATCATTGGTGGACCTCACAATGGAAGTATTGTCGTAGTTAGAAAACGACAGAATTATCTTTTCTATAAAAATAACGACGGAAGTTTTACCGTTAAACTATTGAACTACCCGGTAGTAAAAGAAATACGAATACGCGTGGTTGCATAAGTAGTAACACGATATTGATTATTGATGCTTACGTAAGAAGTCACTCAGTTATACTCAATTATTGCTACAGTAATTGATGCATCATATCTCTCATATTATTGATTCAATTATTGTCATAGTATCATCTGTATAATATGTTATATTATTAAATCAATAATTGAGACGACAAAGTTATTCATATTATTATTTGCAATATTGACAATGTCTAGAAGTTCTGTCAAGGAGAGGTTTGGTTACCTAATTGAGCGCCAATAAGGAGAAATCTTATCTGAAAAGCCCTCTTTCGGGTACCTAATTCGTTGTTAAATATTGTGAGTTATAATATTAATGATGAATAAGTTCGTGTTGATTAAAGATGAAATTGATAGTTCCATTGTGTTGGAATTATTAGTGTTAGTGGAAATCGACATTTATTTCGATAATAATTGATGTCTGGAGGTTATATTGACCAATTGGGTAATTAACCGGATAAATGAGCAATTAATTGCTATTGATTCGCATGATTATAACTATTTATTCACATGTGTATACTATTGATTCACATTCATTTACTATTAGGGGAGTTGGTGCAAGATTGATAATACTTACATGACTAAGTTAAAAATGGAGGTATAGATGGAGGTACTATACTATAATTCGTATTTTCACATGTCTAGAACTATTGATTCACATAATTTACTATTGATTCACATGATTTACTATTAGGGGAAATGATGCAAGTTTGATAATACTTTCAGGACTAAATTAAAAATGAAGGATAAGAGGAAGGTATTATACTGTAATATTTTGAGCCCCAAAACGTGCAATTATTGAAACTATATTTTCTTATAAATAGAAGCTCATTCCTTAATTATTTTTCACCAATTCACTAAAGCTATAGAGCAATTATTATAGAGAGAAATTATAGAGAGAAAGAAGAAGAGAAGTCTACTACCTCACTATTCCAGTATCCAGTCTTCTTTTGAGGTAAGGGGTATTATTTTTTTCATATTCATGAAGAGAGCTATTATTATTCCATTCTTTATTATTATGTTGGAATAACTTTGTCTATGGCTGATACCGCATATATGGTGAAATTCTTCTATTATTCCATTCTTTATTATTATATTGGAATAACTTTTGTCTGTCTGAAATCTGCATTGATGAGTGAGTTTTATACCCATGAATTGGATACATTCGGGCTTAATTTATTGTTGTTCTTAAGTCTTTTAGGATGTTTTTATGTGTTTGTGTCTATTCATGCATGTTTTATGTTATTTTATAGGAATTGGGACAAAAGTTACATGGATCGATGTTTGGGGTGGATAGATTCGCGTTTTCGGCTTGCCATTTACACAGTAGTCACTTCAGAGCCAATTTGACTATATCTCCTGACATTATTTCGGAACACTCAA
This sequence comes from Panax ginseng, assembly GCA_020205605.1. NCBI lineage: Eukaryota > Viridiplantae > Streptophyta > Magnoliopsida > Apiales > Araliaceae > Panax > Panax ginseng. Next base: position 107,469,334 of record CM035131.1, on the reverse strand, counting down.
AGAATGAAAGTTGTAGATCTACTTCTCTTCTTTCCGGATCATCTTGAATCATCGAAATCGGAGTTCGGACGAAGAGGTTATGGCCATTTTCCCAAAGGACGTCGTTGAGTAGAAAATGTCGAGAATATGTGGTAGCGTCAGGGCGCCCATTTTTTAGCCTATATTGCCCAAGCCTGGGCTTTTGGGAGCGTAGAGTTTGAGCTGCCGTGCCAATGACTGCAAGCTGGGGAAGGTTTGGTGATGGCCGGACGCGCGTTTTTGGGCTTAATTTTGACACCTTTTGACTCAAATAGGATTGGGTTTGTTCCTAAACTAAAAATTGGACTTGTAACCTATAAATACATGATGTAAGGCATAAAATAAAGGGAGATTACATAGCTTAGCCTAGATTAAATACTCCTTTAGATTAGAAAATAACCCTAGTTCTTATTAGTTTTGGAGATTGAAGCAACTTGGAGACCATTGAAGATCAAGAGCAAGAGCAAGAGGGGAGCATCGATTTGGCCGACAACAGCATTCTATTCTCTTCTCTCATCTTACTTTTATCTTTTGATGTCTATTCGGTTTGTGGATTCTTGGTTTTAATTCATTAATTATGAACTAACTATTTTTTGAGATTTCAATTGAACTTTTTATGGCTATGAATTAGTTATTCATTATATTCTAATTATTTATGTTAAAGTGAGTTGTTTATCTTGTCTTGTGCTTATTGCTTAATTATTTGATCAGTAATTACTTTGTTACTCTAGAAGGAATTGGAAGAGGAATTCTAGGGTTAGAACTGGGCATGATATCATGTGACTTAGTTATTTGCATGATGAATAATTAGGTTTGTGAATAGAATGGAAATATCTTTTTCGCATGTAACACATAAGGAATTGGGATTATGTGAGTTTAATTCAATTGTTTTGCATATGAATATAGCAAGATTAATCTGGATTAAATAGAAGGCAATTGATCACTTGGAAAAGGACTTTTGGCATTTGAGAATTCCTCATAACAATTCAAAGAGGCATAATAATTGGGATAATTGGATAATTGATTTATAATTCATAATTGGGGATATTGAAGTCTTAATCTTTATTTATTTGAATTCATTCGTTAAAATCTTAGTTTTAATTAGTTAATTTAGTTTTCTTAATTAGAAAAAACACGATTTGAGATTGTTTAAATAAAATTAGTTTGGTTAAGAATTAGTACTTGGTGATTTTTATTAAATAATTCTTCGTGGGAACGATACTCTACTTTCACTTTATTACTCGTTGACCGTGTATACTTGCACGTATTCATTGATTGCAAAATCGATCAACAAGTTTTTGGCGCCGTTGCCGGGGACTTAATTTAATAATTATTTACCAATATTAATTTCAATCAAATTAGTCTTAATTTAAACATTTTTATTTTTATTTTTAATTCTCTTTCTATATTTTCTCTTTTCGTACCATGGATGACTTTTGTGTATCAATGGCCATACACTAACATGACTCAACCAAGGGAGTGGAGATTGAAAGACTCGAGAAACTTTTCGCATTGTCAAAGACAGATTGAGACACTTTCGAGGATGTTTGAAGCTTTTTGAAGCTCGGCGTCGTCAAAGTATGGTGGTTACTTGTGATTATTGTGCTGGAAATCATATGAGTCATCAATGCACCATCAGTTTCGAGCCGGTACAGTATAGTGGTGATTACCCCAATAATTATGTCTATCCCAACAACTATCATCAGGATTGGGGGTATCACCCGGATTTTTCATGGAGTAACAATCAAGATCAATTTTATGCTCCAAGTCCAACATACCCACAGGATTTCTTGTGTCCACCTCCACTACAAGGAAGAACATTCAAATTGGGAGGAAGCCTTGGAAAAATTTATTAAAGCTTCTGCAAAAAGGAATGAGGAACAAGACAAGAAAATGAATCAAGTAGAGCTGAATTTGCAAAGCCAAGGGGCGTTGATCAAGAATTTGGAAAATCAAGTGGAACAGATAGCACACGCGTTGAACACAAATCCTCAATACACGGCCTTATGACATGGATTCCGAGCGGTGGTGAGCCCGAGCCAAATCTACAATGGATGAGCCACGAGATGATGAAAAGAGGAGACAAGTGGGGATAATGACAACAAGGTCGGTGAAGAACTAATTGTGAGAACCAATGATGATGAGCTAATGTTATTTATGCCTCAAGTGCCTTCTCCTCCACAGTTCAAGAGTCCCGGTTAGATTTGCAAAACCTTGTCCGATTAGTAGTCATGTCATCGGCAATACTCTCTGTGATGTAAAAGCAAGTACACCTTGAAACCATGGTGCGATGAGCTAGAGAAGATAGAAGAAGAAATTGTTGTGTCTGACAAGCCTCTATGCCAGAATATATTCGCAGACACAATGGAGAAACCACCTAGATGCTGGACGTTCTTGAATGTGATATTATCTCAAGAAAGCATTCTAGGTGACTTTAATACAATGGCTATTACAAATGGGAACCTACCAAAAGCTATATTATTTCGATGGATGGAGGGTTCCTCAACTTTCGTGAGGGGAATTGGATGAGAATTGAAGAAGTCATTTGAGACTATAAAACAAGCGCTTATTGGGGAGGCAACCCAAGTTTAATTTTTATTTTTAATTTTTATTAAGTTTTATATTAGTAGTTTGGAATTTGCATTTATTTAGGATTTAATAAAATTGCTTCTATCATGGTTTCTGTGTTATTCAAGTCAAATTCAAGTGTGGTGCCCAATTTGTTCCATGTGCTTAGCCTATTCTCCAAACTTAGCGGACAAGGAGGAAGATGGCTATATTTTCAGGGAAGTCCTCTGCTTTAATTTTTTCTATTATCAGTAGCCATTGAGGACAATGTCTAGTTTAAGTTTGGGGCATTTTAGTGTCGTATTGCATATAGTTAGTTATTTACATTGTAGTTCGTTATGTTTTCTAAGTTATTTACATTTAGTTTTTGCATTCAGCTTTTTTTGTTAAAAAAAAAAAATTTAAAAATCATAAAAATAGTAGTTAGTTTACTATGTTTGTTGCGATTAGTTTATATTTGCATGATTTCAACTGTTAGATAGTAAAAGTCTATTTTGGCCAATGATGAGACCGGAGTTAAGTAGATAAGTATAGTATTGAATATTCGTGCTTTGATGTGATTTCTTGTTATGAATTGAATCTTTTCCTGTTTGAAACCCGGTATAATCAAGGTTAGCACGTTAATAAAAACTATGTTAATCGATTAAGTTTAAATTGATACATAATGGATTTCTTAAGTATAATACTAGTGTGAAGGAATGAAAGACATGAATAGCGGAGATGGCTAAATTTTGATAAAAACTTAAGTTTGGGGGAAATTTTGGGGTATATAAGCTTAAAAAAAAAAACATATCGAGTCTTGTGGGGGTTGAGGAGAAACACTCCCCATAAACACAAGCGTGAGATGGAGCGTAAAAACGACTCACCAACCATCTATAAAAAAAAAGAAAAAAAAAAAAAAATTTTACCGTGGCTAGTTTTGTTTGGGGCCTTTGTTACTTGAGGCACGCTCAAGGGGTATCTTAAAACCTAAAGCGCTCTAAGGTCTTATATATGGTCTGGGAGTCGTTGGTCGAAAGCTCGCTAAGGGGTGACACCTGTTAACCTAATGGAATGAGACATTGCACGATTATGGTTAAAAAAAACAAAAAACGAAAAGAGCAAAAAAAGCCCCCGTAATGAAAAGTAAAGCATAAGTATCCCAGATTGGACTCTTGAACTTGGTGGATGTTTGACTTTTAGTTGGATATAGCTTGTTCGTGAATTTTGTGAATTTGCACCGTATGATGCCTTCAAAGATATCTATTATGTCTTAAATTTGATTTTATATCGATTAACATTGTTGTGGAGCACACACGCACTATATCGTTGATAATGCCTAAGATTTGATGATTGATTGGGAAATTACTAATTTGTTTTAATATGATGTATTATCATGTTTACTTGATTTCTCTAAGGTAGGTTGAAGACTTGTTTCATCATTACCGTTGGATTCAGAGAGGCATATAGATTAGTTTCATTACATTACATTGCATTGCATAACATTTTTGTGTTTTTGCTTGAGGACAAGCAAAGATTTAAGTTTGGGGTATTTGATGAGTGAGTTTTATACCCATGAATTGGATACATTCGGGCTTAATTTATTGTTGTTCTTAAGTCTTTTAGGATGTTTTTATGTGTTTGTGTCTATTCATGCATGTTTTTATGTTATTTTATAGGAATTGGGACAAAAGTTACATGGATCGATGTTTGGGGTGGCTAGATTCGCGTTTTTACTTTTGCCATTTACACAAGAGTCACTTCAGAGCCAATTTGACTATATCTTCTGACATTATTTCGAAAAACTCAAATAATGAAAGTTGTAGATCTACTTCTCTCTTTCCGGATCATCTTGAATCATCGAAATCGGAGTTCGGACGAAGAAGTTATGGCCATTTTCCCAAAGGACGTCGAGAGCAAAGAAAATGTCGAAATATGTGGTAGCCTTTGGCGCCCATTTTTGCCTATGCCAAATGTGGGGCGCCGGGGAGCAGAGTTTGAGTTGCCGTGTGCCAAACACCAAGTACTGGGGAAGGGTTTAGTGGCCCGACGCCGCGTTTTGGGTAATTTTGACACCTTTTGACTCCAAATAGGATTGGGTTTGTTCCTAAACTAAAAATTGGACTTGTAACCTATAAATACATGATGTAAGGCATAAAATAAAGGGAGATTACATAGCTTAGCCTAGATTAAACACTCCTTTAGATTAGAAAATAACCCTAGTTCTTATTAGTTTTGGAGATTGAAGCAACTTGGAGACCATTGAAGATCAAGAGCAAGCAAGCAAGAGAGGGAGCATCGATTTGGTTGACAAATGCATTCTATTCTCTTCTCTCATCTTACTTTTATCTTTTGATGTCTATTCTGGGTTGTGGATTCTTGGTTTTAATTCATTAATTATGAACTAACTATTTTGAGATTTCAATTGAACTTTTTATGGCTATGAATTAGTTATTCATTATATTCTAATTATTTATGTTAAAGTGAGTTGTTTATCTTGTCTTGTGCTTATTGCTTAATTATTTGATCAAGAATTACTTTGTTACTCTAGAAGGAATTGGAAGAGGAATTCTAGGTTAGAACTGGGCATGATATCATGTGACTTAGTTATTTGCACTAATGAATAATTAGGTTTGTGAATAGAATGGAAATATCTTTTCGCAGCATGTAACACATAAGGAATTGGGATTGTAACGAGTTTAATTCAATTGTTTTGCATATGAATATAGCAAGATTAATCTGGATTAAATAGAAGGCAATTGATCACTTAGAAAAGGACTTTTGGCATTTGAGAATTCTCATTAACAATTCAAAGAGGCATAATAATTGGGATAATTGGATAATTGATTTATAATTCATAATTGGGGATATTGAAGTCTTAATCTTTATTTATTTGAATTCATTCGTTAAAATCTTAGTTTTAATTAGTTAATTTAGTTTTCTTAATTATAAAAAACACGATTTGAGATTGTTTAAATAAAATTAGTTTGGTTAAGAATTAGTACTTGGTGATTTTTATTAAATAATTCTTCGTGGGAACGATACTCTACTTTCACTTTATTACTTGTTGACCGTGTATACTTGCACGTATTCATTGATTGCGAAATCGATCAACAACCACATACATGGTGAAATTCTTCTGTTATTCCATTCTTTATTATTCTGTTGGAATAACCTGTCTGTGCGGTCTATCGCATGCCTGGTGAATTCTATTGTTATTCCATTCTTTATTATTCTGTTGGAATATCCTGTCTGTGTGGATTACGCATGACCTGGTTCTATTATTTATTATTCTGTTGGAACAACCTGTCTGTGAGGTCTATCGCATGCCTTGTGAATTCTTCTGTTATTCCATTCTTTATTATTATGTTAGAATAACCTGTCTGTGTGGATTACCGCATGCATGGTGAATGATCCTTCGTATTCATTCTTTATTAAATTGTGGAAATGATCTGTCTACATGGATTACTACATGGCGGGTGAAAATCCATTTGCAGTTTTGTATATTCTATTATACTCGTATGAGATATCATTTCTTTTGTACTCGTCATGGAATATCATTTTCTTTGGTATTTTTCTTTTATGAGTTACTATTCACAAGTTACTATTCACCCAGTTACTATTCACTCTAGTATTATTCACTCGGGTATTCGGGACACTTTTCATGCTGGAGTACTATTCACGGGTTACTAATCACCCGATTACTATTCACCCAAATATTATTCACTCGGGTATTTGGAGTACTTTTCATGTCGGGGTAGTATTCACGAGGTACTATTCACGATGAAAAATTGATTCTTTTCTGTCCAAATTATTTTTGGTACATGAATATTATTCTTGAATTTTACTCTACAAAGAAGTATCATGTTGACAATTTGGACGTTATTGATCTCTGGATAAATTAAATTATAAATCTTTAAAATTTATCCTTGAACTTGTTTTATTGAATTGTTATGTCATTGTCATCATCCTCATGCTTATATTGTGATGAAAGTCATCTTTGGTTTACGTGCATAGATGGACTTGGTATAATTATGACCAGGGATTATTCGGTATAACCATGACGGTAATGTAACGAATGATGTGGTAAAAGTCTTCATTGGCCCGTAGTGCATTGATGGACAGTTATGGGTATGATTATGACCAGGGATTATTCTTTATAGTCATGACCATTGATGATTACATGAATATCCTTGGCCCGTAGTGCAGGGATGATTTGATGATGTGGTTTATTTATTAAGCTGAGTCTGGGCGATAAAGTTGATGAAAAACTTTTTAAATCATAGAAGATAGTAGATTTTATGCTCTACTTGACTCTTCTTATGGATTTCTTATTTCCGCTGCAGTTGTTGATCTAAAACTTGTTGTCTATTGTATTCTATCAGTTTTTATACTGTTGAAGGCTAAGGATAATTTATTCTGCATTATCTTAGTCATAATATTTCTTACTGGGCTAATTGAGCTCACCCTTTCTTTTATTGTTCTCTTCAGAAAATGAGAATATAGCTGGGACTAGTCGGGGAACAGAATGACGGTCCAGATGATAGCATTAGTAGTCCTCACTATTCTGTTAAATAGTGTGATAATAAATGTAATGAGGACTCCATTGAGTGTGGATATTATCTAGATGACAATATTCTTATTAAAACTCTTATATTATGTTTTGTCGTATTTTACACGACTGTTGTATAATTAAGTTGTATTTGAATTTATGTACCATGTATCTGGCGACTCAAGATGGGTGATGTATACCTGTTTTAGGGGCGTCACAGTTGGTATCAAAGCTTAGGGATATGATCCTGGTGAGATGTGAGACAAGAACTAGGAGGGAGAGGCGGGAATTCCTTCACTAGTATGACCTACCTAAGTTTATTTGGTATTTAATTGGTCGGTCAGAGTATAGGGATAATATGTGATATGTTAATTAACCCTTGTTTTGTGGTAGTATTTGAAAATGGCATCCGAAAATGTTGAGATTGAAGCACATGAAACCGTTGAGTCACCAACGATCAATACCCAGGATAATGTGCAACATGAAGACAATAATCCTCAGACAAATAACAACACCGATCAGATGATGAACGATGGGATGTTCAGAGGCTTTATTCAATTCATGCAACATCAGGCGAGAGAGACTCCTGTTCAAAATGCAGGTGGAAACACTGGCAACTCTCGGGTGGTCACCGCTAAGCAGTTCAAGGAGCTGGGACCATCGATGTTTTTGGGAAAGCCAAAACCACTTAAGGCAGAGACGTGGTTAAAGAAGATCACCAAGATATTTGATGTCTTGGGATGCTCAGAGGAGCAAAAGGTTCCCTTCGCCACCTTTATGTTGTGTGAAGAGGCAGATTATTGGTGGGAATCTGTAAAGCGTACCCAGCCTGACGCACTCAAGATGTCTTGGAAGAAGTTCCAAGAGTTGTTCAACGACAAGTACTTTCCCGAAAGTATTCGTCACATGAAGGAGGTGCAGTTTATCAAGTTGGAGCAAAACAATATGAACGTGTCGCAATACGAGGCTAAATTTGCGGAGTTATCCCGGTTTGTATCCCATTTTGTCGATAATGAGGAGCGAATGACGCGAATGTTTCTAAGAGGTTTGAAACCCGATATACGTCAATACCTCATTTCTCACAAACTTTGTTTATATTTAGATGTTGTGAATAGGGCTCAGTTATTGGAGCGCGATAATGAGTCAACACAACCAAAAGGCAATGACCAACAACACGATAATAATTGTACCAGTGGCAACGCCAATCGGAAAAATGATAACCATCGTGGGGGAAATTATCATGCCAAGAATGGTAACCACTTCGTTGGTAATCATGGCCAAGATAATAGGAGTGGAAATTTCAAGAAGAGAAGGTTCAACAACGATGGAAAGATAGCAGCACCAACACCAGTTTTCAAGGAAGGAGTACGACCACCAATTGTATGCTTCAAATGCGAAGGGGAGGGACATATCAGTCCAAACTGCGTGATGCAGTCCAAAGCATGTTACAATTGTGGAAAAGAAGGTCACCTAGCCTAATTTTGTCATGCACCAAAGTCAAGTCCAGCTGGGACGGTGGCACCAAAGGCGGATACGGACAAAACAAAGTACGTGGTTTCAGGGAGAGCATTTTTCGCGACTTCTCAAAAAGCGAGTAACCCGAACGAAGTTAGCACGAGTTAGTTAATTATAAATTTTTGCGAAGTCTGTACCTTATTAGATACCAGTTCTACCCATTCTTTTATCTCTCTTGCTTGCGCTCAACGTTTAAATTTAACTCCGGAGAAATTAGACTTTGACTTATCGGTTAAAACTTCGTTAGGAGAAACCTTCATTACATGTGCTATCCAAGTCTTGGATGAGAATCACAGTTTTGAATGATATTTCTATTGTTAATAAATTTCCTGACGTATTCCTGAAGGACTTCTTAGCCTACCCCTAGAGCGAGAAATTGAATTTTGTATTGACCCCAGTACGAAACCCATTTCTTAAACCCTCAAATATTTTTCTTCACCCAAAACGAATGTAACATATGCCAGAGATGTTGGCTCGAGCTGTTGAAGATTACGACTATACCATTCAATATCATTGTGGAAGAGCGAACATGGTAGCTAACACATTGAGTAGAAGATCATATGCGTTTATGAGTGCGATGTTGTTAACACAAAAACCATTTCGTATAACTTACAAATGATGAATATAGAGTTAAAGACTCTAGGGACCCACGTGAAGATAACGAATATACGAGTAGAATCGACTTTAATCGATAAAGTTAAAATCGCTCAAGCTACACACCCGGAGCTGATGAATGTGAAGAAGGTTCAAGAAGGCATTATTCTAGAAGCAAGAGTCGATGAAAAAAGGAAATATCAACCCTTAATTTAATTGGCCCATTTAAAATCCTTGATCGAGTAGGAACTGTGGCCTATAGACTCGTTTTACCGCCAAGTATATCGCGTGTTCATAACATTTTTTTAGTATCAATGTTACGTAAATATGTGGACGACCCGAACCACATTATTGAATTGGAACTAGACGAGATAATAGAAGATTTAACGTATGAGGAGATACGTGTTAAAATCTTGGATAAGAAGGATCCTATTCAACACTCAAAGGTTATACCTCAAGAGTTAGAATCTAAAATGAAGTTAAGGTATCCTCACCTCTTCGGCATATCAGGTACGTACATAAATTTCGAGGGTGAAATTTCATAAGGAGGGGAGATTGTGAGACCCCAAATTTTATGAATAAAGATTTAAATTTCTCGAAATATTTTTTTTGAATATTATGGTGTGTATTTGATATAATGTTATAGTTGTGGGTAATATTTACAAATTTTGCAAAGTAAGCAAGTGGTTATATAATATTCGATTGGTCGGAGAATATTCGTTTTAACAGGGAATATTCATACGACAACACAATCATTGGTGGACCCCACAACGGAAGTATTTTCGTAGTTAGAAAATGACATAATTATCTTTTTATAAAAATAACGGTGGATGTTTTACCGTTAAACTGTTGAACTACCCAGTAGTAAAAGTACAGTAATACGCGTGGTTGCATAGTAACACACGGTATTGATTATTGATGCTTACCTAAGAAGTCACTCAGTTATACTCAATCATTTCTACAGTAATTGTTGCATCATATCTCTCATATTATTGATTCAATTATTGTCACAGTATAATCTGTATAATATGTTATATTATTAAATCAATAATTGAGACGACAAAGTTATTCATATTATTATTTGCAATATTGACAATATCTAGAAGTTCTGTCAAAGAGAGGTTTGGTCACCTAATTGCCTGCCAATAAGGAGAAATCCTTATCGAAAAGCCCCCTCTTTCTTAGGAACTACCTGGTTGTTAAATATTATGAGTTATAATATTAATAATGAATAAGTTCGTGTTGATTAAAGATGAAATTGATAGTTCCATTGTGTTAGAATTATTAGTGTTAGTGGAAATCGACATTTATTTCGATAATAATTGATGTCTGGAGGTTATATTGACCAATCGGGTAATTAACTGGATAAATGAGCAATTAATTGCTATTGATTCACATGATTATAACTATTTGTTCACATGTGTGTACTATTGATTCACATTCATTTACTATTAGGGGAGTTGGTGCAAGATTAATAATACTTGCATGACTAAGTTAAAAATGGAGGTATGATGGAGGTACTATACTATAATTCGTATTTTTACATGTCTAAAACTATTGATTCACATGATTTACTATTGATTCACATGATTTACTATTAGGGGAGATGGTGCAAGTTTGATAATACTTGCAGGACTAAATTAAAAATGAAGGAAAAGAGGAAGGTATTATATTATAATATTTCGAGTCCCAAAACATGCAATTATCGAAACTATATTTTCCTATAAATAGAAGCTCATTCCTTCATTATTTTCACCAATTCACTAAGGCTATAAATCAATTATTATAGAGAGAAATTATAGAGAAAGAAGAAGAGAGTACGCTGCTACCTCACTATTCCGAGTATCGATCTTCTTTTGAGGTAAGGGTATTATTTCTTCAGTATTCATGAAGAGAGCTATTGTTATTCCATTCTTTATTATTATGTTGGAATAACTTGTCTATCTGATACCGCATACATGGTGAAATTCTTACATTATTCCATTCTTTATTATTATGTTGGAATAACTTTGTCTATAAATACCGCATACATGGTGAAATTCTTCATTATTCCATTCTTTATTATTTTGTTGGAATAACACATGCATGCTGATCTATCGCATTCACAGTGAATTCTGTTGTTATTCCATTCTTTATTATTCTGTTGGAATATCCTGTGTGTGTGGATTACGCATGACCTGGTTCTATTATTTATTATTATATTGGAATAACCTGTCTATTCGGTCTATTACATGCCTGGTGAATTATTCTATTATTCCATTCTTTATTATTTTGTTGGAATAATCTGTCTATATGGATTACCGCATGCATGGTGAATGATCCTTCGTATTCTTTCTTTATTAAATTGTGGAAATGACCTGTCTAAGTTGATTACCGTATGGCGGGTGAAAATCCATTTGCAGTTTCGTATATTTTATTATACTCATATGAGATATCATTTCTTTTGTACTCGTCATGGAATATCATTTTCTTTGGTATTTTTCTTTTACGAGTTACTATTCATGAGTTCTTATTCACCCGATTACTATTCACTCTAGTATTATTCTTTCTCGGGTATTAGGGCACTTTTTTCGTGTAGGAGTACTATTCACGAGTTACTATTCACGGGTTACTATTCACTCGATTATTATTCACCCGAATATTATTCACTCGAGTATTTAGAGTACTTTTCATGTCGGGGTACTATTCACGAGGTACTATTCCTGAAGTACTATTCACGGGGTACTATTCACGATGAAAAAATGATTTTTTTCTGTCCAAATTATTTTTGGTACATGAATATTATTCTTGAATTTTACTCTACAAAGTAGTATCATGTTGACAATTTTGACGTTATTGATCTCTGGATAAATTAAATTATAAATCTTTAAAATTTATCCTTGAACTTGTTTTATTGAATTGTTATGTCATTGTCATCATCCTCATGCTTATATTGTGATGAAAGTCATCTTTGGCTTACGTGCATAGATGGACTTGGTATGATTATGACCAGGGATTATTCGGTATAATCATGACTGTAATGTAACGAATGATGTGGTAAATGTCCTCATTGGCCCGTAGTGCATTGATGGACAGTTATGGGTATGATTAGGACCAGGGATTATTCGGTATAGTCATGACCATTGATGATTACATGAATATCCTTGGCCCGTAGTGCAGGGATGATTCGATGATGTGGTTTATTTATTAAGCTGAGTCTCAGCGATAAAGTTGATGAAAAACTTTTTAAATCATAGAAAATAGTAGATTTTATGTTATACTTGACTCTTCTAATGGATTACTTATTTTTGCTGCAGTTGTTGATCTAAAACTTGTTGTCTATTGTATTCTATCAGTTGTTATACTGTTGAAGGCTAAGGATAATTTGTTCTGCATTATCTTAGTCATAATATTTCTTACTGGGCTAGTTGAGCTCACCCTTTCTTTCATTGTTCTCTTCAGGAAATGAGAATATAGTTGGGACTAGTCGGGAAACGGAGTGACGGTCCAGATGATAGCATTAGTAGTCCTCACTATTCTGTTAAATGGTGTGATAATAAATGTAATGAGGACTCCATTGAGTGTGGATATTGTCTAGATGACAATATTTTTATTAAAACTCTTATATTATGTTTTGTCGTATTTTACACGACTGTTGTATAATTAAGTTGTATTTGAATTTATGTACCATGTATCTGGCGACTCAAGATGGGTGATGTATACCTGTTTTGAGGGCGTCACACACATCATCCCAGTATACTGGAGAACGACACTTTCTTCCATACAACGCCTCAAATGGAGCCTTGTCAATACTTGCTTGATAACTGTTGTTGTAGGAAAAGTCCAGCAATGGTAAGAACTTGTCCTAACTTCCTTTGAAGTCAAGGACACAGTGTCTTGATAGAACTTCAAGAGTTTGAATAGTCCTCTCTGACTGCCCGTCCGTTTGATGATGATATGCCGAACTAAATCGTAAATCCGTGGCCATAGCTTTTTGCAAACTAACTCAAAATCTTGAAGTGAATCTTGGGTCTCGATCAGAAACTATGGATACTGGCATACAATGCAATCTTACAATCTCGTTTATGTATATACGAGCAAGACGTTCAAGTGTATAAGTTTATCGTATAGGTAAGAAATGAGCAGACTTGGTTAATCTATCGACAATGATCCAAATTGCATCTATGCCTTGAGAAACCTTGGGAAGACCGATGTGAAATCCATGATAATGTGCTCCCACTTCCATTACGGAATTTCAAGTGGTTGCTTTGGACCTTTGGCACTTGATGCTCATACGACTTCGACAAGTTAGACACCTTGAGATAAACCCCGCTATCTCTCTCTTCATATTGCTCCACCAAAATGTATGTAGAAGATCATGATACATTTTGGTACTCCCGAGATGGATTGCAAGCTGATTGTGTTGTGCGCTTCCATCATGATTTTATACTTTAAATCAGGGTCGTTAGGAACACAAAGTCTGGAGTTGACTCGAAGTATTCCTTCTTCATCGATTTTTGCTTCCAGAATAGTACCTTCTTGTACTTTCTTCCTCATACGCATCAGCTCTAGGTCTGTGGCTTGAGCAGCTTTAACTTTATCGATTAAAGTCAGTTCTACTCATATATTCGCCATCATCACATGGGTCCTTGGAGTCTATAACCCTATCTCCATCCTTTACAAGTCATACAAAATGGGCCTTTGCATTGACAATAAAGCACTCGTACCTGCATATGATCTTCTACCTAATGCGTCAGCTACCACGTTTGCTTTTCTAAGGTGGTATTGAATGGTATGATCATAATCTTTCAACAGTTCGAGCCAACGTCGTTGTCACATGTTGAGCTCCTTTTGAGTGAAGAAATATTTGAGGCTTTTATGATCCGTATAGATCTCCACCTTCTCTCCATACAGGTAATGCCTCCAAATTTTAAGTGCGAAGACAACAACTGCCAACTCTAGGTCATGAGTAGGATAATTCTTCTCATATTCTTTGAGTTGTCGAGAGGCATAGGTTATGACTTTCCCATGTTGCATGAGAACACATCATAACCCTTTGCCCGAAGCATCACTGTAGATGACAAATCCCTCCGAGCCAGATGGTATTATCAAACAGGTGCTAAAATGAGCCTTCTCTTGAGTTCTTGAAAACTCTTATCACATTCCTCGCTCCAACCGAATTTATTATATTTTTGAGTCAGCTGAGTTAATGGAGTAGCGATTCAAGAAAACCCTTCTACGAATCTCCGATAATAACTTGAATTTAATCCGAGAAAGCTACGATACTTGATCACTTATTTAGGTTGCTCGACTTTGAATAGCTTCAATCTTTGCGGGTCAGTGAGATATTCCATGACTTGACGATCGTGCCCAAGAATGCTACTTCCTCAAGCCGAACTCGTATTTCTTTAACTTGGCATAAAACTTATTTTCACGAAGCTTTTAGATATCGACCTCAAGTGTTTGCTCATGATCTTCACGGCTTTTGGAATATATGAGAATGTCATCAATAAAGACAACCATAAAATGATCCAAATATTCCTTGAATACTCGGTTCATCATATCCATGAAAAGCGGGAGCATTAGTCGATCAAAAGACATGATTTAGGAATTCATAATGCCGTACCAAGTTTACGGCAAAGTCTTTGGAATGTCATCGGTTTTAATCTTTAATTGGTGATATACGGAATGAAGATCAATCTTCGAAAAGAATTTGGCGCCTTGCAACTGGTCAAACAGGTCATCAATACGAGGAAACGGGTACTTATTTTTGATGGTGACATGGTTCAACTCTCGATAATAAATACTAACTCTCATACTCCCATCTTTCTTCTTCACGAATAGAACAGGAGCACCCCAAGGAGAAGTACAAGGATGAATGAAACCGATGTCTAACAATTCCTGCAGTTGGGTCTTTAACTCCTGAAGTTCAATAGGAGCCATTCTTCAGGGAATACGTCAGGAAATTTATTAACAATAGAAATATCATTCAAAACTGACGTATTTTTGTTTAAATCTGTGAAATGAGCTAAGAAAGCTTGGCATCCATTTTTTAATAAACGAATAGCTTTATGGCTTGAGATGAAAGTGATTGATTTTAATGGTTTGGTTGCTTGAATTCGCATAATAGGTTGGTTAGGAATATAAAAGCTAACAACCTTACGAAAATAATCAATTTTTACATGATGAGTAGTTAACCAATCAATCCCTAGAATTACATCAAATGCAAGTATTTTCAATGAAATAAGATCGACGAAGTAATGTGAGGGTACCAATTTGAACCAAACAAGACTTATAAGCAGTGGATGTAATGAAGGTTTCTCTCAGCGGAGTTTCAATGAGATAAGTCAAAGTCTAATTTCTCTGGTCAAATTTAAGCGTTGGCGCAAGTAGGAGAAATAAAAGAATGGGTAGAACCCGGTATCAAATAAGGTATAGACTTCGCTAGAGTTTATGATAAGCTTACCCATGATGACCTCGTTCGAGTTCCTTGCTTTGGGAGGTTACAACAAACGCTCTCCTTGAACTACTAGTTTGACTTTTCTGGAGCGGCCTTTGGTGCCTCCATCCCAGCCGGACTTAGCTTCCCACTGAACAACAAAATCGAGCTAGGTGACTTTCTCTTCCATAATTGTAACACGTTTGAATTTGCTGCGCATACGGTTTGGTGATATATGTCCTCCTCCGCATTTGAAGCATATGATAGGTGGTCGTTCTCCTTCCTTAACAGCAATTGCTTGATCTTTGGCGTCTTTCCATCATTGTTGAATCTCCTCTTCTTGAAATGTCTATTCTTATTGTCTTGGCCATGATTTCCTTTGAAGTGGTTACCATTTACGGCATGTTGATTCCTCCCGTTTGTTGTCGTAAGCCGATGTTGCTACCACTGGTATTATCATTTTGTCGGTTGCTCTCTCTTGGTTGAGTTGACTCATTATCGCGGTCAAATAACTGAGCCCTATTAACAACATCTGGATACAAGCAAAGTTTGTGAGAAATGAGGTATTGACGTATCTCGGGTTTCAAACCTCTTAGAAACATTTGCGTCATTCTCTCCTCATTATCAACTAAGTGGGATGCAAACTAAGATAACTCGGAAAACTTGGCTTCGTACTGCGACACGGTCATGTTGTTTTGCTCCAGTTTAATGAACTCTACCTCTTTCATGTGACG
Source organism: Panax ginseng (assembly GCA_020205605.1). Lineage (NCBI taxonomy): Eukaryota > Viridiplantae > Streptophyta > Magnoliopsida > Apiales > Araliaceae > Panax > Panax ginseng. The sequence continues at coordinate 107,452,956 of CM035131.1, read as the reverse complement.
AATACTTTCGGGAAAGTACTTATCGTTGAGCAGTTCTTGGAACTTCTCCCAAGTCATCTTGATGACAGCAAGGTTGAGTACGCTTCTGATTTCCACCGATGTCTGCCTCTGCTGCTGCATAACATGAAGGTGGCAAAGGGAACCTTTTTATCTCGGAGCATCGAGACATCAAATATCTTCTTTGATACGCTTTATCCACGTCTCCGCCTTAAGTGGTTTTGGCTCTCCAAAAAATTCCGGTGGTCCCAGCTCCTTGAACTGCTTAGCGGTGACTGTCCGTGTGACACCCCCAAATCTAGGTACTTCATTCCCACAAGATTTGGTGCTCACTATCCATACATTCATACTATCTACCCAAATAAATAATATTTAAGCCATAATCTTCCCTTAAATAGGGTTACATTATTAAATTCAAAAACAATCCCAGGTTATCTAACCTTAAACATCATTCAAGTGCGGAAATAAAATTTATTACATCACATCATTATTTAGAAGTCTAAGATCATCATAATAAATAAAAGTATAAATCAGCATCACTTGTACAATTTTCCCTTTCATTTGCTAGTTGAAGGTTCATCTACCTTCTCCACTTTAGCTGCAATGAGTTAATAAATATGCAAGAGTGAGTAAAATAATTGCTCACTGGATATAACAATGAATCAACAAGAGAATAATGATAATAATAACTGTCAACAAAAGGCTCATCAAAACTGAATAGTACTCTAACAATGACAATCAAAAACTGGAATTCAAAATATGGAATATATCTAACTGAGGGTCATAAGACCATGAACTATGTCCACAGTTGTGCGTAATCTTTCAACTCCAACTTTAACAGTCATAAGATTATAAGGACTCCTCGTACTTAGGGGGATCAGCCCTTCGTACCATGTATTGTGCACAAACATTTAACGCTACGCATAAGTTATCCCCTAATAATAATAGGGTTGTTCATCACAGTATTTAGAGTACAAGTCCACCCCAAAGAAAGTTTGGTTTGGATAAGCTTTCAAGGGTAATTTGAAGTTTAACGAACATCAACTAGAGGACTAGTTGAATTAATAGTGTTTGATAGTCACAACAGATGTTTTAATACAACATATAACGATTGAGAAACATAAATGAACAGATTATACATATTAAACTCAGGCTAGAAATAACTATAGAGCATAAGTATTCAACAAAATGAGTAAAATGGTAAACCTTTGCTTTGAACAATCAATAAGCTAAGGTTAGAGTTTTATAATATTAGAAATGAAATTATTGAACGTACATTAACTAATAGCAAGCTGAAAACTAGAACTTGCCCAACAAGGAATTAACTCATGCAAAGAATTAAAACAGTTCAATAATAAGGACCAGAGTTCAAATCTACATTCATTATACAAGAATAGAACTTCAGAAACTTGCTTAACTATAAACAAGTTAGAATTAATCGATCAAATGAGAATTTCAAATAACATTAGAGTTAAAGTTTGCTCGAATGAATTTTAGGAACAATTGACTTATTCAATAACAGATAAGATAACATAACTCGCTCAATCAAAAGAATAAAGTTACACAATGTAATAATAGAACTAACTCAACGAAAGAGTAGAGTTAGAAAACTTGCTCAATGTAAATAGGTAGGGTTTAGAAAACTTGCCTTGAGCGTAAGCTATAAAATTAAACTCACGATCACCTACACATAATTTTAGAACCACAATACCTATTAGATATGCTAACATACCATAACATGATCATTACCCTTTACATTACAGAAACTTTAAGTGTTTTACTTCACAATACTTGTTTAACGTTCATTATGTATACCACATTATCACATAACGCATTCTCGATTTACTAATCACTTTTAAAATTTTGAGTTCATAATCCACACAACATGACTCTAATTCACCTTAGTGTTACACGATTCTCACATTCCATAATCTTAAGCTAAGCTACAACGAACCACCAAAGTCTGCAGAATAAACAGACTTCAGTGTCTGAAAATGGCCACTCGCGTGGCCGCGCGAGTTTTATATGGGGAAGTCACGCGCCCGCGCCTAAGGTTTGCGGGCCCATGCGACTTGCAGAACCCGTATATGCAGAACAGAGCCACGACACTTTTCATAGGCCAACTAACACGAATTTCACTCATTAAACAGGGAAATTAACACATACAAATGATACAACACCATTACAACTTGTTTCCTCACTTATATATCAATATAGAACAACTTAACAGCAATTATACTACTGTAATTTCTCAAATTTTATGTTTTTCATATAAAACTCAATATTTTTGATATTCATCCAAAAATTAACACTGTGATTTCATTACATGCTCAAATCAACTCACTCAAATTACATTATGTTCGTATCTTAATGAACTAACATATATAAACTTCAATTTATAATTTCCCATACGAATTGGCCAATAAAATTGATACTTACTCAGACTATATGAAGAACATAAACACTGACATGATATTTTTCCTACTGTCGAACAATTTATCATGCAATTTCCTTGTTTGAACATTACTCTAGAATTACAAACATGTATAATCACAATTATCAACTATATATGTCCATAATTCAACAATTGATTTTACAGAATTCAAGAAAATTATTGCCGTGAAATACATATACACATGTACATTATCACAGTTATGAACATACCTTTCAATTAACGTGTAACTCTTGCTAACCCACTGGAATCGCTTGAAAATCCTAAGCTTTCTCTCTACTCTCAATTCTCTGAACTCTCAAGCTTGGAAAATAGAATTCGTGAAAACAAAAACTAGACTAATATCCAATTAGTGTGCGTAATAACAAAGATATAAAACTGATATGACCATAATAAGCCTCATTAGTTACAACCAATAACGTATATATATTATATTAATTATTTTATTTTATTTATATTATTAAATTTAAATTTCAAAAATTAGAAATATCAAAAGCCATAAGGCTTGTTTGGCAACCCATATAAATTTTAAAGAATTAAAATACTTAAGCCTTGTTTGACAAAACCAATTTAAATCCTTTTAATTTATTTTAATAAACACCTTAGTTTATAAATTATAATCACATATTATTTTCATATCCAACATTAACCCATTAAATTAACCACATACTATATTTTAATTAAATATAGCCTTTTTGCAAATATCACAAAATTATAATTTCCATTATAACTTATTTAATAATTTAATATGCCATCTAAATTATTAAATCAAAACAATAATATAACATCTCATGTTATACCACAAATCTCTAAATTATAAATTAATTTAATTTAAAAAATTTTCTAATAAATTTCATTTAAATTCTCAACCATCACATCAATGTTATCCCACAAATCTCTAAATTATAAATTAATTTAATTTAAAAATTTTTCTAATAAATTTCATTTAAATTCTCAACCATCACATCAATAAAATATTTATTTTATCAATTCACAATAGACACCTCAAATAAATATTTATATAACTCAATAAATATTTAGGTTACACTTTAAAATTTTTGGATCGTTACATCCTTCCCTCCTTACAAGGATTCTGTCCCCAGAATCACAATTCAAACAATCAAATCATCACATTCTCCCCTACTTACAAAGATTTTGTCCCCATAATCGAAGACACATACTAAACAAATAACTCAGAATAATTCTTCATCATTTCTGCTTCGAGTTCCCACGTAGCCTCTTCGACGTTGTGGTTCCTCCATATCACCTTCACAGAAGGTATCACTTTATTCCTGAGCACTTGCTCTTTCCTGTCGACTATCTGGATAGGAATCTCCTCATAAGTCAAATCTTTACTGAACTGCAACGGTTCATACTCAATCACATGCTTGTAATCGGGTTTATCTGATTCATAACAACACCACATATGAAAAACATTGTGCACATGCTCTAATTCTGGAGGTAAAGCTACTTCGTAAGCCACCTCTCCCACTCTGCATAAAATTTTGAAAGGTCCAATAAATCTTGGGCTGAGTTTTCCTTTCTTGCTAAAACGAATTTTCCCCTTCCAAGGAGAAACTTTCAGGAATACGGAACTTCCTACTTCAAACTCACGACTCTGCTTGTGTTGATCAGCATACTTTTTCTGTCGATCTTGAGCAGCTACCAATCTTGCTCTGATGAGTTTGACAACTTCAGCGGTCTGCTGAACCAGTTATGGGCCTAACAATTTTCGTTCTCCAACTTCATCCCAGCATAGTGGAGTTCTACACTTTCTGCTGTATAATGCCTCGTATGGCGGCATACCAATGCTTACGTGGTAACTGTTGTTGTATGCAAATTCCACCAACGGTAGATGATCATCCCAATTTTCTTTGAAATCCATGATGCACGTTCTAAGCATATCTTCTAGCGTCTGGATCGTTCTTTCGCTTTGCCCATCGTTTTGTGGATCATATGTTGTATTCATTTTCAGTTGCGTTCCCATGCATTCTTGAAGTTTCTTCCAGAAATTTGATGTGAACCTCGAATCTCTGTCTGATACAATTGGCACTGGAACTCCATGTCTTGAGACGATCTCTTTAACGTATAGTTTCGCCAGCTGATCAAGATTAAATCTAATCGTTATTGGCAAAAAGTGTGCAGATTTTGTCAATTTGTCCACTATCACCCATATTGCGTCTTATCCTTTCTGAGTCGTTGGAAGACCTACCACAAAATCCATTGTGATATGCTCCCACTTCCATTCCGGTATCTCCAACGGTTGAAGTAATCCGCTTGGTCGTTGATGCTTGGCCTTCACTTTCTGACATGTCAAGCACTTTGCAACGCATTCTGCAACATCTCTTTTCATTTTAGGCCACCAAAAATGATGCCGCAAATCTTGATACATTTTTGTACTTCCTGGATGAATTGAATATCTTGAGCTATGTGCTTCCGTCAAGATTTCTTCTTTAATATCCTGAACTGCTAGAACCCAAATTCGTCCCTCTACTCTTAGCATCCCCGCAGTATCGACCTGGTACTTCGTTTCTTTGCCCTCGAATACACTTTGCTTTATTTTCTTGCATTCTTCATCCTATAGTTGTGCGTTCTTCACTTTGTCCACCAAAGTTGGACTAGCTTCTATTTGGAACAATTTTTCATTGGATTCTTCTGGAAATTTTATTTCCAGCTCTAGCCTTGTCATTTCTGCAATAAGCTCCTCCTTATCTGTTAACAACATCAACTTTTCTCTGCCTTTCCTACTTAAGGCGTCTGCAACCACGTTTGCTTTTCCTGGATGATAAAAGATCTCACAATCATAATCCTTTATCAATTCCATCCATCTCCTTTGCCGCATATTCAAGTCTTTCTGTGTGAAAATATACTTCAGACTTTTATAGTATGTGTAGATCTCATATTTTTCTTCGTAGAGATAGTGTCTCCATATCTTGGTCACGAACACAACTTGCGCCATGACTCTAAATCATGAGTGAAATCCTTTTTCAGTAGTCTTTCGATTGCCTTGATGCATCTGTGATAACCTTGAGATTCTGCATAAGGACCTGACCCAATCCTTTGTGTGAAGCATCACTATACACCACAAAGTTTCTTGTATTATCTGGTAACGACAACACAGGTGACACACTTAAATTCTTCTTCAGTTCTTGAAAACTTTTTTCACACTTCTCTGTCCAAACAAATTTTACAGATTTTCTTGTCAAATTTGTCAACAGAGTGGCAATCTTGGAAAAATCTTGAATAAATCGTCTGTAATAGCCTGTCAACCCTGAGAAACTTCTTACTTCTGGTGGAGTTCTTGGTTGTTCCCAATTTATCACAGCTTCAACTTTTGATGGATCCACGGAAATCCCATCCTTATCTATTACATGTCCAAGAAATTGCACACGTTCCAGCCAAAATTTACATTTAGAAAATTTTGCATACAACTTTTCCTTTCTTAACGTCTCCAATGTCAAACGTAAGTGTTCCATGTGTTCCTCTTGAGTTTTAGAGTACACCAATATATCATCGATGAACACCACCACAAATTTGTCCAAAATGGTTTAAACACCCTGTTCATCAAATCCATGAACGCTGCAGGGGTGTTTGTCAAACCAAAAGACATTACCAAAAATTTGTAATGTCTATACCGTGTTCAAAATGTCGTCTTCGGTACATCCTCCTTCCTCACTTTCAATTGGTGATATCCACTTCTCAAATCTATTTTTGAGAAATATCTAGCACCCTTCAACTAATCAAACAAGTCATCTATTCTTGGCAATGGATATTTGTTTTTAATAGTGACTTTGTTCAATTCTCTGTAATCAATGTAGAGACGCATTGACCCATCCTTCTTCTTTACGAATAACACCGGTGCTCCCCACGGTGACACACTCAGTTGAATATACTTCTTGTCTAACAGTTCTTGCAGTTGCACCATTAATTCTTTCATTTCTACCGGAGCCATTCTGTACGGGGCCTTTGATATAGGTACGGTTCCTGGCACTAAGTCGATCACAAATTCAATTTCTCGGTTAGGTGGAAGTCCTGGAAAATCCTCCGGAAACACGTCCACGAACTCCTTAACCACCGGTATTTCTTCCAATTTCACCCCCTTCTCCTTTTGAGTATCGACTACATAAGCTAAATACCCTACACAGCCCTGACTCAATAACTTTTTTACCTGCATCATCGTCAGATATTTCATTTGTCTAGGCAATTTTCTACCATGAAAAACTACCTTTGACGGAGTCATAAGGTTTATACACTTCCTTTGGCAGTCAATTATCGCTCCATATTTAAATAGCCAATTCATTCCCAAAATAACATCGAACTCTCCGAGTTTTATCGAGATTAAATCTACTTTCATAACATTCCTCTTAATGTTCACCCTACAGTTCTTGTATACGAACCTAACAGGAATCACTTCCATATTCGCAATTTCTATGTTTAAAGGGAAATTCAGCTCTTCACTAGGTATTTCTATCTTCTTAGCAAAATGATCATATATAAAAAAGGAAGTAGCACCCGAATCAAATAATACATATGCATCTATATCATTGATTGGGATAATACCTGACACGACATCTTTTGATTGCACCGCGTCCTGAACCGTCATGTTGAAAGTTCTGGATGTGGGCTTATTTGTTGTTGTAGGTCCAGCAATAGCCAGCGCACCTCCACTAGCATTTCCCTAGCTTCCATTTGTTTCACCAGATCTCTTTTTAGGGCATTCACGAGCAAAGTGATCCTTGGATCCGCACGTGAAGCACACCTTCTTCTTAGCTTGAGTGCAATTTGGGGCGATGTGACCTTCCTGGCCACAATTGAAGCATACTCGTTTCCCCAGCAAACACACTCCCTTGTGAAACTTTTCCGCACGTAGCACATGCTTCGAACTTCTTATTTCTTTGGTTTCTTTCTTGATTTCGGCTCCCCATTCGCATTCCACTTCCTCTTCAGGTTGTTGCCATTACCACCGTTACCACCACTCTTAGCTTCACCTTCACTTTTCTTCTTTCTCTGCTCTTGATTATTCTTTGTTACTGCCTCGCCTCCACTTTCAGCGAGAATTGCCTTCTCCATCACTGCTACAAATGTCTTCAATTGGAACAGGGGGACCCTACTGTACAACCAGGGTTTCAGTCCTGCTCGAACCTCTTCACCTTGCACTCGTCTGTGCTGACCTGATATGGCGCAAACCTCGCCAACTCGTTGAATTTTGCGGCATACTCAGACATCGACATTGTTCCCTGCTTCAATTCCAAAAACTGAACCTCTAGCTGACTCTTTGAACTCTCTGGGAAATACGTCTCGAAGAACAACTCCTTAAACCTATCCCAGGCTATCACCCCTGGTCCTTCCCAAGTTTTATTGGCCTACCACCAATAGCTTGCCTCTGCTTTCAACGTAAACGTTGCAAAAGTAGTCTTCTGGTTATCCTCTACCCTAGCAACATCAAAAACCTTCTCGATTTCCATGATCCAAGTCCGTGCTTCAACTGGATTCATGGACCCACATAATTCTAGTGGTCCAACCGCCTTAAAGTCCTTGAACGTCGTACCTTGATTCTGAGGTTGATTCTGCAAAGCACCTATCAGTAACATCACTAGCTGCTGAATAGGGTTTTCTTCCACATTGTTGTTGTTTTCCTCAGTGGTTCTCCGTTGTGGTGGTTGTCGTCTTGAAGCCATTTTCTGTTAAAAATACACTCATCAGATTCTATTCAATCTTTTAAGTATTATATACTTAAGTTGCACATCATAAAAGTTTGTCACACCACACTTAACACTTTGAATAAAACAACAACTTTTATTCATTTATCATCTTTAAAAAAAACATCAAAACAATAGCATCGCTGCTATTTACATTACTTTTCCTGAACTATAACAGTTGCAGGATAACATCATCATCATCTATCCCACTGGTTATATCATACCCGGGACTTACATTTCGTTTATTATCAAACCACCTATCAATTACATTTTCTATAATGTTCTACTAAGATACTGTGTAGCCTTACGACGCTCTTCCTCCATGATTCGGAACATTGTTCGGCGATCCAATATGTATGATGGTAGCGTCTCAAACTGAATTGGATAACCCATGACCCGATCCTGAGCTCGATTAATCACGATGTTGAATACGTTGTTCATTTCTTCCATCTTCCTCCTCTTTGCTTGTGCGTCTCTCTCTGCTATTCTGGCTCGTTGATAAGCTTCATTGTACGCATCTTCAGCTCTTGCCCTTTTTGTAGATTCTTCTTTCAGCTTATTCTCCAGTTCTGAAATCTTCTCCATCATTCGCTCATTCTCTCCTTTAGTGCGGACCAGCTTCTCTTCAACGTTGTTTAGTCGTTCTTCTCGATCCACGGATCTCATCGTCGTCTTACATGCGTGAAGTCAGCCGTTTAGCTACTATCTCCTGTAACTCCTCGACGGTGTCTTGAAGTTCCACATTTCGGTCATACACCTCGTCGTACATATATGAAGCTATCATACTAAGTGGAAGCTCTTCCTCCTCTTCCTCCTCATCCCCCGACTATGGCAGCTCCACGGGATCCTCCTCGTCCGTCTCTATCTGATCCTCCTCATCAGGTACTCTCTCTTTCTCAACTACTGTGACCGACAGAACTAGTTCCCGTGGCAGTAGTTGTTTCCAAATCACCTGAATATCTCGAGGCTCCTCCTCTCTAACCTGATTGGATCGTCCTATATTACTCATCCTGTCAACCAAAGTTTAAGTTTTAATTACTAATCATTACTACTCGACACTCATGAGCACATAAATCATTATCACATAAGCACATAAGTGTTTTATTACTTTCTCTTTCCTAAAACTCGATAAGAGTTTAACATTACTATCTTTTCAAAGGTTACTTCCTAAGGCTTTTTCCCCACCTAAGGTTCATAACCTAAGGCTTTGATACCAACCTGTGACACCCCCAAATCTAGGTACTTCATTCCCACAAGATTTGGTGCTCATTATTCAAACATTCATACTATCTACCCAAATAAAATAATATTTAAACCATAAAATCCTCCCTTTAAATAGGGTTACATAATTAAACTCAAAACATCCCAGGTTATCTAACCTTTAAACGTCATTCAAATGCAGAATTAAATTATTACATAACATCATTAAAATAAAGTCTAAGATCATCATAATAAATAAAAGTACAAATCAGCATCACTTGTACAATTTTCCCTTTCCTTTTCTAGATGAAGGTTCATCTACCTTCTCCACTTTAGCTGCAATGAGTTAATAAATATGCAAGAGTGAGCAAAACAATTGCTCACTGGATATAACAATGAATCAACAAGAGAATAATAATAATAATAACTACCAACAAAAGGCTCATCAAAACTGAATAGTACTCTAATGATGACAATCAAAAACTGGAATCCAAAATATGGAATATATCTAACTGAGGGTCATAAGACCATGAACTATATCTACAGTTGTGAGTAATCTTTCAACTCCAACTTTAACAGTCATAAGACTATAAGGACTCCTTGTACTTAGGGGGATCAACCCTTCGTACCATGTATTGTGCACAAACATTTAACGCTACACGTAAGTTATCCCTTAATAATAATAGGGTTGTTCATCTCAGTATTTAGAGTACAAGTCCGCCCCAAATAAAGTTTGGTTTGGATAAGCTTTCAAGGGTAATTTGAAGTTTAACGAACATCAACTAGAGGACTAGTTAAATTAATAGCGTTTGATAATCACAACAGATGTTATAATACAACATATAACAATTGAGAAACATAAATGAACTAATTATACATATTAAACTCAGGCTAGAAATAACTATAGAGCATAAGTATTCAACAAAATGAGTAAAATGGTAAACCTTTGCTTTGAACAATCAATAAGCTAAGGTTAGAGTTTTATAATATTAGAAATAAAATTATTGAACGTACATTAACTGATAGCAAGCTGAAAACTAGAACTTTCCCAACAAGGTATTAACTCATGAAAAAAATTAAAACAGTTCAATAATAAGGACGAGAGTTCTAATCTACATTCATTATACAAGAATAGAACTTGAGAAACTTGCTTAACTAGAAACAAGTTAGAATGAATCGATCAAATGTGAATTTCAAATAACATTAGAGTTAAAGTTTGCTCGAATGAATTTTAGGAACAATTGACTTATTCAATAATAGATAAGATAACATAACTCGCTCAATTAAAAGAATACAGTTACACAATGTAATAATAGAACTAACTCAACGAAAGAGTAGAGTTAGAAAACTTGCTCAATGTAAATAGATAGGGTTTAGAAAACTTACCTTGAGCGTAAGCTATAAAATTAAACTCACGATCACCTACACATAATTTTAGAACCACAATACCTATTAGATATGCTAACATACCATAACATGATCATTACCCTTTACATTACAGAAACTCTAAGTGTTTTACTTCGGAATAGTTGTCTAACATTCATTATGTATACCACATTATCGCATAACGCATTCTCGATTTACTAATCACTTTTAAAATTTTGAATTCATAATCCACACAACATGACTCTAATTCACCTTATTGTTACATGATTCTCACATTTCGTAATCTTAAGCTAAGCTACAACGAACCACCAAAGTCTGCAGAATAAACAGACTTAAGTGTCTGAAAATGGCCGCTTTCATACGGCCGTATGAAGTTTTATATCAGGGAAGCGCGTGCGTTGCGCATGAATAAGCTTGGCGCCCATGCGAATAGTAATGGCGCTTGGCTACTAAGGGTTCATACCACGCACGACTTACGAGAACCCAAATATGCAGAACAGAGCCACAACACTTTTCATAAGCCAACTAACACGAATTTGACTCATCAAACAGTGAAATTAACACATACAAATGATACAACACCATTACAACTTGTTTCCTCACTTATATATCAATATAGAATAACTTAAAAACAATTATACTACTGTAATTTCTCAAATTTAATGTTTTTCATATAAAACTCAATATTTTTGATATTCATCCAAAAATTAACACTATGATTTCATTACATGCTCAAATCATCTCATTCAAATTACATTATGTTCGTATCTCGATGAACTAACATATATAAACTTCAATTTATAATTTCCCATACAATTGGCCAATAAAATTGATACTTACTCAGACTATATGAAGAATATAAACACTTGACATCATATTTTTCTTCTTTGTCGAACAATTTAGCATGCAATTTCCTTGTTTGAACATTACTCCGACATTACAAACATGTATAATCACAATTATCAACTATATATGTCCATAATTCAACAATTGATTTTCTGAATACAAGAAAATTCTTTAGTGAAATACATATACACATATACATTATCACGATTATGAACATACCTTTCAATTAGCGTGTAACTCTTGCTAACCCACTGGAATAGCTTAAAAATTCTAAGCTTTCTCTCAATTTCTCTCAACTATCAATTCTCTGAACTCTCAAGCTTAGAAAATAGAATGCGTGAAAACAAAAGCTAGACTAATATCCAATTAGTGTGCGTAATAACAAAGATATAAAACTGATATGGCCATATTAAGCCTCATCAGTTACAACCAATAACGTATATATATTATATTAATTATTTTATTTTATTTATATTATTAAATTTAAATTTTAAAAATTAGAAATATCAAAAGTCATAAGGCTTGTTTGGCAACCCATATAAATTTTAAAGAATTAAAATACTTAAGCCTTGTTTGACAAAAACTAATTTAAATCCTTTTTAATTTATTTTAATAACCACCTTAGTTTATAAATTATAATCACATATTATTTTCATATCCAACATTAACCCATTAAATTAACCACATACTATATTTTAATTAAATATAGCCTTTTCAGCAAATATCACAAAATTATAATTTCCATTATAACTTATTTAATAATTTAATATGTCATCTAAATTATTAAATCAAAACAATAATATAACATCTCATGTTATACCACAAATCTCTAAATTATAAATTAATTTAATTTAGAATTTTTTCTAATAAATTTCATTTAAATTCTCAACCATCACATCAATAAAATATTTATTTTATCAATTCACAATAGACACCTCAAATAAATATTTATATAACTCAATAAATATTTAGGTTAAAATCTAAAATTTTTGGATCGTTACAGTTTTAGCCTTGTTGTTACATGTTGGAGACATTACCATAACCTTAAGCTAAGCTACATAGAATGGCCAAAGTCTGCCGAATTAGCAGACTTCATTGTCTGGCCCAGGCCTTTGGCTTCACGCCCAATTTTATACTAGGATGCGGTGCTGGCACATGCTTGTTGCATGATAGGCTACCAACGCACAAGATAATCATAGCAATGATCCAGTCGTATCGCCTGAGAATCCAGTTTTTGCAGAACAGAGCTTCAACACTTTTCTTAAGCCAACTAACACGAATTTCACCCATCAAACAGTGATAATAACACATAAAATAAATATACAACTATCATAGACATGATTGCTAACATATTCAACCACTTAGCACAATTTAACAACCACTAAAACTATTTTAATTTCTCAATTTTCATGTTTTTCATATAAAACTCCATTTTTGATAGTCATCCCAAAAATCATCACTGTGAATTCATTATTTGGCCAAATCACCTCATTTAAATTATGTTATGCTCGTAACTCAATGAACTAACATATACAAGACTCAATTTATAGTTTAACATATAAATTGGCCATCAAAATTGGTACTTACATGAGCCATATGAAAAAAAATACATACAAACATACACTGTTGAAAATTTTCTTCTACTGTAAACCGAAATTAGCATGCAATTATTGTTTAAACATAAACTCTATCATTATATGCATGTATAATCACCATAACTTAGTTACATAACACCAATTCGGAAGAAATAGAATTCCCAAAGCATATCAAAACTTTGTCGTAGTTCACATATGTAGACATATACATATAGATATTAGGGTTGTATAAGAAGTACCTTCAAATTGCTTGCAGTCCTTTTTGATAAACACTACAAAATGCTCTGAAATCCTTCTCTCTCAAATTCTCTCAACTTACACAAAACTCAACCACTAGAATGTGTATAGTAAACAAAAGCTAAGCCAAATATCAATTGATAGCCAGCGTGGGAAATAAACTGATAGTCATAATACGCCAACTTAATTAAAATGGCAGTTACCAAACTAACGTCTATATTATAATTATATTATACTTATTATTTTATTTGTTTAAATTTAAAAATTAGAAATTCAAAAGCCATAAGGCTTGTTTGGCAAAAACCCTTTAAATTTTAAAGAATTAATATATTAAGCCTTGTTCGGCAAAAACTAAATTAAACCCTTTTTAATTTATATTAATAAATACTTTAGTTTATAAATTATAATCACATATTATTTATTTGGTTCTCCATATCCAATATTAATCAATTAAATTAATCACATACTATACTTTAATTAAATATACCATTTTAGCAAATATTACCAAAATTATAATTTTCATTATAACTTTATTTAATAATTTAATATACCACCTAAATTATTAAATCAACACAACAATATAACACCTCATGTTATAATACAAACCTCTAAATTATAAATTAATTTAATTTAGAAAATTTTCTAATAAATTTAGATTCACAACCATCACATCAAATAAATATTTATTTTATTCAATAAATATTTAATATTACACTTTGAACTTTCGGATCGTTACATCCTCCCCCTAAGTATAATATTTATAGTCTTATGACTGTTATAGTTGGAGTTGAAAGATTACTCGCAACTGTGGACGTAGTTCATGGTCTTATGTCCCTCAGTTATGTATATTCCATATTTTGGATTCCAGTTCCTGATTATCATTGTTAGAGTACTACTCAGTTTTGATGAGCCTATTTGTTGGCAGTTATTATTGTTATTCTCCTGTTGATTTATAATTATATCCGGTGAGCAATTTTTTTGCTCACTCTTGCATACTTATAAACTCATTGCAGCTAAAGTTGAAAAGGTAGATGAGCCTTCAACTAGCAAAGGAAAGAGAAAATTATACAAGTGATGTTGATTTGTACTTTCATTTATTATGATGATCTTAGACTTCCAAATAATGATGTGATGTAATAAATTTTTTTTCCGCACTTGAATGATGTTTAAGGTTAGATAACCTGCGATTGTTTTGAATTTAATAATGTAACCCTATTTAAGGGAGGATTGTGGCTTAAATATTATTTATTTGGGTAGATAGTATGAATGTATGGATAGTGAGCACCAAATCTTGTGGGAATGAAGTACCTAGATTTGGGGGTGTCATAGTCCGAGAGTTGCCAGTGTTTCCACCTGCATTTTGGATATGAGTCTCTCTCGCCTGATGTTGCATGAATTGCAGAAAGCCCCTAAACATTCCGTCGTTCATCATTTGGTCGGTGTTGTTGTTTACCTGAGAATTATTGTCTTCCTGTTGCACATTATCCTGGGTATAGATCTGTGGTGACTCAACGGTATCCTATGCTCCATTGCTATTCTCAACATTCTCAGATGTCATTTTCAAATACTGCCACAAAACAAGGGTTAATTGACATATCACATATTATCCCTATACTCTGACCGACCAATTAAATACCAAATAAACTTAGGTAGGTCATGTTAGCGAAGGAATTCCCCGTCTCTCCCCTCCTAGTTCCTGTTTCACATTTTAGCCAAGGATCCTATCCCTAAGCTTTGATACCAACTGTGACGCCCCCAAAATAGTTATACATCACCCATCTTGAGTCGCTAAATACATGGTACAAAATCCAAATACAACTTAATAATACAACTGTCGTGTAAAATACGACAAAACATAAAAGCGAGAGTTTTAATATCGAATATTGTCTTCTAGGCGGTATTCAAACTCAAATGGAGTCCTCAATACATTTATTATCACACTATTTCATAGAATAGTGAGGACTACTAATGCTATCATCTGGACCGAGTCACTCAGGCTCCCAACTAGTCCCAGACTACGTTCTCATTTTCGAAGAGAACAATGAAAGCAAAAGGTGAGCTCAACTAGCCCAGTAAGAAATATTATGGCTAAGATAATGCAGAATAATTTATCGTTAGCCTTCAACAATGTTAAACTGATAAAATATAACAAATATTAAGTTTAACTGCAGCGAAACAAGCAATCCATTAGAAAAGTTAAGTAGAGCATTATATCTACTATCTTCTATGATTTAAAAGGTTTTTCATCACTTTTATCGCTGAGACTCAGCTTAATAAATAATCAACATCATCGAATCACCTTTGCACTATGGCCAGCGATATTGATTAGTATTACGACCACGAATTATCCATACATTACGGGCCAAGGATATTCGTGTATTCATCAATGGTCATAATCATGCCAACAACTGTCCATCAATGCACTACGGGCCAATACGGACTTTTACCACATCATTTGTAACATTACGGTCATGATTATACCGAATAATCCCTGGTCATAATCATACCAAGTCCATTTATGCACTACGGCCACAGATGACTTTCAACATAATATAAGCATTGGGATGATGACAATGACATAAGAATTCAATAAAACAAGTTCAAGGATAAAGATTTATAATTTAATTTATCCAGAATTCAATAATGTCCAAATTGTCAACATGATACTACTTTATGGAGTAAAATTCAAGAATAATATTGTACCAAAAATAATTTGGACCAAAAATGAATCAATTTTTATCATGAATAGTACCCCGGGTGAATAGTACTCGAGTGAATAGTACCTCATGAATAGTAATTCGGGAATAGTACCCCGTGAATAGTACTCTG
Source organism: Panax ginseng (assembly GCA_020205605.1). Lineage (NCBI taxonomy): Eukaryota > Viridiplantae > Streptophyta > Magnoliopsida > Apiales > Araliaceae > Panax > Panax ginseng. The sequence continues at coordinate 107,436,715 of CM035131.1, read as the reverse complement.
GCATGAAAAAGTTAAAACTTATCAAAAATACTTAGAATATTATGTCCATGAAAAGATACTAGATGAAACGCAAATTTTAAGGATATTCAACTAATTTCATGGAGTATAGAAGTCAAAACTTTAACCAAATGAGTATAGAATTCGAAATCTGAAACGAAATAATATTACTTACATACTACAGAGTATGGAAGAAAATATTATTTCAAGTGAATATTGAACAAAAATAACATCCCTTACCTTGAAAAGAAGAGTATTCCAACTGGTATAACGGGGATATTCTTGAAGAAAACTTTCACTATTTTCTACGCTCAAAGCTTTTTAAAACTCGAAAGAAATACGCTCAATATTATAGAAGAAGAATTCTCTGATTCTGGTGTGATTTTAAATTTTAACTAAGCATCCTATTTATAAGAGAATGGAAAGGATACAATTTAGGAAAAATCACAGACGCACAATATTAACATTCACGGGCGCCGAACGAAATGTCTGAAAATTTTTTATTTCTTACTATGCAAACACTATGCAGATACTATGCAAACACTATGCATAATAAAATATTATATATTCTATTTTTCATAAAAAATAATACTTATAGGGGATTATTGAAATATAATAATATTTTATTTTTCAGCTAGACGATTATTGAAAGATGTTCATGAAATTCAAGCGTTTCTTGAAAAGTTATGCCAAACCAAATTGTTTTGGTGCGGATTCAGATGTTGAAAAGATGAGACGAACAACCCTTTTTATAGGGGATTACACGGAGGCATTTAGATGTTTGTGCACAATACATTGTACAAAGGGCTGATCCCCCTAAGTACGAGGAGTCCCTATAGTCTTATGACTGTTAAAGTTTAAGTTGAAAGATTACTTATAACTATGGACATACGCATAGTGTTTAAATGTTTGTGCACAATACATCGTACGAAGGGCTTAACACCCTAAGTACGGGAATTCCTATAGTCTAATGACTGTTAAGGTTTAAGTTGAAGAGTACTTATAACCATAGATGTAGTTCAAGGTCTTATGACCCTCAGCATGATTTGGAATCTTTTAAATTCCTGTTATTCATATCGCTTCCCAATTATTGAGCAATTGTGGAAGATTCTTATTATTCTGAAAGGTGAAAGTGGAAAGATGAGAAAATTAAGCAAAACATAATAATTTTAAGAAAGAATTGAAATTCCAGAAAGAAGAAAAATGTGAAACTCTTAGAAGAGGAAGAGGTGAGGAATATGATGATCTTAGAAAGATTCTTAGAGAAAGAATTTGGTTGCAGAACCTAATGAATAAATAGATATCAACATAAAATCTATTTTGATAAATGGAATGAATGAATATTAGTAAGTCAAAAAATTTCGAGGATGAAATTCTTAGAAGAAGGGGTGAATGTAATATCCCGAGTGTTTATGATAACGATCCTTAGAAAAGGAAATGAATGTGTTAAAGAATATATAATATTTGATATATGTACATGTTTAATTGAAGGTTATGTAATAAAACCTTAAAGTTGTTGAAGAAATGAATGAATATATATATATATATATATATATATATATATATATATATATATATATATATATATATGTAAAACTTTTTGCTAAGTTAACGTGTTGAAGTTATTCAACGATAATTGTGAAATAGATTTTATGAAAACCTTAGTAAGGTAGGGTTTCGGTGATTCCGTGGACGGAATCCTTATAAGGAGGGAAGGATGTGACAACCCGAATTTTTATAAGTTATTAAAATAGGAATTTAATAATTAAAATTTTTATTATGAGATATTTTGAGTTTGAGTATGTATATATATCGTCTTTATATATATTTTGAAATATGTGATTTGGTGTGAAGAGGAATATATAATCATATATTGGAAAAGTGAGGTTTAATAGTTAAGTTAACTATTGAAGAAATTAAATGAATTTTGTAGTTTATTTTAAATATTTATTGAATTAAATAAATATTTTAAATAATTTATTTATTGAGAAAAACAAATAATTTATGAAATTGTGGTATAATAATTTAGTTACGTGTGTATGATAATTAAATTAAAGTAAATATAAATTTTATTCTTTGAAGATTTAATTTAATGAATTAATTAAATTAAATGAGTTGTTTAATATTAAAGAAAATAAATATATTAAATAAAGCGATGTTTAAGTCTAATTTATTAATTAAATTAGATATATATAATTATTTATTAATTATAAGTATAATTATAATAAAAACTATTATGGATACTACTGTAAGTTATTTAAATTAACTAAACTAAAGTTATTTAAATTAACTAAATTAAGGTGTGACACATGAGACTATATGATAAAAATAATATAAAAATAATCTAGTAGAGGAAAAGTGTGGTTAGCCAAACAAGGCCTTGTGGCCTTTGGCTTATTCAACTGACGTCTTTTTATTTTTTTTATCCGAAAGAGTGAGTGTGAGGTGAGGCCATATATGTTTATGTTTTCACGCGTATTTGCCTAAAGCTAGATAACAGAGTTTAGAGAGAGGGCTTGGAAGCAAGAGAGAAAAACACTGAGTTTTTGAGATTGGTAAGAGGAAGAAGGGGAATTTCTAAACCTAGTCACCATCTTTTGCATCATACAATCAAAGAGAAGGTATAACCTACTTTAATGTTAACCCTTGTTTTTGAAATTTCTTTTGATAATTGTGTTGGATTGATACATATATGTATGTATGTAGGTTTATAATCTATTATTTATTATATGTAAGTGTTATTTGATGATTAAAGGCATGAAATTGGGTTGTAGTAGAAGATTTCATATAACAGTGTTTTTTTTTCATAAAATTTGGCTTTAGAAAGTATGAAATTTATGTCTAATATGTGTTATAATCTTTAAATTAGTATTGGATTATGTTAGTATGTGAAGAAACGAAAACGACGTAGTTTAAATCGTGTTAATTGGTTAAGAAACGAAGCCGTGGCGATCGAATTTGCTAAATGTGTTTAAAACATAAAAATAGAGTATGAACATGTGTTTTGGGTCAAATTTTAGGTTGGTTAATGTTTTTATAAATTGTTAGAATTCTAGTATGTTGTATTTCTATGAATTACGAATCCATAGAATCGAAAACGGACTAATTTGGATGTGTATAACTCAAGTTATGAAGATTAGTAAGAGAAAAGGGTCAAAAATCGCAAAACACTGTAATTTGGGCGTAGCCAAGCGCGGCCGCACATCCCAGGAGCGCGGGCGGGCAGCTGGGCACTGCCAAGTCATGCGGGCGTGCTGAAACTATGAAGGAATTGGGCGCAGCCGCGCCCATAGTGTGCAAGGTGTGACTGTTTTGACCTAGTTTGATAAAATGGCCATAACTTTCTCATACGAACTCCGATTAAGGTAATTCAAGATGATACGGAACGAGGAAGGATAGACCTACAACTTTTATGCTTTAAGGTTTTCAATTTGAAGTCGGAAACAGGGTTCAAAATGGTCATATGTTTGACTATTGTGTTTTCGGGGACAATCGGAGGGCGTCAGGCATGCACGTATGCAAGTGTAGTGCTCTTGACAATAAAAGATGTTGTTCTAAGTTATAGAACATGAATATTATGAAGTATAATGATGCTTAACATTAATAAATTATGTATTAGATAAGTTATATACGCATACTAAGCACACACAAGAGAGACAAATTGGGCGTGTGACGAATAAACGTGGTCAGTGATAATCAACATAAAAAGTGTTTTAAATTAAATGAAATGAATATTATAAGATATTGATTAGTGTTAATATAAAACCAATAAGTAGTCCTAGCAAGACTTAAACATTTGAATGAACTTCAAATATGAAATACAGTGAGATATAAGTTGAAAGTTAACACAATCAAATTGAACATTGTGTATTTATGATAGGAAGGGTTAGGAGACGTAGAGTAAAGTTTACATTACAACTACTATGTGTTGCTATGTGACTAATAGTTAATATGAATGATTATATAATTGTGTAGGGCACGTGAAGTGCAGATATCTGTAAGTTGTTAAACTTTTATTGGTAAACAATGATCATGGCAAGTCTTTCAGTTCCTATTTGCTATGTGAACTTGATGATTAACTGTTTTAAATCTTTATTGCAAAGAGCATGATGTGTTATATATATGTTGAAAGTATGAAATGTTAAAGTCAATTTTATGACTATGTTGATTGATTAAAACATGCTGATTGAGTAAGGACTCAATCTTTATACCTGTTATATGATCTGTAACATGTATGTTATATGTTGAGCATGTTATTATGTGCTATGTGATGCATAAAAACTGTTAGATTTTGCTGGGCTGTCGAGCTCAACCAGGAAAATAACCACTTTTGCAGGTTCAAGATTCAAGAAAAAGTTATATGTTACGTGAAACACATGAATTAGATGTGATACTTGAAGATTTATACACTTTGGTTGTGTTATTATTATTTGAACCATGTTTAAGGTTCCTAATAATGTATTAATGTTGAATTGTAATATCGTTTTGTGATGTAAGCTATTGTAGTATTAAAATGATTCTGAGATATTTAGATGTAAAGGTTGAAGGTTTTGGGAATGAGGATAGTTTGTAATAGAAAATTTTACTTATTTCACAAATTTTAATGGTTGTATTATCGTTTAATGATGTAAAATTAGAGGTTGAATGTATTATTAACGACCGAAGTCGAGAATTAAATTGTATGAATTTTGGGGTCGTTACAAATATTGCAAATAATAATATGAATAACTTTGTCGTCTCAATTATTGATTTAATAATATAAAATATTATGCAGATATGATACTGTGACAATAATTGAATTAATAATATAAGAGATATGATGCAACAATTACTGTAGTAATAATTGAGTATAACTGAGTGACTTCTCACGTAAGCATCAATAATCAATACTGTGTGCTACTATGGAACCACGCGTATTACTGTACTTTTAACATCGGTTATTTTAACAATTAACGGTAAAACTTCCGCCATTATATTCATAAAAAGATATTTCTGTCATTTTCTCATTCCGACAATAATTACATTATGGGGTCCACCAATGATTGTGCTATCGTACAAATATTCCCTGTTAAAACAAATATTCCCCGACCAATCGAATATTATATAACAACTTGCATATTTTGCAAAATTTATAAATATTACCCACAACTATAACATTATTTCAAATTCACATCTTAATATTCAAAAATAATATTTATAGAAAAAATTCATCTTTATTCATAAAAGTTGGGGTCTTACAACAGGGATTTGATGAATTTAATTTTGGAAAAATGACATAGCAGAGTGTCAGTCTACTATGAGCAACCTATAAATATTATTGGACTTATTCTGGTACTTCCTCATACATGATGGGTTATGCTGCTGCCTTCTTCTGATCGATGCTGCTTACTGCTGCTCCTCATGGATGCTTAGAATGTCTTATCCAAACATTGTATTGTCATGTAATGTTTCTGCTGCATTTCATGAGTTTTAGGCATCCGGTCTTGTAATATTATAAAGTCACGACATCATAGTGCCTGTGCGATGATGTCTATGCTATATTGTTATTGGAGTTTCCAATGATGTTTATACATTCTTCTCTTTTTAATATAGTTTAAATTTAACCAAAAAAAACATGGTTGCAGTATGTTAATGAATAGCGTCCGACAATTTTGAATTTATGAATTTTATTCCTTGAAGGAGAGTATGAAATAACTCATTCCACTCCATTTTATTCTCTTCTCTATTTTGTCCTTCAATTCAAACGTAGCATGAGTAATTTTGCATAGTTTACTTATTTTGAAATATATTATTAGTAATTAATTATGATTGCATATTTTACAAATTTAATAATTTTGAATAATTTACAAATTAGTTAATTAAAAAAAATTATTTATAAATATTACTTGTGCTAGAATTTCCTTATGCATGGCATGTGATTTTGAAGTTTATGTATGACATATGATTTGGAAGTCAGCGAAAGTCAGCAGAAGTCAGCCAACCTTTTCCTTCCTTTTCCTTCTATGAGTGTGATTTGGAACAACTAAGTATAAACATTACATCCACTAGAAGTTCTAGTGGACATACTCATTTTTTTTGTATGCTTCATTGGTTACGATGGGGGCATAATCGAAAAGGAAAAATATTAATCATGTCTGCTAGTTCTACTAGAAGACGACGAGATTGATTTTTTACTCTTAACTGTTCAAAAATGTAATGTAAGGTGGAGATGTTATTTGCCTGTTTTGAATCCATAGCAAATACATGATATAGATCATTCTTATATATATATATATATATATATATATATATATATATATATATATATATATATATATATATATATATATATATATATATATAACATACATCTCTTAAATAAGATACCTTTATTAAACTTATATGTCGTTTTGAATATTCTTTTAAAAAATAAAATAATATTAAAAGAGAGTGGTCCCACTTACTTTCTTTTTATTTACAAAAATGTTATCCACGGCCCCACTTATTTCTTAAAAGAATCTCCAAAACGATGTAGTTTTAATAAAAGTATGTTATTTAAGAGAGTATGCTATTTAAGATGTATGATTTAGATCCATCATATATATATATATATATATATGGCAAATGTGCAAAAATGCCCTTGATATTTTTCCTGAAGTCCCACTTCCACCTTGAACTTTTTTTTTCCAAAAGTACACCTAATATTACAAGTTTAAGGCCAACTATGCCCCTGCCCCTAATGGACATGCCACCTAGGCTAACTCCGCTTACAAGTGAATATTTTTTGCTGACTAGACATGTAAACCGAACAAAAGCCTTCATCTATTTTCAAAAGGGAAAAAAAAAGCCCTAATCAGTTTTCTTCAAACAAAGAAACGAAATTGAAGAGGAGAAAAGGTGAGAAGAAGGTGAAGCTCTGTATTGAGGAAGCTATTGCTCTGTATTGAGGAACCCATTTCTTTGCATTTTCTCTGCAATCAGTTCGTCAAACGAACTTGAGTCTAATCAAAGGCATAAAGTCAAAGGAGGCTTTGAAGAAGAACAAAAGGAATCACTTTAGCTTTTCATAGGTACTGTAATCTCTTCTTTTGATTAATAAAATGCATTTTATATAGGTTAATTGGTAAAAGATGGCCTTCACATGTGGTCCATGTTTAAGTTGGGCGTTGATTGGTAGGGGACATGTGGTCCCCTATAATATTCTTTATTAGATTCTTAATACTTTAGAGTTGACATTTGTTTTGTAATTTAGTGTTATGTGAAGTCTGAGTTTTTTTTGACTGACAGAATGGCTTGGCGTGTAGATGTATATTTACATCATGGGGGCACATGGGTAAAGGATCCTGTGTAAAGATATGTGGGAGGAGATGTGTATATATGTAACAATTTTGATGTAGATTACCTGTCTATTATTTGCATTAAGAATACATATATAGAGGAATTGAAATACGCCAATATATCTCAAATCTATTATCTGGAACCTGGATTGAGTATTGAAGAAGGACTTTTTATACTTGAGGGTGACCATGGGATTAGGAGACTTTTGAGTAAAATAAAGTCAGACACAGTGTTAGATTTGCTGAAAAAAAGTATAAGCAATCAAATCATATAAACGAAGTGGAAGCGAAGTAAAACATATTTTTAAAATTTTTCTTACAAACCATAAATCAAGATCATTCATGTGCATGATTATCAATCTATAAAAGGAGAAGGATAATCAGAATCATACCCTTGTAGATACGACCTTCCACAGGTAAAAGTTCAACTCCTACTTCTCCGCAATCTCCTTCAATCTACGGGTTGATTCTTTCATTTGATCAACGTTAGCCACCCAAATGTTTGGCCTCTAGAGGTGATCCACCAAGGAAGAACAAGAATCAAGAAGAATGGTGTTTATGGCTAAAACCCTAGGTTTTCTTATCTCTGTAGAGAAAGGGAGGTACTCTCCAACAATTGGAATCACGTATTTTTGATATCGGATATAAGACTCTTCTTATAAAGATATCAGTTGACCCTTTTTAATATAATTAAAATAGGGTACTATTTAATTAATTAAACTCCTTTAATTATTTAGACTCCCTAATCTTATTAGGGATAATTAATTAAACTTTTAATTAATTTGTCTCCTAATCCTATTAGGAATAAATGAGAGTACTAATATTAAATTAATCCCTAAACTCCTTTAGAAATTAAAATAATAATAATTGTAATAATATTAATAACACTCCTCTTATTAATTTATATTTAATATTTCTAAAATATTAAATAATAAATATTAAGCTATTTAATTTACTCTATCACCATAGATTAAATTAAATACACTTAACATATTATTACGATTATGCCATTAACTTCTTAAATAATTATTCTTCCTTTTTATGGTGTGACCCTTTAGGTTCTCCATATTAAACCGGTTGTGAATAAATCAATTAGAATAATTCTAATCTCATTTAAATAAATAAATTAAACTATTAATTTATTTAAATAAATAATATTTATTCTACAATAAGGATAAGCTTCCTTAGCGATTAACGACTTTCTAGATAATATAGATTTTAACATCAATCATAAAAGAACCTTTGAGTAAATAGTTACCGAACAATTCAATACTTCCACCATACAATGCCCTAGTTAAATATAAGACATGGAATTGCTGTCAAGCCTTATTTTATTTAATTATATGTATTTCGATTCCCAAATGCACAACTCTGAATAAATGCAAATTAGAAACTACTTTCTAATTTCATTCCACCTTGGCTAAGGATTCCTGGGTTGTCATTTATCGAATCACATATGACATTTCTTTTCTTTTACTAGAAGCAGTAGATTCTTTATTGATCATTCATTATCTTCATATATAACTCATTATACCCAAGCATACCTTTTGATATACCCTAAGGGTCTTAAGGAATAAGTCAAAGTATAAATCATTAAATACAAGATAGTATGATGATCTCAAGTCTAAGGATCATGTAACGACCCCAAAATTCATACAATTTAATTCTCGACTTCAGTCGTTAACAATACATTCAATCTCTAATTTTACATCATTAAACGATAATACAACCATTGAAATTTGTGAAATAATTAAAATTTTCTATTACAAACTATTCTCGTTCCCAAAACTTTCAACCTTTACATCTAAATATCTCAGAATCATTGTAATACTACAAAAGTTTACATTGCAAAACGATATTGCAATTCAACATTAATAAATTATTCGGAACCTTAAACATGGTTCAAATAATAATAACTCAGCCAAAGTATATAAATCTTCAAGTATCACATCTGATTCATATCTTTTAAGTAGCACATAACTTTACCTTAAATCTTTAACCTGCAAAAGTGGTTATTTGCAAGTTTGAGCTCGACAGCCCAGCAAAATCTAACAGTTTTCATGCATCACATAGCACATAATAACATGCTCAACATATACCTCATAAACATTGGATTAACATAACATACATGTTGCATTTCATATAACAAGTATAAAGATTGAGTTCTTTACTCAATCAACATTCATTATTCAATCAACGTAGTCATAAATTGACTTTAACTATTCATACTTTCAATATATATAGATCACATCATGCTCTTTGCAACAAATATTTAAAATAGTTCATCATCAAGTTCACATAACAAATAGGAACTGAAAGACTTGCCTTGATTGTTGTTTACCAATAACAGTTTAACAACTTACAGTTATCTGCACTTCATGTGCTCTACACAATTATATAATCATACACATCAACTATTAGTCACATAACAACACATAGTAATTGTAATGTAAAATCTACTCCACATCTCATAATCCTTCCTGTTAATTAACACACAATGTTCAATTTGATTGTGTTAACTTTTCGACTTATGTAATATTCGAAATTCATTCAAGTGTTTAAGTCTTGCTAGGAATACTTATGGGTTTTATATTAACCCCATTTCATATCTTATAATATTCATTTCATTTGACTTAATACACTTTTTACGTTCATTAACACTTATCACGGCGTCTTGACATTTATTCGTTACACACCCGATTTGTCCCTATTGTGTATGCTTACTATGTTATACAACTTATCTAATACATTATTTATTAATGTTAAGCATCATTATGTTTACTAACATTCATGTTTTATAACTTAGAACAACATCTTTTATCATCAGAAGCACTACACATGCATACGTGCATGCCCGACGCCCTCCGATTGCCCCCAAAAACACAATAATCCTAAAGATGACCATTTTACCACTGTCCCGACATAAAATTGAAAACCTTAAAGAACAAAAGTTGTAGGTCTACTCGTCTTCGTTCTGGATCATCTTGAATCACCTCAATCGGAGTTCGTATGAAAACGTTATGCTCATTTTAGTAAAACATGTCTAGTCAATTTTTTTTTCTTCACAATTTTGCAAAAGCAGACCCCCCCAAAGGCGGGGTTTTAACTCTAGGATAGCCCGTAAGGTAAGGGTCCCTTATGCTAATTCGCAAATTTTCATCCCAAACACTACAGAAAGCCAAATTAGGCCTACAAACTCCTTTCTAACAATCATACCAACCTACCCAAGGTGTAATATGCTTACATAAACTAATATTTCTAACACGTTTCTAACCGCATAAACAACATAAACATCAAAGATTACAACCTTTAATTTCACTATTTCTCTTATTTCCTCTTCTTTTGACATTCATAGCGAAATTCTTCACTGTAAATTCGTTTTTAAACCAATCCAAGTAATTCTAATTGTGATAACTCATATTCTTAACATACTAACATAATACATGATCAAATTCAACAATAAATCATAACCAAACATCAATTTGACAGTTTCAAAAGCCATTTTTCAGAAATTAAATCACAAAAAATCATTATGAACAAAATTCCTCTTATTTACCAAAATTACATGGATTGAATTGCTAGAACAACCATATAACTCATAATATATCATAATATAGCCCATATTACACATAACTCATGCTCACATCAAAGATTTAACTATAATTTTCAACATAACTTCATAATCAAACACTATGAACATGATTTCATCATGTTTATCATATCTTTGTGAATTGAAACCTTTGAACAACTATAAAAATCTCATGTAAGCGTATACATGAAAACATATGAATACCATATATGCATATAAATTCACAATCTTGAAAACCTAATTTTACAAAGACTAAATACAAAACATCTTAATTTAGTATAAGGGTTAGTTTGATACCTTTCTAGGTTGAATTAGGAGAAAAGATGGAGATAATGAAAGCTTTTCTTTTGTTTTCTCAAGGTTTCCCTTCATCTTCTCTATATTCTCTCTTCTTCTCTATATTCTTTCTTCTTCTCTTTGTTCTTCCTTTGTCTTTTACTAATATGTAATATAAACTGATATATGATAATATAATATACGTATACTTATAATACCTATTAATATACAACATAAATACATATATAACTGATGTCAGTTATATTATTTGAAAATCAAAAGCCATAAGGCTTGTTTAGCTAAACTACTTTAAAAATTAATAACTTACAACCCTTATGCCTTGTTTGGTAAAACCACTTAAAACAATGACTTAATCATCCCTTAAGCCTTGTTTGGCAAAACATGATTAAAACAAGAATTTTAAAAGCTCTAAGGCTTTGTTTGGTAAAACCAAATTTAAAACTCTTTTAATTTATGTTAATAACTCATTTATCATATAGTTTTATTATCACAATTTATTTAACAAATTCTCACTCCTCTAATTTAATTATTTGATTAAATTAGAATATCACCATTATACTCGCGTAATAAAATACGTATAAATTTCATCAATTTTATCACACTTAAATAAATTATCCCATAACAATTTTCATCAAATATTTATTTAATACCATAAATATTCATTTTATTCCATAAAGTTTCCAACTAAAATATTTAGTGTACTTAATAAATATTTTACTCGCATTATACTAACATTTACATTTTCATGCAATATATTAGCTTCTCACTTTATTAAAAAATATTATACTTGTATTAATTCACTATTTTAATTAAGTGAATTGTTCACACTATTTATTAAACTTAACTCATAATAATTTTCATTGCCCACAAGGAATAACAATTAAAATTATATTATCTCATAATATAATTTCACTTAATTAAATTAACTAATATTATTTAATTTCTTTAATAGTTTAATTAACTATTAAATCTTATTTTCTCCAACATATGAATATATAATTCTCTTCGCACCAAATCACATAATTTAAAATATATACACCTCATAATAAGAATTTTAATTATTAAATTCTTATTTTAATAACTTATGAAAATTCGGGTTGTCACAGATCACTTGTACTACTATCACTTCAGGAATTTCTATTGACATGCAAGTAAAACTCCATTAGGTATTCTTTAGCGAGTCATGTTCAGTGAACTTATTCTCCAATAAGCACCTATATACTTGCTTTAGTGTCTCCACACAAAAGATCATGAGATCAATCATCCTCATCCAATGAGCAAGCAACGTATGTACCAATTTATCCAGATTCACTAATCCCCTTTTTAGTAATCCATTGATTAGGAACATTTTAGTTTTAAGCTCTAAGAATTTAGATCTCATTAGTATGATGTCATCATGATTCTAAAAGCATTACTTAAAACTATGGGTTTATCACATATTATTAAAACAACACCATGTTGATAAATAAATGCCTTTAATAAAAAAATTCTTTTATTAATAAATAAATAAGATTGATTACAAAGTATATGCTTTATCATCATACATGATTAGCTTGTGTACATACTACTTTCAATCTCTCACTTGCACTAAAGTCAATTGCCATGGTATCTAATACCCATCTTCTCTAAGTGACGATTTAATTTTTGTTATTTTAACGCTTTAGTAAATGGATCTATAATATTGTCTTGAGAGTCCACACGCTCCAGGGTGACATTTCCTCTTTTAATGATCTCTTTGATCAAATGAAACTGCCACAACACATGTTTAGATTTTTGATGAGACATGGGTTCCTTAGCCTGCGCAACAGCTCCGGTGTTGTCACAGGATAAAGGTACTGCTCCTCTATTGCTAGGAACCATACCAAGTTCAGTTATGGACTTTTTCATCCAAATAGCCTCCTTTGCAGCTTTACTTGTAGTTATGTACTCTGCCTTTGTTACTAAATAAACAACTATTTGCTGTTTGGAACTCTTTCAACTCACTGCGCCACCGTTTAAGGTAAACACATACCCTTAAATGGATTTACTGTCATCTTGGTCCGTTTGAAAACTTGAGTCTGTGAAGCCCTCTAGTTTCAATTCAGATCCATCGTAGACAAGAAATACATCCTTAGTTCTTCTCAAGTACTTTAGGATATTTTTCTTTACCTTCCAGTGCTCTTCTCCTAGATTTGACTGATATCCGATTGTCACACTTAGTGTATGAGCGACATCCGGTCTAGTACATATCATCCCATACATGATAGATCCTATTGATGAATCATAATGAATCTTATTCACACGGTCTCTCTCCTCAGGTGTCTTTGGGGCCTGTTTCTTGAAGAGATGTAACGACCCCAAAATTCATACAATTCAATTATCGACTTCGGTCGTTAATAATACGTCTAACTTCTGATTTTACATCATTATTCGATGTTAAACTTAATAAAATTGCGAATAATTTAAACTTTTATATCTTCTTACTTTAATTCTCTGAATTAAAACCTTTATCATGTACATGTCTTTGAATCAATCTTATTTTATGATTCGCTTCATCACAGTTATTATATAAAATTTTACATTTCAATCCGATAACCTTTGTATTTCACATAACTCAAACTTGGCAATTTATCATTACATAATCATTGTGACTTATCAAGTACATTTCTCAAAAACTTTATCTTTACCTACCTTTGAACCATACTTAGCTTATTACTCACTTTATCAGAGTTAATAAATAAAACTTACATCCAGGTTCAATACCCTTTCATACAACAAACAAAACTTAAAATTTATAACTCAACATCTATTAAACATCATACATTATTCAGAACCTTAAACATGGTTCAAATAATATTAACTCAGCTAAAGTGTATAAATCTTCAAGTATCACATCTAATTTATGTCTTTCAAGTAGCACATAACTTTACCTTGAATCCTTAACCTGCAAAAGTGGTTATTTGCAAGGTTGAGCTCGACAGCCCATCAAAATCTAATAGTTTTCATGCATCACACAGCACATAATAACATGCTCAACATACATTTCATAAAAATTGAACTAACATAACATACATGCTGCAGTTCATATAACAAGTATAAAGATTGAGTTCCTTACTCAATCAACATTCATTACTCAACCTACGTAGTCATAAATTGACTTTAACGTTTCATACTTTTAACATATATATAACACATCATGCTCTTTGTAATAAAGATTTAAAGCAACTAATCATCAAGTTCACATAGCAAATAGGAACTGAAAGACTTGCCTTGATCGTTGTTTATCAATAACAGTTTAACAACTTACAGCTATCTGCACTTCACGTGCCCTACACAATTATATAATCATTAACATTAACTATTAGTCACATAGCAACGCATAATAGTTGTAATGTAAATTTACTCTATATCTAATAACCCTTCTTATTAATCAATACACAATGTTCAATTTAATTGTGTTAACTTTTAACTTACATCTCACTGTATTACTTTTTAGGTCGTACTCGAAGTTCATTCAAGTGTTTAATTCTTTCTAGGACTACTTATTAGTTTTATATTAACCCCATTCCATATCTTATAATATTCATTCCATTTGACTTAAAACACTTTTTACGTTCATTAACACTTATCACGGCGTTTCGACGTTCATTCGTCACACGCCCGATTTGTCTCTCGTGTGTATGCTTAGTATGCTTATACAACTTATCTAATACATAATTTATTAATGTTAAGCATCATTATATTTACTAACACTCATATTTTATAACTTAGAACAACATCTTTTATCGTCAGAAGCAGTACACTTATATACGTGCATGCCCGACGCCTTCCGATTGCCTCCGAAAACACAATAGTCCAAAAGATGGAAATAATTACCCCTGTTCCCGACCATAAATTCAAAAATATAAAGAATACAAGTTGTAGGTCTATTCGTCCTCGTTCCGAATCATCTTGAATCATCTCAATCGGAATTTGTATGAAAACGTTATGCCTATTTTACTAAAGCAGGTCAAAATAGTCTTATCTGACACACTTTGGGCGCATCTGCACCCAATTAAGCCTTGAACATAGCGCAGCTACGCCCTAGAGGGCAAATGCATCCCAAATGACTTAGGGCACATCGCAATTGCGCCCGTTAACAGAATCGGGACTTGCAGTTTACTGTTCTTAAGATTATTGACCCTTTTCTTCTACTAATCTTTATAACTTGAGTTATACACATCCAAATTAGTCCGTTTTTGATCATATGGATTCATAATTTATAGAACTACAATATATTAGAATTATAACAATTTATAAAAAAACAAACTAGCCTAAATCTTGACCCAAAGCTCATGTTCATACTAAACTTTCATGTTTTAACATGTTTAGCGAATTCATTCACTACGAAATTGTTTCTTAACCAAATTGATTCATTCAACTTGCGTTCTTTTCGTTTCTTACCGTATTAACAGAATCCATCACCAATTTCACAATTATAACATAAACTTGTAACCAATTTTAGTCTCAAACACAAGCCCAAAATACATATATTAAACAAAACTCATACTCTTCATCCTTAACATGATTTTCATGAATTTGACAACTCTAACATCGTTTATAGATGACATACCATAGATTATACACACCTATAAACAAATATATCCTTATCCTTCATCAACCCAAACAAATTTTATAGAAACCTAATATTTGAGGCAAACAAAAGTAGAGAGTTTTAAGGTTGAATTAATACCTTTTGATTCCTTCTTAACCCCATTAGATGATGAATAATGTTATTTTCTTCTTATTCTTCCAAAGCTATTCTCCAATTCTCAGAGAAGTCTCTCTTTTCTCTCTATTTTTCTCTGTTCTTCTTTCATTCTATTCTTAGGCTTAGGCCAACTTCTTACGTAAAAACAAATAAAACAGACGCAAGAAACTTAAACGTATAAACTGTCATAGTAATAAATATACTAATTATGTATCATTTATAAAAATATTTATTATATTATTTTTTAATTCAAAATCCATAAGGCTTTATTTGGCAAAACACTTTTAAAATAAAGACTTAATACTCCTTAAGCCTAGTTTGGTAAATCGATTTAAAACTCCTTTAATTTACTTCAATAACTCATTTATACTATAGTTTATTGTCCCACATTATTTACTTGGATTTTCATATCCAATCTTAATTAAATAAATAAAACTAATTACCGCAAAATTATAATTTTCATTATAATTTTACTTAATAAATTAACATATCACTTTAGTTACTAAATATCATTCTAGCAAACTATATAATCCTTAACAACTCTCTAATTTAGTTATTAAGTTAAATTAGAGTATTATCTCATAAATTTAATTCATCACTCTTTTATCTTAATTAAGTTAATTTCTATAACTCATGAATTATTTACTTACTAATAAATAATCCAACAAATATCTACTAAACAACAAACACATCAATTAAAAATATTTATCTAATTCAATAAATATTTGACATTATAAATAAAATTCTGGATTGTTACATCCTTCCCCCCTTATAAGGATTCCGTCCTCGAAATCACCGAAACCCTGCCTTACTCAGGTTTTCATCAAATGTCTTTAAAAAAAACTTTTAAAATTTATCGTTGAATAATGCGGTGCCCCCAAAATAGGTATATAACACCCATTCTGAGTCGCCAAATACATGGTACAGAAAGCAAACTACAACTTCAATAATACAATTGTCGTGCAAAATACGACAACACATACTGTGAGTTTAAATACAAATATTGTCTTCTAGACAATATCAACACTCAAATAAGTCCTCATTACAATTATTCATACACTATTTTACAGAAATAGTGAGGACTGCTAAAATATCTTTCTAGAACCATCACTCCATACCTCGACTCGATCCTGCTATGTTCTCACCTCCTGAGAAGAAAAATGGAACAAAAAGGAAAAGGGTGAGCTCAACTAGCCCAGTAAAGAATATTATGACTAAGATAATATACAACAAATTATCATTAGTCTTCAACAGGGAAAAATCTGATAGAATATAATAGACAACAAGTTTTAGATCAACAAATGCAGCGAAAACAACAATCCATTAGAAGAGTCACGTAGAGAATGAATTCTACTATCTTATAAGATTTAAAAGTCCATCATCAATATTTTATCCCTGTAACATCAATCAATATACATCTTTAATCAAATATTCATCTTTGCACTATAGGCCAAAGATATTCATCAGTTAATCATTCATCTTTGCACTACAGGCCAAAGATATTCATTTATATCACCAGTCGGTCATGTTCATCTCAACACCTGTTCATCTTTGTACTACGGGCCAAAGATATTTAATAATATCATCATTTAAGACTGAGGATGATGAAAAATATTTTAAAGAAAACGAATCCAGTGAGACAGAAAGACAAATATTAGAGATTCGTATAACGGTTTATCAAGATCAATAATACTTCATAATAACCAATTGTGAAGCAGAATTCAAAAATAAAAATCAAAACATGGATACATTCAAAGATAATAACCATAATAGACATCTTGGAAAAAAGAAGAAAATTTCATTTTTTAGGTGAATAGTCTAGTGATTCGTGAATAGTGCCAAGTATCGTGAATAGTAACCCAGAAACACAAAAGTTCCAAATTTGATTAAAAGTTCACCAATATTTCAAAGATAATGATATTGAAGAAAATAATATCATTTAAGAAGAAAATAACACCCCTTACCTCAAAATAACCGTATACATTGAATTTGGATATAGTCTTGACAAAAACTTTACCTTTGAATAACAACTCTCAAAGTATCAAAATACTCACAAAAATACGCTCGATAATCTAGAGAAAAAGAAAACTTGTTTCTGGTGTGATTTTCAATTCTAACATAAGCGTCTATTTATGCTAGAACGCCATAGGAGATTAAAATAATAAAATAATATTATTTCTCATTCTTTCTTCTACGCATGCATCAATTGAACAAGCTAGCCACCAATTCTGAAAAATTTCAGCAGCCCATGTGCATTCAACACCAACCAAAAAGTGGCTCCCACCCATAATTTAATAAAAATCATTTTATTTTCTGAAACTTCAGTAATTCATAGAAAATAGCCCGTTTATCAGAAAAATACAAATTTTATGTCCATTCCACACGAAATCGAATTCTCTATAACTTTGTAGATTTGAGTTTTTCCAAATTCCAAATAGAAAATATCCGAAATCTATAAACGGGTAATTTTTAATACCTCCATTCCAACAAAATACTGATAAAATACCTCAGCATTAATTTCTTCATTTATAACCACATAAATAAATCCATCATTAATATCCACATCAAATAAATATTTCCTTATCATATAAATCAATAATTAATTATTCAAAAACAATATTACAGAATCACAATTATGACAACCAGGCAGTTCCCAGGAAAGAGGGGGATTTCCAATAAGGATTTCTCCCTATTGACGCGCAATTAGGTGACCAAACCTCTCCTTGACAGAACTTTTTAGACATTGCCAATAATGCTATCTAATAATATTATTCAAATAATATGAATTATTGACCTGATAATGGGAAATATTGTGCAGTGACAATTATTGAAACAACAATAATATAAACTATCAACGCAATAATTATTGAATCAATAAAATAAAATATTAAACAGTAATAACTGTAACAATTATTGAGTAGTGCCTTCTTACGTACGAATCAATAATTCAACAATACTGTGCAATACAGTGTCTATCTATGCAACCACAGCGTATTCTTGTATTTTAACCACCGAAGTAACCCAACGGTGTTTATGTAATTGATTCTGCCGTTATTCATAAAAACTCATACTTTGTCGTTTTCCTTCATCCAACCATTTTTTGTTATGGGGCCCACAAATGGCTGCGCCGTCATACGAATATTCCCCGACGACAAGAATATTCCACGACCAAACAAATATTCCCCGACAGAAATGAATATTTTATAACCACTTGCTTACTTTGTAAAATTTGCACATTTCACCCATAACCAAAGCATTATATCAAATTAACACCTTATTAATTTAGAATAATGAATAGAGGAAAAATTCAATTTTATTTATAATAAGTTAGGGTCTTACAACCTCCCCTCCTTATAAAATTTCATCCTCGAAATTGATGTACGTACCTGGTGTTTCGAACAGGTGAGGGTACCTCGCTTTCATTTCCGATTCCAACTCCCAGGTCATTTCTTCAATAGCATGGTTCCTCCACAAAACCTTAACTTGTGGTATAACCTTGGTGCGTACAACATGCTCTTTCCTATCCAAGATCTTAATAGGTACCTCCTCGTAAGTTAAATCTTCGGCTATCTCGTCTGGTTCTAACGCAATAATGTGGTTCGGGTCTTTCACATATTTACGAAGCATAGATATGTGAAAAACATTATGAACACGAGACATGTTTGGAGGTAACGCGAGTCTATAGGCCACATTTCCTATTCAGTCAAGAATCTCAAATGGACCAACAAATCTTGGATTAAGCTTTCCTCTTTTTCCAAATCTTGTAACTCCCTTCCATGGAGCAACACGTAACAATACATGATCCCCAATATTAAATTTCACGTTCTTTCGATGAAGATCAGCATAACTCTTTTGTCGATCCTGTGAGGTTTGAATATCGTTGTTGAATCATTTGGATCTTTTCACGTAGTCATGCATTACTAATTACGGTCCCAACAACGTTGCTTCACCCACCTCGCCCCAAACATCTTTGGAGAAGCGACACTTTTGTCCATATGTTCATTGATTTTGCAATCAATGAACACGCACAAGTATACACGGACAACAAGTAATATAGAATGATAAGAGAGTTATCGAACCCACGAGGACAAAGACTTAAAAGGAAACAAATACTAAGGCAAAATCACTACTGATCTTATTTAAACAAGTGGAACCAAAAGGTTGGTTAAGCAATTTCAATAAGACGAAAAAAATAAGAGAAGTCGCTGTGCTAAGAATTCAAGATAGGATTACAACTCCCCTAATGCGTCGCCTAATCTCCTAACTCTCCATACTACAAACGAACCAAGGAATGGTCAACCGAGACACCAAATATGCAAGAGCTTCTGTCGAAGAATAAATGCACATCCTAAACCAGCTAAAACACAATATGTCTATTGGTGACAATAACTAGGTCAAGGTCATTAAGCTAAGTCTCAAGGCTACACAAGGAAAATAGGGATATGTCTATCCTATTAGCGTATTATGCACACATTCCAATGTCATAGTCATAACAGGTGTTATTGTATTTAAAGATAGATAATAACATCCATTTATCAATTTTCATCACTATCAATACTAATTTCTTTATCAAGTAATCAGACATTAAATATGAAATACAACAACCCATTCCAAAATGATTCATTATATAAAATAGGAAAGAAAGTTGATTAAGCTAATCATCAGGTTACATTGCAATCCTAACTATGGTACTAACACACATTTTCAATACATTACACATTATCAGATACGGACAAACAAATGGGAGATTTGGAATAAGAAAACCCATGTGTTGAAGTGTTCTTCCTCCAAATCTTCTCTTCACGTGCAAAGCTTTGACTATGTGTTAGATGCAATAACTCTTCATCTGGTCCACAACTTCTTTCTCTTCTAGAATTTAAAAACGACAGAAAATAAAATCCTATTCTAGACTGTATTAAGTTCTTTTCGAAATCTTCTGATCTTCTATGTATTTAATGCAGCAGCTTCAATATCTATTTATATGATCCCCTCTTTCATCTAGGTCATTAAAGATGAGTTCTTTGTTGGGAACGAGAGCTCATGTTACTATGACCTGAGCCTAAGATATGTAATCGCCACGGGTGCGAGACATGGTACTGAGGCACGGGTTGCCACGGGGGGCATTTGATGGTATATGTTGGGCGCCAATCCACGACAGCTCCGGCATGAGTTTCTAGAAATAACCCAACTACATATATGGTATTTATGAACCTTTACATTTTCAATGGCGCCGGGTATGAGTTTCTAATGAAGCTTAGCAATGGCGTGACTATGACAGCGACTTCTAAGTGTATCCTTGTTTGGCATGGCTGACATGAAAAAACACCAAGAAATTTGGATTAAAGCGTAAAGCCCGCCGGAGAGAACTACAATGGAAAAATCAATAAAATAACTATACAAGCTAACTAAAAGACTGAAAACAGGCAACAATATTAAGCAACAAAAAGGGCTAATTCGCGGGTATGAATCCCACTCATCAAATACCCCCAAACTTAAGCGTTTGCTTGTCCTCAAGCAAACTATTAGACAACCATAAATAATTTCATAAGAACAGGGCAAGACGTATGCGAATTAGGGCATAGAGTTTAAAACAAAAACAAAAGACTGTAATTGATCCACTCAGTATGTGTGTGAAGGCCACATATCTAAACTAGCCATAACCCAAATGAAGATCATACTGTTGACCGTGATAACCAATAGGCACCCAAGTAACTCACGCACATAACAAGAGTTAAGACAAGACGCAAAAGTATGAAAGGCTCGAAAGTTCTAGAATAGTTAAGTAAACTCTAACTTAGACAGAACTTGATTACTTTTAGGCAAAACATAGTACTCATTAGCAAGCTTTTGATCAATGACTCCCAAGCCAGAAGACTTTAGGGCACTAGGTGTAAAACACCCCTAAGAATCTAATAACTCAAGCACAAAGGCCACGTAAACAACATAAGTCCAAAATAGATTTTACAAGCCTGCGTTTATGGGCGAGTGCGTTTCCATGCTCCATCTCAACCCACCATAGGACACAACATATTTTTTTTAGCACAAAGAGCCGAGAATGCTAAAGCTTCTAAACCTTTAAAAACTTGAAATTAACAGAGTATATAATAGTGCATACTATTTTCAACACGGCAAATGACAATCACAATTGGAAAACTACTAGAGAGATAATAGGTCAGTGCTCGCTAAACAGATGGATCCAAGACAGTCTCGAGTTAAATCAAACACAGACCCCAAAGTCGCATAACTTTTGCCACTAGCCTAGGAAAAAGATATAATTGCAAGACAATCCATCAAAGGCTAAAAACAAAACTTAACGCTCAAAATACCCTAACCCAGCATTTAAACAGTTAAAGACTCAACGCTAGAGTAGAACACATAAACTATAGACTATATAGTACCCTTAAGAACGAAGGGCAAAGCCATAACACATGGCATCGAGTATACCAATTAATCAGTGAAAATCCCAAAAGAAAATAGGCTTAAGGCAAGACAATATCTGACTTAGCCAAGATATTCCCCAAACAATAGATATACAACCAAAAGGGTATAATAATATGAAATATAGAATACTAATAAGCAAAGACATGCATCCAAGATAAATTAAAGCATGTATCTAAAACCAAAAGGTATTCCACGATAATAATCACAATAGATAGATATTAAATTAAACCATGAGTATGAGTCTGGGGCTATCAAGCCTAAATACCATCCTATCATAGCATTTGAAATAGAAATATGATAATACTAACACAATTCATATATATAATTAAATAAAAGAAAATCTCCCCCAAACTTGAACTTCGGCCTATGTCCTCACTGGCCTTTAGTGCAACATCAAACATTGGCAGCATCCCCACCGTCATCACCATCAAGAGCAAAGTCTTCATCAGCACCGAACAACTCCAGGTCATCATCATCATCTCCATCATCATCCTCCACGTTGACAGGCTGGTTCACGCGAGCCTCTTCAGAAGGCGACGGAAACTACGGCGGATAAGGGGCATAAAGTAGAGGCGCAGGAAATGGGAATGGCATGAAGTCCGCGTCCTCTCCACCCTGAGCAACATGAATATTCACTAGTGTATCAGCAAACTCAGCATGATAATGATGAAATTGGCTCTACCACTGGGCAACCGTGTCAACCTTGCAATGCAAAAATATAAGGCTGTTCATAATTTGTGCGAGGGCTCCCAAATCAAAGGCATCTGCAGACGGGGGAAATGGTGCCTGAGTGGAAGTTCCTACCGTAGAGGAGGACTGAGGGTCATTAGAAGGCGGCGGTGGAGGCGCTGGTAAAAATTCCTCTCCTCGGGGATGCGATGGTGCGCCATCCCAGACAGCATAGCGACTGATTAACTGATGATCAATGGTGGACATTGGCGAGAGGGTTACATCTTCCGCCTCCCACTGAACACCTGCTCTTTTGCATAGCCGTGTAATAAGAGAAGGATGGGGAAGGCCAGACATGACCTTGCTTTTGATGGCCTTCTTGATATATTCGTTGATAAGAGCCCCCACATCGATTTTTAACCCCAACACAATGGCATAGAGAAGCGTGGCCCTTTCTCGATTGACATCACTCACATGGCGCGTAGGCTGAAGGTGCATAGATAAAGGCATACCAAGCCTTACCATAACGACTGAGCGCCTGTGAAGGAAAAGACGTGCATTCGCTAGTGTACTCATTGTTTTTCCAGACAGTCCCGAGCTTACACAGCTTGCTAATAACGTCATCAAACTTATAACTTTGAATCCCATTCTCCCGGTAGTCATGCTTGTCAAAATTTGGAGTCCCATACACTTCATTGATGGCTTTGACATCGAATGGAATTAACTTTCCCCTCACAGGTGCTGCCAGCGGGCCGTTTGTAATGGCGTTAGCATAAATTCCTTTACCACCGCTACTACAGTGGACTTCGATGGTTTGATGAAGTGGACCCACTTCATGGCACTGATCATGGCGTTCCTCCGGCCATCCAATTTGTCATCGGGCCGAAGGCCACGCTCGGGCACAAGACTTCGCAACTTAAAATTTTGGGTGTAGTGCTTATACGCCTCTTCGGAAGGAAATTTGACAGGATCCCAAGGAGTAATCTGACTACGGGAAGAGGATGAAGGAGGGCCAATGCTAGTCCTAGGGCGCTTGGAAGCCATAATTGATATGGAAAGAGATAAACAGAAGGTTTTCTACTGAATTTTCTCTGAAGAACTATACCTTGGATTGATTGGCTGTGCTTGGCTTTTAAAGAGGGGGAGAAAAGTAACGGACAACATATGGAGCAGCGCTCAAAAGGTTGGAAACTGCCGACAGTTAAGTGAATGGAAGAGATTTGAATGGTTGGGGAGCCAACCGTATGACGCGACCGTTGCTGTGGCCTAACGGCTGGAGAGCAATCGGCGTTGATGTCACAAAAGCAATTGACTGATATAAGAGAGAATACTGCGATTTAAAATGTAGATCTCGCTGGTCGCGCTGGGGCACCATTCATGGCATTGGGGCGCCAATACTGGCATCGGGGCATGAGATATGGCGCTGGGGCACAAATTCAACCCACTCTAGCACTGGGGCGCGAAGCTCTAAACATCACTTGGCGTCGGGGCGCCAGTTTGCAGTATGACCTGAACATAACATGGCGCTGGGGTGCGAATCATGGCGTCGGGGCATGAATTAGTAGTGTACTTGGCAATGTTCGGCGCCGGGGCGCTGGGAATGGCGCCGAGGCACAATAGATGGCGTCGAGGCGCGAGTTCAGAAATTCTGCACAAGTCAAGCTTACATATCAGCAAACCATAACAGTAATTAATAATCCAGACCAGAAACACATTATGGACAAGCTCAACTGGGAGAGACATGAACTAACAACATGAAGTATACAGACTACAAACACTATACAGCACACAGACTATAACTTGATAGACAAAATAAAATTGAAGAAAATATTGATAAAGTAATTTGTTTGATACTGAGATGGGGATGCCTCCCATCAAGTGCTTGATTTTAAGTCGTCGGCTTGACTATCATCCTGTCTTACACTGGGTCTCTAAGTGTAATGGAGGTATTCTGCCGGTCGACTTCGCCACCCCAGTAGTACTTTAACCTCTGCCCATTGACCTTAAAGGTAATGTTAGAATTCGGGTTCTCAACCTCCATTGCCCCGTATGGATAAACCTTGGCAACTTTGAAGGGACCCGACCATCGGGACTTAAGTTTTCCTGGGAATAACTTTAGCCGGGAATTAAAAATAAGAACCTTTTGGCTCGGTTCAAAATGTCTCTCTATAATTTTTTTGTCATGCCACCTCTTGGCCTTCTCCTTTTATATCTTAGCGTTTTCATATGCTTTTGGTGAAACTCGTCTGATTCATTAAGTTACAACAGTCATTTTTTGCCGGCTGCCTCAAGATCAAAGTTGAGCTTCAGAATAGCCCGATGGCGTTGTGCTCAATTCAAGCTGGGAGATGACATGCCTTACCACAGACGAGCGTATATGGAGACATTCTGATAGGCATTTTATAAGCTGTGCGGTAGGCCCACAATGCATCATCGAGCTTCTTAGACCAGTCCTTACGGTTTGGGTTAACAATCTTTTCCAAGATTCGTTTCACCTCTCGATTTAAAATTTCAGCTTGATCGCTGGTCTATGGGTGGTAGGTAGTGGCGATCTCATGACTTACCCCATACTTGGCTAGAAGGGCTTCAAAGTATTTGTTGCAAACGTGCGACCCCTCATCGCTAATGATAGCCCGAGGTGTGCCAAAACGGGTAAAAATATTCTTCTTAAGTAACTGAAGCACCACCTTAGCATCATTTGTCGGCAAGGCAACTGCTTCCACCAACTTTGAGACATAATCAACTGCCACAAGGATGTAGAGATTGTTGAAAGAGGATGGGAATGGTCCCATGAAGTCGATGCCCCATACATCAAATAACTCCACTTCCAGGATATTCTGCAGTGCTAACTCATGCCATCTTGATATAGTGCCTACCCGTTGGCATCTGTCGCAGTGCATCACATATGTGTGTGTATCCTTGAATAGGGTGGGCCAATAAAATCCTTGCTGAAGAACCTTAGCAGCAGTTCGTTGGCCTCCGAAATGACCTCCATAGTTTGATGAGTGGCAATGTTGTAGCACACCTTCAATTTCTTCTTCCGGTAAACATCTTGTGATTCGATTGAACATTGCTTGAGCAGGAAGGGCTCATCCCAAAAGATATTCTTTGGGCATCCTTGAGGAATTTCTTCCTTTGTTGATAGCTCAGATTTTTGGGGAAGAACTTGCAAGCATTATAATTTATGAAGTCCGCATACCCGTAACCTTGCCATTGACCACAAAAAGTTAACAAATCTGGGAAAAAAGTCATTTATAGCTTTTTCAGCGTCTTCCGAGGGTGTGGTGTTTTCCAATCTTGACAAGTGATCGACAACTTGGTTTTCTGTCCCCTTCTTATCTCGGATTTCCAAATCAAACTCCTAAAGAAGCAGAACCCACCTTATCAATCTTAGCTTAGCATCCTTCTTTTCTATCAAATACTTGATGGCCGTGTGATCAGTGTATACAATCACCTTCGTTCCAATGAGGTAGGAACAGAACTTGTCAAAAGCATATACCACCACCAGCATCTCCTTCTCAGTAGTGGTATAATTTAGCTGAGCATCAGTCAATGTCTTGCTGGCATAATAAATGGTGTGGAAGACCTTCTCCCTTCTCTGGCCAAACACTGCCCCTATTGCAAAGTCATTGGCGTCGCACAACAGCTCAAAAGGGTAGGCCCAGTCTGAAGCTACCACAATAGGTGCCGAGACAAGCCTTTTCTTTAATAACTCAAAAGAGCTCTGGAAGGCGGCATCGAACTGGAAAGGCATGTCCTTTTCCAGAAGTCTGCACAAAGGTTTGGTGATCCGCGAAAAGTCCTAAATAAACTTTCTGTAGAAACCGGCGTGCCCGAGGAAACTCCTTACCCCTTTCACTGAGGTGGGCGGTGGAAGGTTATTGATCACATATATCTTTGCCTTATCAACCTCAATTCCGCCTACAGAAACCCGATGACCCAAAATAATGCCCTTTTCGACCATGAAGTGACACTTCTCCCAATTTAGCACCAGGTTGGTTTTGACACATCGATGGAGAACGGCAGTCATATTTGTCAAGCAATTATCAAACGAGCTCCCAAAAACTGAGAAGTCATCCATGAAGACCTCCAAGGTCTTTTCAACCATGTCAGAGAAGATTGATATCATACACCGTTGAAATGTTGTGGGAGCATTACATAGCCCGAAAGACATTTTTTGGAAGGCAAAGGTCCCATATGGACATGTGAATGTTGTCTTCTCCTGATCTTCAGGAGCAATAAAAATCTGATTGTACCCCGAGTACCCATCAAGCAAATAATAATATTCGTGCCCAGCCAACCGGTTAAGCATTTGATCAATGAAAGGAAGGGGAAAGTGATCCTTACAGGTCGATTTGTTAAGTTTCCTGTAATCCATGCACACTCGCCACCCGGTCACCGTCCTGGTGGGAATCAGTTCGTTGTTCTCATTGGACACAACTGTCATCCCTCCCTTCTTTGGCACGCATTGGATTGGACTAACCCAAGGGCTATCGGAGATGGGGTAGATAATACCCGCATCTAGCAACTTAATGATCTCCTTCCGGATGACCTCTTTCATAATGGGATTTAGCCGCCTCTGATGCTCTATAGATGGCTTTGTGCCTTCCTCCAGAAGAATTTTGTGCATGCATAGAGTTGAGCTGATCCCTTTTATATCAGCAATAGACCATCCCAGGGTTGTTTTGTATTTCTTGAGCACAAGGAGCAACTTTTCTTCCTGACACTTAGTTAGAGAAGCATAAATTATCACAAGTAAAGAAAGTGAATTTCTTAAATACGCATACCTCAGATGGTTAGGCAACGGTTTGAGCTCAAGAGCAGGAGGCTCGATGATCTACGGCTGAGCCTTAGAAGTAGATGCCTCATTATCATTCAGAGACTCGAATTATCGGTGGAATTGCTTCGATCTTTGAGGTTCATCGAGCCACCTGACACATTCCACATGTGACGGCTCTTCTGTAGTACTAGCCCCAGTTAAAGTAGCTTCCAAAGGGTCTTGAATGCCAGTTTCTAAGAATACCCCCTTCACTGAATTATTAATTGTATTAACCTGGAAGCAATCCTCAGGTGTATTAGGATACTTCATTGATCGGAAGACATTGAACATCACCTCCTGATCATGAACTCTCATTGTTAACTCCCCTTTTTGGACATCGATCAGGGTCCTCCCAGTTGCCAAGAACGGCCTTCCCAATATTATCGGGACCTCCCTATCCTCCTCAAAATCAAGGACTATGAAATCCGTCGGAAATATGAACTTGTCAACCTTCACTAGAACATCCTCCACCATTCCCTTAAGATAAGTCAGAGACCTGTCAGCCAATTGTAGGGTGACGCTTGTCGGCTTGGCTTCATTAAGGCCCATCTTCTTATAAATAGAGAGGGGCATCAAGTTGATGCTGGCCCCTAGATCACACAGAGCCTTTCCAATAAACTGGTCCCCAATGGTGCATGGGATTGTAAAACTTCCCGGATCTTTGAGCTTTGGTGGAAGCTTGTTTTGAAGGATGGAACTACACTCTTCTGTCAGAGCCACCATCTCATAGTCTCCCATTTTGCACTTCTTGGACAGAATGTCCTTCATGAACTTTACGTAACTAGGCATTCCTTCCAACGCCTCTGCAAATGGAACATTTATGTGCAGTCTTTTGAACACCTCCAAGAATTTGGAAAACTACTTATCAAGCTTCTGTTTCTGCACCCTCTGGGGGAAAGGAAACTGAGGGAGAGGCTGATTGACCACATTCATTGGAGGAGATGGTGTTGGAGGTCTGTCTTGACCACTTTCTTCACCCCCACTTGTCTCAACATTCTCCTTCGCTGAAGGTTCCTCTTCAGTTACTACATCATCTTCCATAGGAACACCCTCTCCACTTTGTCCTTTAGTGGTTCTCCCAGTTCTGAGGGTTACTGCTTTACACTGCTCCTTGCCTTCCCGTTTCGGGTTGACATCAGTTTCACTAGGTAATGCGCCTGGTGGACGACTGTTTAATGCAGTAGCCAACTGACCCATCTGTACTTCAAGATTCCTAATAGAGGCTTCTTGATTGTTACTTTTGGTTTCATTTTGGGCTATGTACCTTGATAGAAGATCTTCTAAACTGGGCTTCCTCTCCTGTTGAGGTGGAGGATGGTGAAACTGATTCTGAGTGCTCTGTGGCTGCGGGTTGAACTGAGTCTGAGGTTGGAATCTAGGAGGGTTAGCATAAGTTTGCTTGGTAGACAAAGGTTGTGGTTGATTGGGATTGTTATTGTTGTTATTGTTGCTCCATGAGAAGTTTGGAGGATTTCTTAAACCTAGGTGGTAATAAGTGGGAAGACTAGTGTTTTGTTGCCGCCCATAGTTGGAAACAAATTGAACTTACTCAGGGCTTATCGCACACTGATCAGTAGGGTGGCTCCCTTGATATAATTCACATTAAATCACGACACTCTGCACATTTTGAACCGCTGAAGGTCCTATTGTGTCTAGCCTTTTTGTTAGCGCTGCTACCTAAGCCGCTAACAATGTGAAAGAGTCCACTTCATAAACCCCCGTTGCTCTTCTCAGGGCTTGCCTATCATTAGGCCATTGGTAATTATTGGCCGCCATTGTCTCCACCAGCTCATATCCCGCTTTGTGATGTTTGGCCATGAATGCCCCTCTAGATGCGGCATCAATACTCTACCGGGTTGATTCGAATAACCCATTATAAAATGTCTGGATGGGAAGCCACTCAGGCAATCCATGGTGCGGGCATTTCCTCAGAAGATCCTTAAACCGCTCCCACGAGTCATATAAGGATTCAGATTTAAACTGAACAAAGGACGTGATGTCGTGCCTGAGCCTAGCTATTTTGGCGGGCGAAAAGAACTTCGCCATGAATTTCTGTGCCAAGTCGGCCCATATGGTAATGGAGCCTAATGGTAATGAATGAAGCCAGCTCTTGGCTTTGTCCCTTAATGTTAATGGAAACAACTGGAGTTTGATGGCATCGTCGGACACTCCGTTGCATTTAAATGTGTCACAGATCTCCACAAAGTTTATCAGGTTATCATTGGGATCATCATTCGGCAGTCCCCCAAACTGAATGTTGGTGCACATTTGAATGGTGCCCGGCTTGATCTCAAAATTATTAACTTGAATGGCGGGCCTTAAAATGCTTGCCTGGAGATCGTCTTTGTGAGGCATAGCGTACTCCCTCAGAGATTTCTGAAGTTCCTCAGCCATAATGATAGGACCAGGTATGACCTCAGGTGTATCCTCAGATTTTTCTCTCCGCAGTCGTCTAAATGTTCTATCAACCTCGGGATTGATAGGTATTATATTTTGTCCCTTCCGAGGTGGCATAAACAATGAAGACTACCTGAAAAGAGAATTAAATAGAAAAATCAGTTTAAAGTAAGACCGTAATGACTTAGTTTTAATATTGTACAAAAATTAATTCTAAGTCCCCGATAACGGCGCCAAAAACTTGTTGCTTGATTTCGCAATCAATGAACACGCGCAAGTATACGCGGTTAACAAGTAATATAGAATGATAAGAGAGTTGTCGAACCCACGAGGACAAAGACTTAAAAGGAAACAAATACTAAGGCGAAATCGCTACTGATCTTATTTAAACAAGTGGAAACAAAAGGTTGGTTAAGCTATTTCAATAAGAAGAAAAAAAATAAGAGAAGTCGCTGTGCTAGGAATTCAAGATAGGATTACAACTCCCCTAATGTGTCGCCTAATCTCCTAACTCTCTATACTACAAACGAATCAAGGAATGGTCAACCGAGACACCAAATATGCAAGAGCTTCTGTCGAAGAACAAATGCACATCCTAAACGAGCTAAAACACAATATGTCTATTGGTGACAATAACTAGGTCAAGGTCATTAAGCTAAGTCTCAAGGCCACACAAGGCAAATAGGGATATGTCTATCCTATTAGCGTATTATGCACACATTCCAATGTCATGGTCATAACAGGTGTTGTTGTATTTAAAGATAGATAATAACATCCATTTATCAATTTCCATCACTATCAATACCAATTTCTTTATCAAGCAATCAGACATTAAATATGAAATACAACAACCCATTCCAAAATGATTCATTATATAAAATAGGAGAGAAAGTTGATTAAGCTAATCATCAGGTTACATTGTAATCCTAAAAATGGAGTTGGTTCATAACTAACTAACACACATTTTCAATACATTACACATTATAAGACACAGACAAACAAATGGGAGATTTGGAATAAGAAAACCCCTGTGTTGAAGTGTTCTTCCTCCAAATCTTCTCTTCACGTGCAAAGCTCTGACTATGTGTTAGATACAATAACTCTTCATTTGGTCCACAGCTTCTTTCTCTTCTAGAAATTAAAAATGACAGAAAATAAAATCCTATTCTAGACTGTATTAAGTTATTTTCAAAATCTTTTGATCTTCGATGTCTTTAATGCAGCAACTTCACTATCTATTTATATGATCCCCTCTTTCATCAAGGTCATTAAAGACGAGTTACTGTTGGGGAACCGGAGCTCGCGCTGTGATAAGTAGATTTTATATCTATTTATCCGGTATCTGTTACTTGAATTAGTTACTTATATTCATGTTCTTAGTTACATTTCATATATTTTATGTTATTTTGTAGGATATGACATGACATTGGCATGAAGAAGCAAGGAAAAGCAATTCAGACATCTTTTGGACTAAAATACACAAGCAAATGCAAGAAGGGAATATTTAAGGACTTTTAACACCAAGTTGGATGCATGTTCTTGGCTTGGAACTTGGATTTTATGGTAGCTCTATTTCTTAGCTTTCCGGAACATCTTGAATCATCCCAATCGGAGTTCGGATGTGAGAGTTATGGCCTTTTTATCAACGAAGATCAAAGCTAAGAGTTGTCATATTGCCAATTACATAGCATCTGCTTCAAGACCGATTTCTGCCTTGATCGAACTCGAATTTATCAAATCTCAAAGAATGAAAGTTATAGATCTCGACGTTATCTTCGATTTGTTAGGTGTCAGGCCTTGTAACTCCAAGCGGATCAAAAGTTATGCCTGTTTTACAAAAGGACATCGCAGCAGAAACTACGCGTAGCGCGGACCACGCTAGAGGCACGCTTAGGCCACGTAAACACTTTGCATGCATAGTACTGGCGCGCCCATGAAAGAAGCTTAGTAACTTGTTGCGGAGGCACTAAGCGACAGGAAATGAAAGTTTGTTTTGGGTTATTTGGTGTCCAAATTGAGCTAGAATAGGATTCTTAGTTGCCTAACTTGCTAGGATATCCATTAGAACTCTAAATACTTGAGTTTAACTTGGATTGAGAGGCTAATTCTAAGACTTTATAAAATCCCTCTTGGGATAGATTTCTATTATCTAATTCTTTACTTTTTTTCTTAGATTAGGAACCCTAGATTAAATTAGTATTGGAGATTGAAGCAACTTGGAGACCATTGAAGATCAAGAGCAGGAGCTTGAAGAAGATGGAGATTTGCTGACAACAGATTTATTCTTTACTCTACTCTTATTCTTATCTTTTAATGTTATTTCAAGTGTGGATTCTTAGTTTTAATTCAATGAACTAATTCTTTGTTTGAGATTACAATGAATCTTATTGTGTAGTTTATTTTAATATGCTTCGTTATCAATTATTATGTTCTATCATGAAAATTGTCTATTGTGATTTGGACTTAATTGTTTAATTGATCAGCCATTAATTACCGTGATAATCTATATGAACTCGAGAGATGAAGTTTAGATTTAGATCTGATCATGATAGCATGTGTTTGTGATTTCTTCATAGATGGAATTCATGATTCGTGTTTAGGATAAAGATATGCCTTTACGCCATATGTAATCTTATAGAGAACTTGTGCTTTAAATCCTTTTTAATTGTAATTCACATAGAGATATAGTGGATTAGTTAATTAGGGTGTCTTGCTTAATTCTATCATCTGTGGATTTAAGTGAGTATGGGTATTATGCATCGAGAGGTGATTTTATCTGCTTTAGTGTTCTTGATTAACAATTTAGGATAGAGAATAATTGATGAGAAGTGTGTTAACTTAAATGAAGCAATAGGTGAAGTTGTGATCTTAAATCTCCGTAATCTTAATTTAACTAGTGGTAATTATAATTAGTTTAATTATAAATTGAAATTCATTCGTTTAAATAAGATTGAGTTGATTACGAGTTAGTACTTGGTGATTTTTATTAAATAATTCTCTGTGGGAACGATACTCAACTTATCACTTTATTACTTGTTGACCACGTATACTTGCGTGTTGTGCCTAATTAGATTTTACCCAACAAGTTTTTGGCGCGAATTCTTGGGAATTAGTTTAATATTTTTACCAATATTAATTTCAATCAAATTAGTCTTAATTTAAATATTTTATTTTTATTTTAATTCTCTTCCTATATTTCTCTCTTGTCGAATGCTAGTGGATGACTTTTTTCGTATCAATGGCCATACGAACATGACTCAACTAAGGGAAACATGGATTGATGGGCTTAATGCATTTTTCATGAGTCGATTACAAATTGAGGCAAATTCGAAGACCTTGGAGGTTATCGCTTTGACCCAACGGAGGCGAAGGATGGCGATTTACGATGTGACTATTATCTTTGGCATCCATCAAAGTCATCAATGCACTGCAGTCAATTTTGAATCAAATTTACAATATAGTGGTGATTACCTCAATAACTATGTTGATCCTAACTATCACCAAGTTTGGGGTATCACCGAATTAAATCATGGAGCTATACTTATGAAAACCAATACTACGCTCCAAATCCAAACACACATGCGAGAATTCTCATATCAACCTCCATTAAGCGAAGAAAAGTTAAAGTTGGAGGAATTAATGTCAAAGGTCATAGCAAACCAAGAGGAGAGGATGATGAGTCGAGAAATATCGAGCCACAATTTCAAAGACCGAGATGGAACAACTCATCATCACTTTAACTCATGGTCCTCAATACATGGATTCCAAAACTAAGACAGATAATTCGAGATTGGAGGAATTGTTGTCCAAGTTCATAGCATCAAATGAGGAGAGAAGGATTAATCAAGAGCAGTCAATTCAGAATCAAGAGATAGCTATTCAAAATCTTCAAAATAAGATAGATCAAATGACCAAAGTCGTAAGCAACCTTCCTCCAAACACGTGGCTTTATGATGTGGATAACGAAATTGATGGAGAACCCGAACTGAATCTACGACTGGATGAGCCACAAGATATAAGAAGTGTGGAGACAATTGGGGATAATGAAATAGAGGTCCATGAAGATATAAATGGGTCTCCACCAAAGATCAAAGAGTCGGTCAGATTTGCAAAATCATGCTCAATTGGTAGTCATGTCGTCGGCGAAGCTCTTGATGACAAAAGAGCGAGTACAATTTTGAATCCATGGTGGGATGAGAAAGAGAGGATAGACGGAGAGCCCATTGTGTGTGAAAAACTTCCATGCCCCAAAGTGATCACATATATAATGGAGAAAACACCTAGCTGGGGGACGTTCTTGATTGAGATCATACCAAATCAGAGCATGCTAGGTGACTTTAAAGCAATGGCTATCACAATTGGGAACTTACCAAAAGCTACATTATTTCCGATGGATGGAGGGTTCCTCAATTATCGAAGAGGAATTGGATAGCATTGACCGAGACAAAAAGTCAGTGAAAGACTATAATTCAAGCGCTAATTGGGAGGCAACCCAAGAATTTTTCTATTTATTTGCTTTACTAGTTTATTTAGTAGATAGGAATTAATTTTCTTATTAAGTTCTCTTACCAATCCAAAGTGTTATTCTAATCCACGTTGTCTCTTTTCATTTGCGGTATTGGAGGTTGATGGATGACCAAAAGATTATAGAAAGGTTATCTGAAGTCGAACTCAAGTCGATGCAGATTCATTCCAATGTGCTTAACCTATTCTTCAAACTTTGAGACAAGGAGATAAGTTGCTATATGTCGAGGAAGTCCTCTCTTTTAATTTTTCTATCTTAGCCATTGAGGACAATGTCATTTTTTTAAGTTTGGGGGTATTTATCATGTTTAGTATTTACTTGGGCAATGTTTTGATGGAATTTGATTTTGGTGATGATAAGTGGGTGGTTGATATTGTTAACTCTTGGAGAATTGATGAGCATGCTTAGTCTATATTTTAACTAGTTAGTTGGGTTTCACATTACTTGCAAATTTTTTGAAAAATCTTACACATCCTTTTGTTTAGCCAGTTGGGATTGAATTTTTTTTTTTGGCTAATTTTTTATGAAAGATACCATTGTAACTTGAGATATCTTATTTGAGCATCATTCGAAGTGAAAATTAGGCACTCACATAAGTTTGGGGGAAATCTTGGGGTATTTATGAAAAAAAAATTATTGGAACATTCCCGAGTTGAATAATTGAATCTTGTGGTGGGTCGAGATGGAGCGTAAAACGCACTCGTTCAATGAAAAGTGGAAAGTGAGATGGAGCGTAAAACGCACCCGTTCAATGAAAAGTGGAAAGTGAGATGGAGCGTAAAACACACTCAGTAAGTAGAAAAAGGAAAATATGTATGTTTGAAATACTTGGGAAGGGTTCTTACGTGCTTAAAAGTTTAAATATCCAGTTGATCCTCAAGAAAAATTTGTGTTATGTTTATATTAGCGGTGATTGATGTGATAAGAAGTTTTGAAAGTCGTTTTTGAAAATCTTTTATGAGTATTGGTTGATTTAATCTAAATCATGACTGGATTGAACATGTGGATGCATACATGCACTTAAAAGATCAAGAGTAGATGTGAGTCTAATGACAGTTGTTGAAATTTTAGACATTACATTGTTTCGAAATTTTCTACGGGTTATCATCTGTTGTAACCTTTGAGGCCATTGATCATATTCATATTGATTCATTGTTTGGGTGGATCATTGCTAGAGGATGAATCTGTCTAATTTATGCTTTTGCTTCAGGACAAGCAAATGTTTAAGTTTGGGGGTATTTGATAAGTAGATTTTATATCTATTTATCCGGAATCTGTTACTTGAATTAGTTACTTATATTCATGTTCTTAGTTACTTTTCATATATTTTATATTATTTTGTAGGCTATGATATGACATTGGCATGAAGAAGCAAGGAAAAGCAATTCAGACATCTTTTGGACTAAAATATGCAAGCAAATGCAAGAAGGGAATATTGAAGGACTTTTAACACCAAGTTGGATACATGTTCTTGACTTGGAACTTGGATTTTATGGTAGCTCTATTTCTTAGCTTTCCAGAACATCTTGAATCATCCCAATCGGAGTTCGGATGTGAGAGTTATGCCCTTTTTATCAACGAAGATCAAAGCTAAGAGTTGTCATACTTGCCAATTACATAGCATCTGCTTCAAGCCCGATTTCCGCCTTGATTGAATTCAAATTTGTCAAATCTCAAAGAATGAAAGTTATATATCTCGACGTTATCTTCGATTTGATAGGTGGAATGCCCCGTAACTCCAAGCGGATCAAAAGTTATGTCTGTTTTACCAAAGGACGTCGCAACAAAAACTACGCGTAGCGCGGACCACGCTAGTGGCGCTTAAACCACCAGCTTCTTGTATGTACCTGGGTAGCGCACTAGCTGACAGGAAATGAAAGCTGTTTTGGGTTATTTGGTGTCCAAATTGAGCTAGAATAGGATTCTTAGTTGCCTAACTTGCTAGGATATCCATTAGAACTCTAAATACTTGAGTTTAACTTGGATTGAGAGGCTAATTCTAAGACTTTATAAAATCCCTCTTGGGATAGATTTTTATTATCTAATTCTTTACTTTTTTTCTTAGATTAGGAACCCTAGATTAAATTAGTATTGGAGATTGAAGCAACTTGGAGACCATTGAAGATCAAGAGCAGGAGCTTGAGGAAGATGGAGATTTGCTGACAACAGATTTATTCTTTACTCTACTCTTATTCTTATCTTTTAATGTTATTTCAAGTGTGGATTCTTAGTTTTAATTCAATGAACTAATTCTTTGTTTGAGATTACAATGAATCTTATTGTGTAGTTTATTTTAATATGCTTCGTTATCAATTATTATGTTCTATCATGAAAATTGTCTATTGTGATTTGGACTTAATTGTGTAATTGATCGGCCATTAATTATCGTGATAATCTATATGAACTCGAGAGATGAAGTTTAGATTTAGATCTGATCATGATAACATGTGTTTCTGATTTTTGCATAGATGGAATTCATTATTCGTGTTTAGGATAGAGATATGCCTTTACGCCATATGTAATCTTATAGAGAACTTGTGCTTTAAATCCTTTTTAATTGTAATTCACATTGAGATATTGTGGATTAGTTAATTAGGGTGTCTTGCTTAATTCTATCATCTGTGGATTTAAGTGAGTATGGGTATTATGCATCGAGAGGTGGTTTTATCTGCTTTAGCGTTCTTGATTAACAATTCAGGATAGAGAATAATTTATGAGAAGTGTGTTAACTTAAATGAAGCAATAAGTGAAGTTGTGATCTTAAATCTCCGTAATCTTAATTTAACTAGTGGTAATTATAATTAGTTTAATTATAAATTGAAATTCATTCGTTTAAATAAGATTGAGTTGATTACGAGTTAGTACTTGGTGATTTTTATTAAATAATTCTCTGTGGGAACGATACTCAACTTATCACTTTATTACTTGTTAACCACGTATACTTGCGTGTTATGCGTAGTTAGATTTTACCCAACACGCTGCGACGGGAGCCTAAGCATTGTAATCGGCGCCAGGGAGCGAGACATGGCACTGGGGCATGGGTCACGGCGTCGGGACGCGACTAATGGCATTGGGGCGCCAATCCCTGGTGCTGCGGTGCGAGTTTCCAGAAAGAACTCAACTACATATGGCGCCGCGGCGCAAACCTTTACATTTTCAATGGCGCCGGGGTGCGAGTTTCCAATAGGCTCAACAATACCCAGCACTGCGGCGTGGATTCTAAGTGTATCACTGGCGTCGCGGCGCTGACACATGAAAAACACCCAAGAAAGCTGGATTAAACTGTAAAGCCTACCAGTAGAGAACTACAATGGAAAAATCAATAAAATAACTATACAAGCTAACCAGAAGACTGAAAATAGACAACAATATTAAGCAACAAAAAGGGCTAATTCGCGGGTATGAATCCCACTCATCACCATACAACGCCTCAAATGGAGCCATGCCTATACTTGCTTGATAACTGTTGTTGTAGGAGAATTCCACCAGTGGCAAGTACTTATCCCAACTTCCTTTGAAATCTAGGACACAGAGTCTTAATAGATCTTCAAGGGTTTGAATAGTCCTTTCTGATTACCCGTCCGTTTGAGGATGGTATGCTGAACTAAATCGTAAATTCGTGCCCATGGCTTTCTGTAAGCTAACCCAAAATCTTGAAGTGAATCTTGGGTCACGATCCGAAACTATGGATACTGGCATGCCATGCAATCTCATAATCTCGTTCACGTATATACGAGCAAGGCGTTCAAGGGAATAAGTCTCACGTATCGGCAAGAATTGACCAGACTTGGTTAATCTATCAACAATAACTCAAATCGCATCTAAGCCTTGAGAAACTTTGGGAAGACCTGTAACGAAATACATGGTAATGTGTTCCCACTTCAATTTCGGAATCTCAAGTGGTTGCAATGGACCCTTTGGCACTTGATGCTCCGCCTTTACACGTTGACAGGTTAAACACCTCGAGATAAACTCCGCGATCTCTCTCTTCATATTGTTCCACCAAAATGTATGTCGAAGATCATGATACATTTTGGAATTCCCAGGATGGATTGCAAACGGGGTGTTGTGTGCCTCCATCATGATTCTATGCTTCAAGTTAGAATCGTTAGGAACGCAAATTCTAGAGTTGAATCGAAGTATTCCTTCTTCATCGATTCTTGCTTCTGGAATAACACCTTCTTGCACTTTCTTCTTCATACGCATCAACCCCAGGTCCGTAGCTTGAGAAGCTTTAACTTTATCGATTAAAGTCGGTTCTACTCATATATTTGCCATCATCACGTGGGTCCCTGGAGTCTTTAACTCAATCTCCATCCTTTGTAAATAATACAAAATGGGTCTTTGTTTTAACAACATTACACTCGTACCCGCATATGATCTTCTACTCAATGCGTTAGCTACTACGTTTGCTTTTCCAGGATGATATTGAATAGTGTGATCGTAATCTTTCAACAGCTCAAGCCAACGTCGTTGCCGCATGTTAAGTTCTTTTTGGGTGAAGAAATATTTGAGGCTTTTATGATCCGTATAAATCTCCACTTTTTCCCCATACAGGTAGTGTCTCCAGATTTTTAACGCGAAAACGACTGCTGCTAACTCCAGATCGTGAGTAGGATAATTCCTCTCATATTCTTTGAGTTATCGCGAGGCATAGGCTATGACTTTCCCATGTTTCATGAGAACACATCCTAACCCTTTGCACAAGCATCATTTGTAGATAACAAATCTATCTGAACCAGATGGTATTGCCAGAACAGGTGCCGAAATGAGTCTACTCTTGAGCTCTTGGGAACTCTTCTCGCATTCCTCCCTCCATATGAATTTTGTATCTTTTGGAGTCAGTTGAGTTAACGGAGTAGCGATTCAAGAAAATCCTTCCACGAATCTCCGATAATAACCAGCTAAGACCAGAAAGCTACGTACTTGATCCACCGACTTGGTTGCTCTAACTTTGTATTGCTTCAATCTTAATAAGGGTCAACAGATACTCCATGTTTTGACACCACGTGCCCAAGGAATGCTACTTCCTCAAGCCAGAACTCGCATTTCTTCAGCTTGACATATAGCTTATTTTCACGAAGCCTTTCAAGTATCATCTTCAAATGGTGCTCATGATCTTCACGGCTTTTGGAATAAATGAGGATGTCATCAATAAAGACAACAACGAACTGATCCAAGTATTCCTTGAATACACAGTTCATCATATCCATGAAAGCGGCAAGAGCATTAGTCAATCCAAAAGACATGACTAAGAATTCATAATGCCCGTACCGAGTTCTAAAGGTAGTCTTTGGAATATCCTCAGTTTTTATCTTCAGCTGATGATATCCAGAACGAAGATTGATCTTTGAAAAGAATTGTGCTCCTTGTACCTGGTTAAACAAATCATCAATGCAAGGTAGCGGATACCTATTCTTGATGGTGACATGGTTCAATTCTCGGTAGTCAATACAAAGTCGCATACTCCCGTCTTTCTTCTTTACGAATAAAAGCAGAGCACCCAAGGAGATGTACTAGGGCCAGAATGAAACCGATGTCTAATAACTCCACGTAGTTGGACTTTTAACTCACGAAGTTCAATAGGAGCCATTCGATATGGGGTTTTAGAAATGGGCTTTGTGTGCGGTTCAAGGTCAATAAAGAATTCAACATCACGTTCTGGGGGTAGACCGGAAAGTTCTTCAGGAAATACATCAGGAAATTCTCTAACAACATAAATATTATCCAAATCTGACTTGTCTTTGTTCAAATCCATAACATGGGCTAAGAAAGCTTGACATCCATTTTTTAATAAATGAATAGCTTTGTGGCTTAATATGACAATGACTGATTTTAGTGGTTTAGTTACTTGAATTCACATAACAAGTTGGTTAGGAATATGAAAACTAACAACCTTACGAAAATAATCAATTTTGGCATGATGAGTGGTTAACCAATCAATTCCTAAAATCACATCAAAAGCAAGTATCTTTAAAGAGATAAGATCAACAGGTAATGTGATAGTGCTAACTTGGATCAAGCAAGATTTATAAACTATAGATGTAACGAAGGTCTCACCCAACGGAGTTTCAACAGATAAGTTAAAGTCCAATTTCTCTGGAGTCAAGTTTAAACGTTGAGCACAAGTAGGAGAGATAAAGAATGGGTAGAACCGGTATCTAGTAAGGTATAAACTTTGCAAGAATTCAAGATTAGCTTACCCGTGATCACCTCATTCGGGTTCCTCACGTTTTGGCCAGTCACAACAAACGCTCTTCCAGGAACCGCTGATTTCGACTTATCCGGGACAACCCTTGGAGTCACCATCCCCGTTGAACTAAGTTTTACTACAGAACAATCCCGAGCTATGTGACCTTCCTTTCCATAGTTATAACATACCTTGGATTGTTGTGGGCAGTTTGGGCTGATATGTCCCTCTTTCCCGCATTTGTAACATCTAACTGGCGGTCGTTCTCCTCCCCTAGAATTTGTTGTTGGTGTTGGTGCTGCTGCTGCTGATGTCTTCCCGTCATTGTTGAACCTCCTCTTTCTAAAGTTTCCACTTGACTCACCTCTCCTATTATCATGGCCACGATTACCACCCGAGTGGTTACCGCCATTGTCCGTATTTTTCCCTCCTCGCTGGTTATCATCGCTCTGATGATTGTTGTCACCAGTATGACCCTGGTTGTGGTCCCTCGGTTGAGTATACTCATTATCTCGCTCTAATAATTAAGCCCTGTTGACAACATCTGAATACAGAGAAAATTTATGAGAGCTAAGGTATTGACGAATCTTGGGTTTTAGACCTCTTAGAAACATCCGCGTCATACGTTCATCATTCTCTACCAAATGAGGTGCAAACCTGTATAACTCATAATTTTGCCTCCTCTTTGAGATCTGGTCATGTTGTTACATTTCGGTCTAATAAACTCTACCTCCTTCATATGACGAATACTTTTAGGAAAGTACTTGTCATTGAACAGTTTCTGAAATCTTTCCCAAGACATGTTGAGTGCGGCTGGCTGGGTACGCTTCACGGATTCCCATCAGTAATCTGCCTCTCCACGGAACATAAAGGTGGCGAATGGAACCTTCTATTCCTCCGTGCATCCCAAGACATTGAATATCTTGGTAATTTCCTTGACCCATGTTTTTACCTTAATCGGATTGGGCTTTCCGCAGAAATCTGGTGGTCCCAACTCCTTGAACTGCTTGACTGTGACAGACCGCAGCGCTGATGCAGGATAAAACCCAGTGAAGAGCTTTTAATTGCTCAACTCCTGGGGGGAAGTGTAGTGATAGATAAAGAACATATAGTGTCGATGTTGGGATTTTTACTGTCTCTTTTCTGTTCTTGTCTTTTGGTGTTCTCATGTTAGGTGAGATTTGTTTGAAAAAAACAAGTTTGAAAAGGTCCGACATTTATATGTCGATGATTTGACTGTAAGAGTCGCCAGTTGGTATTTTTAAATGGTTGCACCAACTCAACCGAGAAAAGGTTTGCACATTGACCTAGTGATGTGACACCTCTTAACAGGTCTATGAAACCGAGATTCATTTAGGGTTCAGGGACTTGATTATACGGAGGGAATGTGTTAGGCACCCCCCGACATCCGTGTTACCACAGTGACCGCAACTTTTCAATTAAACTGTTATATGAATGTGTGTGTGTGTGTGGATCAGTGTGCAGTTATTTGGAAGTAGTGTTATGCCTCATTCGCACCTATATACAAAGGGTTTGAATTTGTGTAAAAATTCAGTTTTAACAAGATATAGTAGTGATGTTTTATACAAGAGGTTTTTTCAAACTGTTATGCTCAATATTAATTGAGGCCTTTGATACTTCCATTTTATTATATGTTCGGCTTGATTGCTTTTATTTTTGAGATGTGAAGCATCTTCAAGACAATAATATACATAGCAGTGACGAACTCCTTGTGGGCATGATAGCCATCTAAGGAAATTCAAACACCGTGAATAATGTACAAGCTGGTTACAGCTGAAAATGTCCATCACGGGAACCGAATATAGATTCGGGAGACTGAATCTGTGAACACATGATTCCTAGGCTCACATGATATAGCAGTTTGTATGAAAGATATAAACAGTTATATATATAAAAGCTATAAATATATATATACAAACGATCGACCACCACGAAGTAAACTTCATGGGGGATTGAAAATGTAAATATATAAAAGCGGTAAATATATATAGAGACACGATCAACCACCACGAAGTACCTCCATGGGGGATCAAAAATATAAATAAAGAAGTAAAAACGATCAACCGCCATGAAGTAAACTCCAGGCGGGACTAAATGTAAATAAAGCAGTAAAAGGCCACGAAGTAAACTCTAGGCCTGACAAAAATGTAAATATATATATATTATAAAAGCAATAAACACACCGGATATAAAATTCAGGCTCATCGAACATAGTCTAACAATAGTTTATATATAAGTATATATATAAAAGCAATAAACGCTCCGGACGTGAGTCTAGGCTCAATCGAGGCATAACTCGATAATGTTAGTCCATATATATATATATATATATATATATATATATATATATATATATCTGAGAAAAGAAATAAAAAGCCACTTGGATTTGAAGTTAAAGGCATACACATGCCACACGACTCTCAACATGAAGAACTGTGTGTGCACAGTAGTGGAGAAAGGCTTTAAGAGATATAAGAAGGCTTACAGTGGACTGCCAAAGAAGACTTCTATAGCTTTAAATGGATGAAAACTCGGTTCTCACCGGTAAAAATATAGCAAGTATAAGCTCACAAGTATTTAAAATTAGAAAACACTAAGTTTATTGGGTGTATAGACCAAATTAGACAGGGCTTCCTCGCCTTTTCCCTATATAAAATGGCCACCACAAGCCCTCTATTTATAGAGGGGAGTTGCAGAGTGTACTACTGGCTACTAAAGGGTGCCCGAGCTTCTTGGGTCCCGCGTCTCAAGAAATCGT
This sequence comes from Panax ginseng, assembly GCA_020205605.1. Lineage (NCBI taxonomy): Eukaryota > Viridiplantae > Streptophyta > Magnoliopsida > Apiales > Araliaceae > Panax > Panax ginseng. Next base: position 107,392,967 of record CM035131.1, on the reverse strand, counting down.
CCCACGCGTGTAATGTGTTGTTTATAGAACTTTGAACTTCAATTTGGGCATCCGATCGAGGTGTATAAGACCTTTTTCAGAGACCTGTTGTCGAGAGCTACACAATGACATGTGATTAGAGGTTGTACGAAGTTAGGAAGATGGGACCATGCCCTTGGTCTTCAAGTATTCAAATTCTATTTGGTGTGCTGTCCTGTGTAGTAGTCACTCGGGATTGGAGCTATTGGTTCTTGTAGGACATTTTTGTGTGTAATGTATGTTAAACTATTGTTGAGATGGAGCAAATGTAGGATTGAGGTGGAAAAATGATGATTTTTCCCCTCACCGGGGTTATCTCCGGTTTTGGTTGATTTAACAGTCGTTGCTCAGGGTTATCTCGAGAGTGAAATTTCTTTACCAAGTCTTTGAATGTCCTCGGGGTTATCTCGAGGTGTGCACGACCTTAGAGGTTGTCTCAGGGAGGCTGGGCCGAAAGTGCTTGAGGTTATCTACGAGGTTAAAGTGGTGGTGCAAGGGTTGAAAGGAGTTTTTTCGGGGTTATCTCCTACACTACAACTGCACTCCATAGGGTTGTCTCCAAGGTTAGAACTAAAACTCCTGGTGTTGTTTCTGGGATGAAACTGAGTATCTCGGGGTTGTCCCAGAGATGAAAGAGCTTTCTTTGGTGTTATTTCCAGAACTTGAACTGCATCCCTCGGGTCTATCTCTGAGGTTGAAACTGGAACTCCCGGGGTTATCTACGGGATGCGACTGATTATCTTGCAGTTATCTTTGAGATGGTAAGAATTGAGGATCCCAGGGTTATCTCCAGGATTGAGCTGATCTGTCCTCTAGAGTTATCTTTGAAAGACAATTCTGCCCTCCTGTAATGTTAGTAACAGGAATGAAATTTTTTTTGAGTGTCTACAGATGCCCCTATTTATCATATTCATGCAATGAAATGGCATGGATAGGAGAAAGAATACTAGACACTTGAAATGTGACAAGATAATCATGATGCAATGTACTGCAGCATGATGTATATGCATGATGTATGTGGTTTGTTGGATTATTCTCCAACAGGATATGATGACTGTTTACTCCCATGACTTCTGACGGGGATTGAAGTTATCACTGACAACCCTGATGAACTATCTTGGACGTGTGATCCAAAGTTCTTAAGAACTTCTAGGATGTTGACATTGGGGTTATCACCAAAGTTCTTAATCTATAATATATATTTTCCACTAAAGATGTATCTCTCATGTATAAGAGACTCTGGGGAATAGAGCTTTGTCTGTTGAAGATGTGTATAACATATTCAATCATTGGTCCTCCCCAATGATAATGTTCTCCCCTAGTTTGTATTGCCAGGTTCTTTCCAATTTTCTGTCGGAATTACTGTCCACAGTCTGTGTCGTCAAGGTTACCTGACCTTCGCTGAAATGTGCATCAACGGATACCATCATCAGATCATTCTCGACGCTTCATTGGGTTTAACTGCTAACGGCTGATGATGTCAAGGATGATTGACCTTTGTTGAAATTTACAACAATGGATGAGATCCCTGCTGATGATAGTGTCAAGGATGCTTGACCTTCATTGATGTGTGCATCAACGGCTAAGTTGGATAGAGTTTTCACTGCAGAGAAAGGTTTTGGGGTTCCGACCCCGAACACATGGAATCAAACCTTTGTGAGGTATTGCCGAGTGTAGTTTACAACTGTTGTGATCATCGGTATAGTGAACCCTATGTCTGAGCAAATACCAATGAGTTATATGTAGACCCACAATTTGGTCCCTGAAAACTAGGATTTCAGGCTTTTTCGCTCAATCGCGTAACATCTTTTTCCCTGATTTGGCTTTTTTAGCTTGTGAAACCTCCTTTGCAACTCAACCTGAACTGAGCCAGAGGGGTGGGCCCCACCTAGGGGAGCCACAGGTACACCTGTGGCAGCTGTAGGTACACTTGTGGCAACCACATTTATACCTGCGGCCAGCCGTGGGTGGCCTTAAATGGCTTGTTGCTGTCATAAGTCATTTCTAAGTTATGTCGTACAGGAAATTCGAGAGCTCTTCTTCAGATCTATTGAGTTCGAGAGTCTTTCTGCAAATTCTGTCACTGTACAAGTGTTTTACACTGCCCTAGTAATGAATGCAGGTCTTCTTTTCTAGTTTTTATCCGTTAAAAAATGAGTTATCACATGAAATGCTTCTAAACACATAGTAGTGAATATGCATGCTCATATGACTTGATAAAAATATTCAACACAGTAAATGTTAGTATTTAACCATGCTGAACATAATGATGTGAAAAAATTTGACTTTTGAAACAGTCAAATTGACACCTTTTTCATGATATTTCTTATCCTATTTGAGGACAAATGAGAAAAGGTGGTAAAGCAAACTAATCTTGGTAATTAGGCTACCCTTACAGATTTTAACTTTGATAGTGTAATGCATATAGGATGTTTATGACTGTGGGTAGGTGTGCTATTGAATAACCACCTAGTCATGCCTATGTACATGTGGATAGTCCTATTTACAAAGGGGACTAAGGCAAAATTTTTCCAAAATGTAGGCATTGGATATACATGCACTTTTAACTCAACTGTAGAAGTATGTTAAAGTAATGCATGCATGTATGTAATCATAGAATGCATTTGAAAAAGCTCCAGATTAGAGTTTACCACACCCTTTCTGAGGTGATTTAGAGACTTGTATCCAGATATATGGATCCAGATCAGCTAAGTAGTTCTCGTAGAACCACTTTAGTTGTGCGGAGGAGGACTTCTGATGTGCCTCGACCCCGTTTAGTTAGATAGCCTCATCGTCTGGCGGAGGCGGTGATACGTCCTATTCGGTTGAGGTACCGGATGTTGAGGACAAGGAGGAAGATATACCGGTTGTGGACCCCACTCTTGCTGCTCATGTTCGTCGTAGGGATTTCCCAGGTATTAAGGTGGCGATCCCAGAGCCTCTGGGTGATTTGAGTCGACAGCCCTCAGTTTACTTTCATGCAAACGAGGTACCAACTGGATTTTGATATTCCTTCTTTCCTATTGATGAGGAGTAAAGGATTATGATGTTGATCCGCTTTTGTTAAGTAGGTTCCCAGCTTTACACAGCCTCGAGGGAACTATTTCAGCATTCACTCTATATATCAAGATATACATCCAGATTATCGAATGATTATGCATGGCTGGGGCTTCGAGGCATTCTTTTCCATCCTCCCCCGTCGTTGTCCTTGGGGTTATCTCAGGGCCTTGTCTGAGCGCTGGTTTCACCAGACTCAATCTCTCAATTTATTGGATTGTGAAGTGACGATGATACCTATGGATTGGCACTTTATCACAAGTATAGAGTTTGGAGGGGTGCTAGTGTCTTGTACAGTGTATATTACCCTGACTACCGTCACATCCTTGCTAGGAGTCCTGACTAAGGCGCTCAAGGGCTAGACAGTTTGTACAAGTCCTTTGAGCGTAGATGCTAAGAGCGGGCTGTTGAGTGAGCCTATACCCGATGATATAAGAGTCAGGGATCACATTCTTTGGCGATTATTCCTGATAATCATTACGGGCTACTTCTAATGACATGACATGTGGACCATATCGGAGAGTATGACTGGGGTTCCTACACCTTCACCTATTTTCTCAGGGGCATGCGCATGCGTTCGCAGGGCTTGACGGAGGCTTGGCTAGGATTTTACCCATTTCTGTTGGTGAGTATTTCTCTTTTGATTTCGCATGTACAGGTTAAGAGTGTTTACTGACAACAAGTGTTTGCCTTTGTGTTGGCAGTTCTGGGCCTATGAGAGGCTCCTATGTTTGCGTCCTATGAGTGTGTTAGGTTTAGATACCTATCCACGAGGACGACGATGGCATCAGTCCATATTGGCGGAGGTTCCTGTAGATGAGGGTTTCACCCATTGTCGCCTTCAGTTGGAGTTGTTGATAGCAGATGCTATCACTTGGGTTCCCTATTCTAGGGAACATTTACCCATTGGGTTTGAGGATGGGTACCCGACTGGTGTCATGTACGTGATATCCACCCGTAGGATTCCTGTCTTCACAGATGGAGGATGGGATCTCTATTTGGGAGAGCGTGCTATTAGGAGCACTACATGGGAGATTCTTATACCGATCTTGCCTCCTGCCAGGCATTATTGGCCTGTGTCGCAGTCGCCCGTCATTGATATTCTATTGATGGGCATTAACGACTTTACATTGTTAGAAGATCCTTATACTCAGGAGATGTTCTAGCATTGGTGGTCCCCTCGTATCATCGGTGCCCAGACCCGCGCCACTCAGTTTATGGGGGATATTATTCCTGGATCCGTGATGATGACGGATTGGATGGCCTGTGTGCAACATCTAACTCATTTAACACAGATTGAAATTTTGACCCGGCAGTTGGACCGGGCAGATTTATTTATCCGGCACTTGGGCAGAGATTCTTCAGAGGCATATACTTTAGATCTTTCCAGCTCAAGCACTGGCCCCTCAGGTGACCCATATGGCTTTGCTAGTGCAGATCCTCCATTATATAGGCCTGACATCCCCGTTGATGGAGATCCAGTGACTCAGGAGGAGTTACATCAGGTGGACAGGATTGATGATGTAGATATTGACACCATTGTCTTCTTCTGATGTATATTCTCGTTATATCTTTTGATAGGTCTCTTTTAGATACTGGGTGGCTGTGCCCCATTCTCACTATATCTTTTGATAGGCCTTTGTTAGTCGTTGGGCGTCTGTGCCCCATTTTCCAATATTTTTAGCTGTACAGAGATATATTAGATGATGATGTACTTAGGAATATATATACTGTTATTCCCTACATCATATTGCCATCTATTATTTATCATGCATGTATTATGTTATGCATATATATGTATGCCCAAAGATATTCAAAGACATTGACCTGGATGGTCTTGTAATCTGACCCACGGATGTCTTCCTCGATAGTTAGCCGCATTGATCATACCCCACCAGTGTTGGTAGCCTCCCGTCTGAGATCGTGGTATGATAGTTTATCACCTCTAGACAAGGTGACCGTAGATCAGTTATTATTAATGAAATTTAATTTTCTCTATTTATTATTTTGAAATAGTAAGGGTTGATTTGATTAATGTGGATAGTTATGGGTAAAATACGCAAATATTTCAGAATAAGCAAGTGGTTATAAAATATTCATTGTTGTCGGGGAATATTCGTTTGGTCGTGGAATATTAAATCTTGTCGGGGAATATTAAATGCGACGGTAGCTTGACCATGTGTGGGCCCCATGTGAAAGCGATTGGATGAAGAAAGCGACAAATATAAGTTGTTTAAAAATAGCAGGCGTAGTTATTCACAGAATTATCTTTGTTAAAATACTCGGTGGTTAAAACACACGGTAGCACCGCAGTATTGCAATTATTGATTCTTAAGTAAAAAGGCACTACTCAATAATGGTTTGATAATTCTTATTCGATATTTTATTTTATTGATTTAATAATTGCTGCGTTGATATTTTATATTCTTTTGTTGTTTTAATAATTGTCATTACACAATATTTTTCATTATCGAAGCAATAATTCATATTATATGAATAATATTATTAGATAACATTATTGGCAATGTCTAGAAAGTTACATCTAAGGAGAGGTTTGGTCACCTAATTGAGGCGCTTGATGAGGAGAAATTCATATTGGAAAGCCCCTCTTTCACAGGAGCTGCTGGTTGTCAATATTGTGATTACGTAATATTATTTGTGAATAATTAATTATTGATTCATATGATGAGGAAAATATTGATTTTATGTGGATATAGATGGAGAAAATTTTTAATGTGACAATTGTTGAAAATTGAAATTTTATCTTGTTCTGATAAAATAATTTATTTAAATATATTATTATATTTTAATAATATAATAATGATGATATTTTTACGATGAATGTGGGATATATGAGTATATGTGGAGGAGAAGTATTTTTGTTACCAAAAATATTTAAAGCATGTTTTATGTGTCGGTGGACCCCATTTCTTGACTGAAATTTGATTATAGCCTGTAAAATCACCCGTTTGTGGATTTCGATCAATTTCTTCTTGGAATTTGGAAAAACTTTCTTCTGCAAAGTTGTAGAGAATTGAATTTTCTATAAAAACTCGCAAGATTTGAATTTTCTGATAAAAGGGCTATTAATTATGAATTATTGAAGTTCCGAAGCTCCGAAATAATTGATTTTTGGAAGTTTAAAATAATTTAAATAAGAAAAACGTTTTTTGTGTTTGGTGGGCATCTTTAACATGTCTTTAAGGTGAATTGAGGATGCTTGGATGCATAGGGTGTTTAGGTTAGAATTGAAAATCACACGAAGCTGAAGTTTTTCTCTCTATATTATCGAGCGTATTATTATGAGTATTTTGAGTATATTTTGAGTATTCTGCTCTACGGTGCAAGTTCAAGTCATAGCCTATATCATTGTTTTATTTAAATCTTGATCTTTCGAGGTAAGGGATATTTTTTTTTCCGTAATGATATTATTTCTTCAATATCATTATGCTGAAATATTGATCTGAAGTTTTTATCAAATTTGGAACTTTTGGTGTCGAGAGATCTTTATTCACGTATACGACCTTTATTCACGCATGCGACGACTTTATTCACGAATACGACACTATTCATCGAAAAATGAAAATTTTCCCTTTTCGTCTAAAATATCTATTGTGGATACTAGCTTTGATTGTATCCATGTTTTGATCATTCTTGAATTTTATACCACTATGATTATTTTTGAGGTATGGATAAAAAAAAAGTACGAATCCTTAATCCTTAATCCTTGTCATTTTGTTTCACTGGATTCGTTTATTTAAAAATATTTTTCATCATCCTCAGTCTTAAATGATGATATTATTGAATATCTTTGGCACGTGAAGAAAGCAAAGATAAATGATTTCGATGAATATCTTTGGCCCGTAGTGCAAAGATGAGCAGTGTTTAGATGAACATGACGGCAATGATGAATATCTTTGGCACTGTAGTGCAAAGATGAATATTTGATTCGAGATATATATTGATTGATGTTCTGAGGGGATAAAAGATGAGCGATGAACTTTTAAATTCATACATAGAAGATAGTAGTTTGCATTCTCTACTTAACTCTTCTAATGAATTATTATTTCAGCTGCGAATATTGATCTAAAACTTGTTATCTATTGTATTCTATTAGATTTTTCCTGTTGAAGACTAATGATAATTTGTTGTATATTATCTTAGTCATAATATTCTTTATTAGGCTAGTTGAGCTCACCCTTTTCCTTTTTGTTCCATTTTTCTTCTTAGGAGGCGAGAATATAAGCGAGTACGTAGCTGGGGGTATGGAATGAAGGTTCTAGAGAGAGTTGTTTAGTAGTCCTCACCATTTTGTAAAATAATGTATCAATAAATGTGATGAGAATTTATTTGAGTATAGATATTATCAGAAGATAATATTTGTATTCAAACTCACGATTTTCTTGTTGTAATAATAAAGTTGTAGTTGTTTATGTACCATGTATTGACAACTCGGAATGGGTGATGTATACCTATTTTGGGGCGTCACGGTTGGTATCGAGCTTAGGGATACGATCTACTGGCGGAGATCGGGGAATAGAACTAGGAGGGAGAGGCGAGTAAATCCTTCGCTAGTGTGTCCTACCTAAGCTTATTTGTTAGTTAGTCGATTATATAGGGATATTATGTGATATATTGATTTCCTTAATTAACCCTTGTTTTATACAATGATTTGAGAATGTCGTGAGAATATTAATGTGGAAATGAGGCCAGTGGAGACGCCTTTGTACTCACCAACGAGGAGAGCGCAACAAAAGTGGCAATGTTCCTCCCGTGAACAACACCCGAGAAGATGATGAATGAGGGGATGTTTAGAAGCTTTTTGCAGTTCATGCAAAATCGAGACGAGGAGACTCGTGTTCAAAATGAGGAGGAAATGATAGCAATTCACGGGTTGTCACAATGGCAGTTCAAAAAGTTGGGACCACGAATTTAAAGGAAAGCCCGATCCGATCATGGCGGAAACATGGGTCAAGAAAATTACCAAGATATTCGATGTCTTGGGATGCGGAGGAACAAAGGTTCCATTCGCCACCTTTATGTTCCGTGGCGGGCGGACTCTTTGGTGGGAGAGTCGTGAAGCGTACCCATCCCGGCCGCTTTTCGGCATGTCTTGGGAGAGCGTTTGAAACTATTTAATGAAAATACTTTCACGAAAGTGTTCGCGTCATCTGAAGGAAGTGGAGTTCATCGATTAGAACAAAACAACATGGCTGCGGTGTCTCGAAGACGAGGCAAAGTTTGCGAGTTATCCGAGTTTGCACCTCATTTGGTGGAGAATGAGGAGCGTATGACTCGGATGTTTACGAGAGGTTTGAAACCCGACATACGACAATATCTCATTTCTCATAAATTTTCTCTATTCGGATGTTATAAACATGGCTCAATTATTAAGCGAGATACTTGAATACGATCAACCAAGGACCACAATCGGGATCATCACTGGGAGATAGCGGTCAACAAAACAACGATAACCGGCAGATAAAGAAAAAGGCGGACAAAAATGGTAACCACTCTGGTGGTAATCATGGCTATGAAAATAGAAGAAGCGAGTCGGGAGGAGATTTTAAAAAGAGGAGATTTAACAACGACCATGTGAAAGGCAGCGGTCTTGCGGCTGACAAGCTGGTTCTAAGGGAGGAGAACGACCACCCGGTCAGTATACTACAAATCTTGGAAAAGAGGGACATATCGGTCCAAAGCGCCCTACAAGTTCAAGGTATGCTATAATTGTGGAAAGGAAGGACATATCGCTCGAGATTATGCAGTAAGCGAAACCTAGTTCAAATGAGGATGGTGACTTAAAAAACATCGAGGAAAAGTCAAAGTCAAGCGGTTCTGGAAGAGTGTTTGTTGTGAATGGGTCAAAATCGAGGAACCCAAGCGAGGTGATCACGGGTAAGCTATTATAAATTCTTGTGAATTTTATACCTTACTTGATATCGGTGCTACCCATTCATTTATCTCTCCGCTTGTGCTCAAAGTTTAAACTTGACTCAGGAGAAATTAGACTTTGACCTATCTGTGGAAACTCCGTTAGGAGAAACTTTCATCACATCCATTGTTTATAAATCTTGTTTGATTCAAGTTGGCACCATCACCTTACTCATTGACCTTATCTCTTTAAAGATACTTGCTTTTGATGTGATTTTAGGGATTGATTGGTTAACTACTCATCATGCCAAAATTGATTGTTTTCGTAAGGTTGTTAGTTTTCATATTCCTAACCAACTTTGTTATATTTAATTCAACAACTAAACCATTAAAATCAATCACTTTCACATCTAATCATAAAGCTATTCGTTTATTGAAAAGCGGATGTCAAGCTTTCTTAGCCCATGTTATGGATTTGAATAAAGACACGTCAAATTTGAATAATATTCTATTGTTATTAACTTTCACGACGTATTTCTGAAGAACTTCCGGTCTACCCCGAGCGTGAAGTTGAATTCTTTATTGATCTTGAACACCGTACAAAGCCCATTTCTAAAACCCCATATCGAATGGCTCTATTGAATTTAGGAGTTAAAGGTCCAACTACTGAGGAGTTGTTGGACATCGGTTTCATTAAGCCCCTAGTACATCTCCTTGGGGTGCTCTGTTTTATTCAGTAAAGAAGAAAAAGCGGTAGTATGCGACTTTGTATTGACTATCGGGAATTGAACCATGTCACCATCAAGAATATGTATCCTCTACCTCATATTGATGACTTGTTTGACCAGTTACAAGGAGCACAATTCTTTTCAAAGATCGATCTTCGTTCTAGATATCATTAGCTGAAGATTAGAAGTGAGGATATTCCAAAGGCGCATTCGGAACTTAAGATGCGGGCATTATGAATTCTTAGTCATGTCTTTCGGATTGACTAATGCTCCCGGCTTTCATGGATATGATGAACAAGAGTATTCAAGGAATATTTGGATCAGTTCGTTGTTGTCTTTATTGATGACATCCTCATATATTCCAAAAGTCGTGAAGATCATGAGCACCATTTGAACCTGGTACTCCAAAGGCTTCGTGAAAACAAACTATATGCTAAATTAAAGAAATGCGAGTTCTGGCTTGAGGAAGTAGCATTCCTTGGGCACGTGGTGTCGAAACATGGAGTATCTGTTGATCCGGCGAAGATTGATGCAATACAAAGTTGGGAGCAACCGAAGTCGGTGACTGAAGTACGTAGCTTTCTGGGCTTAGCTGGTTATTATCGGAGATTCGTGAAAGGGTTTTCTCGAATCGCTACTCCATTAACCCAGCTAACTCGGAAGGATACAAAATTCGTTTGGAGCGAAGAATGCGAGAAGAGTTTCCAAGAGCTCAAGAGGAGACTCATTTCGGCACCTGTTCTAACAATATCATCTGGTACGGATGGATTTGTTATCTACAATGATGCTTCAGGCAAAGGGTTAGGATGTGTTCTCATGCAACGTGGGAAAGTCATAGCCTATGCCTCGCGATAATTTAAAGAGTATGAGAGGAATTATCTACTTCATGATCTAGAGTTAGCGTGAAGATCATTTTCGCGCTTAAAGATATGGAGGCACTATCTATATGGGGAGAAAGTGGAGATATATTAGGACCATAAAAGCCTTAAATATTTCTTCACTCAAAAGAACTCAACATGCGGCGGCGTGACGTTGGCTCGAGCTATTGAAAGACTACGATTACACTATTCAATACCATCCTGGAAGCGAACGTGGTAGGTGACGCGTTGAGTAGAAGATCATATGCTGAGGAATGAGTACGATGATGTCAAGTATACGATAGAGCCAACTTTAATAGAAAAAGTTAAGGTTACTCAAGCCACCAGGCAGGATGATGCTTATGAAGAAGAAAGTACAAGAAGGTGCTATTTAGGGCGAGAATTGATGAAAAAGGAATACTTGAGTTCACTCTAGACTTTGTGTTCTAACGACTACGATTTGAAGTACAAGATTATGATGGAGGCACACAATACACCATTTTCAATCCATCACGGAAGTACTAAAATGTATCGTGATTTTCACATACATTTTGGTGGAACAATATGAAGAGAGATTGCAAAGTTTATCTCGATGTGTTTAACTTGTCAGCGTGTAAGAGCCAGAGCATCTAGTACCTAAGGGCCGTTGCAACCACTTGAGATTCCGAAATGGAAGTGGGAACACATTACCATGGATTTTAATTACGGGTCTTCTACGGTTTCTCAAGGCATCAATGTCATTTGGGTTATTGTTGATAGATTAACCAAGTCTGCTCATTTCTTGCCGATACGGGAGACTTATTCCCTTGAACGTATTACTAGTATATATGTTAATGGGATTGTGAGGTTGCATGGCATGCCAGTATCCATAGTTTCGGATAGTGACCCAAGATTCACTTCAAGATTTTGGGTCAGCTTGTAAAAAGCTATGGGCGCAGTTCACGATTGATTCGACAAGATACCATCCTCAAGCAGACGGACAATCGAGAGGACTATTCAAACTCTTGAAGATCTATTAAGACTCTGTGTCCTAGACTTCAAGGGCAGTCGGGATAAGTATTTACCATTGGTGTAATTCTCCTACAACAACAGTTATCAGGCAAGTATAGGTGTGGCTCCATTTAAAGCATTATATGGACGAAAGTGTCGCTCTCTAGTATGTTGGGATGAGGTGGGTGAAGCAACATTGTTGGGACCCGAGTTAGTACGTATGACTACCGAAAAGATCCAAATAATTCGACAACGTATACAAATGGCACAAGATCGACAAAAGAGTTATGCGGATCTTCATCGAAAGGACGTGGAATTTAGTATGTATTGTTGCGAGTTGCTCCATGGAAGGGAGTTACAAGATTTGGGAAGAGAGGAAAGCTCAATCCACGATTTATTGGTCCATTTCAAATTCTTGACCGAGTAGGAAATGTAGCCTATAGACTCGTGTTACTCTCAAAGTATGTCTCGTGTTCATAATGTGTTTCACATATATCGTACTTAGTAAATATGTGAAAGACCCAAACCACGTTATAGAGTTAGAACCGGGACGAGATAGCCAAGACTTAACGTCTGAAGAGGTACTGTCAAGATCTTGGATAGGAAGGAGCATGTCCTACACGACAAAGGTCATACCACAAGTTAAAGTTACGTGGAGGAATCATGCTATAGAGAAATGACACAGGAATTGGAAAGCGGAAATGAAAGCGAGTTATCCTCACCTTTTGAAACACAGTGCACGTACATCAATTTTGAGGGACGAAATTTCATAAGGAGGGAGGTTGTAAGACCCCAACTTATTATTAATGAAATTTAATTTTCTATTTATTATTTTGAAATAGTAAGGGTTGATTTGATTAATGTGGATAGTTATGGGTAAAATACGCAAAAATATTTCAAAATAAGCAAGTGGTTATAAAATATTCATTGTTGTCGGGAATATTCGTTTGGTCGTGGAATATTAAATCTTTGTCGGGGAATATTTATGCGGCATTTGCTGACCGTGTGTGGGCCCCATAACGGAAAAAGCGATTGGATGAAGAAAGCGAAAGCAAATATAAGTTGTTTAAAAATAACGGCGTAGTTATTACAATTATCTTGTTAAAATACCGGTGGTTAAAGCAGTAGAAGAGATAGCTGCGGTATTGCACCAATTATTGATTCTTACGTAAAAAGGCACTACTCAATAATGGTTACGATAATTCTTATTCGATTATTTTATTTTATTGATTTAATAATTGCTGCGTTGATATTTTATATTCTTTGTTGTTTCAATAATTGTCATTACTACAGTATTTTTCATTATCGAAGCAATAATTCATATTATCCGAATAATATTATTAGATAACATTATTGGCAATGTCTAGAAAGTTACATCTAAGAAGAGGTTTGGTCACCTAATTGCGCCAAGAAGGAGAAATTCTTATTGAAAAGCCCCTCTTTCTGAGGAGGCTGCACGGTTGTCAATATTGTGATTACGTAATATTATTTGTGAATAATTAATTATTGATTCATATGATGAGGAAAATATTGATTTTATGTGGATATAGATGGAGAAAAATTTTAATGTGACAATTGTTGAAAATGGAAATTTTATCTTTTTCTGATAAAATAATTCATTTAAATATATTATTATATTTTAATAATATAATAATGATGATATTTTTACGATGAATGTGTGATATATGAGTATATGTGGAGGAGAAGTATTTTTGTTACCAAAAATATTTAAAGCATGTTTTATGTGTCGGTGGACCCCATTTCGTGACTGAAATTTGATTATAGCCTGTAAAATCGTCCGTTTGTGGGTTTCGATCAATTTCTTCTTGGAATTTGGAAAACCTTTCTTCTGTAAAGTTGTAGAGAATTTAATTTCCTATAAAACCTCGTGAAATTTGAATTTTCTGATAAAAGGGCTATTTATTATGAATTATTGAAGTTCCGAAGCTCCGAAATAATTGATTTTTGGAAGATTAAAATAATTTAAATAAGAAAAACGTTTTTTGTGTTTGGTGGGCATCTTTAACATGTGATAGAGACTGAATTTAGATGCTTGGATGCGTAGAAAGATGTGGAAAAATAAATAATATTAATTTATTAAATTTTCTACTTTGGTGTTCTAACCATTTTCCTATAAATAGGGTGCTTAGGTTAGAATTGAAAATAACACCAGAAACTGAAGTTTTCTCTCTCTATATTATCAAGCGTATTCTTATGAGTATTTTGACTATATTTTGAGTATTTCTATACTGATTGCAAGTTCAAGTCATAGCTTTATATCAGGTGTTTCAAATTAGAAATCTTGATCTTTCGAGGTAAGGATATTTTTTTTTTAGTAATGATATTATTTCTTCAATATCATTATGTTGAAATATTGATCCGAAGTTTTATCAAATTTGGAACTTTTGGTGTCTGGAGTTATTATTCACGTATATGGCTTTATTCACGATACGATTAATTATTCACGAATACTAAGACTATTCATCAAAAATGAAAATTTTCCCTTTTCGTCTAAAATATCTATTGTGGATACTAGCTTTGATTGTATCCATGTTTTGATCATTCTTGAATTTTACACCACTATGATTATTTTTGAGGTATGGATAAAACAAAGTACGAATCCTTAATCCTTGTCATTTTGTTTCATTGGATTCGTTTATTTAAAAATATTTTTCATCATCCTCAGTCTTAAATGATTATTATTATTGAATATCTTTGGCCTGTAGTGTAAAGATGAATGATTTCTGATGAATATCTTTGGCCCATAGTGCAAAGATGAACAAGTGTTTAGATGAACATGACCAACTGATGAATATCTTTGGCATGTAGTGCAAAGATGAATATTTGATTCCAGATATATATTGATTGATGTTACAGGGATAAAAGATAGATGATGAACTTTTAAATTCATACATAGAAGATAGTAGTTTGCATTCTCTACTTAACTCTTCTAATGAATTATTATTTTCGCTGCGAATATTGATTTAAAACTCGTTGTCTATTGTATTCTATTAGATTTTTTCCCTGTTGAAGACTAATGATAATTTGTTGTATATTATCTTAGTCATAATATTCTTTACTGGGCTAGTTGAGCTCACCCTTTTTCTTTTTGTTCCATTTTTCTTCTCAGGAGGCGAGAATATAGCTAGTACGAGTCGGGGTATGGAATGAAGGTTCTAGAGAGAGTTGTTTAGTAGTCCTCACCATTTTTGTAAAATAATGTATCAATAAATGTGATGAGGATTTATTTGAGTATAGATATTGTCTAGAAGATAATATTTGTATTCAAACTCACAGTTTTACTGTTGTAATAATAAAGTTGTAGTTGTTTATGTACCATGTATTGACAACTCAGAATGGGTGATGTATACCTATTTTGGGGGAGTCACACAAAGCATCTTCGAGAAAATAATATACACAGCAATGCCAAATTACAAGCTAATTACAGCTGAAAATGTCCATCACGGAAACCAGATCTAGATTAAGGAGACTGAATCTGTGATCACATGATTCCTAGGCTCACATGATACCGTAGTTTATATAAAAACTGTAAGCAGTTATATATGTAAAAGCTATATATATATATATATATATACATACATACATGATCAACCACCACGAATCACCTCCACGGGAGATCAAAAATGTAAATATATAAAAAGCGGTAAATATATATAGAGACATGATCAACCACCACGAAGCACCTCCATGGGGGATCAGAAATATAAATAAAGCAGTAAAAACAATCAACCACCACGAAGTAAACTCCAGGCGAGACGAAATGTAAAGAAAGCAATAAAAGGCCATGAAGTAAACTCCAGGTTGGATAGAAATGTAAAATATATTTATATATATATATATATATATATATATATATATATATATATATATATATATATATATATAAGCAATAAATGCTATGGACGTGAGTCCAGGCTCAATTGAGTCATTATTAGATAATGTTAGTCCATATATATATATATAAACATATATACAAAAATAAAATAAAAAGACACGGACCAAAGTCCGGGCATACACACGCAACACGACTCTCAACGTGAAGAACAATGTGTGCAAAATGTGGAGAAAAGGCTTTACAAGGTGTAAGAAGGCTTACAGTGGACTGCCAAAGAAGACTTCTATAGCTTTAAATGGATGAAAACTCAGCTTCCGTCGGTAAAAATATAGCAATATATGAGCTCACAAGTGTTTAAAACGAGAAAACACTCAATTTATGGTGTGTACAGAGCAAATTTGACATGGCTTCCTCGCCGCATTCTCTTTTTAAAATGGCCACCCCAAGCCCTCTATTTATAGAGGGGGGAGCCGCAGGTGTACCTGCGGAAGCTGCAGATGTACCTGCGGAAGCTGCAGATGTACCTGCGGCTGCCTAGGGTGCCCTGGGCTCCGCAGGTCCTGTCATCTCGAAGTACGTGCACATATGCAACATGATGTCTGCTCGATCTTTTAGAACTTTAATCTGGGCATCTCATTGAGGTGTATAAGACCTGTTTCAGAGTGCTATTGTCGAGAGCTACACAAATGACATGGGATTAGAGGTTGTAAGAAGTCAAGAAGATGGGACCATGCCCTTGGTCTTCAAGCTTCAAATTCCATCTGGTGTGCTGTCCTATGTAGTAGTCACTCGGGATTGCAGCTATTTGGTTCTTGTGGGACATTACTGTGAGGAATGTATGTTGAAATGTGTAGAGACGGCGCGCATGTTGAATCGAGGTGGCAAAATGATGATTTTTACCCTCACCGGGGTTATCTTCGGTTTGAGCTGATAAAGTAATCGTTGCTCAGGGTTATCTCTGAGATTGGACTGTTGCAAGTGCTGAATGTCCTCAGGGTTATCTCTGAGGTGTGCCTGACCCCATGGGATTATCTCCGGGTTTGGACTGAGTGTCTCGGGATTACTTCCGAGGTTGAAGCTGACTGCAAGGGTTGAAATGAGCATCTCCAGGGTTAACTCCTAAACTGCAACTGCACTCCTCGGGGTTATCTCCGAGGTTGAGACTTAAATTCCTGGTGTTGTTTCCAGGATAAAAAATCTCGGGGTTATCTCCGAGATTGAAGAAACTTCTTTGGTAGGATTTTCGGAACTGGAACTATTTTGTCCTCCAGGGTTATCACTGAAAGATGATTCTTCCCTCTTGTAATGTTAGTAACAGGAATACAAAATTTCTAGTGTCTATAGATGCCCCTCTTTATCATATTCATGCAATGCAAGGGCATAGATAGGATAAAGAATACTAGACACTTGAAATGTGACAAGATAATCATGATGCAATGTACAGTAGCATGATGCAAATGTATGATGTATGTGGCTTGTTGGACTGTTCTCCAATGGAATGTGATGACTATTTTCTCCCACACCTTCTGATGGGGACTGGAGTTATCACTGACCACTCTGACGAATTGTTTGGATGTGTGATCCAAAGTTACTAGGAACTTCTAGGATGTTGACGTTGGGGTTATCACCAAAGTCCTTAGTCCTTGGTATAAACTTTCCATTGAGGATGTATCCCTCATGTACAAGAGACTCTGGGGATAGAGCTTTGTCTGTTGAGGGTGTGTATAACATATTCCATCATCGGTCCTCCCCGATGAGGATGTTCTTCCCAGGTTTATTCCTCTAGGACCTTTCACTATTCTATCGGAGTTACTACCAACAGTCTATGTTGTCAGGGTTGCCTGACCTTTATTGACATGTGCATCAACGGATGAGATCCATGCTAGAAAGTGTTAAGGCTACTTGATCTTCATTGACATGTGCATCAACGGATGAAATTCCCATTGGGGAGAGGTATTTTGGAGTTACGACCCCAAACTGATGGCATTGGACCTTTGTGAGGTATTTTCGAGTGTAATTTGTAACTGTTGTGATCATTGATATAGTAAACCTTGGGTTTGGGCTAATACCAATGAGTGACAAGTAGACCTGTAGTTTGGTCTCTGAAAACCAGGATTTTAGGCTATTCCGCTCAATCGCGTAGCATTTTTATTCCTGATTTAGCCTCTTCAGCTTATGAGATCTCCTTTGCAACTCGAACTGGACTGAGCCAAAGGGGTGGGCCCCACCTAAGGGAGCTGCAGGTACACTTGTGGCCAACCGTAGGTGGATTTAAGCTGCATGCTACTTTCATTATTCATTTCCAAGTTGCGCCATACAGGAAATCCGAGAGCTCTTCTTCAGATTTGTTGAGTTCAGGCGTCTTTCTACAAATTCTATCATCGTACAAGTGTTCTACACTGTCCTGGTAACGTATGCATGTCTTCTTTTCCAGTTTTTATCCGTTAAAAAATTGATTATCACATGAAATGCTTCTAAACACATAGTAGTGAATATGCATGCTCATATGACTTGATAAAAAATGTTCAACATAGTAAATGTTAGTATTTAACCATGCTGAATACAATGATGTGAAAAAAAATTGACTTTTGAAATAGTCAAATTGGCACCTTTTTCTGCTATTTTTTATCCTCTTTGAGGACAAATGAGCTAAGGTGAAAAATCAAGGTAATCCTGGTAATTAGGCTACATATATGTATGCATGTAGGATGTTTATGACTGTGGGAAGGTATGCTACTGAATGGCCACATAGTCATGCCTATGTGCATGTGGATAGTCCTATTTATAAAGGGAACTATGGCAAATTTTTTCAAAATGTAGGCATTGTATAGACATGCATTTTTAACTTTATTGTAGGCATATGTTAAAATAATGCATGCATGCATGTAGTCATAAAATACATTTGAAAAAGCTCCAGGTTAGAATTTACCACACCCTTTCTGAGGTGATTTGTAGACTTGTGTCCAGATATATGGATCCGAATCAGCCGAGTAGTTCCCGCAGGACCACTTCAGGTGTGCGGAGGTGGGCTTCTGATGTGCCTCGACCCCGTTTAGTTAGATAGCCTCGTCGTCTGGCAGAGGCGGTGATACGTCATGTCTGGGTTGAGGTACCTGATGTTAAGGACGAGGAGGAGGATGTAACGGTTGCAGACCCCGCTCCTACAGCTCATGTTCCCTGTAGGGATCTTTCAGGCATTCAGGTGATGATCCCAGAGCTTCTGGGTGATTTAAGTCGACACCCCTCAGTTTACTTGCATGAAAACGACGTACAAGCTGGATTTTGATCTTACTTTTTCCCCTATTGATGATGAGTAAAGGTTCTGATGTTGATCTGCTTTGTAATGCAAGTTCCCAGCTTCACACAGCCTAGAGGTAACTGGTTCAGCATTCACTCCATGTATCAGGCTCTGCATCCTGACTATCGAGTGATTGTGCATGGCTGGGGTTTTGGGGTGTTCTTTTCCATCCTTCCCCTTCATTGTCCCTGGGGTTGTCACAGGATATTGTCTGAGCGCGGATTTCACCAGACTCAGTCTCTACATTTGTTAGACTGTGAGGTGATGATGACGCCGATGGATTGGCGATTTATCACAGGTATGGAGTTTGGAGGGGTGTCAGTGCCATGTATGGCGAATATTACCCCGACTGTCGTTAGATCCTTTCTAGGAGTCCCAGCTGAGGCGCTCAAGAGTAGGACAGTCCGTACAGGTCCTTTGAGCATAGATGCTATGAGCAGGCTATTGAGTGAGCCTATACCCAATGATGTGAAAGTCAAGAACCGCATTCTTCAGCGATTATTCCTGATAATCATTAGGGGCTGCTTCATAGCAGATAACTCTTCCATGGTATCATTAGCTTTGGTGAGCGCCACATACCCCAGATGTAAAATCCAGGCTCATCGAACAGAGTCCGACAACAGTTTATATATATAAGTATATATATATATATATATATATATATATATATATATATATATATATAAAAGAAAATAAATGCTCCGGATGTGAGTCTAGGCTCAATCGAGGCATAACTCGATAATGTTAGCCCATATATATCTATCTATATATATATATATATATATATATATATATACAAAATGAAATAAAAGCCACGGACCGAAGTCCAGGCATACACACACAACACGACTCTCAATATGAAGAACAATGTGTGGAAAGTAGAAGAGAAAGCGTTTAAAGGGTGTAAGAAGGCTTACAGTGGACTGCCAAAGAAGACTTCTATAGCTTGAAATGGATGAACACTCGGCTCCCGCCGATAAAAATATGACTAAATATAAGTTCACATGTGTTTAAAATGAGAAAGCACTCGGTTTAGGGGGTGTACAGAGCAAATTGGACAAGGTTTCATCGCCATTTTCTCTTATAAAATGGCCATCCCAAGCCCTCTATTTATAGAAGGGGGAGTCGCAGGTACACCTGTGGTAGCCGCAGATGTACCTGTGGCTGCCCGGGGTGCCTCGGGCTCCGCGGGTCTCGCCATCTCAAAATACGTGCACACGTGCAACGTGTTGTCCGTTCGAAGTTGCAGAACTTCAATCCAAGCCTCCGATTGAGGTGTATAAGACCTTTTATGGAGTGCTAATGTCGAGAGCTACACAAATGACATGGGATTAGAGGTTGTTAGAAGTCAGGAAGATGAGACCATGCCTTTGGTCTTCAAGCTTCAAGAGGGGCATCCGGTGTGCTGTCCTGTGTAGTAGTAACTCGAGATAGCAGCTATTCTATTCTTATAAGACACTGCTGTGTAGAATGTATGTTGAACTATTGTTGAGACGGCGCAATGTGGGATCGAGGAGGAAAAATGACGATTTTTCCTTTCACCGGGGTTATCTCCAGTTTGGGCGGATAAAGCAGTCGTTGCTCATGGTTATCTCTGAGATTGGGCTACTATAAGCACTAGATGTCCTTAGGGTTATATCTAAGGTGTGCCTGACCTTCTGGGGTTATCTCCGGGTTTGGGACTGAGTGCGTCGGGGTTATCTTTGAGGTTGAAGCTGATTGCTGGGGGTTAGAACGAGCATCTCCGGGGTTATCTCCAGACTGCAACTGCACTCCTCGGGGTTATGTCTGAGGTTGACACTATTTTTCCTGGTGTTATTTCCGGGACTGAGACTGAGTATCTCGGGGTTATCTCCGAGATGAAAAGGCATTCTCTGGTGTGATTTCTGGTATGGAGCTGAGCTGTCCTCCAGGGTTATCTCTGAAAGACGATTCTGCCCTCCTGAAATGTTAGTAATAGGTATGTAAAAAATTTGAGTGTCTACAGATGCCCCTCTTTATTATATTCATGCAATGCAATGGCATGGATAGGATAAAGAATACTAGACACTTGAAATGCAACAAAATGATCATTATGCAAATATATGTGGTTTGTTGGATTGTTCTCCAACGTGGTGGGATAATTGCCGGCTCCCCTTGACTTCTACCGAGATTGACAGTTATTATTGACAACCTTAATGAACTGTGTTGAACGTGCAATCCAATGCTCTCAGGAGCTTCCAGAATGTTGACGTTGGGGTTATCACCAAAGTCCTTAATCCTTGATACATACTTCATATTGAAGATGCATCTCCCTTGTACCAGAGACTCTGTGGGGATAGAGCTTTGTATGTTGAGGATGTGTATAACATATTCCATCATCAGTCCTCCCCGATGAGGATGTTCTATCCTGGTTCATATTGCCAGGTTTTTCTGCTGCTCTGTTGGAGTTACTGCCAACAGTCAATGTTGTCAGGGTTGACTGACCTTCATTGACATGTGCATCAACGGATGAGATCCCTGCTAGGGATAATGTCAAGGTTGCTTGACCTTCATCGACGTGTGCATCAACGGATGGATTGTATGAAAACCCGTTTGGGAAAAGGTTTTAGGGCTACGACCCTGAATTGATGGCATCAGACCTTCGTGAGGTATTGCCCAATGTAGTTTTCAATGGCTAAGATCATTGGTATAGTGTACCCTGTGTTTGGGTGAATTCCAATGAGTGATATGTAAAGCCACAACTTAACCCGTGAAAACCAGGATTTCAGGCTAGTCTGCTCAATTGTGTAGCGTTTTTATTCCTAATTTGGCCATTTCAGCTTGTGAGAACTCCTTTGCAACTCGAATCGGACCAGAAATGGGAGAGGACTCCACCGGAGGGAGCCACACGACACTACTGGCGACCAGCATAGGTACACCTGCGACCAACTGTGGGTACTTTAAACCTTCAGGTTGCTTTCACAAGTAATTTTCACGTTGCGCCGCGAAGGAAATCCAAGAGCTCTTCTTTAGATTTGTTGAGTTTGGGCATCTTTCTGCAAATTCTGTCACCGTACAAGTGTTCTACACTATCTTGGTAATGTATGCATATCTTCTTTTCCAGTTTTTATCCATTGGAAAATGACTTATGATATAAAATGCGTCTAAACACATAGTAGTGAATATGCATGCTCATATGATGTGATAAAAATATTCAACATAGCAAATGTTAGTATTAAACCATGTTGAACATAATGATGTGTAAAAATCTAACTTTTGAAACAATCAAATTGGCACCTTTTTTCTGCTATTTCTTATCCTATTTGAGGACAAATGAGCTAAGGTGAAAAATCAAAATAATCCTGGTAATTAAGCTACCCTTATGGATTTTTACTTTGTTGTATTAATACATGTAGGATATTTATGACTATGGGTAGGTATGCTACTGAATGGTCACCTAGTCATGCCTATGTGTTACATGCGTGTTACATGCGGCGAACAGATATTTCCATTCAATTCACAAACCTAATTTTTCACCATGCAAATAACTAAGTCACATGATATCATGCCCAGTTCTAACCCTAGAATTCCTCTTCCAATTCCTTCTAGAGTAACAAAGTAATTACTGATCAAATAATTAAGCAATAAGCACAAGACAAGATAAACAACTCACTTTAACATAAATAATTAGAATATAATGAATAACTAATTCATAGCCATAAAAAGTTCAATTGAAATCTCAAAAATAGTTAGTTCATAATTAATGAATTAAAACCAAGAATCCACAAATTGAATAGACATCAAAAGATAAAAGTAAGATGAGAGAAGAGAATAGAACTACATTTGTCGCAAATCGATGCTCCCTCTTGCTCTTGCTCTTGATCTTCAATGGTCTCCAAGTTGCTTCAATCTCCAAAACTAATAAGAACTAGGGTTATTTTCTAATCTAAAGGAGTGTTTTTCTAGGCTAAGCTATGTAATCTCCCCTTATTTTATGCCTTACATCATGTATTTATAGGTTACAAGTCCAATTTTAGCTTAGAACAAACCCAATCCTATTTGGAGTCAAAAGGTGTCAAAATTCGCCCAAAACGCGTCAGATCACCGCACCAAACCCTTCCCCAGCCTTGTGGCTTGGGCAACGGCTGTTGAGTCGCCCCCCTAGCGCCCTTGGCCAGCATAGGCAAAAATGGGCGCCTTGGCCGGCCGGCCCAAAATCGACATTTTCTACTCAGGTGTCCTTTGGGAAAATGACCATAACTTCTTCGTCCGAACTCCGATTTTGATTATTCAAGATGTTCCGGAAAGAGGAGAAGTAGATCTACAACTTTCATTCTTAAAGTTTGTCGAAATAATGTTAGGAGCTATAGTCAAATTGGCTCCGAAGTGGCTCTTTGTGTAAATGGCAAGTCAAAACGCGAATCTAGCCACCCCAAACATCGATCCATGTAACTTTTGTCCCAATTCCTATAAAATAACATAAAACATGCATGAATAGACACAAACACATAAAAACATCCTAAAAGACTTAAGAACAACAATAAATTAAGCCCGAATGTATCCAATTCATGGGTATAAAACTCACTCATCAAATACCCCCAAACTTAAATCTTTGCTTGTCCTCAAGCAAAAAAACAAAAAATGTTATGCAATGCAATGTAATGAAACTAATCTATATGCCTACTGAATCCAACAAAGAATGAGCGAAACAAGTCTATTCAACGGCCTTAAGCGAAATCAAGTAAACATGATAATACATCATATTAAAACAAATCAAGTAATTTCCCAATCAATCATCAAATCTTAGATCGTTATCAACGATATAGTAGTGCGTGTGTGCTCCACAACAATGTTAACTCGATATAAAATCAAATTTAAGACATAATAGATATCTTTGAAGGCATCATACGATTGCAAATTCACAAAATTCACGAACAAGCTATATCCAACTAAAGTCAAACATCCACCAAGTTCAAGAGTCCAATCTGGGATACTTATGCTTTACTTTTCATTACGAGGGCTTTTTTGCTCTTTTCCGCTTTTATTAATTTTTTTTAAACCATAATCGTGCAATGTCTCATTCCATTAGGCTAATGGTGTCACCCCTTAGCGAGCTTTAGACCAACGACTCCCTGGACCTATATAAGACCTTAGGCGCTTAGGTTTTAAGATACCCCTTCATGCGTGCTTTACTCAAGTAACAAAGGCCCGAAACAAAACTAGCCACGGTAAATTTTATTTTATTTTATTTTTCTCTTTTTTTTATAGATGGTTGGTGAGTGCGTTTTACGCTCCATCTCACGCTTGTGTTTATGGGGAGTGTTTCTCCTCAACCCACCACAAGACTCAACATATTTTTTTTTAAAGCTTATATACCCCAAAATTTCCCCCCAAACTTAAGTTTTTATCAAAATTTAGCCATCTCCCGCTTTATTCATGTCTTTTCATTCCTTCACACTAGTATTATACTTAAGAAATCCATTATGTATCAATTTAAACTTAATCAGTTAATATAGCTGTTATTAACGTGTTAACCTTGATTATACCAGTTTCAAACCAGAAAAGATTCAATTCATAACAAGAAATCACATGAAAGCCTGAATATTCAATACTATACTTATCTACTTAACTCCGGCCTCATCATTGGCCAAAATAGACTTTTACTATCTAACAGCTTGAAATCATGCAAATATAAACTAAGCGCAACAAACATAGTAAACTAACTACTATTTTGCGATTTTAAATTTTTTTTTTTTGAAACAAAAAGCGAATGCAAAAACTAAATGTAAATAAACGAAAACATAACGAACTACAATGTAAATAACTAACTATATGCAATACAACACTAAAATGCCCCCAAACTTAAACTAGACATTGTCTCAATGGCTCTGATAGAAAAAAATTAAAGCAGAGGACTTCCACGAAAATATAGCCATCTTCCTCTTTGTCCGCTAAGTTTGGAGAATAAAGCTAAGACATGGAACAAATTGGGCACCACACTTGAATTTGACTTGAATAACCTGTAAAACCATGATAGAAGCAATTTTATTAAATCCTAAATAAATGCAAATTCCAAACTACTAATATAAAACTTAATAAAAATTAAAAATAAAAATTAAACTTGGGTTGCCTCCCAATAAGCGCTTGTTTTATAGTCTCAGCCTGACTTCTTCAATTCTCTATCCAATTCCCCTACGAAAGTTGAGGAACCCTCCATCCATCGAAAATAATATAGCTTTTGGTAGGTTCCCATTTGTAATAGCCATTGTATTAAAGTCACCTAGAATGCTTTCTTGAGATAATATCACATTCAAGAACGTCCAGCATCTAGGTGGTTTCTCCATTGTGTTCTGCGAATATATTTTGGCATAGAGGCTTGTCGACACAACAATTTCTTCTTCTATCTTCTCTAGCTCATCGCACCATGGTTTCGAAGGTGTACTTGCTTTTACATCACAGAGAGTATTGCCGACGACATGACTACTAATCGGACAAGGTTTTGCAAATCTAATCGGACTCTTGAACTGTGGAGGAGAAGGCACTTGAGGCATAAATAACATTGGCTCATCATCATTGGTTCTCACAATTAGTTCTTCACCGACCTTGTTGTCATTATCCCACTTGTCTCCTCTTTTTCATCTCGTGGCTCATCCAGGTTGTAGATTTGGCTCGGGCTCACCATCGGCCTCGGAATCCATGTCATAGGGCTGTGTATTGAGGATTCGTTGTTCAACGATGTCATGCTATCTGTTCCACTTGATTTTCCAAATTCTTGATCAACGCCCTTGGCTTTGCAAATTCAAATTTACTTGATTCATTTTCTTGTCTTGTTCCTCATTCCTTTTTTGAAGCTTTAATAAATTTTTCCAAGGCTTCCTCCCAATTTGAATGTTCTTCTGTTGTAGTGGAGGTGGACACAAGAAATCCTGTGGGTATGTTGGACTTGGAGCATAAAATTGATCTTGATTGTTACTCCATGAAAATCCGGGTGATACCCCAATCCTCGATGATAGTTGTTGGGATAGACATAATTATTGGGGTAATCACCACTATACCTGCACTTACATCGAACCCGATGGTGCATTGATGACTCATATGATTTCAAAGACAATAGTCACAAGCAACCACCATACTTTGACGACGTTGAGCTTCAAAAGCTTCAAACATCCTCGAAAGTGTCTCAATCTGGCCGACAATGCGAGAAAGTTTCTAGTCTTTCAATCTCCACTCCCCTTGGTTGAGTCATGTTAGTGTATGGCCATTGATACACAAAGTCATCCATGGTACTTCAAAAGAGAGAAATATAGAAAGAGAATTAAAATATAAAATAAAAATGTTTAAATTAAGACTAATTTGAGTGAAATTAATATTGGTAAATAATTATTAAATTAATTCCCTTAGAACGCAATAAAAACTTGTTGATCGATTTGTAATCAATGAATACGTGCAAGTATACACAATCAACAAGTAATAAAGTGAAAGTAGAGTATCGTTCCCACGAGGAAGTATTTAATAAAAATCACCAAGTACTAATTCTTAACCAAACTAATTTTATTTAAACAATCTCAAATCGTGTTTTTTCTAATTAAGAAAACTAAATTAACTAATTAAAACTAAGATTTTAACAAATGAATTCAAATAAATAAAGATTAAGACTTCAATATCCCCAATTATGAATTATAAATCAATTATCCAATTATCCCAATTATTATGCCCTCGAATTGTTAACAGAATTCTCAAATGCCAAAAGTCCTTTTCCAAGTGATCAATTGCCTTCTATTTAATCCAGATTAATCTTGCTATATTCCTATGCAAAACAATTGAATTAAACTCTTTCCAATCCCAATTCCTTACGTGTTACATACGTAAATGAGATATTTCCATTCAATTCACAAACCTAATTTTTCACCATGCAAATAACTAAGTCACATGATATCATGCCCGATTCTAACCCTATAATTCCTCTTCCAATTCCTTCTAGAGTAACAAAGTAATTAATTGATCAAATAATTAAGCAATAAGCACAAGACAAGATAAACAACTCACTTTAACATAAATAATTAGAATATAATGAATAACTAATTCATAGCCATAAAAAGTTCAATTGAAATCTCAAAAATAGTTAGTTCATAATTAATGAATTAAAACCAAGAATCCACAAACCGAATAGACATCAAAAGATAAAAGTAAGATGAGAGAAGAGAATAGAATCTGTTGTCGCTAAATCGATGCTCTCTCTCTTTGCTCTTGCTCTCGATCTTCAATGGTCTCCAAGTTGCTTCAATCTCCAAAACTAATAAGAACTAGGGTTATTTTCTAATCTAAAGGAGTGTTTTTCTAGGCTAAGCTATGTAATCTCCCTTATTTTATGCCTTACATCATGTATTTATAGGTTACAAGTCCAATTTTTAGCTTAGAACAAACCCAATCCTATTTGAGTCAAAAGGTGTCAAAATCACCCAAAACGCATCCAGCCGCACCAAAACCCTTCCCCCATACCAAATACTGAAGCAACGACGCTGAGTTCGCCCCCTAGCCCCCGACCGGCATGAGCATAGGCCAAAAATGGGTGCCCTGATTATTGGCCCAAAATCTGACATTTTCTGCTCCGACGTCCTTTGGGAAAATGACCATAACGTCTTCGTCCGAACTCCGATTTTGATGATTCAAGATGTTCCGGAAAGAGGAGAAGTAGATCTACAACTTTCATTCTTGAAGTGTGCCGAAATAATGTCAGGAGCTATAGTCAAATTGGCTCCGAAGTGGCTGCTGTGTAAATGGCAAGCCGAAAACGCGAATCTAGCCACCCCAAACATCGATCCATGTAACTTTTGTCCCAATTCCTATAAAATAACATAAAACATGCATGAATAGACATAAACACATAAAAATATCCTAAAAGACTTAAGAACAACAATAAATTAAGCCCGAATGTATCCAATTCATGGGTATAAAACTCACTCATCACCTATCCACGAGAACATCGATGGCATCATTCCATACTGACGGAGGTCCTTGTAGCTGAGGGTTTCACTCATTTTCGCTTACAACTGGAGTTATTGATAGCTGATGCCATTACCTGGATTCCCTATTCCGGGGAGCACTTGGCCATTGGTTTTGAGGATGGATACCCGACTGGTGTCGAGTATGTGAATTCCACCCATAGGATTCCTATCTTTACAGATGGAGGATGTGAGCTCTATTTAGGAGAGCGAGCTATTAGGAGCACCACAGGTGAGATTTGTATACCGATCTTGCCTCTTGTCAGGCGTTATTAGCCTGTTTCACAGTCACCCATTATTGATATCCCCTTGATGGGTGTTGACGGTTTCACACCGTCAGAGGGTCCACATACCCAGGCTACATTCTAGCATTGGTGGTCCCTCGCATAATCCGAGCCTGCACTGCTGCTATATGGGTTTATGGGGATATGGTTCCCGGATCCGTGATGATGATGGATTGGATGGCCCGTGTCGAGATCGACTCATTTGACATGATTGATATTTGACCGGCGGTTGGACCGCATACATTTCTTTATCTCGACACTTGGGTAGAGATTGGCAGAGGAGATACATTTGATCCTTCCACTGTGAGGCCGCCCCTCGATGACCCATATAGTTTTGCCGGTGAAGATCCTTTATTGTATAGGCCTGACATCCCTGTTGATGGAGATCCAGTGACTCAGAAGGAGTTACATCAGGTGGACATGATTGATGATGTAGACATTGACACCATTGTCTTCTTCTGATGTATATTCTCGTTATATCTTTTGATAGGCCTCTGTTAGACACTGGGTGGTTGTGCCCCATTCTCGTTATATCTTTTGATAGGCCTCTATTAGTAGTTGGGCTTCTGTGCCCCATTTCCCTGTATTTTTAGATGTACAGAGATGTATTAGATAATGATGTACTTAGGAATGTATTTATTATTATTCCCTACATCATATTGCCATCTATTGTTGATCATGCATGTATTATGTTATGCATATGTATATATGTCCAGAAATATTCAGCATTGACCCCTGGATGGTCTTATGACACGGCCCGCACAGATGTCTTCTTCGACAGTTAGCCATATTGATCATACCCCACCAGTATTGGTGGCATCCCTTCTAAGATCGTGGTATGATAGTATGTCACCTTCAGACATGGTGACTATAGATCGGTTATTGCAGCATACTATGACTCTCCTAATGTTTCAGGTTCCCGCAGGCTTTGTAAAGAGTATGCTGGAGCATTGGATACCGGAAAGGCAGGTTTTCTGGTTTGGTATCCATAAGTTAACTCCTACCTTAGAAGAGTGTGCACGGTTGATGGCGTTGCTTAACGATGCACCTTTTCACATGATGGCTATATTATACATGAATGATTACGATTTATGACTCCTCACCGGTGAGGCGTAGAGTTGTGCAGGATGAGATCACATCCGACCACGTGATATCTAAGCATTTTCCGATGGACAGATTTGGCTCAGAGGATAGCTATACACGACACTCCTGGGATTTTACTATGCTGGAGGATCATTGGCATTTGGCCAGAGTAGACATACTACTACTGTGTGTATTGTCATATGTATATATGCCACTGTACATGGATAAGCTGGACATTGGCGTCATTATGGTAGTGAGAGCTCTCAGGGAAGGTCACACCATTGTGCCGATGATTGTCGCAGAGACACTGAGGTCGGCCACATATTGCAGCACCTACCCTACAGGGGTATTCATAGGTAGTTCGGTAATGTTTTACGTATGGTTTATGTCACGCTTGAGACCGATTGGCATATTCTGATGGCATGGG
Organism: Panax ginseng; assembly: GCA_020205605.1. Taxonomy (NCBI): domain Eukaryota; kingdom Viridiplantae; phylum Streptophyta; class Magnoliopsida; order Apiales; family Araliaceae; genus Panax; species Panax ginseng. Next base: position 107,363,532 of record CM035131.1, on the reverse strand, counting down.
TATTGTTTTACCCATGAGATAGCTATGTCATACTCCTTTTAGTCTACAAAGTGTACAGATCCTGTATCTTGGTCCATTTTCCTGGCAGGGATTGGAGATCCATTTGATATATTGCCGTGTACAGGGCTCAGTTCACCCTACAGCTTCATCACTCATGCTCCAGGCATGGATTATCTCCCTCTAGCTGGTTTGAGGGGCATGACTACTTACCACCCACTGGCTGTGATGTGTCAGTTTGACCAGTTCTAGGACTTCCATCCTTTTGAGGGGGCATTGAGTCAGCGCTTGGCTTCTCGCCACTTGTTAGCAGAGGATAAATCCAGGGTGTATGCCTATTGGGATCAACGTGAGCTAGCTACATTTTCTGTTAGCCATCCGAGTTGTTCTACAGAGTATTCTGCATGGATAGAGACAGAGACTACATTGGCTACGGTAGTATCCACATCGCTGGGGATTGATTCTGATAATGGGGAGCCCATAGAGGACATTGATTTTCCCACTGAGGAGGAGCTATTCACTGGGTTGCCAACAACTTTTACTGATTCTCCCAGTACAAGTTCTACTGTGATTCAATATTCAGCACAATATTTAGAGCAGAGTCTTCATCTAATGACCTTTGAGAGAGATCAGGCTAGGACCTTGATGTTGACAACTCTTGATGGGATAGACACGTCTCTATTGGAGAGAGATGAGGCCAGATCAGCCAAAGATGCATTGATTGTTGAGAAGGATGCTGCCCTATCTGCCCGGGATGTGGCCGTTACAAATAGTACTTTAGTGAGATCCCTTACTACTGGCATGCTTGCCGATATGAGTGCATATATTGATGAGCATCATGCCACCATGCAGTTGGCTATATATCTATTAGCTCATGTAGATACCCTTGGGCAGGAGCTTGCAGCGTTACCCCCTTCTTCGGAGAGAGATGCCATGTTGGACTTGATAGTTCGTATATCCACGAGATTGTAGATAAACTTGTATTTTCCTACACAGACTAGCTTAGCCATTTTTTCATGTACAACACATATTGTATATATCAAACAACATTATATATGGCAGGGAAATATATTTTGATTAACTTCCCTTTTAGTTGTGCCTTGATACTTGCTTGATATTTGTCTGCTTCTTTAGGGCCTGTGATCTTGATGTATTCTGAACTAATCCTTGATATGTGGACATTGAGACGTTTCAGGATCTTTCAGAATGGATCATTGATCTGTATGTATCCCTACCCTCTTTGGTGTCTTGGGACTGGTTTCTGTATGTAGATATGGAGAGGAGTGTGGCTTTTCCTCTTTGAGATTGACCGCACCACAGATGGTCATTAGTACTCCTATTCAAGAGGAGCCCAGTTAGTTCCATCTCTTATAGATTGGTGTTACTCTTTGAGGACTCAACCACAGCTTAGATGGTCACCAACTCTCCCATTTATGGGGTGGCCAGGTAGTTCCATCCCTTTGGTCTGAAGCTGATGAAATGTGGTTGATTGAAGTTTGATCCCAGTACCATTGACAAGTATTTGTTTTGGTAGGGGTAAGACCGAACCATAAATGGCTTCTTACGTACTCCTATTGAAGAGGAGACCATGTCTTTGTAGTTCAAACCTGGTGTAAAAGGTTCAATGCTGAATGGTGTAAGGATAGAAAAGGTGTAGAAATGTTTTTGTTATTTTTGTTTATAGAGAAGGGCGTAGAAATGTTTTTGTTATTTTTTATATTGCGAAGGGCGTAGAAATGTTTTTGTTGTTTTTGTTTTATTACGATCGGGCCATATAAAATGGTTGCCTACGTACTCCCAAGTATCGGGGATATCAGGTCGACGTAGTTCGCCCCATGTTCAGGACGATTTATAGCCGAAAAAGTTTGATCCCATGTTCAGGACAAACTGTGGGGAAATGTTTGATCCCATGTTCAGGATAGACTGCGTGTGTGAAAAAGTTTGATCCCATGTTCAGGACAAACTGTAGGGGAAGGGTTCAATCTCTAGTAGATAACCGAAATTATATGAGATGTGAAATGAAGGATCTGATGATCCATAACTAGGCTGCTGGTTTGAAGAGTGTGTTTCCCTGATGGGGAAAATGGGTATAAAGAAAGGGTTGTGTGTAATAAGGGTTAGAAAACCTGAAATGACTGGTGATCTGGTGATCCAAAACCAGGATGTTTGCTTGATGGGAACTTCAGACATAATACCATTTCACGATGTCTGAGTTGATGAGTTATGGAAATTCATCGCCATCCATTTCCCGTAATCTGAGAGCACCTCTTGTTAATACCTCTTTGACAATAAACGGGCCTTCCCAGTTTGGAGCGAATTTTCCCTTAGATTGATATAGGTTGTCAATCATCTTCTTCAAAACCAAGTCATGTTGTTTAACTTGCAGTAGCCGGACTTTCTTATTGTAGGATCTGGCGATCCTCTGTTGGTATAATTGACCATAGAAGATAACATCACTTCGCGTTTCATCTATTATAGACAATTGGTGATATCTATCTTGTAACCATTGGTCTTCATCCAGCTGAGAATTAATCAACACTCTGAGGGATTCCATTTCCACTTCTATGGGGAGCATTGCTTCCATCCCATAGGTCAATGAGTAGTGGGTTGCCCCAGTGGAAGTACACATTAAAGTTCTGTAGGCTAACAAAGTAAAAGGCAAGAGGTCAGGCCATCCTTTGTGATTGGCAGACATCTTTTGCATGATCTTCGTGATGTTCTTATTAGCCGCTTCAACAGCACCATTCATCTTTGGACGGTAGATGACGGAGTTAAGGTGTTTGATGTGGAATTTACTGCATAACTCCTCCATCATCTTGTTGTTGAGGTTTTTAGCATAGTCTGACACAATCACCTCTAGTTATCCATATCGACAAATGTCATTGTTTTTGATGAAAGTAATGATGGCTTCTTTGGTAACCCTGGGGAAGGAGGTTTCCTCTACCCATTTGGTGAAGTAGTTGATCATGGTGAAGATAAATTGATGCCCATTACACGCTATGGGCTCGATGGGCCTGATCACATCCATTCCCCACATTGAGAAGGGCCAAGGTGAAATCATATTATGGAGTTCCCTCGAAGGGGCATGGATAACATTCCCATGAATTTGGCATTGATATCACCTCTTGACATGATCATCACAGTCAGCCTTAACCGAGAGCAAGTAATGCCCTGTTCTAAGGATCTTTTTAACAAGTAGAGGGCCGCTCATGTGTGGGCCACATACTCCATCCATGAGCCTCTGAGCTTGGTCCTTGTCCATACATCTGAGGAGACCTTGTCTTGCATCTCTTTTGTAGAGTGCATCTCCGCTCAGGTAGAACTTCATAGCCAGTCAATGGATCCGCCTTCTTTCAGTTGGGCTCGCCTCAGCGGGTGTAGATCCATCTCGCAAGTACTCCTTGATGTGCTGATACCGAGGGTGTTGGATGGGAGGTAGCTCCTCCGATACTTCTCAAATGTAATTCCCACAGGCTGGAGCCTTTTGTAGGGAAAATGGGTTTCTTGACATGTTTTCCTTGTCATGTATGTTGATCAAGGAGGCCAAAGTTGCTAGCGCATCCGTAAAATCATTCCTATTCTGAGAAATGTGGATGAAGATTACTTCTTCGAACTCCACAACCATCTATAAAACTTGCCGATGGTAAGGCAACAAATGTAGCTCTTTCGTATAATAGATTCATGTGGTCTGTTTGATTACCAATTCTGAATCACCAAAGACAGTTAACCCCCTGATACCCATGGATTGGGAAAGTTTGAGTTCCATGATACAACCTTCATACTCAGCTATGTTATTGATGCTGATAAACTATAATTTGACGGCGATGGGATACTGCTCCCTCGTACCAAATACTAGAACTGCTCCAGCTCCAAAACCTTCCATATTAATAGATCCATCAAAATACATTTTCCATGTATGGCATGCATTGTACTGATGGTGTTGTTGCACTGTCATTACCCCTTCACCGTGGAAGTATGTTTCCAAGGGTTTGAAATCCCCTGCAGGTGCGGCGGCCAGTTGATCCATAATTCCTTAACCTTTAATGGACTTTTGCGTTACGTAGACGATGTCAAATTGTTGTAGGATCAACTGCCATTTGGACAGCCGACAATTCAATATGGGTTTACTGAACACGTACTTTAGAGGATCCACACGAGATATGAGATGGGTTGTGTGACCATAGAGGTAATGCTATAACCTCATGGAAGCCCATGCTAAAGCACAACAAGTCTTCTCAATCAGAGTGTACTTGAGTTCACTGCTGCTGAATATTTTGCTGAGGTAGTAGATAGCTCACTCTTGGCCTCTATCGTCTTTTTGTCCCAGCATGCAGCCCATGGCATTGTCATTAATGGACAGGTTCATGAACAGGGAAACATCATCCCTGGTAGGTACCCAAACAAGAGCGTTAACCAGCTGTTCTTTGATTATAAGGAAGGCTTTTTGACACTCATCACTCCATTTCATGGAGGAGTTCTTCCTTAACAACTTGAAGATAGGCTCACAGGTTGTTGTAAGTTGAGAAATGAACCATCTTATGAAGTTGATTCTTCCCAAAAATCCCCGTATTTCCTTCTCTGTCTAAGAAATGGGCATTTCCCTGATGGCCTGGATTTTGGTGGGATCCAGCTCAATCCCTTTGTGGCTGACTAGGAAACCTAGCAACTTACCTGATTTAACGCCAAAGGCACACTTGGTTGGATTCAACTTCAAGGTTTACTTACGCAACCCGTTGAAGAGCTTTTTAAGATGGTCATCTTCCCTTCAAGATTTGACAATGATGTGATCCACGTAGATCTCTATCTCTTTGTGCATTATGTCTTGGAAAAGAGCCATCATAGCTCGCTGATAGGTTACTCCGGCTTTAATGAGGCCGAATGACAACTTTCTATAGGAAAAGGTTCCCCAAGGCGTGATGAATGTAGTTTTCTCGCGATCTTACTCAGCAACCATGATTTGATGGTACCCCACAAAACAATCAGCAAAGGAGTACATGCAGTATTGAGCAGTATTATTAATAAGTATGTGGATAAATGGCATGAGAAAGCTGTCTTTAAGGCAAGATTTATTCAAATCCCGGTAATCCACGCAAACTCACACCTTTCCTCCTGATTTAGGCACGGGGACTATGTTGGATAGCCATTTAGGATATGTGGACACCATGATGATGCCAGCTTGAAATTGTTTCACAATTTCTTCTTTAACCTTTAAACTCCACCCAGGTTTTAATCGCCTGAGCTTCTGTCTGACTATCTTGAATCCCTCTTTAATGGGAAGGCGATGGATGATGATGTTTGTGGACAAACCCACCATGTCTTCGTGAGACCATGCAAACACATCCTGGAATTGGGTTAATAGTGCAACCATGTCATTCCTTTGGTTTGGAGTGAGGTCTGTACCAATCTGGATCAACCCAGGGCTTTTTAAGGTTCTGAGATTGAATGAGGTGGTTTGATCAAGATTTGGTTTGGGTTTGTCTTCGACCCATTCCTTGATCTCCTGAGGTGTCTCAATATCCTCTTGTATTTCCATCAAGTCTAAGTCTAACTTTTCATCAAAGTTACAGTCCTTGTGGAGAAAAGGCACCTCATCAGCAAGTATAGGCACATCTAAATTCAGAGTCCTGAAACAAAATATGCTTTCACTTAATATATGAAACTGTTCAATCATACAAAGTGTTAGCATGTACTAACAAAAAAACTGCTAACACTGTACAAAAAAGTAAGTAGTTAAAGCTATCTACAGGGCAGAGTGGTTTCTGCCCTTTTTACCCTTGGCGACAAATGCAAGAAGTGCTGCTCCGATTGTCAAGGGTGAAGTCTTGGTGGACGGCAATAATAAAGGGACTATCATCATCCTCCTTCTACTAAATGATGACCATAATGTCGGGACAATCATCGTCTGGAGTGTATCTATTTGTGTGCTCATCATGTAAAAGGATGTGTAGATGAGACAAACTTCTGGCAATGTCTTGTTTACATTTTTGTTCCCTCTCTTCTACTTCAGGATCAGGAATCAGGACCTCTTTTGCTCTAACTGGTATCGGTTTAGGAAATAGCATAGTCATAACATGGGCTGGAACCTTTACCGGAGACTGTATAAGCTCAGGATCGGTAGGTGAATATAGTCGTCCTATGGATGAAGATGAAGGAATCTGTTTGTGCTTGTGAGGATTCCTATGACTGGAGCTAGCAAAATAGCCTAATCTAGCTATCCCTGTTTGACTGAGAACTTGAAGTGGGTGCTTAATACCCTGATGATATTTGCCCAACCCTTGTCCAGGTTGATGACCCAATGACATCATCTCTTGAGTGGCCGACATTACCTCGTTAGAAATATTGGGTGTGAGAGGTGGCACCCCAATGGGATGGTAATGAGCGTTGCTCACCTCCAGGGCATGGAAGCTAACTGACTCAACTTTTGTGTTGAAGCTGATGAGTGGTATGTCACCTTGTTCAGGACATTCCGGTTCAGCATTAACAGTAACTAGGCTATTGCTGATAATGTATTTGAGTTACTGGTGAAGGGTGAAAGGGACGACTCTAGCCATATGAATCCACGGTCTTCCCAAAAGCAGGTTGTATCCTATGGCTATTCTGAGCACGAGAAAGGATATACTAAATGTATGTGGACCAATCTCCACTGGTAGTTCAATCTCTTCAACGGCATTTTGTCGGGACCCATCAAAAGCTTTGATAACCATATGGCTACTTTTTATCCTCTTGGGGTTAATATTCATCTTCTCTAAGGTAGCATAAGGATAAATATTCAAAGATGAACCTCCATCTATCAAGACTCCTCCCACCATGTATCCGGAGGATAAAACCGCTATATGTAACGACTTGCAATGACCCGTCCCTTCAGCGGGTATGTCGTCATCAGTGAAAGATATCACATTGTTGTTAAAAATGTGATCAACCAGATGTTGGAATTTTTCCACATCCACTGATTTTGGTAAATGGGCTTCTTCCAAGACCCTTAGGAAGATCTTCCTTTGATCTTCGAAAGAGAAAACCAAGTCCAGTATGGAAATTTGTTGTGGAGCTTCTCTCAAGCTTAAAACCACATTGGCTTCATTATGGCCCATGGTATGAAGGAACTCTTCAATTTTCTCCATGGGAACATTCCCATTTGATTTGATGGTAGGCTTCATCACCCGATGGGGAAGATATAGTGGATTTTCCTTCGATACTGTAGCAGTTGTATGTGATGTAGATCCTTCAGCCTGCCCATAATTCCATGGGACTTTTTTTAAGCTGACAACAGGATATTATGGCCTAGATGTTAAGAGAATTGGCTTTGGTGCAACCACTTTCAAAGGATTGTTAACACCATTGATTTGAATTGATTGTATTGTGGGTGGTCTGGCAGCAAAATCATCCTCAACGGATATAACTGCTACGCCATCCTTCCACTTTGTAGGATAGGTCTTCCCACTCTCGAGTAACAAAGTGTCATTGTATTCCATCTGTAGGACACCGCTGTCAATTAAATTCTAAATGAGATGGCGGAGTGCCCAACATTCTTCTGTACTGTGACCGCGAGAATGGGAGTGATATTGGTATACTCTACTGGAATTAAACCATCTGGAACGGGGATTGATTAGAGGCAGAAGGGATGTAATTCTTCATTTATTGATAAACATCTGAAATATCTCCTCCATAGTTTAGCCAAGGTATGTAAATTCCCTCTTGTTAGCAAAATCCTGACGGGCTTTGGCACTTGCTCTCTTTGCAATTTTATCCTCCAGTGTTTCACTTTCTGAAGGCGATAATGGAGTATTCATAATAAAAGGAAGGAGACTAGCATGCTCTTGACTAACTAATTGGCGTATGACTTGGTGTTGATGGATTATCAGTTGTGCCAATTGATCTTCTTGCTTACAAAGAGCCTTAATCTTTTGTTCTATCATGAACTGGAACTGTGTGTAATCTCATTTGTCAGCATCGTTCTTACTGGTTTGGGAAGATTCAACAACTTAATTGGAATTTTGTCCACTGCTCCAATTAATCATATTGACCTCTTCTTCTTTGTGTTGAGGAAGAGGGTTGTCTTGTACATGAGGTTGGTCGGGTTTAATCACCACAATCTCCCCGTTATCGATTAAGTCCTAGATCTTGTGTTTCAAGGCCCAGTAATCCTAAGTATCATGTACCGGTGCCCCGACATGATAAGCACACTTCCGTGTAACATTATAACCCCTCCCATTTAGGTTAGCTGGTGGAAGAATGTGTGTAATTTTATTCTGAGTAGTCAGAAGATTGAGAACATTCTCGAGCGAATCCCCTAGGGGTGTGAACACTCGATTGCGTCGGACTTCTCCACCCTTTGGCAATGTGGGGTTGGAAGATTGTGTTGGAGAAGAGGAGTAATTTCTCCTTTGGATAAACATGTTCTGACTGCCTTTCTGACCTTGAAGTATCAAGGAAACATCCTCCTCTTTTTTTTATGGATCCTCTGGGGGTTGTTTCCATAAGTTTCGGACTGGATATGCTTAGCAACAACTTTCAGAGTGGCTAGGTCTTGGATCTTTCCTGACTTCAATCCCATCTCAACCATCTCTCCGTGTTTGATCATTTCAGAAAATGGCTTCTTGTATATCTATGAAGGTCATAACCATTTCTGATTCCGTCAAAGAAGGAATAACTTGAGCAGCAAGGCGCCTCCACCTTTGAGCATATTCTCTAAATGACTCATTAGACTGTTTCTTGACATTGGTAATTTGGTACCGGTCAGGAGCCATCTGAGAATAGAAGTTGTACTGAGTGAGGAAGGCATGAGCTAACTCTTCCCAGCTATGTATTTTAGAATTATCTAATCTGGTATATCATGATCGGGCTTCTCCAGTTAGACTTTTTTGGAACAACTGCATTCTGAGCTTCTCATCCTCGACATAAGATCCGAGTTCTCCAATGAACACCTTCAAGTGTGTGTAAGGATCTCCTAACCCATCATACTTTTCAAAGTCTGGAGTCTTGAACTTCTCTGGATAATGAACACCAGGGAATATACAAAGATCAGCATAGGAAACACTCCCGTGTGCTCCAATCCCTTTTATAGACTGAATGGTCTCTTCCATTTGAAGGACCTTTTTCCTGATATCACCGGTGTCTGGATCTTCTTTGAGATGGGTGTTTTCAGGAATTTTGTTGGTTGTATACAATTGAAGTTTCAGAATTGTTTTATCCGAACCTTGTGTTCCTCCCCGTGCAGAGGATTCTGTATGTACGGGTATTCGCGAACCCTAAGTAGATTAGTGTAGTTCTCTAAGAAGAACAACCAAATCTATAATTTGTTTACTTAAACCGTCAAACTCTTTTCGAGAGACAAGAGCAGGATTCGACTGGTCAGATGAAAACATAATTGGCTGTAGGCTCGTGGGCATTTTGGACTTTGAATGGGTAACTGGCCCAATTGTTTCCCTACAAAAAACTTATGTAGTTTAGTCTTAGGGAATACATAAAATGTTTACACACTATTATAATGTGTCCATTTTAGGAATATTATCCTGTAAAACGGGTGTCATTTGATAGCATGTCAAGCCTTAATATGCATGCACACATATTTTTCATATTTTCCATTACATAGAGATTGAAATGGAATAAAATTACAAGTAATTGTCTTTACAAGTAATTGAAAATGGAAAGCATGAAGAGACTTTCCTTCGTGTTTGGTTTATCAGAGGCTGGCCTATCTTAGGTTACTCTCACAGCTTTTTGGCATGAAGGTTCCCAGATCATCACAATTACTTGATGGGAAGTTAATCTAGTCTTTCAATTGGAGCGAATCTGGGTGGTGCCTTTCCTGAGCCTCATTGGAATTATTCTCCCTACGAGTCCAGTAATCAAACATCGACAAGATAGCCTCCTGGTGGAGGAACCACACAACATACTATAACGCCCCGAAATCCGGTCTATCCTCACACCCAGATTCCGTACGTCACGATCCCATTTTCTTCCAAACATACATCATTATATACTGAAATATAACAACATATACTCTCAAATCCCAGGTTCTAGAAACCTTATAACCTTTTTCTTTACAAATAATGCTAAATACATTATTCATTTCATCTTACAAGAGTGACTTGTATCTGCCACTAAGGATATATAACAGTTCTTCAAACTAATCTAAAGTACATTTAACTTATTATATATTACAAGTCTTCGCTCGATCTTCTCGCTCATCCACATTCTGAAGGCACTTCATCTAGATACCGTTAGCTTGATCTTTACGAGATCCTCAAGTTCTTCTAACATCGTTCGCTAAAAATGTTTTTTCATTTAAAGCAAGTGTGAGCATTCAATTGCCCAGCAAGTCATAACAGTTGAACAAACATCTTCAAGAATTCAAACATTCTTTTAAGACTTTAATAACCGAACAAAGGTTATGAAGCAGCTTGAATAATAGGAATAATCTCGATTCCTATCATTTTAAAATAATATTTACTTTCATTTTAAAATACTTTCATTCTTCTACCTTTTTCATACACATTCTGTCTGGCTAGAATCATTAGCACAGACTTAACAATAACGGATCATGTATAAACAGAGCATTCTCTTATTGAACAGGTAAATCACAGAACAGTTCATCTCATAGAAACACCGAAGTGTTCACATTGTGGCACAAGGCCTCATATGTTCTACCACTTTACATAAATATCGTACATTAGCACATAGATAGAACTTCTCAAGTTCAACATCTGAGAAGTTTAAGAAACTAGCATTCATTTGAAATATGAATGAAGTTAGGAAACTTTCCTTACAAGACACTATAGCTTTACCGAATCGCTTCATTCCAGTTCCTATGTAACACATAAAGAGAAAACATAAACACCAATTAGTCATACATCTTTGACTTATGCATTAGTTTACTTAACTTTACTTCTTAGGGTTCGCGTTCTTGCAATATAAGTTTACGCGACTAACTTTCATTATCGTTCTACGGCTTCGTGACATACGGAGATGTCTTACTCAAAACATTCATTATCTTTGATGTTTTACATCTTATCTTCTTCTTATTACTTCTCTAAGACTCAGCACACATCTCTTCTCTGCTAGTAGTCCATATGGTACTCTGAGTGGTTTCCCACAAACAACCAACAAACAAGTTCCCGTCTCATCTACACTGCACATAACAATGAGTTATATCGGTTGCCAGTTTTGTATATACATTCGCTCTCTGAAGGAATTGTTTAGCCCAACTCCTATATGTCAACCATCAAAGGTTATGATTGTACTATAACTTAACTTATCTTAACTTATACGAACTATTAAACTATATGATCGTTAAGTTAATTTTTCATTCCTTATGGCTTTCTGGCAACTAAATGCCACACCTCAGTATTCACTCTTTATCGTCTAAGTCATACAGTCTTTTCTATACACAGAGCGATCATTCCCTTTTAATCCTTAACTCGGCTTCGTTACGTTAAACGTTATTATCTTTAATTCAACTTCTTTACCGTTCACGGTTTAATCATTGATCTTCATCATCTTATGGTCAAACCATACATGGGGTGTAGGTTCTATCCGTTTAATATTTGCGTACCCTCAACCTTCAAGTCGGTTAAAGTGTTCAACGCATACATTTTATTCTAACGTTCTCATCTGACTCACATTCGGCTTCCATTAATCTTATTACCATTCATTACGGCTTCTTAATACCATTCATATCTTACTTATTACTTTCGTTATCCATTACTTGAACCCCATGTTCATTAGTCATTCTTAATGTCCAAGCCATACCGTTCGTTGTATGCTAAGACCGCTCATTTATCGCAACAGCGTTGCATTTGTAGTGTCTATACGCTTTACACTTATCTCTCACTCTCATGACATAACATCATAATGTTACTCATTACCCTCGTCGCTCAACGTTTAAGGAATCACAACCATAGCAATCCTCCACATTCGTTTATCAGAACTCACAATCCCCTTGACATCGGCTCGTAATCCGCGTTTACATTCTTTCTCTTTTACTCTCATTTAATCTTTTCATTCGACCTTCATTAAAGGTTTAATTCACTTGTTTAAGTGTTATATTAGTTGAACATTATGTTCTTTATCTTCCCTTACGTTTCCCCCAAGAGTTGAGCAGTTAAAAGCTCTTCTCTAGCTTTTTCCCTACACTAGCGCTACGACGCCACTCTCCCTTCTATCTCTCGCGCCATGGCGCGAGTTTGCAGTACCTGACTCCTTGGTCTGGCGCTGCAGTGCCACCTTACAAGGCATGGTTGGCGCCGCGGCGCTAAGCCCTAATTCTTGAAAATTTCTTCTAAGTGTTAACTTCATTTTTGAGACGCTCTTTCCCGATCTCATAACTCCTTCATTATAACTCAGAACGAGGTCATTCCAAAGCCATTCTCTTCCTTATCTTATGTACTTCAATCCCCCTCGGCCAGAACTTCGTTCTAAATCCATTAACATGCCATTCGATTGGCTTAATCTTTTCCCTTTGATCATTTTATATTTTTAACGCTTTTCGTTCGTTCGTCCGTAATTTGGTCATCCGAACTCGAAATTTGTTTGTTCTTGATTGTACGACTCACGTTTTCTATGTTTTCTTACATTCTTATGAAACCCTACACGTTCGGGTTCATTTACTAACTTTCTAATTCTCGTTTGTCTTTTACAAATTTTTTTCCATAACTTCGTTATAGCTAAGTTTTAATCTGTTCTTCATGAACATTTCTACCATTCCTAACCAAGAAATATACATCTAACTTATACGTGATGGTTTTAAACTTGTCCATCAACAACAAATATCCTACGATGGTTTTAAATTTGTCCATCAACAACGTTCTTCGTGTTCTTCGTTTTTAATCGATATTTTGGATTACGATTTCACTTTTTATTGGAATTTGATGTTATAGATCATCATTCCTTACTTATTACACCTACTTATTGATATAATCCACTCGGATCGTTCTAATTCATTACGAATCTTATACTTCCTTGAGAAATTTATAAACTAAACTTTTAATTCTTATTCCTTCATTTTCTTACGATTTCAAGCATATGAAATCATTTTTAACATCATTTATTTCTTATTCTTATTAAGTAATGTTTTAAACATATAAAACTTAAAGTAAATCCAACATAGAAGTTAGGTTTTAATACATTTCCTCTTTATTTTTCTTCCACTAGACAAAACTGGCGATTTGCTAGCCTTTCTATTTCACGAACATTTTTGATCCGATCAATCATGCTCATGCTCTTCCTTCTCCCTCTCCATCCGAATTCTCTCTCTCTCTCTCTAGTGTAGGATTTTCAAAATCCCATTTAAATGAAATAAGCTTCCTATATATAGATTTTCCAAAGCTAGGGCAAAATAGTCATTTCACCCCTAACCTCCTTACTATTCACACCTCCTTGCTATTCATGACTTAAGTGTTAAGTTAACTTAGCCCTTAAGTTTACTTAGTTACGTGGTTCCGTCTTTCGGGTTTTCGTCCGACAGTTTTATAAGCTGCAATTCTCGGAATCCAAATATTTTTGGATATTTCGTCTTTCCTTTACCGATTAACTTTTACGTATTCTTCGGATTTTTGAAAAACTGAAAAACACTTTTTGGCGTTAAGCGTTTTCCTTAACGTTTTACCCTAACGTAGCTAAATGAATGAAAAATACATAACATAACTTTTTGTCATTTTTATTTCGTCCGATTTTTGCACATTTTTCGAGAAAAACTTTTATCGGCTTACTTAACTTTTCAAGATATATTATCCTCAAATCTTTTGATGGAATGTCATTTCGACATACCGAACTCTCAGAAAGGCTTAGGTTATTCAAACCCTAACCCTTAGGTTTCGTCGGATGAATAGTGCCTATTTGTCTTTTTCCCCAGAAATATTTTTATTCCCGGAAAGTTTTTATTTTCGTCTTGAAAATTCTTAATTACTTAGTCTAGCTCGTAGCCAGAATCCTCCCGACTTATAATCATTCTAGGTTCTAGAACGATTAATAAACACATAACACATAATATTATTAATAAAAATTAATTTTATTAATTACTAATTCTTTAAACTTAAATTCTAGAAAATCCAAATTTTCGGGGCGTTACATTCTTCCCGTCTTATAAAAATTCCGTCCTCGGAATTTCTTAAAACCACACCCTTACCCGGGTCATCACATTCACCCCTTTTTCACAGAATTTCGTCCTCAAAATTTTAGCCTACCCATCTTCTCAACTTTTCTTCAACAGAGTTCTTATCTTTCCATCATTCCTAACCTCCATAACCTATCAAGAGTCATGAAGTAGAAAGAATAACGAGGAATATAAAATTTCCTTTTAAAAAGTTTCATACTTTTACTGAGGGGTCAAATCGACCATGAACTCTTACTCGGCTTAATAAAGATAACGTCAGAACCTTTCTTCCACTGGGCCGCTTTTACAATCACAAAGAAAGCAAACTACCTCTTACCCATTGTATACCCCATTTCGGGATATGTTCACCTCAGACTAAATCATTAGATTCCGCACCAAAACAATTTGGTTTGGCACAACTTCTTCAAAGAAAGCTCAATGACATACCATTTGTCTAGCCGAATCAAGTAGCTTAGACCATACCAATAAATTGGATATCAACGTGAAACATTTGTCTAGTCAACTCAATTGACATTGACTACTTCTTTAAATTCTTTTTCGCAATACATCAAAACGTTTTATGACGTCATGATACCGTACTTTTCACAGTACGTTGAGGACTTCGTCAGTTTGTGACTTCGTCATTATACATCATACCATAGCGGGGTGTTGATCCTAAGATCACATCCAACACCAGGTTCATTTGCATTAATAACTCCATCATTTTACCATCCTTGCATCAAATGCACTGATGATATAAATTCATTTTGATATTTCAAATCAATTTCTGTCTAGCCAAAATAATTAGCATAGACATACCAAGAATAGTTCTTTTAAAAATCTATTGGTTCCAAAAGTTTAACCAATTCTTTCATTTTCCAAAATACGAACACATAAGCACGATTTCAATAAACTTCAAAATCTAGCATAACAAGATGACTTGGAATATCCTATTCTCCATCTTCCTACATTGTCTTATTGCGACAATACTTTATCTTCTCTAGCACCTTCAATACTAAGCCTACTGAAAACAACTTGTTGTCAGTCTAAACATCCATCTACCTTAGTACAGTCCATCAACTTACCACACATTATGAGTTCAGGAACTTTCCACAATAATATGAGTTTAAGAACTATCTAAGATGCACTATAAGCGTCCATTATTGAGAAGTTCAAAACCTACCATATCATTATGAGTCACTTAACGTACCATAAGTATGAGTTTCAAGAACTCGCACCTACCTTATCGTTCTCTACCTATCAAGTATATACATAAGAAAAGATTCACCTTCTCGTCATATACATCTTGACAGCGCGACCAATTCCAATGATTATCACTGTAATAAGCTAAGCAGTGTTTACACCAAGCACAAACCTCTGCCCATAACAAAGGTTCATATAACTCAGCTATCACATGAGTCCTCAACTGAAATTTTACAACTCCTAAATCTCTCTTAACTTAATAAAAATGTTCTTTAATTCATATAATATCCTTCACAACTCAATCTGAGTTCTTCTTCCTGTACTACTTCGTAGAACTATAAATCATTCATCGTTAAACATCTCACCTGTTACTACGATTCACTATGATCACGTGGTGATCTTCTTATCCCTCTCTCTACAATTATAGTCTTAGATACTCTTACCTAAGATTTATAACCTATCATCTCTGATACCAATCTGTAACGCCCCGAAATCCGGTCTATCTTTACACCCGGATTTCGTATGTCATGATCCCATCTTCTTCCAAACATACATCATTATATACTGAAATATAACAACATATACTCTCAAATCCCAGGTTCTAGAAACCTTATAACCTTTTTCATTTACCTGAATATAAATGATTTCGTGTTATGAGACGAGTTAACTCAATTATATTGAAATGATTAATGTAGAGTTGTAACAAACTCGTTGAAATGCCTTGTGTGGCACTGTGATGAGAAATAGTAGTGATTATATTAATTAACGAAAGAATTGTTAAGGCAAACAATTAATTGATAGTTATAGACACTCGAAATTTTTTGCACAGCTGTTACTAACATTGCAGGAGGGCAGATTCGTCTTTCGGAGATAACCCTAGAAGACATCTCACATCCATTCTGGATACTACCGGAAGTTCAGTCTCAACCCCGGAACACACACCGGGGGTATCAATCCCAACCTCGGATATAACCCCGAGTTTCGTCCTTGGAGATAACCCCAAGGAATGCCATTGCAGTTCCGACGATAACTCCGAAAATGCTTGTTTCAAATGTATGCGATCAGCTTCAATCTCAGACCTTCCATCGAGGAACTCATTCCAAAGACCCAGAGATAACACCGGGAAGACAGGCACACTTAAAGATGACCCTACGGAATTCAAACACTTGCAGCAGTCCAATCTTAGATGTAACCTTGAGCAACGTCTACTATCAGCCCAAACCGGAGATAACCCTGGTGAGGGGTCAAATTGTCATCTTGCCACCTCAACCCCTGCGTACCGTATCAACATTTCATACATACATTTCTATACAAGAATGTCCCAAAAGAGCCAAGGAGTTCCAATCCCGAGTGACTATTACGCGTGGCAGCACACCGGATAGAATTTGAAGCTTGAAGACCATGGGCATGGTCCCCTCTTCCTGACTTCGTACAACCTCTAATCCTATGTCATTGTGTAACTCTCGACAAAAGCAGTCCGAAGAAGGTCTTGTACACCTCGTTTTGATGCTCGGATTGAAGTTCTGCAAGTTTGAGCGGACATTACAGTGCATGAGTGCACGTACTTTGAGACTACAGACCATGGAGTCCGGCACCCCTGTGTAGCCAGTGTGTATATGCGGCTATCAGCAGTACACCTACGGCTCCCCCTATATAAATAGAGGGCTTGGGGTGGCCATTTAAAAAAAGAAGAGGCGAGGAAGCCCTGTTTAATTTGCTCTGTACACACCCCATATTGAGTGCTTTCTCATTTTAAACACCTGTTAGCTCACATATAGTTATATTTTATCGACGAGAGCTGAGTGTTTATCCATCTAGAGTCATAGAAGCCTGCTTTGGCAGCCCACTGTAAGCCTTCTCACACTCTATAAAGCCTTTCTCTTCATCTTTGCACACACTATTCTTCACATTGAGAGTCGTGTTGTGTGTGTATGCCCGGACTTCGGTCCGTGGTTTTCATTTCTGTCTGTATATATATACACTTATATATGCATATATTTATATATGGACTAACATTATCGAGTTATGCCTCGATTGAGCCTAGACTTATATCTGGAGTGTTTACTTGTATATATATATATATATATACTTCTATATATAAACTGTTGTTAGACTTTGTCTGATGAGCCTGGATTTTACATCCGGAGCGTTTACTGCTTTTATATATATATATATATATATATATATATATATATATACTTATATATATGAACTGTTGTTGAACTCTTATTCGATGAGCCTGGATTTTATATCCGGTGCGTTTACTGTTTATATATATATATATATATTTACATTTCTGTCGGGCCTGGAGTTTACTTCGAGGCCTTTTACAACTTTATTTACATTTAGTCCTGCCTGGAGTTTACTTCGTGGCGGTTGATCGTCTTTTACAGCTTTATTTACTTTTTTGATCCCCCATGGAGGTACTTCATGGTGGTTGATCATGTCCATATATATATATATATATATATATATATATATATATATATATATTTTTACCGCTTTTATATATTTACATTTTTGATCACCCATGGAGGTGCTTGTGGTGGTTGATTGATGTCTATATATATATATATATATTCACAAATTTTATATATATAAATCGCCATCGCTTTTCATATAAACTGCGGCATCATGTGAGACTAGGAATCATGTGATCACAGATTCAGTCTACTAAATCTAGATTCGGTTCCCGTGATGGACATTTTCAGCTGTAGGCAGCTTGTACATTATTTACAGTGTCTGAATTTCCTTGGATGACTGTCATGCCCATGAGGAGTTCGGCATCACTATATATTATTTTCTCGAAGATGCTTCGCATCTCGAAAATAAAAGCAAACAAGCCAAACATTTAATAATAAAATGGAAGTATGAAAAGGTCTCAATTACTATTGAGCACAGGGTTTGAAAAACCTCTTTTATAAAACTTCA
The DNA here is from genome assembly GCA_020205605.1 of Panax ginseng. NCBI lineage: Eukaryota > Viridiplantae > Streptophyta > Magnoliopsida > Apiales > Araliaceae > Panax > Panax ginseng. Next base: position 107,345,312 of record CM035131.1, on the reverse strand, counting down.
TTGCTATATCCTGTTTAAAACTGAATTTTTCTACAAATTCAAACCCTTTGTATATAGGTGCGAATGAGGCCTCACACTACTTCCAAATAAATTGCACATTGATCCACACACACACACACACACACATTCATATTACAGTTTCTTGAAAAGTGGCGGTCACCATGGCAACACGGATGTCGGGGGGTGCCTAACACCTTTCCTCCGCATAATCAAGCCCCCGAACCCAAATGAATCTCGGTTTCATAGACCCGTTTAGCAGTGTTACATCACTGGGTTAATGTGCAAACCTTTTATTGATTGCGTTGGTGAAACCAGTTAAGAACACCAACGGGCAACTCTTACAGTCAAATCGTCGACATGATACATGTCAGACCTTTTTCACTTGTTTTTTCAAACAAATCTCACAGACTATGAGAACACCAAAGAACAAGAAATGAAAAGGGACAAATAAAAATCCCGACGTCGGTATAGTTATTAGAGAATATTAATTAATTGCATATAATTATGTGATTCCATATAAGGAAATACACTCTTAAACTATTAATATCTCCAATATGACAGTTAATTCATGTTGTGTAAAAAGATTATGGAGATGGATGTTGAAACTGGCTTGAAGTTCAAAGTTAGTTTAGCATTGCCAGGTGGTAGCAATGCAATTCGCCTCCCGAAGAAAGACAAATCAAGCGTAGTCAAGCTGCGCCAAAGGATCGATTGGAGATATTAATTTTCTACTTTAGAAATAAAATGGAACACTCTTGTTATATGTGTGACATTGATAAAACTTAGGATAAAAGTACATTATGTTAATATAAGGTACCTAGTAGTACAGTGAAATTATATGTAATGGTAATACATAAATGATTAAATATCTGTGTATTCTAGAAACTGAGAAAGGAATTAAATGTTTAAATAAAAATTAATATTAAATAAGGTTATAATATGGTTATGTGAGTAGTAAAAATAATTATGGAACTACCTGGACAATAATACCAAACTACGTTATTTTATTGCGTGTATTTAATGTAGATGGACTATATGATGTGAGTATATAAATAACCCCTAATTTCTCCTAATATAGTAATACTTAGACATTAAAAACTATTTTTGGATAAAAAAGTAACTAAATTGGACTTAGATAACCCATTGCTGAGATTTTCTCTCTTGTCCCAAATTGAGTGACACAGGTTATAGCACTCTAGTTACGTAACTTTGAAGCTGCTAATCATAGGTGTTCATGGCTAGCAAGGTGGCTGGTATGGAGTTGTTAAACAACTCTTTAATGACCTTTGTTCCCTTCCATTACACCATGGACTCCAACATTGTGTAATGCGAATGTCCAGTCCATATTTTCTTTATAAATAGAAGCTTGATTTTTAGTTTTTATGTTGCTAAAAGTTGTCTGAGAAGTCTTAGTTGGAGAGTTCTAAGTTGCTGAGCATTGTAGAAGCCTATTCAGTGTGTGAGGAGTCCAATTTATGCTTGAGAATATATAATTTCTAATTATGTTCTTGAAATGGGTCTTGTTTGATTCTTGGAATTACTTGAATTGCTTTGTTAATCAAGATGAATTAACGTGCTATAAGATGTTTAAGAAGTGTACTTACACGTATGGACTTTTTAATGATGGTTTAGAACAAGTTTAAATCGATGGAAATCAAGTTGGTTGAGACTCGTAAAAAGAAGTCGACTTACCGCTCCCCGAATCCGCACATCAGTGGCAATGCACTTAATAATTGTACAAAGGCGCTGTGCAAATGCAGACCTAATTGACCTCTGAGTTCAGTTGTGTTTTCTATTTTCAAATATGATCAGTGTTAGTCAATCATCATGGCTTAAACTAGCATGCAAGCACGTATACTGTGTATATATAAGTATATTAATCTAAGTTGGGCATGTTTTACTAAGATTAGCATGATTAACGAAAGTGTGTAATTTAAAATGAATTTAGAAACTTTAGAAACGAACTTGATGAGTATGAATGACATGTTTATATACTGACTTTGCAAGCATGTTGGTATAATATAGAAATGCATGAATAACCCGTTAACTTGTGTTTATATAATTCGTAAGGGAGCGTGAACATGTTGAACTTATTTGTAAGCTTCATTAATGAAAATAAGAACTGTGAACATGAATATTAACATGCTACCTTGAGGGTTAGAATCTGACATTTATGAACATGTTTGGTGATACTCTTAGACTCACTCATGTAGCATATATACCATGCTTAAGTATTATAATTCAAGTGAAGCATAAACGAAGCATATTTTTAACCAAAACGATGCTAATTACACATATGTGATATGAATACTCACAAGCATGCCAAATATGGGTTATATGACTACCTTGTGTGTTTAGAAGGAAAGAATGTTAGACTTTGCGGTTACATGACCTTGAATGACTTTAAATTATTGAAATGTTCAACTTATAACCATGTTATGAAAGAAGGGATCTAAACTGAATTAAGAAGGAACTTTAACATAATAATATATTATGTATGAATGATTGGTCAAGCTGGACAGAAACCACAAGGCAATAACTGAGTCTTGGCTTAGCCAGAGGGCTGTGCAGCTGCACCGGCCCTAGGCTTAGCCATGACGCAGCTATGCCAATTTGGAATCTGGGATCATGCAATCTGATTTTGGATAGTTAACTAATATGATGCATATGTTGCTAAAACTGGTTTAAACCCTACTGATACATGTATATATGTGATGATGAAGTAATAAAATAGTGGTGTCCATGTATAATGAAAGTTCATGGGTAAAAAGGTCTTAACCTTGAGCATTATAAATTTTTCTTATAAAGTAACTAGATACTTGATTTCATGATAAACACATAAGCTAATGTTGTACCATATGTGCATACTTGAATCATGTCAGACTTGAATAAAGAATGTGTTAGCTAATGAGCATCTTGCACTTATAATACACTATAAATAGGTTTTAAAAGTGTTAATTTATTTTCATGGATAAACTATGCTTAAGGCAAGTATCCTAAACCCTTGCATTACTTTATTCAACGGATATTGTAAGCAAGTATCTAAACCTTATCTCTTGAAATGCAAGTGGTCCTACTTATTCGTTCAATTGAACAAGTATGTTTAAACTCTTGTGAAAACTATTATTCATGTTGGACTTGGTATTGCTCTTGAATATTGTGAAAGGGTTTATGCCATTGATTCGGCTAGACTATATGCATGTTTATAAAAATTGTCCAAACCAATTGACAGGTGCGGAAATCTTGAAAACTGAGTTGAACAACCCTTATGGTAAGGGGAACGTATGTTGTTGGAAACCCCAACACATGAGTGGATATTACTGTGGTGTTATGCATAACATAGAGTATTGTAGATTGATCATCTATAGTACTTGATTCTTTTGGGTTATCAGTTTAATATTGGTAATTCTAGTAGATGTTCAACAGTCCTTAGTGACTGCTCAATATAAATTATTTTATCCAGTTGGATACATTGATAGCCTTTGAATTCATATATATTTGTTGATCTATGTTGAATTATCATTTAATATCCTAAAGATTGATTCGAGAATTGTCGATACTCATTGTTCATGATATTGTTCTAAGACCCTGAGATAATACCTTGATATATATATATATATATATATATATATATATATATATATAACTCGTGATTTAATACTCATTACCCTTGTTATATATTACTTGCTGGGCAATTTATGCTCATTCTTGCTTATTTAAAACCTTTCAGTTAATGCGGAATAGGGAAGTGTCTCTGGGAAAGACAAGGGCAAGGGTAAGGCTATCGACTAGCTTGTTCCTTTATGAATTAAAATTATTATGTTATATTAAGACTATTTTCAGACTATGTTTAAGCTTAAGTAGGATTATGTAATAAGTCTTTATTTGATATTATTATGTAATCTATTAAGTATTGTAGGTTGCGAGACTTGGGGGAATAATTATAATAAAACATTGTATATTATTCTAAATTAGATCTTCAGCCTTGAATGTGTGGTTTTAATTATTATTATATTACCATGAGCACGTGATGAACTAAATTCGAGTGACTAAGTGGCGGTCTGAATTTGGGGGCGTCACAAAACCACTTTACTTGGTCACCAAGATGGTTGCCATGTGATCCATGGGGCCCACATGGGTTGCCCCATAGGTTTTTCTTACCCGTTTACCCATCGGTTCGATCCATGGATCCGGTTCTTAGTTTGGGCTTAAGTTTAACTAACTTTAACTTAACCTTTGGGCTTACATTATCAAACATTGGGCTTTAACATTATTTCCATTGGACTTGTACAATTCCTACACAAATCCTATAAATTCAATACCATTGGCTTAATAGTTATAACGCATTGTCGACGTATTCTTCTCATATGTTAATTTGTATACTCATTCATCATATACGACGTACCCTCATTCATACATACTCGTATAATACCTCGTATCATACTCGTATTTATTACCTCGTACAATACTTACGTATCATATGATCGTTTATTCATTAACGCTTCACTTTTCCTAACGTTCTCGAATTTAGTACGCAGGCAAAAAACTGCATTTTCTATAATTGAATTATTATTACATAATCCACTTTTCCTTGTTATTCTATCATTACGTATTTCTTGGAAGTTCAAAAATAATTCCTGAGAAAATATTGATGAATATTGTTTTTCAGAAAATTTCTCGGAAAACTTTTATTTTCGTCTTGAAAATTCAAACACTTTAATTCTACCACATAGCCATAATACTATGATATTCTAACATGTTTAGGTTATAGAATAACTTTCAACTTGCTTACTCATTATAATATAATTTTATTCATTATTTAATCAAATAAAATTATTTTACAAATTATTCGATTTTCTCGATCGTTACATTAGATTTGTCTAAACTTGCTGATGGAGTGCCAATTCTTCACAAGGACTGCAACTTTGATGTAAAGTTGGACTCTGACTTGATGGAGATTGAACAAGAGGACTATGAGGTGCTTGAGAAGATCAAAGAATGGGTCGAAGACAAACCCAAGCCAAATCTTGATCAAACCACCTCTTTCAACCTCGGAACCTCAGAAAACCCCAAACAGATACAGATTGGTATAGACCTTACCCCAAGCCAAAGGAATGATATGGTTACTTTATTGACCCAATTCCAGGATATGTTTGCATGGTCTCATGAAGAAATGATTGGTTTGTCCACTAACATCATCATTCATCGCCTACCCATCAAAGAGGGATTCTAGCCAGTCAAACAAAAACTCAGGCGATTAAAACCTGAGTGGACTTTGAAAGTCAAGGACGAAATTGTGAAACAATTTCAAGCCGACATCATCATGGTATCAACATACCCTGAGTGCCTATCAAACATAGTTCCCATACCTAAACCCAGAGCGAAGGTGTAACACCCCCATATTTATACTCCCACGGTATCTGATATGGTGTTTATAGTAAATCAACATAATGCATTTAAATCTATACACCCATGGTATCTGATTATAAGATTACATTAAATAGAGGGACTATCAGATATAATTCCCATAGATTCAAAATTCACAGTATCCCATAACAGATGTCAATTCTTAAGAAAACTATTCCTGTGTTTGGATACCCTCACTTGGATATATGAATTGTATCTGTGACTAAAGTCTATCTATCCGAAATTCAGAGTACCAGTAATAACATGAACAGTCCATATTACTAATACCCTCACCCAGATGTATAGTTTAAGCCAAACGAATTTATACTATCGTATAAATAGTAACCATCTATCTGAAATCCAGAGTATCAATAACAACATGAACAGTCCATGCTATTAATACCCTCACTCAGATAAATAGTTCCCAAGGATCTCAACTAGATTCGAAGAAGTCTAATTTTACATTTATATATGTAAGAAAACACGGTTGCAGAAATAAAAGATGTTATATATATATATATATATATATATATATATATATATATATAGATATCATAATATTACGATTCGATTACATGATTCTCATAACGAGTTTTTATTACAAGGTATTCAGACAAAAATATAATCTAATCTATGTAGGGACGCTTCCCTTTATCTACTCCAGATGTTCCAGGATTACCATCTAAAATTGCAAAGGAAATAATTTGCAAGGGTAAGCTATGACATGCTCAGCAAGTTTTGTATTTATAACAATATTTGATTTGAAAAAATACAACAATTCAAAATTTCGACTGATAGTTGTTACCATTTCTGGATTTCTATTTATTTCAACCATTTTTGGAATTTTTCTTCATTTATGTTAGTCACACAGACTTAGAAATTTTGTTTAGATATGAGATAGGGGATCAGCCTATTCAACATCTTGGGAGTATGCATCTCATCCTACCAGTGCTCAAACGCACCCAACATTAGTATCAATATATTTATTGACCATATCTCGATCCCTTACGGGATGTCTTACCAAAACAATTTTGGTTTGACTCAATAGTTTATGCTCAATAAACATTATAATATGAATAAATAATTCATTTCTTAGTTATGCTGAAGCTATAGCAATAACTTTACAATAAGATTGTAATTCAATTGTAGATGTAGTATATTATATCAACAACATATCAAGATAAAAATCTTGTCCAATGAATAAACATGGTTTAAAAAAATTGCATAATTAATAACTTGGGTATAGGAAACTTGCTTTATAAGAGATTTAAGGATAGATAACTTGCCTGAGCGTAGATCAGTCAAGTTATGCTATTCAACCGTTAATAAATACCTACGATGTTCATATATATAATTCCAACATGTTAGTATTTATAATAATACTCAATTATATCATTTACATATGAACGGATTAGATTAGTTAAGATTTCAAAGTGTTTAATACCTTTGATAAATGGACTAAATTTTATTTATAAAATTTAATTATCCTTTATAATACCTTTTTGGAAATTTTAAAGTATTTAAAATATTTATTTATCTTTTAAATGATTTTTAATCATTTATTTCTATTTATAAGTAATTAATATTCACTTAAAATTTTACAAAAACATTTATTATTATTTTTAAATAAGTTATATTCATTTATTATAATTTTTATATCAATAATAATATTTGTCCATAATTATTTAGTATTTATAAATAATTATTCTAATTTCTTTATTAATAAGTTAATTATTAATAATATCTAAATATAATAAAATAATTATTAAATTTATGTAAAAATATCAAAATTTAATTATAATTATTTAATATAATTTTTAAAACTATGTTTTTATATTTATTTATTAATTATTTCTAATTTATATAATTTATTTTTGAAAAATAATTTCTGTCTGTCACTAAAGCCCTTCAGTGACAAAAAGTGTCGTTGTAGGTGTTCTTGAGTTCTAGGCAATCGGTTTGGTCATGGTCGAGTTACCAGTTTGACCACTAATTATAAGGCTACTGCTAATGATTTTTGGTTTGGTCAAGAGTTGATGTTGTAGTACTCATACAGTAGTACAACATGAAACAAATTTTAGGTTTTAACCTACATATAACAAGAAGTTATAGAGGCTCAAAGTCACCGCCGAGTCATGTTCTTGAGTTTTCGGGTAACCTGAGCAAAGAGTCATGGCTCAGTCGGTCAGCGGTTTTGTGGCTTGAATATCTTTGATTCTGTGTATTAGATGCGTGTGATGTTTGTTGTAACATGTAGTATATATGTCAGGGTATATATATATAACATTAATTTGAACAAAGCATAACTCTAAGGTCTTTAATTATGCTGGTCAAAGTACAGTCAAACGATGTTCTTCGTGTTCTTCAGTTTTCTAGGCAACCCAGAAAACTTGGTCAAGTTCGGTCAACGACTTATGACCATTAATTCCAGTAATCTTATGAGTTATTTTAGCAATTTGAGATCATAGATATGTAGTACATATAACAAGGTAGTGATCTATAACAAAACCTTACAAAAATAACAAACAGAACATGATTAAAAAGGTTGGTCAAAGTAGCCGGTTCAACTGTTCTTGAGTTTTTTGGGTAACCTATAAAACTTCAATCCGTGAATGGTCAACCCACTTTGACTGCTTATAACTTGAAATCTATGGTTCAAATGAACCTGTTTTCTTTTCCAGATTAAAGACCTACTAACAGGCTACAAATAACAAACAATTAACAGTCTAAAACATAAACACATATGAATTTATAGGCCCTGATGGCTGTCAGACTTAGTTTTCAAAATTTCCAGATTTCTTAAAACACTTAATTAAGGCATCTAGATGTTATGAAAATGTGTTCTACCAATCTAACATACTGTCTAACATACTAATACATAATTCTAAACATCTAAACAACAAATCTAACATAGGATCAAAGAGCTAATTATGAACTAGGGTTTGTACCTTTTCTTGAATGATTTTCAATTCTAGCTTCTGATATTCTTGCTGCTATCACCCAAGCTTGATTTGGTAAGTTTATAAGTGTATCTAGGCTTAGGAATTTCGTGAGTTTGCTTAGCCCTAAGGTTCCTATTTATAGAATTCTTCAACTTGGCTTTTTTGGTCATTTTTGTGCAACTTGCCTCTACAAATATCTGATCTGATGACTATTGTCATGCTTGGGAGTTACAAGCATGTCATGTATAGCCTAGGGACTTGCAATGGTGACTCCTAACATACTTGTGAGCTAGTTAGGTTTATTTAGTAGCTTAATTAGGCTTTAATCTTCACTAATCTTGATTAGGGTTTTGTTTCTAATGATTAGGATTGTTAAATGATGTTTATTAGTACCTAATTGAAGTTTATTAACCATGATTAGGTGTTAACATAAGCTAATTAGAGTTAGTTTAGCTAATTAGGGTTAATTTTATAAATTAGGGTTAGGGTTTTGCTAATTAGGGTTAAGGTTTGTTAATCTAGGGTTGTTAACCTAAATTTCTCACTAATCCTAACAAGCACGACAAAGCGTTTTCTCAGTATAAGCACAACAAAGCAACTTGTCAAAATAATTTTACCGAAAAGTCTGATTACGGGAAAAAAATTGAAGGACGAGGTGTCAAGCACGACGTTTTTCGGACAAAAATTTATTTGATCAAATTTCTTAAACAAAGTATATATTAACACATAACACATTCAGAACGGAGAAATTTTATTTATATAACGGGATTTTATACATACGAGTCTTATTAGGGTTTTGGGTTTTTATAGAAGGAGCGAGTATGAGTGGATTACAGGGATTTGAACAAAGCTTATGTCAAAGATAACTTCCCAGTGCCATTTATCCATATACTCATTGATAGTACAGCTCAGTATGACATGTACTCCTTTGTTGACTGCTTTGTTGGGTACCACCAAATCATGGTTGCTGAAGAGGATCGGGAGAAGACATCATTCATCACTCCTTGGGGAACCTTTTTCTATAAAAGGTTGTCATTCAACCTCATCAATGTTAGAGCTACGTACCAGTGAGCCATGATGGCTCTTTTCTATGATTTAATGCACAAAGAGATAGAAGTATATGTGGATGACATCATTGTCAAGTCCCGAAGGGAAGAAGACCACATAGATCATCTCAAAAAGCTCTTCAACCGGTTGCGCAAGTATAACTTGAAGCTAAATCCGTCCAAGTGCGCCTTCAACGTTAAGTCAGGCAAATTGCTAGGATTTCTAGTGAGCCACAAAGGCATTGAACTGGATCCTACAAAAATTCAAGCCATTACTGAGATGCCCATACCCCAGACAAAGAGGAATATACAGGAATTTCTAGGAAGAATCAACTTCATCAGCCAATTCATCTCCTAACTCACAACAACCTGTGAACCCATCTTCAAGTTGTTAAGGAAGAACTCCAAGAAATGGAATGAAGAGTGTCAAAAAGCCTTCCTTTCCATAAAAGAACAACTAGTCAAAGCTCCTGTCTTGGTACCTCCCAGGGACGACGTTCCCCTATTTATGTACCTGTCAATCAATGACAATGCAATAAACTACATGTTAGGGGCAAAAAGGTGATAGAGGCCAAGAAAGAGCTATCTATTACCTTAGCAAAAGATTCAGCATTAGTGAGCATAACTATACCTTGATTGAGAAGACTTGTTGTGCATTAGCATGGGCTTCCATGAGATTACAATATTATCTCCATGGTCACACATCCCATCTCATATCCCACATGGATCCTCTCAAGTACGTGTTCAACAAACCAATCTTGAATTGTCAATTGTCCAAATGGCAGTTGATCCTCCAACAATTCGACATCATCTACGTAACCCAAAAGTCTATCAAATGTCAAGGAATTGTGGATCAAATGGCTGCATTGCCATTAAGGGATTTCAAACCCTTGGAAACATATTTTCCCGATGAAGGGGTAATGACAATTCAGAAACACCATCAGGACAATATAGCCCAATCATGGAGAATGTATTTTGATGGAGCTGTAAACATGGAAGGTACTGGAGTTGGAGCAGTTCTAGTTTCCATTTCGGGAGAGCAGTATCCTGGTGCCATCAAATTGTAGTTTGTCAAAACCAACAACACAACTGAGTATAAAGGTTGTATAATGGGGTTGAAGCTAGCCCAATCCATGGGCATCAAACAGTTGACTATCTTTGGAGATTTCGAACTTGTAATCAGACAAACCACGAGATCTATCATACCAAGGAATTACATTTGCTGCCTTACCATCGACAAACTATTTAAATGGCTTTGGAGTTTGAAAAAAAATCCTTCCTCCTCATTCCTCGGAATAGGAATGACTTTGATGATGCACTTAGCAACTTTGGCCTCCTTAATCAACATATCTGAGAGAGGAAGCATTCAAAATATCACACTTGCCCACCAAACGCCCCAGCCTATGGGAATTACATTGGAGAAGTATCGGATGAACTGGCTCCCATCCAACACCCTTGGTACCAGCCTATCAAAGAATATATGTGAGATGGATCTACGCCTGCTGAAGCGAGTCAAGCTGAAAGGAAGCGGATCTATAGAATGGCCCTGAAATTCTATCTAAGCGGAGACGCACTCTACAAAAGAGATGCGAGACTAGGCCTTCTAAGATGTCTAGACAAAAACCAAGCTCAAAGACTCATGGATGAAATCCACGGTGGATTATGCGGCCAACACTTGAGTGACCCTGAACATCTCAAAAAGATCTTAAGAATAGGGCATTACTGGCTCTCTCTCAAAGCTGATTGTGATGATTACGTCAACAGATGTTATCAATGTCAAATTTATGGGAATGCTATCCACGCCCCTCCAAGGGAGTTCCACAATTGTAAGACTGCATGGTATGCCAGTATCTATAGTTTCTGATCGAGACCCAAGATTCACTTCACGATTTTGGGTTAGTTTGTAAAAAGCTATGGGCACGGATTTACGATTTAGTTCGGCATATCATCCTCAGACGGACGAACAATCAGAGAGGACTATTCAAACTCTGGAAGATTTATTAAGACTCTGTGTCCTTGACTTCAAGGGAAGTTGGGATAAGTTCTTACCATTGGTGGAGTTTTCCTACAACAACAGTTATTAAGCAAGTATTAGCATGGCTCCATTTGAGGCGTTGTATGGAAGAAAGTGTCGTTCTCCAGTATGCTGGGATGAGGTGGGTGAAATAATGTTGTTGCGACCAGAGTTGGTACGTATGACTACGGAAAAGATTTAAACGATTCGGCAACGTATAAAAACCTCACAAGATCGACAAAAGACTTATGTTGATCTTCATCGAAAGGACGTGGAATTCGATATTGGAGATCATGTGTTGTTACATGTTGCTCCATGGAAAGGAGTTACGAGATTTGGAAAGAGAGGAAAGCTCAATCCTCGATTTATTGGCCCATTTTTAATCCTCTATCGAGTAGGAACTGTGGCCTAGAGACTCGCTTTACCGCCAAGTATGTCTCGTGTTCATAACGTTTTTCACATATCCATGTTACGTAAATATGTGGAAGACCCGAACCACATTATTGAGTTAGAACCGGATGAAATAGCAAAAGATTTAACGTATGAAGAGGTTCTTGTTCAAATCTTTGATAAGAAAGAACATATTCTACGCTCCAAGATTATACCGCAAGTCAATGTTTTATGGAAAAACCACGATGTTGAGGAAATGACCTGGGAGTTAGAATCTGAAAGAAATCAAGGTATCCTTACCTCTTCAACATACCAGGTACGTACCCTAATTTCAAGGGAAAAATTTCTTAAGTAGAGGAGGTTGTAAGACCCCAACTTTTATGAATAAAGATGATTTTTCTATAAATATCATTTTTAAATATTAAGGTGTGAATTTGAAATAATGTTATAGTTGTGGGTAATATTTATAAATTTTGCAAAGTACGCAAGTTGTTTTATAATATTCGATTGGTCGGGGGAATATTCGTTTTAACAGGGACTATTCGTATGACGGCACAATCATTGGTGGACCCCACAACAGAATTATTGTCGGATTGAGAAAATGACAAAAATATTTTATGAAAATAACGCCTAAGTTTTACTGTTAATGTTGAAACACCTTGTTAAAAGTACGAGAATCTGGCGTGGTTGCATAGTAGCATTACGGTATTGATTATTGATGCTTACATGAGAAATCACTCAGTTTTGTTCAATTATTGCTCTGATGGTAATTGTTGCATAGTATCTCACGTTATTTGATTCAATTATTGTCGATATTTTTATATTATTAAATCAATAATTGAGACGACAAAGTTATTAATATTATTATTTGCAATATTAACGATGTCTAGAAGTTCTGCCAATGAGAGGTTTGGTCACCTAATTGCACGCCAATAGGGAGAAATCCTTATTGGAAAGCCCCCTTTCTTGGGAACGACCTGGTCGATTAATATTGTGAATTATAATAATGATGATAAATGTTGTTAAATATATTGAGGTGTCTTTTTATGAAGTCACAGAAGTTTATATATATATATATATATATAAATTTTGTTTTATTAGTATTATTAATGTAATAAAACTGAAAATCTTTTTATATAAAATAGAATACTTTTATAAAGTTATTTATTTTATTAGACTATAAATCGAATATATTATATTCTATTATGCATAGTATTTTGCATAGTAAAATCTTTTTATATAAAATGTAATACTTTTATAAAGTTATTTGTTTTATTAGACAATAATTAGAATATATTATATTTTATTATGCATAGTATTTGTATAGTGCATGCATAGTGTTTGCATAGTAAAATCTTTTTATATAAAACATAATACTTTTATAAAGTTATTCGTTTTATTAGATTATAAATAGAATATATTATATTTTATTTAAAAGATTTTGTTTATTAGAATATTTTATTTATACTGCATAGTAAATCAATATGGACCGTCCGTTTAAAAGTAAATTAATCTGGACCGTTCATGAATTAGTTACTATTCAGTTCATTCTCCTATAAATAGAAGCTCATTCCTTAAATATTTCTTACGAATTCACTAAAACTCTTGAGAGAGAAACTATAGAGAGAAAGAAGAAAAGTATTCTGCTACTTCACTACTCTTATATCCAGTTTCTTCTAAGGTAAGGGGTATTATTTCTTTCGTATTCATGAAGAGAATTTTTGTTATTCCATTCTTTATTATTTTGTTGGAATAACCTATATACGCGGGCTACCCTATACTTGGTGAAATTCTTCTATTATTCCATTCTTTATCATTATGTTGGAATAACTCGCTTCTATGCTGGCATCGTATATATGGTGAATCGTTATTCCATTCTTAATCATTATGTTGGAATAACCTGTCTATGCGAAGTACTGCATACATGGTGAAATTCTTCTATTATTCCATTCTTTATTATTCTGTTGGAACATCCTGTCTGTTCGTTTACGCATGACATGGTTTCGTTATTTATTATTCGTTGGAATATCCCGCTTCGTGTATTCGCTTTGACACGGTTCCATTAATTATTATTCGTTAGAATAACTTTCGTGTGTGGTTCATCGCATACATGGTGATTTCATTGTCATCATCCTCTTCTTGTTTATATTATGTTGAAAGTCATCCGTATTCGTAGTGCGTAGATGGACTTGGTATGATTATGACGAGGGGATTAATCAAGTATAATCATGACCGTAATGTTACAAATGATGTGGTAAAAGTCCTCATTAGCCAGAAAGTGCATTGATGGATGATTGTTGGCATGATCATGACCATTGATGAATACACGAATATCATTGGCCCGTAGTACTGGATAATTTGTGGTTGTGATACTAATGAATATCCTTGGTCAGTAGTGCGTGGATGGTGTGGATTATTTATTGTGAGTCCCAATGATAAAAGTGATGAAAAACCTTTTAAATCATAAAAGATGGTAGATTTTATTCTCTGCTTGATTCTTTTAATGGATTGTTTGTTCCGCTGTAGTTAAACTTGATGATTGTTATATTGTATCAGTTTAATACTGTTGAAGGCTAACGATAATTTATTCTGCATTATCTTAGTCATAATATTTCTTACTGTGCTAGTTGAGCTCACCCTTTCTTTCACTGTTCTCTTCAGGAAATGAGAACGTAGCCGGGACTAGTCGGAGAACAGAGTAATGGTCCAGATGATAGCATTAGTAGTTCTCACTATTCTGTTAAAATAGTGTGACAATAAATGTAATGAGGACCCCATTGAGTGTGGATATTGTCTAGATGATAATATTCTTATTAAAATTCATAGATTATGTTATGTCGTATTTTATACGAATGTTATATAATTAAGTTGTATTCGTATTCTGTACCATGTTTTTGGTGACTCAGAATAGGTGATGTATACCTATTTTGGTGGCGTCACAGTTGGTATCAAAGCTTAGGGATATGATCCATGGCTGAGATGTGAGGCAAGAACTAGGTGGGGAGAGACGGGGGAATTCCTTCGCTAGTATGACCTATTTAAGTTTATTTGGTATTTAATTGGTTGGTTAGAGTATAGGAATAATATGTGATATGATAATTAACCCTTGTTTTGTGGCAGTATTTGAAAATGACATCCGAGAATGTTGAGAACATCAATGGAGCACAGGAGACCATTGAGTCTCCACATATCAATAATCAGGATAATATGCATCAGGAAGACGATAATCCTCAGGCAAACAACAACACTGACCAGATGATGAACGATGGAATGTTCAGAGGCTTTATGCAATTCATGCAACATCAGGCAAGAGCGGCTCCGGTACAAAATGCAGGTGGAAACACTGGAAACTCTTGGACGATCACCGCTAAGCAGTTCAAGGAACTAGGACCACTGGAGTTTTTTGGAGAGCCAAAACCACTTAAGGCGGAGACATGGATAAAGCAGATCTACAAGATATTTGATGTCTTGAGATGCTCTGAGGAGCAAAAGGTTCCCTTTGCCACCTTCATGTTGCGTGCAGAGCCAAATTACTGGTGGAAATCTGTAAAACGTACTCAACCCGCCGCACTGAAGATAACTTGGGAGAAGTTCTAAGAATTGTTCAACGACAAGTACTTTCCCAAAAGTATTCGTCACATGAAAGAGGTAGAGTTCATCAAGTCGAGCAAAAGCAAAGATGATCGTGTCGCATGATCTGTAAGCCAAGTTTGTCGAGTTGTCCGTGTTTTGCATCCCATTTGGTTGATAATGAGGAGAGAATGACGCTAATGTTTCTAAGAGGTTTGAAACCCGAGATACGCCAATATCTTATCTCTCATAAACCGTGGTTTGTATTCGGATGTTGTTAATAGGGCTCATTTATTGGAAGTAGCGATAATGAGTCAACCCAACCAAAATAGAAAGCGTGCTAAGAAAATGATAATACCAAATGAAAGCGATCATCGAAGCGGTGACAACAAGCATGGAGGAAATCAACAAAGCCGTAAATGGTAACCACTTTGGTGGTAATCGGCCAAAACAATAAGAATGGACATTTCAAGAAGAGGAGATTCAACAATGATGGAAAGACGTCAGCACCAGCACCCGTTGTTAAGGAAGGAGAATAACCACCTATCATATGCTTCAAATGTGGAGGGGAGGGACACATCAGTCCAAACTGCGTGATGCCATTCAAAGCATGTTATAATTGTGGAAGAGGTCACCTAGCTCAATTTTGTCGTTCACCGAAGACAAGTTCGGCTAGGATGGAGGCACCAAAGGTCGTCCCCGTAAAAGTCCCGTGGTAGTGCAAGGGAGAGCGTTTGTTGTGACCTCCCGTAAAGTAAGTGAACCCAAACGAGGTCATCACAGTAAGCTTATCATAAACTCTAGCTTAAGTTTATACCTTATTTGATACCATTCTACCCATTCTTTATTTCTCTTACTTGCGCTCAACGCTTAAATTTGACTCGGAGAAATTAGACTTTGACTTATCTATTGAAACTCCGTTGGGAGAAACCTTCATTACATCCATGGTTTATAAGTCTTGTTTGATTTAAATCGATAAATCGTATGTTACACCGTCGATCTTATTTCTTTGAAAATACTTGCATTTGATGTGATTCTAGGGATTGATTGGTTAACTACTCATCATGCAAAAATTGATTATTTTCGTAAGGTTGTTAGCTTTCATATTCCTAACTAACCTATTATGCGAATTTAAGTAACCAAACCATTAAAATCCATCACTGTCATCTCAAGCCATAAAGCTATTCGTTTTATTGAAAACGGATGTCAAGCTTTCTTAGCTCATGTCACAGATCTAAACAAAAATATCGATTTTGAATGATATTTCTATTGTTAATGAATTTCTGACGTATTCCCTAAAGAACTTCCTGGCCTACCCCAGAGCGTGAAATTGAATTTTGTATCGACCTTGAACCCGGTACAAAACCCATTTCCAAATCCGCATATCGAATGGCTCTTATTGAACTTTAGGAGTTAAAAACCCAACTGCAGGAATTGTTAAATATTGGCTTTATTCGTCCTAGTACTTCTCCTTGGGGTGCTCCTGTTCTATTCGTGAAAAAGAAATATGGGAGTATGCGACTTTGTATTGATTATCGAGAGTTGAATCATGTCACCATCAAAAATAGGTACCCATTACCACGTATTGTTGACCTGTTTGACTAGTTACAAGGAGCCAAATTCTTTTCAAAAATTGAGTTACGTTCCGAATATCACCAATTGAAGATTAGAACCGATGATATGCCAAAGACGGCTTTCAGAACTCGGTACGGGCATTATGAATTCCTAGTTATGTCTTTTGGATTGACTAATGCTCCTGCTGCTTTCATGGATATGATGAATCGAGTATTCAAGGAATATTTGGATCACTTTGTGGTCGTCTTTATTGATGACATCCTTATTTATTCCAAAAGTGAAGATCATGAGCAACACTTGAGGTCGATACTCCAAAAGCTTCGTGGAAACAAGCTTTATGCCAAGTTGAAGAAATGGGAGTTCGGCTTGAGGAAGTAGCATTCCTTGGGAACGTAGTATCAAGTCATGGAATATCCGCTGATTAAGCAAAGATTAAAGCAATTCAAATGGGAGCAACCTAAATCAATGATCAAGAAACGTAGCTTTCACGGTTTAATTTGGTTATTATCGGAGATTCATGAAGGGTTTTATCGAATCGCTACTCCATTAACTCAAATTGACTCAAAAAGATACAAAATTTGGTTGGAGCGAGGAATGTGAGAAGAGTTTTTAAGAACTCAAGAGAGAATCATTTCAAAGACTTTATTCGACAATACCATCTGGTTCGGAGGGATTTTTCATCTACAGTGATGCTTCAGGCAAAGGGTTAGGATGTGTTCTCATTCAACATGGGAAAGTCATAGCTTATGCCTCACAACAACTCAAAGAATATGAGAGGAATTATCTCACTCATGATCTAGAGTTGGCAGCAATCGTTTTTGCACTAAAGATTTGGAGGCATTACTTGTACGGGGAGAAAGTGGAGATCTTTACGGATCATAAAAGCCTCAAATATTTCTTCAGTCAAAAGGAACTCAACATGCGACAACGATGTTTTCTTGAATTGTTGAAAGATTATGATCATACCATCCAATACCATCCTGGAAAAACGAACGTGGTAGTTGATGCTTTGAGTAGAAGATCATATGCTGGTACGAGTGCAATATTGTCAACACAAAGGCCCATTTTTTATGACTTAAAAAGGATGGAGATAGAGTTAAAGACTCCAGGGACCCATGTGATGGTTGCGAATATACGAGTAGAACCGACTTTAATCGATAAAGTTAAAGCTGCTCAAGCTACAGACCTGGAGTTGATGCGTATGAGGAAGAAAGTGCAAGAAGGTGCTATGCCAGAAGCAAGAATCGATGAAGAAGGAATACTTCCAGTCATCTCTAGACTTTGTGTTCCTAACGACCCTGATTTAAAGTATAAAATCATGATGGAGGTGCACAACACACCATTTGCATTCTATTCTGGGAGTACCAAAATGTATCGTGATCTTTGTCATACATTTTGGTGGAGAAATATGAAGAGAGAGGTAGCGTTGTTTATCTCAAGGTGTCTAACTTGTCAATGAGTCAAGGCGAAGCATCAAGTGCCAAAAGGCCCATTGCAACCACTTGAAATTTCAGAATGGAAGTGGGAGCACATTACCATGGAATTCATTACTGGTCTTCCCAAGGTTTCTAAAGACATAGATGCAATTTCGGTCATTGTTGATAGATTGACCAAGTCTGCTCATTTTTTACCAATACGGGAAACTTATGCACTTGAACGTCTTGCTCTTATGTACATAAACGAGATTGTAAGACTGCATGGTATGCCAATATCTATAGTTTCTGATCGAGACCCAAGATTCACTTCACGATTTTTGGTTAGTTTGCAAAAAGCTATGGGCACAGATTTATGATTTAGTTCGGCATATCATCCTCAGATGGACGGAAAATCGAGAGGACTATTCAAACTCTGGAAGATTTATTAAGACTCGTGTGTCTTGACTTCAAGCGAAGTTAGGATAAGTTCTTACCATTGGTGGATTTTTTCCTACAACAACAGGTTATCAACACAAGTATTGGCATGGCTCCATTTGAGGCGCCAAGAAAGTGTCATTCTCCAAAGATCTTTGGGATGAGGTGGGTGAAGCAACGTTGTTACGACCGTGAGTTGGTATGTATGACTACTGAGAAAAAGATTTAAACGATCCGGCAACGTATAAAAACCTCACAAGATCGACAAAAGAGTTATGTTGATCTTCATCGAAAGGACGTGAAATTCAATATTGGAGATCATGTGTTGTTACGTGTTGCTCCATGGAAAGGAGTTACGAGATTTGGAAAGAGAGGAAAGCTCAATCCTCGATTTATTGGCACATTTGTAATCCTCGATCAAGTAGGAATTGTGGCCTATAGACTCGCTTTACCGCCAAGTATATCTCGTGTTCATAACGTTTTTCACATATCCATGTTACGTAAATATGTGAAAGACCCGAACCACATTATTGAGTTAGAACCGGATGAAATAGCGAAAGATTTAATGTATGAAGAGGTTCCTGTTCAAATCTTTGATAAGAAGGATCATATTCTACGCTCCAAGGTTATACCTCAAGTCAATGTTTTGTGGAAAAACCACGATGTTGAGGAAATGACCTGGGAGTTAGAATCTGAAATGAAATCAAGGTATCCTTACCTCTTCAGCATACCAGGTACGTACCCTAATTTCGAGGGAAACATTTCTTAAGTAGACGAGGTTGTAAGACCCCAACTTTTATGAATAAAGATGATTTTTCTATAAATATCATTTTAAATATTAAGGTGTAAATTTGAAATAATGTTATAGTTGTGGGTAATATTTATAAATTTTGTAAAGTACTCAAGTTGTTTTATAATATTCGATTGGTCGGGGGAATATTCGTTTTACATGGGGAATATGCGATTGACAAGACAATCATCAGTGGACCCCTATTAACGGAATTATTGTCGGATCGAGAAAACGACAAAAATATTTTATGAAAATAACGGCGGAAGTTTTACTAGTTTCTTGTTGAAACACCCGGTGTTAAAAAGTACAAGATGTCTGGCGTGGTTGCATAGTAGACACTGTATTGATTATTGATGCTTATGTGAGAAGTCACTCGCTTTTGTTCAATTATTGCTATAGTAATTGTTGCATAGTATCTCACGTTATTTGATTCAATTATTGCCGATATTTTTATATTATTAAATCAATAATTGAGACGACAAAGTTATTAATATTATTATTTGCAATATTAACGATGTCTAGAAGTTACGCAAGGAGATGTTTGGTCACCTAATTGCGCCTGATAGGGAGAAATCCTTATTGGAAAGCCCCTCTTTCCTGGGAACGACCTTGTCGATTAATATTATGAATTATAATAATGATGATAAATGTTGTTAAATATATTGAGGTGTCTTTTTATGAAGTCACGGAAGTTTTTATATATATATATATATATATATATATAAATTTTGTTTTATTAGTATTATTAATGTAATATAACATAAAATCTTTTTATAAAAAATGAATAATTTTATAAAGTTATTTATTTTATTAGACTATAAATAGAATATATTATATTCTATTATGCATAGTATTTTCATAAGTAAAATCTTTTTATATAAAAGCAGAATACTTTTATAAAGTTATTTGTTTTATTAGACAATAATTAGAATATATTATATTTTATTATGCATAGTGTTTGCATAGTGCTTGCATAGTGTTTTCATAGTAAAATCTTTTTATATAAAAAAGAATACTTTTATAAAGTTATTCGTTTTATTAGATTATAAATAGAATATATTATATTATATTTTATTTAAAAGATTTTGTTTTATTGGAATATTTTATTTATACTGCATAGTAAATCAATATGGACCATCCGTTTAAAAGTAAATCAATTTAGACCGTTCATGAATTAGTTACTATTCAGTCCATTCTCCTATAAATAGAAGCTCATTCCTTAATTATTTCTTACGAATTCACTGAAACTCTTGAGAGAGAAACTATAGAGAGAAAGAAGAAAAGTATTCTGCTACTTCACTACTCTTATATCCAGTTTCTTCTAAGGTAAGGGGTAATATTTCTTTAATATTCATGAAGAGAACTTTGTTATTTCATTCTTTATTAGTCTGTTGGAATAACCTGTATACGCGGGCTACCCTATACTTGGTGAAATTCTTCTATTATTCCATTCTTTATCAAATTCTTCTATTATTCCATTCTTTATCATTATGTTGGAATAACTTGTCTATGTGAAGTACTGCATACATGGTGAAATTCTTCTGCTATTCCATTCTTTATCATTATGTTGGAATAACTCATGCATGCGAACATCGCATACATGGTGAAATTCTTACATTATTCCATTCTTTAATATTACATTTGGAACATCACATCTGTGTGTTTACATGATGACCGGTTCCGTTATTTATTATTCATTGGAATATCCACGTCGGTGCGTATTACGCCTGACCTGGTTCCATTAATTATTCTATTGGAATAACCTGTCTGTGTGGTCTATCGCATGCATGGTGATTTCGGTTGTCATCATCCTCCTCATGTTTATATTATGTTGAAAGTCATCTGTGGCCTGTAGTGCATAGATGGACTTGGTATGATTATGACCAGGGATTAATCGGTATAATCATGACCGTAATGTAACAAATGATGTGGTAAAAGTCCTCATTGGCCCGTAGTGCATTGATGGACAGTTGTTGGCATGATCATGACCATTGATGAATACACGAATATCCTTGGCCCGTAGTGCACGGATAATTTGTGGTTGTGATACTAATGAATATCCTTGGCCGTAGAGCAGGGATGGTGTGTATTATTTATTAAGCTGAGTTTCAGGGATAAAAGTGATGAAAAACCTTTTAAATCATAAAAGATTGTAGATTTTATTCTCTACTTGACTCTTTTAATGGATTGTTTGTTCCGCTGTAGTTAAACTTGATGATTGTTATATTGTATCAGTTTAATACTGTTGAAGGCTAACGATAATTTATTCTGCATTATCTTAGTCATAATATTTCTTACTGGGCTAGTTGAGCTCACCCTTTCTTTCACTGTTCTCTTCAGGAAATGAGAACTTAGCCGGGAGTAGTCGGGGAACGGAGTAACGGTCCAGATGATAGCATTAGTAGTTCTCACTATTCTGTTAAATAGTGTGACAATAAATGTAATGAGGACCATATTGAGTGTGGATATTGTCTAGATGATAATATTCCTATTAAAATTCATAGAGTATGTTATGTCGTATTTTATACGACTGTTGTATAATTAAGTTGTATTCGTATTCTGTACCATGTTTTTGGCGACTCAGAATAGGTGATGTATACCTATTTTGGCGGCGTCACAGTTGGTATCAAAGCTTAGGGATATGATCCCTGGCTGAGATTTGAGGCAAGAACTAGGAGGGGAGAGACGGGGGAATTCCTTCGCTAGTATGACCTACTTAAGTTTATTTGGTATTTAATTGGTTGGTCAGAGTATAGGGATAATATGTGATATGATAATTAACCCTTGTTTTGTGCCAGTATTTGAAAATGACATCCGAGAATGTTGAGAACATCAATGGAGCACAGGAGACCATTGAGTCTCCACATATCAATAATCAGGACAATATACATCAGGAAGGCGATAATCCTCAGGCAAACAACAACACTGACCAGATGATGAACGATGGAATGTTCAGAGGCTTTATGCAATTCATGCAACATCAGGCAAGAGCGGCTCCTGTACAAAATGCAGGTGGAAACACTGGCAACTCTTGGACGATCACCGCTAAGCAGTTCAAGGAACTAGGACCACTGGAGTTTTTTGGAGAGCCAAAACCACTTAAGGCGGAGACATGGATAAAGCAGATCTACAAGATATTTGATGTCTTGGGATGCTCCGAGGAGCAAAAGGTTCCCTTTGCCACCTTCATGTTGCGTGCAAAGCCAGATTACTGGTGGGAATCTGTAAAACGTACTCAACCCGCCGCACTGAAGATAACTTGGGAGAAGTTCCAAGAATTGTTCAACGACAAGTACTTTCCCAAAAGTATTCGTCACATGAAAGATGTAGAGTTCATCAAGCTGGAGCAAAACAACATGACCGTATCGCAGTACGAAGCCAAGTTTGCCGAGTTGTCCCGGTTTGCGTCCCATTTGGTTGATAATGAGGAGAGAATGACGCGAATGTTTCTAAGAGGTTTGAAACCCGAGATACGTCAATATCTTATCTCTCATAAACTGTGTTTGTATTCAGATGTTGTTAATAGGGCTCATTTATTGGAGCTAGATAATGAGTCAACCCGACCAAAAGAGAGCAGCCGACAAAATGATAATACCAGTGAAAGCAGTCATCGAAGCCATGACAACAAGCGTGGAGGGAATCAACATGCCAGAAATGGTAAGCACTTCGATGGTAATCTGGGCCAAAACAATAAAAATGGACATTTCAAGAAGAGGAGATTCAACAATGATGGAAAGACGTCAGCACCAGCACTCATTGTTAAGGAAGGAGAACAACCACCTATCATATGCTTCAAATGTGGAGGGGAGGGTCACATTAGTCCAAATTGCACGATGCCATGCAAAGCATGTTATAATTGTGGAAGAGAAGGTCACCTAGCCCAATTTTATCGTTCATCGAAGACAAGTTCAGCTAGGATGGAGGCACCAAAGGCCGTCCTAGTAAAGTCAAAGCCGGTAGTGCAAGGGAGAGCGTTTGTTGTGACCTCCCAGAAAGTAAGGAACCTAAACGAGGTCATCACAGGTAAGCTTATTTGATACCGGTTCTACCCATTCTTTTATTTCTCCTACTTGCGCTCAACGTTTAAATTTGACTCCGGATAAATTAGACTTTGACTTATCTGTTGAAACTCCATTGGGAGAAACCTTCACTACATCCACGGTTTATAAGTCTTTTTTTATTCAAATTTGTAACCGCACGTTACCTGTCGATCTTATTTCTTTGAAAATACTTGCATTTGATGTGATTCTAGGGATTGAATTGTTAACTACTCATCATGAAAAAATTGATTGTTTTCGTAAGGTTGTTAGCTTTCATATTCCTAACCAACCTATTATGCGAATTCAAGCAACCAAACCATTAAAATCCATCACTGTCATCTCAAACCATAAAGCTATTCGTTTATTGAAAAATGGATGTCAAGCTTTCTTAGCTCATGTCACGGATCTAAACAAAAATACATCAGTTTTGAATGATATTTCTATTGTTAATGAATTTCCTGACATATTCCTCAAGAACTTTCGCCTACCCCGGAGCGTGAAATTGAATTTTGTATCGACCTTGAACTCGGTATAAAACCCATTTCCAAAGCCCCATATCGAATGACTCCTATTGAACTTCGTGAGTTAAAGACCCAACTGCAGGAATTATTAGACATTGGCTTTATTCGCCCTAGTACTTCTCCTTGGGGTGCTCTGTTCTATTCGTGAAAAAAGAAAGAAGGAGTATGCGACTTTGTATTGATTATCGAGAGTTGAATCATGTCACCATCAAAAATAGGTACCCATTACCACGTATTGATGACCTGTTTGACCAGTTACAAGGAGCCAAATTCTTTTCAAAAATTGATCTTCGTTCCGGATATCACCAATTGAAGATTAGAACCAGTGACATGTCAAAGACGGTTTTCAGAACTCAGTACGGGCATTATGAATTCCTAGTCATGTCTTTTGGATTGACTAATGCTCCTGCTGCTTTCATGGATATGATGAACCGAGTATTCAAGGAATATTTGGATCACTTTGTGGTCGTCTTTATTGATGACATCCTTATTTATTCCAAAAGCCATGAAGATCATGAGCAACACTTGAGGCTGATACTCCAAAAGCTTCGTGAAAACAAGCTTTATGCCAAGTTGAAGAAATGGGAGTTCTGGCTTGAGGAAGTAGCATTCCTTGGGAACGTAGTATCCAAGTCATGGAATATCTGTTGACCTGGCAAAGATTGAAGCAATTCAAAGCTGGGAGCAACCTAAATCAGTGACCAAAGTACGTAGCTTTCTCGGTTTAGCTGGTTATTATCGGAGATTCATAGAAGGGTTTTCTCGAATCGCTACTCCATTAACTCGGTGACTAAAAAGATACAAAATTGATTGGAGCGAGGAATGTGAGAAGAGTTTTCAGGAACTCAAGAGGAGACTCATTTTAGCACCTGTTCTGACAATACCATCTGGCTCAGAGGGATTTTTCATCTACAGTGATGCTTCAGGCAAAGGGTTAGGATGTGTTCTCATGCAATATGGGATAGTCATAGCCTATGCCTCACGAAAACTCAAAGAATATGAGAGGAATTATCCCACTCATGATCTAGAGTTAGCGGTGATCATTTTGCACTAAAGATTTGGAGGCATTACTTGTATGGGGAGAAAGTGGAGATCTTTACGGATCATAAAAGCCTCAAATATTTCTTCACTAAAAATGAACTCAACATGCGACAACGACGTTGGCTTGAATTGTTGAAAGATTATGATCATACCATCCAATACCATCCTGGAAAAATGAACGTGGTAGTTGACGCATTGAGTAAAAGATCATATGCGGGTACGAGTGCAATATTGTCAACACAAAGGCCCATTTTGTATGACTTACAAAGGATGGAGATAGAGTTAAAGACTCCGGGGACCTATGTGATGGTGGCGAATATATGAGTAGAACTGACTTTAATCAATAAAATTAAAGCTGCTCAAGCTACAGACCTGGAGCTGATGCGTATGAGGAAGAAAATGCAAAATTCTTCAGGGAATACGTCATATTCATGCTCTGGGGTAGGCCAGGAAATTCTTCAGGGAATACGTCAGGAAATTCATTAACAATAGAAATATCATTCAAAACTGACGTATTTTTGTTTAGATCCGTAACATGAGCTAAAAAAGCTTGACATCCATTTTTCAATAAACAAATAGCTTTATGGCTTGAGATGACAGTGATTGATTTTAATGGTTTGGTTGCTTGAATTTGCATAATAGGTTGGTTAGGAATATGAAAGCTAACAACCTTACGAAAACAATCAATTTTTGCATGATGAGTAGTTAACCAATCAATCTCTAGAATTACGTCAAATGTAAGTATTTTCAATGAAATAAGATCAACAAGTAATGTGAGGGTACCGATTTGAACCAAACAAGACTTATAAACAGTGGATGTAATGAAGGTTTCTCCCAATGGAGTTTCAACAGATAAGACAAAGTCCAATTTCTCCGGAGTCAAATTTAAATGTTGAGCGCAAGTAGGGGAAATAAAAGAATGGGTAGAACCGGTATCAAATAAGGTATATACTTCGCTAGAGTTTATGATAAGCTTACCCGTGATGACCTCGTTCGGGTTCCTTGCTTTCTGGGAGGTCACGACAAACACTCTCCCTTGAACTACCGGTTTTATTTTGTCTGGGACGGCCTTTGATGCCTCCATCCCAGCTGGACTTGTCTTCGGTCACGAAAAAATTGGGCTAGGTGACCTTCTCTTCCACAATTGTAACATGCTTTGGATGGCATCGTGCAGTTTGGACTGATGTGTCCCTCTCCTCCATATTTGAAGCATATGATAGGTGGTCATTCTCCTTCCTTAACGACAGGAGTTGATGCTGACGTCTTTCCATCATTGTTGAATCTCCTCTTCTTGAAATATCCATTCTTATTGTTTTGCCCATGATTACCACCGAAGTGGTTACCATTTCTGGCATGTTGATTCCCTCCCCGCTTATTGTCACCGCTTCGATGACTGTTATCACTTATATTATCATTTTGCCAGCTGCTCTCTTTTGGTTGGGTTGACTCATTATCGCACTCCAATAACTGAGCCCTATTAACAACAACTGAATATAAACACAGTTTATGAGAGATAAGATATTGACATATCTCGGGTTTCAAACCTCTTAGAAACATTCGCGTCATTCTCTCCTCATTATCAACCAAATGAGACATAAAACCAGGACAACTCGGCAAACTTGGTTTCGTCTTTGCGACACGGTCATGTTGTTTTGCTCCAGCTTGATGAACTCTACCTCTTTCATGTGATGAATACTTTCGGGAAAATACTTGTCTTTGAACAATTCTTGGAACTTCTCCCAAGTCATCTTGGTCTGCGGCCGAGTTAGTGCGTTTCTGATTCCCCTTGAAGAATCGCCCGCACGCAATAACATGAAGGTGGCAAAGGGAACCTTGTGCTCCTCAGAGCATCCCAAGACATCAAATATCTTGTAGATATGCTTTATCCACGTGTCCGCCTTAAGTGGTTTTGGCTCTCCAAAAAACTCTGGTGGTCCCAGTTCCTTGAACTGCTTAGCGGTGACCATCCGTGAGTTGCTAGTGTTTCCACCTACATTTTGTATAGGATCCGCTCTTGCCTGATATTGCATAAATTGCATTAAGCCTCTAAACATTCCATCGTTCATCATCTGGTCAGTGTTGTTGTTTGCCTGAGGATTGTCGCCTTCCTGATGCACATTATCCTGATTATTGATATGTGGAGACTCAACGGTCTCCTTTGCTCCATTGCTAATCTTAACATTCTCGGATGCCATTTTCAAATACTGCCACAAAACAAAGGTTAATTAACATATCACATATTATCCCTATACTCTGACCGACCAATTAAATATCAAAAAAACTTAGGTAGGTCATACTAGCTGAAGGAATTTCATCTCTCCCTCCTAGTTCTTGTCTAACATCTCGACCAGGATCATATCCCTAAGATTTGATACCAACTGTGACGCCCCCAAAATAGGTATACATCACCCATCTTGAGTCGCCAAAAATATGGTACAAAATACGAATACAATCTTTAATATACAACAAGAGAGCTATGAGTTTTAATACAATTATTGTCTTTAGACAATATCCACTCTCGAGAATAAGTCCTCATTACATTTATTGTCACACTATTTAATGAGAATAGTGATTTACTACTAATACTATCATGCGGACCGAGTCACTCCGGTTTCACGAGGCTAAAGTGCCGGCTTCGTTCTCATTTCTCAAGAGAATAGTGAAAGAAAAGGTGAGCTCAACTAGCCGAATAAGAAATATTATGACTAAGATAATGCGAATAAATTATCATTAGTCTTCAACAATGTTAAACTGATAAAATACAATAGACATCAAGTTTAACTGCAGCAGAACATGCAATCCATTAAAAGAGTCAAGTAGAGAATAAAATCTACTATTTTTTATGATTTAAAAAGGTTTTTCATCACTTTTATCGCTGGGACTCAGCTTAATAAATAATCCACATCATCCCTGCACTATGGTCAAGGATATTCATTAGTATCACAACCACAAATTATCCATACACTACGGGCCAACGATATTCGTGTATTCATCAATGGTCATGATCATGCCAACAACTGTCCATCAATGCACTACGGGCCAATGAGGACTTTTATCACATCATTTGTAACATTACAGTCATGATTACACTGAATAATCCCTGGTCATAGTCATACCAAGTCCATCTATGCACTACAGGCCACATATGACTTTAAAACATTATAAACATGAGGATGATGACAATGATATAAGAATTCAATAAAATAAGTTCAAGAATTAATTTATCCAGGAACTAATAACGTCCAAATTGTCAATATGATACTTCTTTGTAGAGTAAAATTCAAGAATGCTCAGAAGAACATTTCCATGAAAAGATACTAGATGAAGCACAAATATCAAAGATATTCCACTAATTTCATGGAGTTTAGAAGTCAAAACTTTAACCAACTGAGTATAATAAAGAATGGAATAACAAAAGAAATCACCATGCATGCGGTATTGCAGATAGACAAAGTTATTCAACGAGAATAATAAATAACGGAACGTGTCAAAGTGAAATTCACACCGCAAGCGAGGATGTTCCAATGAGAATAACAAAGACGGAACCGGTCCGGTACAGAAAACACACACAGACGGGATATTCCAACAGAATAATAAAGAATGGAATAATGAAGTTCTCTTCATGAATACAAAAGAAATAATACCCCTTACCTTAGAAAGAAGAGTACTGGATATAGGAAAGAAAGGTAGCAGACTTCTCTTCTTCTTTCTCTCTATAATTTTCTCTCTCTAGAGTTTAAGTGAATTCGTAAGAAATAATGAAGGAATGAGCTTCTATTTATAGGAGAATGGAAAGACACTATGTAAGGATTTATCACGGATGCAATAATTCATAACTCACGGGCATCATACGAAACCTTTGGTTGACTGAATTTCAATGAATTTTCCTAACACAAATAAAAATTAAAACAATATATATATATATATATATATATATATATATATATATATATATATATAAACACATGCTTGTTGAATTTTTGCTCCCACCGACAAACTCTTAAATTTCACGGACTTTTGATTCCATAGAAGGACAATATATCATATATATATATATATATATATATATATATATATATATATATATATATATATATATATATAGAATGATTATTTTTTAAAAATGGGTAAAATGGGGTCCATAAAATACATCAAAAATTACAATAAATACTTCATAAAATCACCTCAATATTTTTAATAACATTTATCATCATTATTATAATTCACAATATTAATCGACCAAGTCATTCCCAGGAAAGTGGGGGCTTTCCAATAAGGATTTCTCCCTATTGACGCGCAATTAGGTGACCAAATCTCTCATTGGCAGAACATCTAGACATCGTTAATATTGCAAATTATAATATTAATAACTCTGCCATTCCAATTATTGATTTAATAATATATATAATATCGACAATAATTGAATCAAATAATGTGAGATACTATGCAACAATTACTGTAGCAATAATTGAACAAAACTGAGTGACTTCTCACGTAAGCATCAATAACCAATACCGTGTACTACTATGCAACCACGCGTATTACTGTACTTTTACTACGGAGTAGTTCAATAGTTTTAACTGTAAAACTTTCGTCGTTATTTTCATAAAATATTTTTGTCGTTTTCTCAATCCGACAATAATTCCGTTGTGGGGTTCACCAATGATTATGCCGCCGTATGAATATTCCCTGTTAAAACGAATATTCCCCGACCAATCGAATATTATATAACAACTTGCGTACTTTGCAAAATTTATAAATATTACACACAACTATAACATTATATCAAATTCATTCCATAATATTCAAAAATGATAATTATAGAAAATTTATTTTTATTCATAAAAGTTGGGGTCTTACACTGTGTCCTTGACTTCAAGGGAAGTTGGGATAAGTTCTTACCATTGGTGGAGTTTTCCTACAACAACAGTTATCAAGCAAGTATCGGCATGGCTCCATTTGAGGCGTTGTATGGAAGAAAGTGTCATTCTCCGATTATCTTTGGGATGAGGTGGGTGAACCAACGTTGTTGGGACCCGAGTTGATACGTATGACTACGAGAAAAGATTCAAGCGATCCAAGAACGTATAAAAACCTCACAAGATCGACAAAAGAGTTATGCTGATCTTCATCGAAAGGACGTGGAATTCGATATTGGATATCATATGTTGTTACGTGTTGCTCCATGGAAAGGAGTTACGAGATTTGGAAAGAGAGGAAAGTTCAATCCTCGATTCATTGGCCCATTTTTAATCCTCGATCGAGTAGGAACTGTGGCTTATAGACTCGCTTTATCGCCATGTATGTCTCGTGTTCATAACATTTTTCACATCTCTATGTTACGTAAATATGTGGAAGACCCGAACCACATTATTGAGTTAGAACCGGATGAAATAGCGGAAGATTTAACGTATGAAGAGGTTCCTGTTCAAATCTTAGATAAGAAGGAACATATTCTACGCTCTAAGGTTATACCTCAAGTCAAAGTTTTGTGGAGAAACCACGATGTTGAGGAAATGACCTGGATGTTAGAATCTGAAATGAAATCAAGGTATCCTTACCTCTTCAACATACCAGGTACGTACCCTAATTTTGAGGGCAAAATTTCTTAAGTAGGGGAGGTTGTAAGACGCCAACTTTTATGAATAAAGATGATTTTTCTATAAATATCATTTTAAAATATTAAGTTGTGAATTTGAAATAATGTTATAGTTGTGGGTAATATTTATAAATTTTGCAAAGTACGCAAGTTGTTTTATAATATTCGATTGGTCGGGGAATATTCGTTTTAACAGGGAATATTCGTACGACGGCACAATCATTGGTGGACCCCACAACAAAATTATTGTCGGATTGAGAAAATGACAAAAATATTTTATGAAAATAACGGCGGAAGTTTTACCGTTAACTGTTGAAACACCCGGTGTTAAAAGTACAGTAATATGTGTGGTTGAATAGTAGCACACTGTATTGATTATTGATGCTTACGTGAGAAGTCACTCAGTTTTGTTCAATTATTGCTACAGTAATTGTTGCATAATATCTCACGATATTTGATTCAATTATTGTCGATATTTTTATATTATTAAATCAATAATTGAGACAACGAAGTTATTAATATTATTATTTGTAATATTAACGATATCTAGAAGTTCTGCCAAGGAGAGGTTTGGTCACCTAATTGCGTGCCAATAAGGAGAAATTCTTATTGGAAAGCCCACTCTTTCCTAGGAACGACCTGGTCGATTAATATTGTGAATTATAATAATGATGATAAATGTTGTTAAATATATTGAGGTGTCTTTTTATGAAGTCACGGAAGTTTATATATATATATATATATATTATATAAATTTTGTTTTATTAGTATTATTAATGTAATAAAACAGAAAAGCTTTTTATATAAAACAGAATACTTTTATAAAGTTATTTATTTTATTAGACTATAAATAAAATATATTATATTCTATTATACATAGTGTTTTGCATAGTAAATTTTTTATATAAAACATAATACTTTTATAAAGTTATTTGTTTTATTAGACAATAATTAGAATATATTATATTTTATTATGCATAGTGTTTGCATAGTGCCCACATAGTATTTGCATAGTAAAATCTTTTTATATAAAACATAATACTTTTATAAAGTTATTCGTTTTATTAGATTATAAATAGAATATATTATATTTTATTTATACTGCATAGTAAATCAATATGACCGTCCAGTTTAAAAGTAAATCAATCTGACGGATAGTTCATGAATTAGTTACTTATTCGGTCCATTCTCCTATAAATAGAAGCTCATTCCTTTATTATTTCTTACTGAATTCTTTGAAACTCTGAGAGAGAGAGAAACTATATAGAGAAAGAAGAAAAGTATACCTTTACTACTTCACTACTCCAATATCCGGTTTCTTCAAGGTAAGGGTATTATTTCTTTCGTATTCATGAAGAGAACTTACATTATTCCATTCTTTATTATTCTGTTGGAATAACTTTGTATCTGTGAGCGACCCATATTTGGTGAAATTCTTACATTATTCAATTATTTATCATTATGTTGGAATAACTTTGTCTATGAGAAATCTGCATACATGGTGAAATTCTTTTGTTATTCCATTCTTTATCATTATGTTGGAATAACTTTGCCTACATATGAAATCTGCATATCGTGGTGAAATTCTTATGTTATTCCATTCTTTATTATTTTGTTGGAACATCACATGCAATGCGTTTCGCATGACCGGAATTCCATTATTTATTATTCGTAGAGGAATATCACGCCGGTGCATATTACGCTTTGACTGGTTCCATTAATTATTATTCATTGGAATAACATATGCATGCGATCTATCGCATGCATGGTGATTTCTATTGTTATTCCATTCTTTATTATTCTTTTGGAATATCACAGCTAGATCTTAATTTTTCGAATTGGTTTTCGTTATTTATAATTCTATTGGAATAACCTGTCTGTGCGGTTTATCGCATGCCTGGTGATTTCTTTTGTTATCCCATTCTTTATTATACTCAGTTAGTTAAAGTTTTCACTTCTATACTCCATGAAATTAGTGGAATATCCTTGATATTTGCATTTCATCCATTATCTTTTCATGAAAATATTCTTCTGAGCATTCTTGAATTTTACTCTATAAAGAAATATCATGTTGACAATTTGGACGTTATTAGTTCCTGGATAAATTAATTCTTGAACTTGTTTTATTGAATTCTTATATCATTGCCATCATCCTCATATTTATATTATATTGAAAGTCATCTATGGCCTGTAGTGCATAAATGGACTTGGTATGATTATTACATGGGATTAATCGGTATAATCATGACCATAATGTCACAAATGATGTGGTAAAAGTCCTCGTTGGCCCGTAGTGCATTGATGGACAGTTGTTGGCATGATCATGACCATTGATGATCATTGGCCCGTAGTGCATGAATAATTTGTGGTTGTGATACTAATGAATATCCTTGGTCGTAGTGCAGGGATGATGTGGATTATTTATTAAGCCGAGTCCAAGCGATAAACGTGATGAAAAACCTTTTAAATCATAAAAGATAGTAGATTTTATTCTCTACTTGACTCTTTTAATGGATTGCTTGTTACGCTGTAGTTAAACTTAATGATTGTTATATTGTATCAGTTTAATACTGTTAAAGGCTAACGATAATTTATTCTGCATTATCTTAGTCATAATATTTCTTACTGGGCTAGTTGAGCTCACCCTTTTTTTCACTGTTCTCTTCAGGAAATGAGAACGTAGCCGGGACTAGTCGGGGAACGAAGTAACGGTCCAGATGATAGCATTAGTAGTTCTCACTATTCTATTAAATAGTTTGACAATAAATGTAATGAGGACTCCATTGAGTGTGGATATTGTCTAGATGACAATATTCTTATTAAAATTCTTAGATTATGTTATGTCTTATTTTATATGGTTGTTTTATAATTAAGTTGTATTTGTATTCTGTACCATATTTTTGGCGACTCAAAATAGGTGATGTATACCTATTTTGGGGGCGTCACAGTTGATATCAAAGCTTAGGGATATGATCCCTGGCTGAGATGTGAGGCAAGAACTAGGAGGGGAGAGACGGAGGAATTCCTTCGCTAGTATAACCTACCTAAGTTTATTTTGTATTTAATTGTTCGGTCAGAGTATAGGGATAATATGTGATATGATAATTAACCCTTGTTTTGTGGCTGTATTTGAAAATGACATCCGAGAATGTTGAGAACATCAATGGAGCACAGGAGACCATTGAGTCTCCACAGATCAATAATCAGGATAATATGCATCAAGAAGGCGATAATCCTCAGGCAAACAACAACACTGACCAGATGATGAACGATGAAATGTTCAGAGGCTTTATGCAATTCATTCAACATCAGGCAAGAGCGGCTCCTATACAAAATGCAGGTGGAAACACTGGCAACTCTCGGACGATCACCCTAAGCAGTTCAAGGAACTGGGACCACCAAAGTTTTTTGGAGAGCCAAAACCACTTAAGGCAGAGACATGGATAAAGAAGATCTGCAAGATATTTGATGTCTTGGGATGCTCAGGAGAGCAAAAGGTTCCTTTGCCACCTTCGTATGTTGCTTGCAGAGGCGATTCTTGGTGGGAATCTGTAAAAAGCGATACTTCATTTCTTGCCTTTGAAGATGACTTGGGAGAAGTTCAAGAATTGTTCAACGACAAGTACTTTCCCGAAAGTATTCATCACATGAAAGAGGTAGAGTTCATCAAGTTGGAGCAAAATAACATGGCAGGTGTCACAAAGATGTGAAGCCAAGTTTACGAGTTGTCCCGGTTTAATGCCGTCTATTTGGTTGATAATGAGGAGAGAATGATGCGAATGTTTCTAAGAGGTTTGAAACCCGAGATACATCAATATCTTAGCATAGCTAGATGACTTGGAATATCCTATTCTCCATCTTCCTTCATTGTCTTACTGCAACAATACTTAATCTTCTCTAACATCTTCAATACTAAGCCTACTGAAAATAACTTGTTTTCAGTATAAACATCCCTCTAACTTAGTACAGTCCATCAACTTACCACACATTATGAGTTCAGGAACTTTCCACAATAATATGAGTTTAAGAACTATCTCAGATAGACCATAAGCGTCCATTCGCTGAGAAGTTCAAAAACCTACCATATCATTATGAGCCACGAACGTACCATAAGTATGAGTTTCAAGAAATAGCACCTACCTTATCGTTCTCTACATATCAAGTATATATATGAGAAAAGATTCACCTTCTCGCCATATACATCTTGATAGCGCGACCAATTCCAATGATTATCACTGTAATAAGCTAAGCAATTGTTACACCAAGCACAAACCTCTGCCCATAACAAAGGTTCATACAACTCCAGCTATCACATGAGTCCTCAATTGAAATTTTACAACTCCTAAATCTCTCTTAACTTAATAAAAATGTTCTTTAATTCATATACTATCCTTCACAACTCAATCTGAGTTCTTCTTCCTGTACTACTTCGTAGTACTTATAAATCATTCATCGTTTAATGTTTCATACATTACTACAATTAACTATGATCACGTGGTGATCTTCTTATCCCTCTCTCTACGATTATAGTCTTAGATACTCTTACCTAAGATTTATAACCTATCAGCTTTGATACCAATCTGTAACGCCCCGAAAATCCAGTCTATCTTCACACCCGGATTCCGTACATCACGATTCCATCTTCTTCCAAACATACATCATTATATACTGAAATATAACAACATATACTCTCAAATCCCAGGTTCTAAAAACCATATAATCTTTTTTCATTATAAATAACGATAATTACATTATCCTTTACATCTTACACGAGTGACTTTCATCCGCGACTAAGGATACATAACAGTTCATTAAACTAATCTAAAGTTCATTTAACTTATTTTATATTACAAGTCTTCACTTGATCTTCTCGCCCATCCACATTCTGAATGGCACTTCATCTGGATACCGTCAGCTTAATCTTTACGAGATCCTTAAGTTCTTCTAACATCGTTCGCTGAAAATGTTTTTCATTTAAAGCAAGTGTGAGCATTCAATTTGCCAGCAAGTCATCACAGTTGAACAAACATCTTCAAGAATTCAAACATTCTTTTAAGACTTCAATAATCGAACAAAGGTTATGAAGCAGCTTGAATAATAGGAATAATCTCGATTCCTATCATTTTAAAACAATATTCATTTTCATTTTTAAATACTTTCATTCTTCTGATTTTCTTTCATACACATTCTGTCTGGCTAGAATCATTAGCACAGACTTAACAATAACGGATCATGTATGAACAGAGCATTCTCTTATTGAATAGTTAAATCACAGAATAGTTCATCTCATAGAAACACCGAAGTGTTCACATTGTGGCACAAGGCCTCATATGTTCTACCACTTTACACAAATATCGCACATTAGCACATGATAGATGAGAACTTCTCAAGTTCAACATCCGAGAAGTTTAAGAAACTAGCATTCATTTGAAATATGAATGAAGTTAGAAACTTGCCTTATGCTGATTTATGACTTACATTTGAGCTGCTCATCTCAATTCCCATATAACACATAAATAAACACCACATACACCAATTAGTCATACATCTTTGACTTATGCATTAGTTTACTTAACTTTACTTCTTAAGGTTCGCGTTCTTCCAACCTAAGTTTACGCGACCACTTTCACTACCGATTCTGCGGCTTCATGACATCTGGAGATGTCTTACTTATCGTTCATCATCTTTGATGTTTTACATCTTATCTTCTTCTTATTACTTCTCTAAGACTCAAGACACATCGCTTCTCCGCTAGTAGTCCATATGGTACTCTGGTGGTTTCCCACAAACAACTAACAAACAAGTTCCGTCTCTGCCTCTGCTTTGCCCATATGATTGAGTTAGATCGATTGCCGAGCTTTTGTATATTCCTTCACTCTTTGAAGGAATTGTTTAGCCCAGCTCCCATATGTCAACCATCAAAGGTTACGATTGTACTACAACTTAACTTATCTTAACTTATACGAACTATTAAACTATATGTTCGTTTAAGTTAATTTCTCATTCCTTATGGCTTCCTGGCAACTAAATGCCACACCTCAGGATTCATTCTTATACGACTCACCTTCGACTTTCATTACTCTTATTATCGTTCATTACGGCTTTCTCGATAATTCATATCTTACTTACTACCTTTGCCAACGTCTAGGTCATACAACCAGGGTATACTTAGAACGTTCGTCCGATGCAAATACAAATTCACGAGGATCATTTACGTATTCAACGTTCACGTTGCTCGTCTTTTAATCTCTCATTCAACCTTTACTCAAGGTTTTAATTGCTTTCGATTGTTATCCATCCCATGAACCCCATGTTCATTATTCTTTCTTAATGTCGAAATTATATCGTTCATTGTATGCTAAGACTGCTTGCAACTGCGTTGCGTATACAGCATCTATACGCTTCACACTTATCTCTCACTATCATGTCATAACATCGAAATGTTATTTATTACCCTCGTCGCTCAACGTTTAAGGAATCACAACCATAACAATCCTCCACGTTCGTTTATCATAACTATGGTCCCCGGATATCGGTTCTGTAATCCGCATTTACATTCTTTCTCTTTTACTCTAATTTAATCTTTTCATTCGACCTCCATTAAAGGTTTAATTCACTTGTTAAAGTGTTATATTAGTTGAACATTATGTTCTTTATCTTCCCGTACGTTTCCCCCAAGAATTGAGCAGTTAAAAGCTCTTCTTTGGCTTTTTCCCTACACTGGAGCTGCGACGCCACTCTCCCTTCTATTTCTCACGCTTGCCGTGATGCGAGTTTTGCGATGCCGGCTCCCTTGTCCCGCAGCTGCAGGCGCCCACTTATGAGGTATGGTTGTTGGCTGCAGGCTAAGCCCTAATTCTTGATAATTTCTTCTAAGTGTTAACTTCATTTTGAGACGCTACTTCCCGATCTCATAACTCCTTCGTTATAACTCGAAATGAGGTCATTCCAAAGCCATTCTCTTCCTTATCTTACGTACTCCAATCCCCCTCAGATAGAACTTCATTCTGAATCCGTTAACGTGCCATTCGGTTGGCTTGATCTTCACCCTTCGTTCATTTTACGTTTTTAACGCTCTTTGTTTGTTCGTCCGTAATTTGGTCATCCGAACTCGGAATTCATTCGTTCTTCAGTCCACGAATCACATTTTCTATGTTCCCTTACATTCTTATAAACCCCTACACATTCGGGTTCATTTACTAACTTTCTAATTCTCGTTTGTCTTTTACGAAATTTTCACCATAACTTCGTTATAGCTAAGTTTTAATCTGTTCTTCATGAACGTTTCTACCGTTCCTAACCAAGAAATATGCATCTAACTTATACGCGATGGTTTTAAACTTGTCCATCAACAATAATTATCCTACGATGGTTTTAAATTTGTCCATCAACAACGTTCTTCGTGTTCTTCGAATGTTCTTCGTGTTCTTCGTTCGTTCTTCATTTTAATTGATATTTTGGATTGTGATTTCACTTTTTATTGGAATTTGATGTTATAGAACATTATTCCTTACTTATTTCATCTAATTATTGATATAATCAACTCAGATCGTTCTAATTCATTACGAATCTTATACTTCCTTAAGAAATTTATTTACTAAACTTCAAAATCTTATTTTTCTTATTTCTCATGATTTCAACCGTATGAAATCATCCCTAAAATTATCTACTTCTTATTCTCATTAAGTTATGCTTAAAACATATAAAACTTAAAGAAAATCTAACATAGAAGTTAGGTTTTAATACCTTTCCTCTTTATTCTTCTCCCGCTAGCCAAAACCGGCGATTTGCTAGCTTTTCTATTTCACGAACATTTTTGATCCGATCAATCATGCTCATGCTCTTCCTTCTATCTCTCCATCCGAATCCTCTCTCTCTCTCTCTCTAGTGTAGGATTTTCCAAATCCCATTTAAATTAAATCTAGCTTCCTATTTATAGATTTTCCAAAGCTAGGGTAAAATAGTCATTTCACCCCTAACCTCCTTATATTCACAACTCCTTACTATTCATTACTTAAATGTTAAGTTAACTTAGCCCTTAAGTCTACTTAGCCTTTAAGTTACGTGATTCAAATCTTTCGGGTTTTTAAATCAAGCTTTTAAAACTGCGATTCTCGGAATCCAAATATTTTTGGATATTTCGTCTTTCCTTTACCGATTAAATTTTACGTATTCTTCGGATTTTTGAAAAACTGAAAAACACTTTTTGGCGTTAAGCATTTTCCTTCATGTTTTATCCTAACGTAGCTAAATGAATGAAAAGTATATAACAGTACTTTTCGTCATTTTTATTTTGTCCGATTTCTGCACATTTTTTGAGAAAAACTATTATCGGCTTACTCAACTTTTCAAGATATATTATCGTCAAATCTTTCGACAGAATGTCATTTCAACATATCGAACTCTCGTAAGCGGCTTAGGTTATTCAAACCCTAACCCTTAGGTTTAAATCGGGTGAATAGTGCCTATTTCGTCTTTTTAGGAAATATTTTGTCACGAGAAATTTTTTATTTTAAATGCGGAAAATTATTACTCGTTCAATCTAGATCGTAGCCAGGATCCTCCCAACTTATAATCATCCTAGGTTCTAGAACGATTAATAAACACATATCACATAATATTATTAATAAAAATTTATTTTATTAATAACTAATTCTTTAAACTTAAATTCTGGAAAATCCAAATTTTCGGGTCATTACAAGGACTCAGCACACATCGCTTCTCTGCTAGTAGTCCATATGGTACTCTAAGTGGTTTACCACAAACAACCAACAAACAAGTTCCCGTCTCATCTACACTGCCCATAACAGTGAGTTAGATCGGTTGCCAGTTTTGTATATACCATCGCTCTCTAAAGGAATTGTTTAGCCCAACTCCCATATGTCAGCCATCAAAGGTTACGATTGTACTACAACCTAAACATATCTTAACTTATCCGAACCATTAACACTATAACATTCGCTAAGTCAATTTCTCATTCTTTATGGCTTCCTAACAACTAAATGACATACCTCAGTATTCACTCTTTATCGTCTAAGTCATACAGTCTTTTGTATACTCAGAGCGATCATTCAAGTTAATCATTACTCAGCTTCGTTACGTTAACGTCATTGTCTTTAATTTAGTCTTTTACCATTCATGGTTTAATCATTGATCTTCATCATCTTACGGTTAAACCATACACGGGGTGTAGGTTCTATCCATTTAATATTTGCGTACCCTCAACATTCACGTCGGTTAAAGTGTTCAACACTTACATTTTATTCTAACATTTTCATTCGACTCACATTCAGCTTCCATTAATCTTTTTACCATTTATTACAGCTTTCTTAATACCATTCGTTATTCTTCCTTAATGTCGAAGCCATACAATTCGTTGTATGCTAAGAATGCTCGTTTATCGCAACAGCGTTTCGTACACAGCGTCTATACGCTTCACACTTATGTCTCACTATCATGGCATAACATCGAAATGTTATTCATTACCCTCGTCGCTCAACGTCTAAGGAATCACAACCATAGCAAAGCTCCACGTTCATTTATCGTAACTACGGTGCTCGAATATCAGTTCCGTAATCCGCGTTTACATTTTTTATCTTTTACTCTCATTTAATCTTTTCATTCAACCTTCATTAAAGGTTTAAAACACTTGATTAAGGGTTACATTAGTTGAACATTATGTTCTTTATCTTTCCTTATGTTTTCCCAAAGAGTTGAGCGATTAAAAGCTCTTCTCGGCTTTTTTTCCCTACAATCGCATCATGCGGGCGCCACTCTCTTCTTTATCTCTACTTTTCTGATGCGAGTTTGTAGTACTCGACTTTCAGTGCAGTACTGTCAGCGCCACCACCTTGGCATGGTTGGTATGGCAGGCAAGCCCTAACCCTAGAAAATTTCTCTAAGTGCTAACTCCAATTTGAAACGCTTACTTCCCGCTTTCATAACTTATTCATTATAACTCGGAACGAGGTTGTTCCAAAGCCATTTTCTTCCTTATATTATGTAATTCAATCCCCCTCGGATAGAACTTCATTCTAAATCCGTTAACATGCCATTTGATTGGCTTAATCTTCACCCTTTGTTCGTTTTACGTTTTTAACGCTCTTTGTTCGTTCGTCCGTAATTTGGTCATCCGAACTCAGAATTTGTTCATTCTTGAGTCCACGACTCACGTTTTCTATGTTCTCTTACATTCTTATAAAACCCTATATGTTCGGGTTCATTTACTAACTTTCTAATTCTCGTTCGTCTTTTACGAAATTTTCGCCATAACTCCGTTATAGCTAAGTTTTAATCCATTCTTCATGAACGTTTCTACCGTTCCTAACCAAGCAATATGCATCAAACTTATACACGATGGTTTTAAACTTGTCCATCAACAACAATTATCCTACGATTGTTTTAAATTTGTCCATCAACAATGTTCTTCTTGTTCTTCGCGTGTTCTTCATTCGTTCTTCATTTTAATCGATATTTTGGATTACAATTTCACTTTTTATTGGAATTTGATGTTATAGAACATCATTCCTTACTTATTTCACCTACTTATTTATATAATCCACTCGGATCGTTCTAATTCATTACGAATCTTATACTTCCTTAAGAAATTTATTTACTAAACTTTAAATTCTTATTTTCATTATTTCTCATGATTTGAACCATATGAAATCATCCCTAACATCACCTACTTCCTATCTTCATTAAGTTATGTTTTTAAACATAAAAACTTAAAGAAAATTTATAAAAGACTAGGTTTCAGATTACCGTTCTCATTTAATCTCTTTCCGTCAAACAAAGGTTGCTCACGAGCAAACTTTTCTGCTTCCTTCTCCTTCTCATCCTCCCATCCGAACTCTCTCTCTCTCTCTCTTTCAAAGCGTAGGATTCTCAAAATCCTTAAACAATAAAATAAGCTTTTTATTTATAGAATTTCCAAGCTAAGGGTATTTTAGTCATTTCACCCCCTAACCTCCTTACTATTCACACATCCTTACTATTCATGACTTAAGTGTTAAGTTAACTTAGCCCTTAAGTCTACTTAGCCTTAAAGTTTTGTTTTCGTCTTAGGGTTTTAGGTAAAGCAGTTTTAAAAACTGTGATTCTCGGAATCCAAATATTTTTTGGATATTTCGTCTTTTCTTTACCGATTAACTTTTACGTATTCTTCGGATTTCTGAAAAACTGAAAAACATTTTTTGGTGTCAAGCGTTTTCCTTCATATTTTCTCCTAACGTAGCTAAACGAATGAAAAGTACATAACAATACTTTTCGTCATTTTTATTTCGTCCGATTTCTGCACGTTTTTTGAGAAAAACTTTTTTTGGCTTACTTAACTTTTCACAACATATTATCGTCAAATCTTTCGACGGAATGTCATTTTGACATACCGAACTCTCGTTAAGGATTAGGTTATTCAAACCCTAACCCTTAGGTTTTGTTGGGTGAATAGTGCCTATTTCATTTTTTTCCCAGAAAATATTTTTGTTCCAGGAAAATTTTTATTTTTGTCTTAAAAATTATTACTCGTTCAGTCTAGCTTTGTGAGACCCCAAATTTTATGAATAAAGATTTAAATTTCTCAAAATATTTTTTATTAAAATTATGGTGTGGATTTGATATAATGTTATAGTTGTGGGTAATATTTATAAATTTTGCAAAAGTATGCAAGTTGTTATATAATATTAGATTGGTGGGAATATTCATTTTAACGGGGAATATTAAATACGATGACACAATCATTAGTGGACCCCCTAGCGGAATTATTGTCGGATTGAAAGCGACAAAAATATTTTTATGAAAATAACGGCGGAAGTTTTCTGAATTAAAAGCTGTTGAACTACTCGGTAGTAAAAATACGATGTCTGGCGTGGTTGCATAGTAGCACCACGATATTGATTATTGATGCTTACGTGAGAAGTCACTCGATTTTGTTCAATTATTGCTTGATAATTGTTGCATAGTATCTCACGTTATTTGATTCAATTATTGTCGATATTTTATATATTATTAAATCAATAATTGAGACAACGAAGTTATTAATATTATTATTTGTAATATTAATGATATCTAGAAGTTACGCGAGGAGAGGTTTGGTCACCTAATTGCGTGCCTTGATAGGAGAAATCCTTATTGGAAAGCCCCTCTTTCTAGGAGCGACACAGTCGATTAATATTGTGAATTATAATAATGATGATAAATTTTGTTAAATATATTGAGGTGTCTTTTTATGAAGTCACGGAAGTTTATATATATATATATATATATATATATATATATATTAATGTATAAATTTAAAGCAGAATACTTTTTATTAGTATTATTAATAAATAATATTATAATAGAAATTTTTTTTTATATAAAAGCAGAATATTTTTATAAAGTTATTTGTTTTATTAGACTATAAATAGAATATATTATATTTTATTTAAAAGATTTTGTTTTATTAGAATATTTTATTAAAATCTTTTTGCATAGTAAATCAATATGGATTTGTTTTTATTAGACTATCGTTTAAAAGTAAATATATTTTATTTAAAGATTT
This sequence comes from Panax ginseng, assembly GCA_020205605.1. Lineage (NCBI taxonomy): Eukaryota > Viridiplantae > Streptophyta > Magnoliopsida > Apiales > Araliaceae > Panax > Panax ginseng. Next base: position 107,301,987 of record CM035131.1, on the reverse strand, counting down.
TCATTGAATTAGTTCTTATTTAGTCCATTCTCTATAAATAGAAGCTCATTCCTTCATTTATTTCTTCTATAAATTCTTTGAAACTCTAGAGAGAGAAACTATAGAGAGAAAAGAAGAAAAGTATTACGCTTCTTCCTACTCCTATATCCGGTTTTCTTCTAAGGTAAAAGGGTATTATTTATTTTTTGTATTCATGAAGAGAACTTACATTATTCCATTCTTTATTATTACATTGGAATAACTTTTTATCTGTGGATTACCTATACTTGGTGAAATTCTTACATTATTCCATTCTTTATTATTATGTTGGAATAAAGCATCATCTGCAATACCGCATACATGGTGAAATTCTTACATTATTCCATTCTTTATTATTATGTTGGAATAACCTATCATGTCTAAATCTGCATACATGGTGAAATTCTTACATTATTCCATTCTTTATTATTCTATTGGAACATCACATGCATGCCTTTACGCATGATACGGTTCGATTATTTATTATTCTATTGGAAATATCTATATGCGTGCATGCGTTAATTATGCATGATACATTTGATTTTTTATTCCATTATTTATTATTACATTTGGAATATCACATACATGCGTTTACGCATGACACTGAATTCCGAATTATTTATTATTCTATTGGAATAAATAATTTATGCATGCGATCTATCGCATGCTGGTGATTCTTTTTTTATTCCATTCTTTATTATACTCGGTTGGTTAAAGTTTTGGCTTTTATACTCCATGAAATTAGTGGAATATCTTTGATATTTGCACTTCATCGATATCTTTTCATGGAAATATTCTTGAGCATTCTTGAATTTTTTACTACAAAGAAGTATCATGTTGACAATTTGGGCGTTATTGGTTCTGGATAAATTAATTCTTGAACTTGTTTTATTGAATTCTTATATCATTGTCATCATCCTCATGTTTATATTATGTTGAAAGTCATATGTGGCTTTGTAGTGCATAGATGGACTTGGTATGATTATGATCGAGGATTATTCGGTATAATCATGGTAGTAATGTTACAAATGATGTGGTAAAAGTCCTCATTTGGCCGTAGTGCATTGATGGGACGATTGTTGGCATGATCATGACCATTGATGAATATACGAATATCCTTGGCGTAGTGCATGGATAATTTGTGGTTGTGATACTTAATGAATATCCTTGGGCGTAGTAGTGCGGGGATGATGTGGATTATTTATTAAGTTGAGTCGGTGATAAAAGTGATGAAAAACCTTTTAAATCATAAAAGATAGTAGATTTTATTCTCTACTTGACTCTTTTAATGGATTGTTTGTTCATTTGTAGTTAAACTTGATGTTTGTTATATTGTATTAGTTTAACATTGTTGAAGGCTAATGATAATTTATTCTACATTATCTTAGTCATAATATTTCTTCTTGGGCTAGTTGAGCTCACCCTTTCTTTCCTTTGTTCTCTTGAGGAAATGAGAGCATGGCGGGACTAGTCGGGGAGCGGAGTGGCGGTCGGATGATAGTATTAGTAGTCCTCACTATTACATTAAATAGTGTGACAATAAATGTAATGAGGACTCCTTTGAGTGTGGATATTTTCTAGATGACAATATTCTTATTAAAACTCTCAATTTATGTTTTGTGTCGTATTTTACGATAGTTGTATTATTAAGTTGTATTTGTATTTTTGTACCATGTATTTGGCGACTCAAGATGGGTGATGTATACCTATTTTGGGGGGCGTCACGGTTGGTATCAAAGCTTAGGGATATGATCCACTATTTGAGATGTGAGACAAGAACTAGGAGGGAGAGGCAGGGAATTCCTTTGCTAGTATGACCTACCTAAGTTTATTTGGTATTTAATTGGTCGATCGGAGTATAGGGATAATATGTGATATGTTAATTAACCCCTTTTTTTTGTGTGTGTGTTAAATTTGCGGAGTTATCTGGTTTGCATCCCATTTATGGCCGATAATGAGGAAGCGAATGATGCGAATGTTTCTAAGAGGTTTGAAACACGATATCGTCGATACCTCATTTCTCACAAACTTTGTTTTTATGAAAGGATGTTGTGAATAGGGCTCGATTATTGGAGCATGATAATGAGTCGGATCGACCAAAAAAGGCGGCGACCAACAACACGATAATAATCATCTCGGTGGCAGCGACCATCGGACAATGATAACCATCGTGGGGAAATTATCATGCCAAGAATGGTAACCACTTTGGTGGTAATCATGGCCAAGATAATAGGAGTGGAAATTTCAAGAAGAAGATTTAACGATGATGGAAAGGCGTCGACACGAACATTTATTGTTGTTAAGGAAGAAGAAGCGACCACCGATTGTATGTTTCAAATGTGGACGGGGAGGGACACATAAAGTCAAGCTATGCTGTGACAATCAAAAGCGTGTTTCAATTGCGGAAGAGAAGGTCACCTAGCTCGATTTTGTAGTGTAGTGAAGTCAAGTCCATTTAGGATAATGATGCCAAAAAGGATGTCTCGGACAAGTCAAAGCCGGTAGTTTAAGTGAGAGCGTTTGTCGAGGAACGAATGAGAAGTTATCACGGGTAAGTTAATCATAAGCGCTTACGAAATCTATACCTTATTGAATCGGTTCTACCCATTCTTTTATCTCTCTTGCTTGCGCTCAGCGTTTAAATTTGACTTTCTCACGAGAAATTAGACTTTGACTTATCTGTTGAAACTCGTTAGGAGAAACCTTCGTTACCTCCTTTGTTTATAAATCTTGTTTGATTCATATCGATACCCTCACGTTACTGTCGATCTTATCTCTTTGAAAATACTTGCATTTGATGTGATTTTAGGAATCGATTGGTTAACTACTCATCATACTTTTCGTAAGGTTGTTAGCTTTCATATTCTAACCAACTTTGTTATCTTGAATTCAAGTAACCAAACCACTAAAGTCAATCATTGTCATATCAAGCCATAAGTAAAGAGCCCCGATTCCTTTCGTTGTTGACTTCCTTGTGTGGAATGCCGAAGCCGGACTTTTCGTAGGGGGCGTCGTGAATAGCGATGGCAAGTTGATAGGTATCGATGTGACGTCTTATCTAAGTCTTGGATGAGGGTCACGAGTTTTGAATGATATTTCTATCGTTAATAAATTTCTTGGCGTATTCTTGAAGACTTCTTGGCCTAGCCTACCCTAGGCGTGAAATCAAATTTTGTATTGACCCGAGTACAAAACCCATTTCTAAAACCCTTAAATATTTCTTCAACCAAAATGAAGCGTATAATCGCCAAAGAGCGTTGGCTCGAATTTTATTGAAGATTACGATTATACCATTCAATATCATCGTGGAAGAAGCGAGCGTGGTAGGTGAGCGCGTTGAGTAGAAGATCGTATCGTTTATGAGTGCGATGTTGTTAACACAAAAACCCATTTCAGTATAACTTACAAATGATGAAGATAGAGTTAAAGACTACAGAGACCCACGTGAAGATAGCGAATATACGATTAGAATCGACTTTAATCGATAAAGTTAAAAAGCCGCTCAAGCTACATACTCGGTGATGAATGTGAAGAAGAAGGTTCAGAGAGGCGTTATTCTAGAAGCAAGAATCGATGAGAGAGAAATCTCAACCCTCGATTTTATTGGCCCATTTGAAATCCTTGATCGAGTAGGCTGTGGCCTATAGACTCGTTTTCTGCGCCAAGTATGTCGGCGTGTTCATAACGTTTTTCACGTATCGATGTTACGTAAATATGTGGATGACCCGAACCATTATTAAATTAGAACTAGGCGAGATAGCGAGAAGATTTAGCGTGTGAGGAGATACGTGTTAAAATCTTGGATAAGAAGGATCGTATTCAACACTCGAGGTTATACCTCGAGAGTTAGAATCGAAATGAAGTCAAGGTATCCTCACCTCTTGACATACCAGTGCGTACGTAAATTTTGAGGCGTGAAATTTCATAAGGAGGAGATTGTGAGACCCCAAATTTTATGAATAAAGATTTAAATTTCTCAAAATATTTTTTTTAAAATTATGGTGTGGATTTGATATAATGTTATAGTTGTGGGTAATATTTATAAATTTTGCAAAGTATGCAAGTTGTTATATAATATTCGATTGGTGGGGAATATTCTTTTTAACGAGGGAATATTAAATGCGGCGACCACAATCATTAGTGGACCCCCTGCGGAATTATTGTCGGATTGAAAAAGCGACAAAAATATTTTTATGAAAATAACGGCGGAAGTTTTACCAGATTAAAAGCTGTTGAACTACTCGGTAGTAAAAAAATGCGATGTCTGGCGTGGTTGCATAGTAGCACTACGGTATTGATTATTGATCTTTACGTGAGAAGTCACTCGGTTTTGTTCAATTATTGCTTGATAATTGTTGCATAGTATCTCACGTTATTTGATTGATTATTGTCGATATTTTATATATTATTAAATCAATAATTGAGATGATGAGTTATTAATATTATTATTTGCAATATTAACGATGTCTAGAAGTTACGCGAGGAGAGGTTTGGTCACTAATTTTGCATGATAGGGAGAAATCCTTATTGGAAAGCCCCCTCTTTCACAGGAGCGACACAGTCGATTAATATTGTGAATTATAATAATGATGATAAATGTTGTTAAATATATTGAGTGTGTCTTTTATGAAGTCACGGAAGTTTATATATATATATTATATATATATATATATATAAATTTTGTTTTATTAGTATTATTAATGTAATAAAATAGAAAAACTTTTTATATAAAAGCAGAATACTTTTATAAAGTTATTTGTTTTATTAGACAATAATAAATAGAATATATTATATTTTATTTAAAAGTATTTTTTGCATAGTAAAATCTTTTTATATAAAAGCAGAATACTTTTATAAAGTTATTTGTTTTATTAGACTGATAATTAGAATATATTATATTTTATTATGCGTAGTATTTTGTTTAGTGTACTTAGTGTTTTATAGTAAAATCTTTTTATATAAAAGCAGAATACTTTTATAAAGTTATTTGTTTTATTAGATTATAAATAGAATATATTATATTTTATTTAAAAGATTTTGTTTTATTAGAATATTTTATTAATCTGCATAATTAAATAAATATGAAAGATAGAGTTTAAAAAGTAAATTCTTTCATTATTCATGAATTAATTCTTATTAGGAATTCTCTATAAATGAAGCTCATTCCTTCATTATTTCTTACGAATTCCTTTGAAACTCTAGAGAGAAAACTATAGAGAAAAGAAAAAACTACGCTACTTCACTACTCCTATATCGGTTTCTTCTAAGGTAAGGGTATTATTTTTCTTTTGTATTCATGAAGAGAACTTACATTATTCCATTCTTTATTATTACATTGGAATAACTTTTGTATCTGTGGACTACCTATACTTGGTGAAATTCTTACATTATTCCATTCTTTATTATTATGTTGGAATAACACATACATGAAATCTGCATACATGGTGAAATTCTTACATTATTCCATTCTTTATTATTATGTTGGAATAACACATGTCATCAAATCATGCATACATGGTGAAAGTCTTACATTATTTCATTCTTTATTATTACATTGGAACATCACATTGTGTGTTTGCGCATTTGGTTCCATTATTTATTATTACATTGGAATATCATCATGCATGCATTACGCATCACATGCGTGTGATTTACATGTTATTCCATTATTTATTATTACATTGGAATATCACATGCATATGCGATTTTGCGCATGACTGGTTCCAGATTAGATTATTTATTATTACATTGGAATAACTTTACATGCATGCGGTCTATCGCATGCTGGTGATTTCTTTTGTTATTCCATTCTTTATTATACTCGGTTGGTTAAAGTTTTGGCTTTTATACTCCATGAAATTAGTGGAATATCTTTGATATTTGCGCTTCATCGATATCTTTTCATGGAAATATTCTTACGAGCATTCTTGAATTTTACTCCAAAAAAGTATCATGTTGACAATTTGGGCGTTATTGGTTCTGGATAAATTAATTCTTGAACTTGTTTTATTGAATTCTTATATCATTGTCATCATTCTCATATTTTATATTATGTTGAAAGTCATGTGTGGCTTTGTGGTGCATAGATGGACTTGGTATGATTATGACCGAGGATTATTCGGTATAATCATGGGTAGTAATGTTACAAATGATGTGGTAAAAGTCCTCATTGGCCGTAGTGCATTGATGGGACGAGTTGTTGGCATGATCATGACCATTGATGAATACACGAATATCCTTGGCGTAGTGCATGGATAATTTGTGGTTGTGATACTAATGAATATCCTTGGGTAGTAGTGCGGGGATGATGTGGATTATTTATTAAGTTGAGTCTCGTGATAAAAGTGATGAAAAACCTTTTAAATCATAAAAGATAGTAGATTTTATTCTCTACTTGACTCTTTTAATGGATTGCTTGTTCCATTGTAGTTAAACTTGATGTTTGTTATATTTTATCGGTTTAACATTGTTGAAGACTAATGATAATTTATTACGCATTATCTTAGTCATAATATTTCTTCTTGGGCTAGTTGAGCTCACCCTTTCTTTCTTTGTTCTCTTGAGGAAATGAGAGCGTGGTAGGGACTAGTCGGGGAGCGGAGTGTGGTCCAGATGATAATATTAGTAGTCCTCACTATTACATTAAATAGTGTGACAATAAATGTAATGAGGACTCCTTTGAGTGTGGATATTGTCTAGATGATAATATTCTTATTAAAACTCTCGATTTATGTTTTTGTCGTATTTTACACGACAGTTGTATTATTAAGTTGTATTTGTATTTTTGTACTATGTATTTGGCGACTCGAGATGGGTGATGTATACCTATTTTGTGGAGCATTAGGAGAAACCTTTATCACGTTCCCCACTACCTCGCATTGATGACTTTGTTTGACGATTGCAAGGAGCATAATTCTTTTCAAAGATCGATCTTTGTTACGGATATCATCGGTGAAGATTAAAATTGAGGATATTCCAAAGACCGCCTTGAAACTTAAGATGCGGACATTATGAATTCTTAGTCATGTCTTTTGGATTGACTAATGCTCCTCTTTGCTTTCATGGATATGATGAACCGTGTATTCAAAAATATTTGGATCGGGTTCGTTGTTGTCTTTATTGATGACATCCTCATCTATTCCAAAAGCCGTGAAGATCATGAGCACCATTTGAAGCTGGTACTTCACAGACTTCGTGACAACAAACATGGAGTATCTATTGACCCAGCAAAGATTGAAGCAATACAAAGTTAGGATCGGCGAAGTCGATGAAGAAGTGCGTAGCTTTTGGGCTTATTTGGTTATTATCGGAGATTCGTGGAAGGATTTTCTCGAATCGCTACTCAGATTAACTCAGTTGACTCGGAAGATACAAATTCAGTATGGAGCGAGGAATGCGAGAAGAGTTTCAAGAGCTCAAGAGGAGACTCATTTTAAGACTGTTCTAACAATACCATCTGGTTCGGATGGATTTGTTATATACAATGATGCTTCAGGTAAAGGGTTAGGATGTGTTCTCATGTAACATGGAAAAGTCATAGCCTATGCCTCGCAACAACTCAAAGAATATGAGAGGAATTATCCTACTCATGATTTGGAGTTGGCAGCAGTCATTTTTGCGTTAAAAATCTGGAGACACTACCTGTATGGGGAGAAAGTGGAGATTTATACGGATCATAAAAGCCTCAAATATTTCTTCACAAAAAAAGAACTCAACATGCGGCAATGATGTTGGCTCGAGCTGTTGAAGGATTACGACCATAACATTCAATATCATCCTGGAAAAGCAAACATTGTAGCTGACGTATTGAGTAGAAGTGTGACGCTCCCAAAACAGGTATACATCACCCATCTTAAGTCGCCAAATACATGGTACAGAATACAAATACAAACTTAATTATACAACCGTCGTGTAATATACGACAAAACATAGCTGAGAGTTTAAACAAGAATGTTGCCTTCTAGACAATATCCACTCTCAAATAGAGTCGTCATTACATTTATTGTCACACTATTTTATAAAATAGTGAGGACTACTAAAACACCATCTCGGACCATCACTCCGTTCTCCGACTAGTCCCGGCTACGTTCTCATTCCCTGAAGAGAACAATGAAAGCAAAAGGGTGAGCTCAACTAGCCTAGTAAGAAATATTATGACTAAGATAATGCATAATAAATTATCATTAGTCTTCAACAATGTTAAACTAATAAAATATAATAGACATCAAGTTTAACTGTAGCGGAATAAACAATCCATTAGAAGAGTCAAGTAGAGCATGATATCTACTATCTTCTATGATTTAAAATGTTTTCATCAATTTTTATCGTTGAGACTCAGCTTAATAAATAAACCACATCATCGAGTCATGCCTGCACTATGGGCCAAGGATATTCATTAAATCATCAATGGTCATGACTATACCGAATAATCCCGGTCATAATCATACCAAAAACTATTCATATTTTGAGACCCTTACTTCACAATCTCATAACTTCTTCGTTATAACTCAGAACGAGGTCGTTCCAAAGTCATTCTCTTCCTTATCTACGTACTTTGATTGCCTATGGACAGAACTTCATTCTGAATCCGTTAACATGCCATTTGATTGGCTTAATCTTTGCCCTTCGTTCATTTTAACGTTTTTTAACATTCTTTATTCGTTCGTTCGTAATTCGGTCATCCGAACTCGAAACTCGTTCGTTCTTGAGTCTACAACTCACGTTTTCTACATTCTCTTACTTTCTTATGAAACCCTACATGTTCGGGTTCATTTACTAAATTTATAATTCTCATTCGTCTTTTACAAAATTTTCGCCATAACTTCGTTATAGCTCAGTTTTAATCCGTTCTTCATGAACGTTTCTACCGTTCCTAACCAAGAAATAAGCATCTAACTTATATGCGATGGTTTTAAACTTGTCCATCAACAACAATTACACAACGATGGTTTTAAATTTGTCCATCAACAATGTTCTTCGTGTTCTTCGCGTGTTCTTCATTCGTTCTTCATTTTTAATCAATATTTTGGATTACGATTGAACTTTTTCTTGGAATTTGATGTTATAGAACATCATTTCTAACTTATTTAACCTACTCATTCATAAGATTCATTCGGATCGCTCAAAATCATTACGAATCTTATACTTCCTTAAGAAATTTATTAAATAAACTTCTAATTCTTATTTCTTCATTTTCTCATGAATTCAACCATTTGAATTCATTCTTAACATTATTTACTTCTTATCTTCATTAAGTTATATATTTGAACATAATAAACTTAAAGAAAAATTAGAAGAACTAGGGTTCGAATTACCGTTCTTCTTTAATCTCGTTCCGTCGGATAAAGTTTGCTCACGAGCCAACTTTTCCTCTTTCTTCTCCTTCTCTCCCTTCATCCGAACCCTCTCTCTTTCTCTCTCAAGTGTAGGATTTTCAAAAATCCAAACAAATGAGCTTAAGCTTCCTATTTATAGATTTTCAAAGTTAGGGACATTTTGGTCTTTTCACCCCCACCTCCTTACTATTCATGACTTAGCCACCAAGTTTACTTGGTGGCTAAGTAGCCACCCCACCTCCTCACATAGCTTCTCTTGGAAGCTTTGTGCTTCCGTCTTTTGGATCTCGTCCGACAGTTCAAAAACTGTTATTCTCGGAATCTAAATATTTTTGGATATTTCGTCTTTCCTTACCGATTAAATATTACGTATTCTTCGGATTTTTGAAAACTGAAAAACACTATTTGGTGTCAAGCGTTTTCCTTCACGTTTTCCCCTAACGTAGCTAAACGAATGAAAAGTACATAACAGTACTTTTCGTCGTTTTTATTTTATCCAATTTCTGCACGTTTTTCGAGAAAAACTTTTATCGGCTTACTTAACTTTTCACGATATATTATCGTCAAATCTTTCGATGGAATGTCATTTCGACATACCGAACTCTCAGAACGGCTTAGGTTATTCAAACCCTAACCCTTAGGGTTTCGTCAGATGAATAGTGCCTATTTCGTCTTTTTCCCAAGAAATATTTTGTTCCTGGAAAAATTTTATTTTCGTCTTGAAAATTCTTACTCGTTCAGTCTAGCTCATAGTCAGAATCCTCCCGATTTATAATCATTCTAGGTTATACAATGATTAATAAACACATAGCACAGAATAGTGTTAATAAAAATTCATTTTATTAATAACTAATTCTTTAAACTTAAATTCTGAACAATCCGGATTCTCCGGGTTGTTACACATCCCCCCTTATAAAAATTTCGCCCTCGAAATTTCTTCAAACCACACCCATTCCCAGGTCATCACATTCACCTCTTCTTCACAGAATTTCATCCTCAAAATTTTAGCCTACCTTTCTTCTCAACTTCTCTTCAAAGAAGTTCTTATCTTTCAAACATTATCTCACCTTCACAACTTATCAAGAATTATGAAGTAGAATGAACAACGAGGAATATAAGAATTTCTTTAAAACATTTCATACTTTTGCTCAGGGGTCAAATTGACCATGAACTCTTACTAGGTTTAACAGCATGACGCCGTAACCTTTCTTTCCACGGTCAGTTTACAATCACCAAAAAAGTAAACTACCTCTTTCATACGTAGGTGATCAACCCATTGTATAACCCCATTCCAGAGTATGTTCACCTCAGACTTAATCATTAGATTCCGCACCAAAACAATTTGGTTCGGCATAACTCTTCAAAGAAAGCTCGATTTTCTTTTATTCATGACATACCATTCGTCTTAGCCAAATCAAGTAGCTTAGACCATACCAATAAATTGGACATCAACTTGGAAACATTCGTCTAGTCAACTCAATTGACATTGAATACTTCTTTAAATTCTTTTACAATACATCAAAACATTTTATGACGTCATGATACCGTACTTTTCACAGTACGTTGAGGACTTCGTCAGTTTGTGACTTCGTCATTATACATCATACCATAGCGGGTTGTTGATCCTAAGATCACATCCAACACTAGGTTCAATTGCATTAATAACTCCATCCTTTTACTATCCTTGCATCAAATGCACTGATGATATAAAATTTATTTTGATATTTCAAATCAATTTTTGTCTAGCCGAATCAACTAGCATGGACATACCAAGAATAGTTCTTTTAAAATCCATTGATTTCAAAAATTAACTGAACCAATTCTTTCATCTCTTTAAAATGCGCACATATAAGCACGATTTCAAGAAACTTCGAAATCTAGCATAGCTAGATGACTTGGAATATCATATTCTCCATCTTCCTTCATTGTCTTACTTGCGACAATACTTAATCTTCTCTAGCACCTTCAATGCTAAGTCTACTGAAAATACTTACTTTCAGTCTAAACATTCCTATACCTTAGTATAGTTCATCAACTTACCACACTTTATGTGTTTAGGAACTTTCCACAACCATATGTGTTTAAGAACTTATCTTCACAATATGTAATCCAAGAACAAATCAAGGACTATCCATATGCTTAGGGCTCAGAAACATAGCATATAACTATGAGTGACAAACTTTTCATAAGTATGAGTTTCAAGAACCCGCACCTATCTTATCATTTTCTACCTATCAAGTATATATATGAGAAAAGATTCACCTTCTCATCATATACATATTGATAGCACGACATACTATTCCAATGATTATCACGGTAATAACTAAGTAATCACAAACCCCCTCCCATTCGAAGGTTCGTACTACTCATCTATCACATGAGTCCTCAATCGAAATCTTAGAACTTCTAACTTCCTCTTTACTTAATACAAATTTTCTTTAATTTGTATACTATCCTTTACAACTCAATTTGAGTTCTTCTTCCCGTACTACTCCGTAGTACCATTCATTCATAGCATTAGCTATGAATCATTCATCGTTTTAACAGCTCATCTGTTACTACGATTTACTATGATCACGTGGTGATCTTCTTATCCTTCTCTTTACGATTATAGTCTTAGGTACTCATACCTAAGATTTATAACCTATCAGCTTTGATACCAACTTGTAACGCCCCAAAATGCGATCTATCTTCACACCCAGATTTCGTACGTCACGAGTACATCATTCATTCAAACATACATCATTATATACTGAAATATAATAACATACATTCTAAATTCCCAGGTTCTAAAACCTTATAACCTTTCTCATTACAAATAATGATAATTACATTATTCTTTTCATCTTACAAGAGTGACTTTTATCCGCCACCAAGGATACATAACAGTTCATTAAACTAGTCTATAGTTTAATTTTCATCTTTCTACATTACAAGTCTTCACTTGATCTTCTCGCTCATTCACATTCTGAATGGCACTTCATCTGGATACCGTAAGCTTGATGTTTACGGGATCCTTAAATTTGTCTAAACGTCGTTCACTGAAAATGTTTTTCATTTAAAGAAAGTGTGAGCATTCAATTGCTCAGCAAGTCATAGCTGTTGAACAAACAACTTCAAGAGTTTAACATTCCTTTGGAACTTCGATAACCGAACAAAGGTTATGAAGCAGCTTGAACAATAGGAATAATCTCGATACCTATCATTTTAAAACATTAGTCACATTCAATTTGAAATATTTTCATTCTCTACTCTCTTTCATACACATTACATGCGGCTAGAATCAATAGCATGCAGACTTAACAATAACGGTTCATGTATAAGCAGAACATGCTCATATTGAGCGATTCAATCACGAATAGTTCATATCATAGAAAACAATCAAGTGTTCACATTGTGGCACAAGGCCTCATACATTCTACCACCTTATACAAATATCACACATTTGCACATAGACAGAACTTCTCAAGTTCAACATCTGAGAAGTTTTAGAAACTAGCATTCATTTAAAATATGAATAAATTTAGGAAACTTGGCTTACGCACAGCTACAGCTTACGTTAAACTGCTCATTCCAATCCCTATAACACATGAGGAAATAACACATACACCAATTAGTCATATACATGGCTTACACATTGGTTTACTTACTTTACTTCTTAAGGTTCACGTTCTTGCAATATAATTTTACGCGACTAACTTTCATTACCAGTTCACGGCTTCATGATATACGGAGATGTCTTACTCAAAACATTCATCATCTTTGATGATTCACATTCTTATCTTCTTCTTATTACTTCTCTAGGACTCAGCACACATCGCTTCTCTACTGGTAGTCCATATGGTACTCTGAGTGGTTTCCACAAACAACCAACAAACAAGTTTCCGTCCTCATCTACCTTTGCCATCACAATTGAGTTAGATCGGTTGCCAGTTTTATACATACCTTCGCTCTCTGAATGAATTGTTTAGCTCAGCTCCCATATGTCAACCATCAAAGGTTACGATTGTACCACAACCTAAACTTATCTTAACTTATACGAACTATTAACTATAATGTTCGTTAAGTCAATTTCTTATTCCTTCTGGCTTTTTGGCAAGTAATTGCCATACCTCAGGACTCATTCTTATCCGACTCACATTCAGCTTTCAATACACTTATTACCGTTTGCTACGGCTTTCTCGATAATTCATATCTTATTTACTACCTTTGTCAACATCTACGTCATACAACCAGGGTATACTTAGAACGTTCGTCCAACGCGAATACGATTCACGAGGATCGTTTACGTATTCAATGTTCACGTTGCTCGTCTTTTAATCTCTCATTCAACCTTTACTCAAGGTTTTAATCGCTTTCGATCGTTATCCATCCCATGAACCCCATGTTCATTATTCTTTCTTAATGTCGAAGCCATACAGATCATTGTATGCTAAAATCGATCGTTCATCGCAACAACATTGTGTTCACAGCGTCTATACACTTTATATTCATCTCGCATTACCATGACATAACATCGAAATGTTATTCATTACCCTCGTCACTCAACGTCTAAGGAATCACAATCATAGCAATCCCTTACGTTCGTTTATCGCGACTATGGTCCCCAGATCTCGGTTCCGTAACCCATAATTACATTCTTTTAATCTCGTTTAATATTTTCATTCGACCTTCATCAAAGGTTTAATACACTTGATTAATTGTTATATTAGTTGAACATTATGTTCTTATTTCTTTCTGGTACATCCCCCATAAATTGAGCAGTTAAAATCTCATTTCTGGCATTACTTCGAATCAGGCATGCGTATTTCACTTTCAAGATTAAGACTCGCTACTGGTAGCGAGTTAATGATACTGACTCTCCGGTTTGGCGCTATAGCTCCACCTTTATAGGAATGACTGGCACCGCGGCGCCAAGACCTTCTTCCCAATTTTTTTTTCGAAGTGTTAACTTCATTTTGAGACGCTTACTTCGCAATCTCATAACTTCTTCGTTATAACTCAGAACGAGGTTGTTCTAAAGTCATTCTCTTCCTTATCTTACGTACCTCGATTGCCTATGGACAAAACTTCATTCTGAATCCGTTAACATGCCATTTGATTGTCTTAATCTTCGCCCTTCGTTCATTTTAACGTTTTTTAACGTTCTTTATTTGTTCGTCCGTAATTTGGTCATCCGAACTCGAAACTCGTTCGTTCTTGAGTCTACGACTCACTTTTTCTACATTCTCTTACTTTCTTATAAAACCCTACATGTTCGGGTTCATTTACTAACTTTATAATTCTCATTCGTCTTTTACAAATTTTTTGTCATAACTTCGTTGTAGCTCAGTTTTAATCCGTTCTTTATGAACGTTTCTACCGTTCCTAACCAAGAAATAAGCATCTAACTTATATGCGATGGTTTTAAACTTGTCCATCAACAACAATTACACAACGATGGATTTAAATTTGTCCATCAACAATGTTCTTCGTGTTCTTCGTGTTCTTCTTTCGTTCTTCATTTTTAATCAATATTTTGGATTACGATTTCACTTTTTCTTGGAATTTGATGTTATAGAACATCATTCCTTACTTATTTAACCTACTCATTCATAAGATTCATTCGGATCGCTCAAAATCCTTACGAATCTTATACTTCCTTAAGAAATTTATTAAATAAACTTCTAATTCTTATTTCTTCATTTTCTCATGAATTCAACCATATGAATTCATTCTCAACATTATCTACTTCTTATCTTCATTAAGTTATGTATTTGAACATAATAAACTTAAAGAAAAATTAGAAGAACTAGGGTTCGGATTACCGTTCTTCTTTAATCTCGTTCCGTCGGATAAAGTTTGCTCACGAGCCAACTTTTCCTCTTTCTTCTCCTTCTCTTCCTTCATCCGAACGCTCTCTCTTTCTCTCTCAAGTGTAGGATTTTCAAAAATCCAAACAAATGAGCTTAAGCTTCCTATTTATAGATTTTCAAAGTTAGGGACATTTTGGTCTTTTGCACCCCCACCTCCTTACTATTCATGAATTAGCCACCAAGTTTACTTGGTGGCTAAGTAGCCACCCCACCTCCTCACTTAGCTTCCCTTGGAAGCTTTGTGCTTCCGTCTTTTGGATCTCGTCCGACAGTTCAAAAACTGCTATTCTCGGAATCTAAATATTTTTGGATATTTCGTCTTTCCTTTACCGATTAAATATTACGTATTCTTCGGATTTCTGAAAAACTGAAAAATACTATTTGGTGTCAAGCGTTTTCCTTCACGTTTTCCCCTAACGTAGCTAAACGAATGACAAAACTTCTAGACATCGTTAATATTGCAAATAATAATATTAATAACTTTGTTATCTCAATTATTGATTTAATAATATATAAAATATCGACAATAATAGAATCAAATAACGTGAGATACTATGCAACAATTACTGTTGCAATAATTGAACAAAACTGAGTGACTTCTCACGTAAGCATCAATAATTAATACTGTGTGCTACTATGCAACCCAGCGTATTCATCGCTTTTTTTTAACACTGGGTGTTTTAACAGTTAACGGTAAAACTTCCGCCGTTATTTTTCATAAAAATATTTTTGTCATTTTTTCAATCCGATAATAATTCCATTGTGGGGTCCAACAATGATTGTGCCTTCGTACGAATATTCCATGTTAAAACGAATATTCCCCGACCAATCGAATATTATATAAAAACTTGCGTACTTTGTAAAATTTATAAATATTACCCACAACTATAACATTATATCAAATTTACTCCAAAAAAATGATATTTATAGAAAAATCATTTTTATTCCTAAAAGTTGGGGTCTTACAAGAAGATCGTATGCGAGTACGAGTGCGATGTTGTTAACACAAAGACCCATTTTGTACGATTTACAAAGGATGGAGATAGAGTTAAAGACTCTAGGGACCCACGTGATGATGGCAAATATATGAGTAGAACCAACTTTAATTGATAAAGTTAAAGCTGCTCAAACTACAGACATGGAGCTGATGCGTATGAAGAAGAAAGTGCAAGAAGGTGTTATTCTAAAAGTAAGAATTGATGAAGAAGTAATACTTAGAGTCAACTCCAGACTTTGAGTTCCTAATGATTTTGACTTGAAGCATAAAATCATGATGGAGGCACACAACACACCATTTGCAATCCATCCTGGGAGTACCAAAATGTATCACGATCTTTGACATACATTTTGGTGGAGCAATATGAAGAGAGAGATCACGAAGTTTATCTCGAGGTGTTTAACCTGTCAACGTGTAAAGGCAGAGCATCAAGTGCCAAAGGGTCCATCGCAACCACTTGAAATTCTCAAATGGAAGTGGAAACACATTACCATGGATTTCTTTACTGGTCTTCCCAAAGTTTCTCAAGGCATAGATGCGATTTGGGATATTGTTGATAGATTAACCAAGTCTACTCATTTCTTGCCTATACGTGAGACTTATTCCCTAGAACGTCTTGCTCGTATGTACGTGAATGAGATTGTTAGATTGCATGGCATACCAGTATCCATAGTTTCGGATCGTGACCCAAGATTCACTTCACGATTTTGGGTTAGCTTGCAGAAAGCTATGGGCAAGGATTTACGATTCAGTTCGGCATACCATCCTCAAACGGATAGGCAATCGAAAAGGACTATTCAAACCCTTGAAGATCTATTAAGACTCCGTGTCCTAGATTTCAAAGGAAGTTGGGATAAGTACTTGCCACTGGTGGAATTCTCCTGCAACAACAGTTATTAAGCAAGTATAGGCATGGCTCCATTCGAGGTGTTGTATAGACGAAAGTGTCGTTCTCCAGTATGCTGGGACGAGGTGGGAGAAGCAACATTGTTGGGACCAGAATTAGTATGCATGAATACAGAAAAGATTCAAATGATCCGGCAACGTATAAAAACCTCACAAGATTGACAAATGAGTTATGTTGATCTTCATCGAAAGGACGTGGAATTTAATATTGGAGATCATGTACTATTACGTGTTGCTCCATGGAAGGGAGTTACAAGATCTAGGAAGAGAGGGAAGCTCAATCCACGATTTATTAGTCCATTTGAGATTCTTGACCGAATAGGAAATGTGGCCTATAGACTCGCATTACCTCCAAGCATGTCTTGTGTTCATAATGTTTTTCATATATCTATGTTTCGTAAATATGTGAAAGTCCTGAACCACATTATTGCGTTAGAACTAGACGAGATAGCCGAAGATTTAACATACGAGGAGGTATTTGTCAAGATATTGGATAGGAAAGAGCATGTCCTACGAACAAAGGGTATACCACAAGTAAAGGTTTTGTGGAGGAACCATGCTATTGAAGAAATGACCTGGGAGTTGGAATGGGAAATGAAAGCGAGTTACCCTCACCTTTTCGAAACACCAGGTACATACGTCAATTTCGAGGAAGAAATTTCATAAGGAGGGGAGATTGTAAGACCCCAACTTATTATAAATAAAATTAAATTTCTCTATTTATTATCTTGAAATAATAAGGTGATAATTTGATATAATACTTTGGTTATGAGTGAAATATGCAAATTTTGCAAAATAAGTAAGTGGTTATAAAATATTCATTTTTGTCGGGGAATATTCGTTTGGTCGTGGAATATTCTTGTTATCGGGGAATATTCGTACGACGGCGCAGCCATTTATGGGCCCCATAACAGAATAAATGTCGAATGAAGAAAATGACAAGTTTAAGTTTTTATAAATAATAGCATAATTGTTACCGTTGACACTGTTGGAATACCCGGTGGTTAAAATATAATATCTGGCGTGGTTGCTGACATTTGCAGTATTACACAATATTTTGAATTATTAATTCTTACGTAAGAAGGCACTACTCAATAATTGTTACAGTAATTACTATTCAATATTTTATTTTATTGATTCAATAATTGTTGCGTTGATATTTTATATTATTATTGTTTTAATAATTGTCCTCGCACACGATATTTCCCATTATTAGATCAATAATTCATATTATTTGAATAATATTATTAGATAGCATTATTGGAAATGTCTAGAAAGTTCTGTCAATGAGAGGTTTGGTCACCTAATTGCGCGCCAGTAAGGAGAAATCCTTATCAGAAAGCCCCCTCTTTCTTGGGAATGGCCTGGTTGTCATTATTGTGATTCTGTAATATTATTTGTGAATAATTATTTATTGATTTATATGATAAGGAAATATTTATTTTATGTGGATATAAATGAAGAAAATATTTATTTTTATGTGGATATAATTGAAGGAATTATTAAAGCTCTATTGCATGAGTTATAATTTTAATCCGACCGTTTGATCATTGTGTTTTTTGGATATGTTATACATATATAAGTTGAGTATATGCCCATAAATTTTGAACCGTTAAAAATTAACGTATGATTTGTTATAAATTTTATGAGGTATTGAAAATCATTCGTTTAAGGATTTCAGATATTTTTGGTTTGGAATTTGGAAAAACATAAAGCTACAAAGTTGTAGAGAATTCGATTTCGTATGGAATGAACATAAAATTCGTATTTTTCTGATAAAAGGGCTATTTATTATGAATTATTGAAGTTTAGGAAATTAAATATTTTTTTATTAAAATTGGGTGGGACCCACTTTTGTTTTTAAAACATGTGGGCTGCTATTTTTTCCAAGATGGCATGTTGGTCTTGGATGGCTACCATGCGTAGAATGAAGAAAATATAATATATTATATTATTAATTTAGTCTGCTTTGGCGTTCTAGTATTTTCCTATAAATAGGCGCTTAAGTTAGAATTGAAAATCACACCAGAAACATAAGTTTTCTCTCTCTATATTGTCGAGCATATTTTTGAGAGTATTTAGATACTCTTAGAGTTGCTATTCAGTGCAAGTTTCCTTCGGTAGAAATATTGTTATTTTGAGGTAAGAGATGTTATTTTCTTCGTAAATGATATTATTTTCTTCAAGATCATTATGCCGAAATATTGATATGAATTTTATTGTGGAATTTCTACCTTTTTGTGTTGGAGTTACTATTCACGTATACGACACTATTCACCAAAAAATGAAATTTTCTCTTCTTTGTCCCAGATGTCTATTATGGTTACTATCTTTGATTGTATCCATGTTTTGATATTTATTCTTGAATTTTACTCCATTATGGTTTATTATGGAGTATTTTTAAACTTGAATTATCTAAAGTACGAATCTCTAATCTTTGTCCTTTTATCTTACTGGATTCGTTTTCTAAAATATTTTTCATCATCCTCAGTCCTTAATGATGATACTTGTAAAATATCTTTGGCCTGTAGTGCAAAGATGACTGATTACCTGATGAATATCTTTGGCCCGTAGTGCAAAGATGAATAGGTGTTGAGATGAACATGACCAACTGGTGATACAAATGAATACCTTTGGCCCGTAGTGCAAAGATGAATATTTGATTCAAGATGTATATTGATTGATGTTATAGGGATAAAATATTGATGATGGACTTTTAAATTCATAGATGATAGTAGATTTCATTCTCTACTTAACTCTTCTAATGAATTATTGTTTTCGCTGCAGTTGTTGATTTAAAATTTGTTGTTTATTATATTCTATCAGATTTTTCCCTGTTGAAGACTAAGGATAATTTGTTGTATATTATCTTAGTTATAATATTCTTTACTGGGCTAGTTGAGCTCACCCTCTTCCTTTTTGTTCCATTTTACTTCTCAGGAAGCGAGAATATAGCAGGAACCAGTCGGGGTATAGAGTGATGGTCCTAGACAATTGTTTTAGCAGTCCTCACTATTTTTGTAAAATAGTGCATCAATAATTATAATGAGGACTTTATTTGGGTGTGGATATTATGTAGAAGACAATATTTGTATTTAAACTCACAGTATGTGTTGTCGTATTTTACACTACAATTGTAATAATAAAGATGTAGTTGTTTTCTGTACCATGTATTTGGCGACTCAAAATGGGTGATGTATACCTATTTTGGGGGGCGTCACCGAAGCTATTAGAATTTGCGCCCACATTGTTGCTTGATTGAATTAAGTTTGGCTCAATAACGCCGGGTCCTAGCAAAACCTTCTGGAGAGTCACACCGCGGCGTGGGACATAGAGGAATAGCTGGCGCAGCAGCGTCAGCCTTATGGTTTGCACAGTGAAGAAGGATTATAAAGATAAAAAGAAAGGCAGATAGTTAGTAGTGAAGTACGACATTAAAGAACATGAAGTAACATCCTTAAATGATGTTAAAGACCTTAATTATTACAACTGAAGGTCAACGAAAGATTAATTGGATGTAAGAACAATGTAATGTGACAAGCCGGGACCAATATTAAAAAATCTAATACATGATTAGATTGAGAAGAAGGGTAAGATATAGTAGTAACCATACTTGATTATATATGATCTAATGTGTTACGTTATGTGATCATATATTGTAGAGACCTTAAAGACTTAAAGTGAAAGTGTAATAACAGTAGCAGACGCTAAAGGCAAGTGTTCTAACCCTTGTCTGTGTTGAATCTAGACAAGTTTTGTGATTCATGTATTCTTACGCATGAATTGATGTATGATGAATTCAAAGCCAATTCTTTTGGCTTGACTTACGATATGTTAGATTTCTTATAATCTATTAAAGTATTGTCAATGTTTTGCCAAACTATGTTGGTATGGTTTTCAAATGAAGACTGAGTATACTAAACAAATGTTTTTTCATCAAACGACAGGCACGTGAGGTTGCCACAACTTAAACGTACATACATTTAAAGAATGTAGTATTAATCAATATAGAGTACTATAGGCTGATCACCTAGACATGCTCGTAAGTAATGTCGGACTTACGGACTTAGTGCCGGGTTATCCTTTTCAAAGAAAGTATGAAATGCTCAAGGTCTTGGACTAGAACTGATGTTTTACTAAATGTTATCATTGTAAAACGTTTTAAAGAAAAGAGAAGTGCTATTTTGAAATATTGATAGTACTTCATAACTATTTTTCAGTTATTGAAGATATATGATTTGTATGATTCAAGCATGTCCTTTAAATGGAATTGTTGTACTTACTGAGCTAGTTATGCTCACTCTTGCTTGAACCATATGAATGCAGCTAAGATCGAACGGACCGAAGGATCCGGTAAAGATAAAGGGAAGGCTAAGGCAAACCGTTGAACTATCTATGTAATAGTATATGTTTAATGTTGTAATGTATTTGATATTATGACCAAGAACTTATGTATTGGTTATAAAGAATCTGGGAAGGGAATATTGTTTGGAATATATATAAGACATACTCATTCATTTGAGGCATTTTAATTAAATGTATGTGTGAACTGTAGCACCGTGTAGCACCATAAGTCGGGTTGGAAGATACCCGGATTTGGGGGCGTCACAGAAAATCTGGATAGAGAACTTTTAAACAAGGACTGTCAAGTTAGATTTTCAGTAGCGCACGATAGGTGTTTGACAGTTTTCTTGAGTGAGGATTTAGGTTGTCTGGACTAAATTTAAGTTGGATTTCGTGGGCATTATTTGGCCATTGATTGGGGGTTGTTTCTGCATTGGATTGGCATTACTATTGCAGAGTTGGTTTGGATTTTTTGTTGGCTTGTATTGGAAACCACAACTTGGCTTCGACTTGCTTCTGTTTAAACCAATTGTTGAAAATATAAATATGGCTCCAAAGAGGCAAAAGCTTAGTATGGGCGGTTCTTCCTCTTCTTCAAGTACACAAAGATGGGACAGTGCCAAACTCATCAGCGAAGAAGCTTGGAAAAGGTACAAGCAATCCTTTGCCAAAAGGAACTTAGTGTCTGATCGAGGTTTTTGACCTGATCAAACAAAAGATGGCTAGCTGATGGCCATGATTATTGAACGCAAGTGCACTATACAAAATCTCTTGAGTCGTCTCTATGGTCCGTGAGTTTTATGCAAATGCTAGTGCCGAAGGTCCAGCTGTTGTTCAAGTAAGGGGGAGATTAGTGGCATATGACAGTCAATCAATCAAGGCCATTTTTGCGATGCCTAGCTATGATGACAAGGAATAATTAGAGCCGGGCCTTCACGGCTATGACTTAGAGGATATCATTAAGAGGCTCTGCAAGCCCGGGACTACATGGAAAACCAACAACATCATGGGTGCAAAGACTAGTTTTCCGCAGCATGCACTCAGTTGTTATGAGAAGGCATGGCATAGTTTCGTTTATGCCAATATGACCCTTACTCGCCACCTTATCGATGTGACTAAAGATCAATCGATCCTATTATTTGCCATTGTCACGGGTCTGGACGTGGATATTGGAGTTCTCATTAAGGAGTCCATTCTGAAAGCGATCAAGAGTACCACTTCTGGGGGACTTTCGCATCCATCCTTGATCACCAGTTTGTGTAAGCGGGCAAGAATTCAGTGGGGACAAGAGGACATAGCTTTGCCGCCTATGTCATTCATCAATAATCACATCATTTCATGCTTCAGCGTATGGGACGGTGCGGCCTCTTATGTCAGTGGTAAGGGGTATAAACCACCTACTTAGCCTCCTCCTACTTCAGAGGCTTGGACATCTCAGCCACCAGAGTCAAACTCGTCTTCACAAGGACCATTGGCAGAGATTCTTGCATCCCTTAGCCTCCTGGATCAAAACCAAAATGAAGTTGCTCAGAGGCACATAGTAGCGGTTGCCCAGAGCAGGACATCATGATGTAGTATCAGGCTGAGCTAGTCAACACTATATAGAGCATCTACACATCCTATAGTGGCGATGATGGTGATTATAAGACCCCAACTTTTATGAAAAAAAATTAATTTTTCTCGAAATATATTTTTGAATATTATGATGTGCATTTGATATAATGTTATAGTTGTGGGTAATATTTACAAATTTTGCAAAGTAAGAAAGTTGTTATAAAATATTCGATTGGTCGGGAAATATTCATTTTAACAATGAATATTAAATGCAGTAGTATAATCATTGGTGGACCCCATATGATATTATTGTATTGGTTAGAAAAAGACATAAATATCTTTTTATAGAAATAACGGCGAAAGTTTTACCGTTAACTGTTGAAATACCCGGTGATAAAAATACAGTAGTACGCGTGGTTTTATAGTAGCACACGGTATTGATTATTGATGCTTACATGATAAGTCATTCAGTTATACTCAATTATTGCTACAATAATTGTTGCATAGTATCTCACGTTTTTTGATTCAATTATTATCATAGTATTATCTGCATAATATTTTATATTATTAAATCAATAATTGAGACGACAAAGTTATTTATATTATTATTTACATTATTGACGATGTCTACAAAGTTCTGTCGAGGAAAGGGGTTTGGTCACCTAATTGTGCTCCAATAAGGAGAAATCCTTATCGAAAAGCCCCCTCTTTCCTGGGAATGATCTGGTTGTTAAATATTGTGAGCTATAATATTAATGATGAATAAGTTCGTGTTGATTAAAGATGTTTGTTCATTTAATTTTCTTTAATTCTTCAGTGACCCAATTACCCTCAAAGGAGGTATTTCTGTGATTGGTTGGTTTTATTGACCAAATGGGTAATTAATCGGATAAATTAGCAATTAATTGCTATTGGTTCACATGCAAATTACTGTTGGTTCACATGAATGGAACTATTGATTCACATGTATGTACTATTAGGGAAGGTGGTGCAAGAATGATAATACTTGAAGGACTAAATTAAAAAGGGAGGTATAGATGAAGGTACTATACTGTAATAATTCTAGCCCCTAAACGTGCAATTATCGCAACTATGTTTTTCTATACAGAAAAGCTCATTCTTCTTTCATTCTCACCAATTCACTAAGACTCACAAGAGCATCTGTTGAGAGAGAAACTATAGAGAGGAAGAAGAAAAGTATTCTGCTACATCACTATTCCAGTATCTAGTCTTATACCAAGGTAAGGGATATTATTTTTGTTTAATATTCATAAGAAATAATATTTTCTTCCATACTCTGTAGTATGTAAGTAATATTATTTCATTTCAGATTCCGAATTCTGCACTCATTTTGTTAAGTTTTGGCTTCTATACTCCATGAAATTAGTTGAATATCCTTGAAATTTGCGCTTCATCTAGTATCTTTTCATGGAAATATTATTCTAAGCGTTCTTGATAATTTTTAATCTTTTCATGCCAGGGTACTATTCATGGGGTATTATTCCCGATGTACTATTCACAGGGTATTATTTACTCGAGCACTATTCACCCGGGGTGCTATTCATGACAAAAATTAATTTTTTTCGGTCGAAATCATTTTTGATACAATATTATTCTTGAATTTTACTCCACAAAGCAGTATCGTGTTAACAATTTAGACATTATTAAATTCTGGATAAATTAAATTATAAATCTTTACAAATTTATTCTTTGCTTTCTTTTAATTGAAGTCTTATATCATTGTCATCATCCTCATGCTTAAATTGTAATGAAAGTCATGTTTGACCCATGGTGCATAGTACAGACACTCAAAATTTTCTGCAAACCTGTTACTAACATTGCAGGAAGGCAGATTCGTCTTTCAGAGATAACCCAGGAAGACAGCTCATATCCATTTCGGATACCACCGGAAGTTCAGTTTCAACCCCTGTACACACACCGGGAGTATCAGTTCCAATCTCGGAGATAACCCCGAGTTTCATCCTTAGAGATAACCCCAAGGAATGTCATTGCAGTTTTGGCGATAAACTCGAAAATGCTTGTTTTAAATACATGCAATCAGCTTCATCCTCGGAACTCCCGCTGAGGCACTCATTCCAAAGACCCGGAGATAACACTGGGAAGACAGGCACACTTAAAGATGACCCTGAGGAATTCAAACACTTGTAGCAGTCCAATCTCAAAGATAACCCTAAGCAACATCTGCTTTATCAACCCAAATCGGAGATAACCCCGGTAAGGGTAAAAATCATCATCTTTCCACCTCAATCCTACATTGCACCGTCTCAACATCTCATATATACATTTATACACAACAATGTCCCACAAAAGCCAAGGAGTTGCAATCCCGAGTGACTATTACGCAGGGCAGTACACCGGATAGAATTTGAAGCTTGAAGAACATGGGCATGGTCCCCTCTTCCTGACTTCGTACAACCTCTAATCCCATGTCATTGCGTAACTCTCAACAATGGCAGTCCGAAAAAGGTATTTTACACCTCAATCGGATGCTCAGATTGAAGTTCTGCAAGTTCGAGCGGACATCACAGTGCACGAGTGCACGTACTTCGAAATGGCATGACCTGCGGAGCCTAGGGCACCCCGGACAGCCGCAGGTGCATCTACAGCTGCCACAGGTACACCTACGGCCACCATCTCTATAAATATAGAGCTTAGGGTTGCCATTTTTAAAAAATAGGCGAGGAAGCCCTGTCAAATTTGCTCTGTACACACCCCATATTGAGTGCTTTCTCATTTTAAACACATATTAGCTCATATATTGTAAAAACCCAAAACCCTAATAAGACTCGTATGTATAAAATCCCGTTATATAAATAAAATTTCTCCTGTCTGAATGTGTTATGTGTTAATATATACTTTGTTTAACAAATTTGACCAAATAAATTTTTATCCGAAAAACGTCGTGCTTGACACCTCGTGCTTAATTTTTATTTTTCGCAATCAGACTTTTCGGCATAATTATTTTTACAAGTTGCCTTATCGTGCTTGTTAGGATTAGTGAGAAATTTAGGTTAACAACCCTAGATTAGTAAACCTAACCCTAATTAGCTAAACTAACCCTAATTAGCTTATGTTAACACCTAATCACGGTTAGTAAACTTCAATTAGGTACTAATAAACATCATTTAACATTCCTAATCATTAAAAACAAAACCTTAATCAAGATTAGTGAAGATTTGGACAAAACTAAGCTACTAAACAAACCTAACTAGTTTACAAGTAGGTTAAGAGTCACCCAACCAAGTTCCATCTTGCCGCACATGAGTGACGATAACAAAACCCTAAGTAGCACAAGTAACTTCAGATCGATATTTGTAGAGGCAAGTTGCTCAAAAATGACCAAAAGCCAAGTTGAAGAATTCTATAAATAGGAACCTTAGAAATTTGAGCAAACTCACGAAATTTCTAAGCCTAGATACACTTATAAACTTACCAAATCAAGCCTGAGTTTTAGCAGCAACAACATCAGAAGCTAGAATCGAAAATCATTTAAGAAAAGGTACAAACCCTAGTTCATAATTAGCTCATTGATCCTATGTTAGTTTTGTTGTTTAGATGTTTAGAATTATGTATTAGTATGTTAGAAAGTATGTTAAATTGGTAGAACATGTTTTCATAACATCTAGATGCCTTAATTAAGTGTTTTGAGAAATCTGGAAATTTTGAAAACTAAGTCTGACAGCCGAATGTCAGGGCCTATAGATTAATATGTGTTTATGTTTTGGTCTGTTAATTGTTTGGTATTTGTAGCCTGTTAGTAGGTCTTTGATGCGAAAGAAAAGCAGTTCATTTGAACCATAGATTTCAAGTTATAAGTAGTCAAAGTGAGTTGACCGTTCACGGATTGCAGTTTTCTGGGTTACCCAGAAAACTCAAGAATAGTCGAATCGGCTACTTTGACCAACCTTTTTAATTGCTTTTTGTTTGTTGTTTTTGTAATGTTTTGTTATAGATCAATACCCTGTTATATGAACTACATATCTATGATCTCAAACTGATAAAACAACTAATAGGATTACTGGAATTAATGGTCAAAAGTCGTTGATCAAGCTTGACCAAGTTTTCTGGGTTGCCCAAAAAACTGAAGAACATGAAGAACGGCGTTTGGTTGTACTTTGACCAGCATAATTAGAGACCTTAGAGTTATGCTTTGTTCATGTTAATGTTATATATATGTACTCTGACATATATACTACATGTTACAACAAACACCACACACATCTAATACACATAATCAAAGATATTCAAGTCATAAAACCGTTAACCGGCCATGACTACTGTTCTGGGTTACCCAGAAACTCAAGAACAGCTCTGACAATGACTTTGAGCCTCTATAAATTCTTGTTATATGTTGTTTAAAGCCTAAATTTTGATTCATGTTGTACTACTGTATGAGTACTATAACATCAACTCTTGAACAAACCAAGAATCATTAACAGTAGCATTTTATCTAGTGGTCAAACTGGTCACTCGACCATGACCAAACTGTTGCCAGAAAATCAAGAACACCTACAGCGACACTTTCTGTCACTGAAGGGCTTTAACGACAGACATAAATTGATTTTTCTAAAAATAAATTATAAAAATTAGAAATAATTAATAAATAAATAAATATAAAAATAGTTTTAAAAATTATATTAAATAAATATAATTAAATTCTAATATTTTAACATAAATTCAATAATTATTTTATTTTATTTAGATGTTATTAATAATCAACTTATTGATAAAGAAATTAGAATAATTATTTATAAATATTAAATAATTATGGAAAATATTACAAATGATATAAAAATTATAATAAATGAGTATAAATTATTTAAAAATAATAAACAATGTTTTGTAAGATTTCAAGTAAATATTAATTACTTTAAAATAGAAGTAAATGATTTAAAAATCATTTAAAGGATAAATAAATGTTTTAAAACTTCTAAAAAGTATTATAAAGGATAATTAAATTATCTAAAAATATAATAAAATTTTATAAATAAAATTTAGTCCATATATCAACTTATTCAATATTCGGTAAAAGTATTAAACACCAAAACCCTATTAAATCTAATCTGATATTATGTAAATATTATATTTGTGTATTACTATCAATAATAACGTGTTAGATTTATATATATGAACATCATATGTATTTATTGAATAGCATAACTTGACTGATCTACGCTCAGGCAAGTTTCCTATAACCAAGTTATTACTTTTACAAGTTTTTCTTAAACCTTAAACTACTTATGCAAATTCTTGAACCTATTTACTCGTTGAACAAGATTTTTATCTTGATATGCTGTTGATATAATATACTACACCACAGTTGAATTACCTTTTTATTGTAAGGTTATCACTATAGCTTCAGCATAACTAAGAAATGAATTGCTTATTCATATGAATTGTTAAGCTTAAATTGTTGTGTCAAACCAAATTGATTGATAAGACATCCCAATCTGAAGTTGGGCATCCCGTATGGGATCTTCGGTCGATAATATATTGGCACTAAGTTGGGTGCATTTGAGCACTGGTAGGATGAGATGCATACTTCTAGGATGTTGAATAGGCTGATCCCCTATCTCATATCTGAATAAAAATTTCTAAGTTTGTGTGACTGACAGAAATATAAATCCATAGTGAAATGGTGAAAACTATCAGTCAAAATTTGAATTGTTGTACTTCTTCAAATCATATATTGTTATAAATACAAAACTTGCTAAGCATGTCATAGCTCACCCTTGCAAATTATTCCCTTTGCAGTTTTTAGATGGTAACCCTGGAACATCTGGAGTAGATAAAGGGAAATGTCCCTACATAGATTAGATTATATTATTGTCTGTTTGAATACCTTGTAATAAGAAACTCGTTATGAGAATTATGTAATCAAATCTTAATATTATATATATATATAACATCTTTCATTTCCGCAACCGTGTATTGGTAATATGGATTGTTCATGTTATTACTGATACTCTAAATTTCTGATAGATAGACTCTAGTCACATATATAGTTCATATATCCAAGTGAGGGTATCCAAACACAGTAATAGTTCTCTTGAGAATTGACTTCTGTTATGAGATACTGTGAATTTTGGATCTATGGGAATTATATCTGATAGTCCCTCTATTTAATGTAATCTTGTAATAAAAAACCATGGGTGTATAGATTTAAATGCATTATATATCGATTCATAGTAAGCATCATATCGGATACAGTGGGAGTATAGATATGGGGGCGTTACATATATAGCTATATTTTTCTTTCAAGGAACCGAAAGTGTTCATCCACTTAGAGTCATAGAAGTCTTTTGCAGTTTCACCTTGTAAGCCTTCTTAGACCTTTATAAAGCCTTTCTCTTTATCTTTGCACACATTATTCTTCACATTGAGAGTCGTGTTGTGTGTGTATGCCTGGACTTCGGTCCGTGGTTTTCATTTCTATTTGTATATATATACTTATATATGTATATATTTATATATATGGACTAACATTATCGAGTTATGCCTCGATTGAGCCTAGACTTATGTCTGGAGCGTTTACTTACTTTTATATATATATATATATGAACTATTGTCGGACTCTGTTCGATGAGCTTGGATTTTATATCCGATGCGTTTACTACTTTTATATGTATATATAGCGACAAATCACTGAAATGATAAACCGAGCCGGGATTGAGAAACTTCATGTGCGTTTATCGCTATATATATATATATATATATATATATATATATATATATATATATATTTACATTTCTATCGTGCCCTGGAGTTTACATTGTGGCCTTTTACTGCTTTATTTACATTTCGTCCCGCCTGGAGTTTACTTCATGGTGGTTGATCGTTTTTACTGCTTTATTTACATTCCGTCCCGCCTGGAGTTTACTTCATGGCGGTTGATCGCATTTATTGCATTATTTACATTTCTGATCCCCCATGGAGGTGCTTCGTGGTGGTTGATCATGTCTCTATATATATATTTACCGCTTTTATATATTTACATTTTTGATCCCCCATGGAGGTACTTCGTGGTGGTTGATCATGTCTCTATATATATATTTACCGCTTTTATATATTTACATTTCTGATCCCCCATGGAGTTGCTTCATGGTGGTTGATCATGTCTGTATATATATATATATATTTGACTTTTATATATATAATCGCTTATTGTTTTCATATATAAGCTATGGCATCATGTGAGCCTAGGAATCATGTGATCACTGATTGATCTAATCGAATCTAGATTGATTCCGTGATGGACATTTTCAACTGTGAGTAGCTTGTAAATTACTCACGGTGTTTGAATTTCCTTAGATGGCTTTCATGCCCATGAGGAGTTCGACACTATTATATTATTTTCTCGAAGATGCTTCGCATCTCAAAAAATAAAAGCAATCAAGCCGAACATTTAATAATAAAATGGAAGTATGAAAAGGTCTCAATTACTATTGAGCACAGGGTTTGAAAAACCTCTTTTACAAAACCTCACTACTATATCATGTTTAAAATTGATTTTTTATACAAATTCAAACCCTTTGTATATAGGTGTGAACGAGGCCTCGCACTATGTCCAAATAATAGCACATTGACCCACACACACACACACACACATTCATATAACAGTCTCTTGAAAAGTGCGGTCACCGTGGCAACACGGATGTCGGGGGGTGCCTAACACCTTACCTGCACATAATAAGGCCCCGAATCCAAATAAATCTCGATTTCATAGACCCGTTTAGCAGTGTCACATCACTGGGTCAATATGCAAACCTTTTCTCGGTTGCGTTGGTGTAACCGATTAAAAACACAATTGGCGACTTTTACAATCAAATCATTCATATATACATATTCGGACCTTTTTCACTTGTTTTTTCAAACAAATATCACATAACATGAGAACACCAAAGAACAAGAACAGAAAAGGGACAAATAAAAATCCCGACGTCAACAGCTAGCGACTCTGCTGGGGAATTCAGTAAGAGGGCTTAAGCCACTACTACAAGCTTTTCAAAACTGTTATATGCTTGTGTGTGGATGTTGCATTTATATTTTTGATGAATGTGTACAAATGCATTTTACTTGCTGCATTGTACTATATCTATCTGTGATATTAGTGCTTCACATATATGATCATTTTCATAAACGGTGAGACACGTTGTATGTGAATGTATGTTGTGTGGTTCCTCCACCAGGGGGCTATCCTGCCGGTGTTTGATTACTGGACTCGTAGGGAGACTAATTCCAACGAGGCTCGGGAAAGGCACCACCCAGATTCGCTCCAGTTGAAAGACTGGATTAACTTCCCGTTAAGTAGATTGTGATGATCTGGGAACCTTCATCCCAAAAAGCCGCGAGAGTAAACCTAAGATAGGTCAGCCTCTGATAAACCAAACGTGGAGGAAAGTCTCTTCATGCTTTACATTTTTGATTACTTGTAAAAGAATTTACTTGTAAATATCATTTTATGACAATCCATAGTAATGGAAAATATGAAGAAATATGTGCACATGCATATTTAAAATTAGCATGTTATCCTGTATTACAAAACAACTAACATCCGTTTTGTAGTGTAATATTCATAACACGGATACCTCACATATCATGTTAACATTTACACTATCCCTAAGACTAAACTACATAAGTTTTTTATAGGGAAACAGTTGGGCCTATTACCCGCTCAAAATCTAAAAAGGCCACAAGCCTACAGTCAATCATGTCTTCATCTGACAAGTCTAATTACAGATTAAGTAAAAAAATTACAGATTTGGCTATTCTGCTTAAAGAATTGCATCAGTCTACTCAGGGCCCAAAGATGCCTACACATACAAAATCCTCTGCACAAGGAAGAACTCAAGATTTGGATAAAACAAATCCAGAACCTCAGTTGGATACGACCAACAAAGACCCTAAAAACACCCATCTCAAAGGAGATCCAGACACCGGTGATAGAAGAAGGTCCTTCAAATGGAAGAAACCATCTGTTCTCTCAAGGGGATTGGAGCACATGGGAGTGTTTCATATGCTGACCTTTGTATATTCCCTGGTGTTCATTATCCAGAGAAATTTAAAACCCCTGACTTTGAAAAGTATGACGGATTAGGGGATCCTTACACACATTTAAAGGTGTTCGTTAGAGAACTTGGATCTTATGCAGAAAATGAGAAGCTCAGAATGCAGCTGATTTAGAAGAGTCTGACTAGAGAAGCCCGTTAATGATATACCAGATTAGACAACTCAAAGATCCATAGCTGGGAAGAGCTAGCTCACGTCTTCCTTACTCAAAGATGACTTCCACTCTCGGATAGCTCCTGGCCAGATCAGATTACCAAGGTCAAGAAACAAATTCAATGAGTCTTTCGTAGAGTATGCTCAAAGGTGGAGGCGCCTGGCTGCTCAAGTTATTCCCTCTATGACGGAATCAGAAATGGTCATGACCTTCATAGATATACAAGAAGCTCCTTTCTATGAGAGAATCTTAGTTGGTATTCGCAAACCATTTTTTGAAATGATCAAACATGGAGAGATGGCTGAGATGGGGTTGAAGTCAGGAAAGATTCAAGACCTAGCCGCTCTTAAGGCAGTTGCTGAGCACATCCAGTCAGAAACTTATGGAAACAACCCCCAGAGGGTCCATAAAAAGAAAGAGAAGGATGTTTCCTTGATACTACAAGGTCAAAATTGTAATCAGGATATGCCTATATAGAGGAAAAACTACTCCCCTTTTCAAGCATAGTCTTCAAACCCTCCATTGCCTAAAGGTGGAGAAGTAAAGTGCCCTCGAACGTTCACACCCTTAGGGGACTCGCTCGAGAATATTCTTACACTTCTGACTACTTAGAAGAAAATCACACATCTTCTTCCACCAGCCAACCTTAATGGGAAGGGTTTCAATGCTACTCGAAAGTGTGCTTATCATTCCGGGACACCTGGACATGATACTCAAGATTGTTGGGCCTTGAAACAGAGATCGTGGTTACCAAACCAGATCAACCTCATGTGCAAGACAACCCTCTTCCTCAACACAAAGAAGAAGAGGTCAATATGATTAGTTAGAATAGTGGACAGAGTTCCAATTTTGATAGTGAATCATCCCAAACCATCAAAGACGGTGTTAAAAAATGGGATTATTAAAAGTTCCATTTTGTGATGGAATAAAAGATGAAAGCTCTTTGTAAGCAAGTTGAATAATTGGCAGAACTGATAATCCATCAGCATCAAGTCACACGCTAATTAGTTAGCTAGGAGCATGCCTATCTCCTTCCTTTTGTTATGAATGCTCCATCATCACCTTCAGAAAGTGAAGCACTTGAGGACAAGGTTGCGAAGATAGTAAGTGCTAAAGCCCGTCGCGATTTTTCCAATAGAAGGGAATTTACATACCTAGGCCATTGCGTATGCATCTAGGCAGTTGAAGGATTATGAGAAAGTTTATCCTACTCATGATCTCGAACTGGCCGCAGTAGTTTTTTCTCTAAAGATATGGAGACATTATCTTTATGGAGAAAAATGTGAGATATACACGAACCACAAAAGTCTAAAATATATCTTCACACAGAAGGAGTTGAATATGAGGAAGAGGAGATGGCTGGAATTGATAAAGGATTACGATTGAAATCTCAGATCACCTGGAAAAGCCAATGTGATTCTTAGATGCCTTAAGTAGGAAGGTCGGGAAAAGTTGTCTTTGTTAATGGCTCAAACCGAGTTAATAATAGAGATGGCTAGGATGGAGTTGGAAGTGAAGTTTGCCAAGTGAAAGCGGGACAAATGTTGTTTTTAGCAGAGATGCAATCTACCATCGTAGAAAGAGTCAAGGAGGTACAACCCAAAAAATTTGAGACACTCATATCTCGAATGCATTGCATCACGCTACTACTACGAATATCTTACAAAATCATTAACAAGCGGAAATAATAGGATAATTTACATTGATGAAATATAAATATTCGTCCCAAGTCTAGTAACCATTACTACAACCATTACGTGATTAGCTTAACATAGCTTAATCATTCTTGAATACATCATAATAATAATAATACTTCTAGTCTTAAGGGCTAAATTATTATATAGCCTTTCCTTGCCTTCCTTTCCTTGTCTTTCTGAAATCGCCTTGCTCTTGCCTTAAGCTGTAATGTTTTAGGAAGCAAGAATGAGCAACAAGTTTGCCCGACAAGCAATATAGCTAGAAGAACAAGCGGTTATAGCATTTGAATCTTTCAAAGGTATAATAATAATTGATAGTTCAAGGATATCAAGAATACCAAGAGTATTCAACGGTGTCATTATGGATAGAAGGATATCAACAAAATCTCGAGATTTATTCATTTGAGGTTCAACATAATTGAATCTTGGCGGTCACTAAGGACCAAGAACTCTTACTAGAATTAACGGTATTACCTTTGTAATCCAACATCCACAGTACATCGGTGATCGACCTAAGGTACCCTATGTTATGCATAACATTTAATCATACTCGTGTGCTGTGCGTCGGTTCCCAGACAATATATAATTTCCCCTTCTATGAGGTTGTTCATCTCGATAGATTTACGATAGTCGCACCAAATCAATCGGTTTGGATAGCTCTTTAACTTCATAATAATAGTCTAAGCCGAATCAAGGGCTTGAGCGGTTTTTTCATCATGCATTGAGGAATGATAAGTCAATGCTTACAACAACGTCGAAAGGTATACAAGTGATTTTGAATAGAAGCGGATATTTGCTTGATAAAATATGATTGATATGACAACAATTCAGCGTATGAAGTGTGTGAATTAAGGAACTTGCAACCTGATAATAATAGTGTTGGGATACTTGCTCATTGTAAATTTGAGTGAGGTTGCCCAACAATAACAATAAGTTAGGGATAGAAAACTTGCATACTTGAAATCAAGGTAGAGTAAGAAACTTGCCTTTAGCGTTGATTACTACTAATAGCGAAAATCACCTCAACGAACTATATACATCCTATTCATGTAAGTATAGGTATTCATTAGCCAAACACACTTGATATATATCAACAACATGTACACATAACACATTTTCTTTTCTATCTGCTTTGTACCCATCAAAACTCATAATGGTACACTAACATGCTCATACTATTATTGACCCTTTGCTAGCTTATTCATAATCTTTCTTCCTCGAAGTTTTAAGAGGTTCATTGCTTTAAGTAGACCATAGCGTCTATTAATCCCGCAGAGCCTTTTTCTACGCATGTTTGCAAGTATTAGATTTATTTTCGAAGTTGGTAAAATTCTCTACTTAGAACTCATTAGTGTACTAATAGTTTCTGACGGTATAGGAGTATTTATTAATCCATCCTTATATCAAGTTACGATCTTTGTCTCAGGGTTAGGGACATCTCGCCATGTCAGAAGATATTATGGCTTGTTCGAAGACAACATGCTTCGTCCAAGAAGACATCGGCGCTTCGTCGTCAAGAAGACATCACGCTTCTGTCCAGAAGACATTACGCTCTGTCAAGAAGACATCACGCTTTGTCAAGAAGACTCTGTCAAGAAGACGCTTTGTCAGAAGACATCACGCTTTGTCGAAGACATCACGCTTTGTCAGAAGACATCACGCTCTGTCAAGAAGACATCACGCTTTGTCCAGAAGACATTCATACTGTCAAGAAGACATCACGCTTTGTCAAAGCGGCTCCTTGAGACTTGGTCTACACTACTTCGACAAGGTTTAAGTTCGTCGGGTTAATTTAAGACTTTACTATATGCATACAACCTAAGGGAATTTCTTAATACAAAGGTCGACGCGGTAGAACCCATCGACATGGTTTCTAAGCATGGTGCATTTGCACCCATGGATTTGAAGCGGTGAACATGCTGCATTTTGCGAGTAGCCACAACTTGATTCGAGACAATTTTAACGTATTATTCATGCGAAGGTAAACTTTCTAAACACCCTTTATCCTGCTAATTCATCATACTTGACCTAATAATCGAAAAGCGAGAATCAACAAGACTCGAGTTAAGAGCGAAGTAGAACTTATACCTTCTCGAGCTTTAACCTTGATATCTCACACCTTGATTTGGTAATGCTTAGCAACTAAGAATTCTTTACTCAGATTTCTCAACACTCTTATCACTAAAGCAGTTTGCCCTAGTGGCTTGTATTTTAAAAAGAAAACATGGGCCGGACACTTGCTTTACCCAATATTGGGATTCATGGTGCAATAGAAATGAACAATGGTTATTTAAGGAGTTGTTCAATCACTCCATCTGGGTCCTTAGCTAGCCATGCATGCCTAGGATTAGCGACTTGAAATTTGCGTAAAAAGAGTTTGAGCTCTTTGTTCTTTTTGTACTTGGTGACCCTAATTTGGGGACAGAGAGTAGATCTCGAGACATGGACAAGGGCTGGGGGGTGAATGCCTTTGCGCATACACATTTAATTTAACCAATACTTGTACTCTCGGTTAACTATTTTGTTGGATTAGATTGGATTCTAAATATCCCAAGTTTATTGGGCTAACTCAAAAGTCCATCAATTAACTTATTGGGCTAGACTCCCAATTTATTATTTGGACCTTAAACATGCGATTGCTTACTCATCCTTCACTAAGTCCATCATTGTGTCACACAAGACATTTCATGAACCTATCTTATCGATCATCAATGACTCGATTTTAATTCAATTGAGTTACTCTCCTCATGCCACGTAAGCATTTGTAAAATAAATAATTCATGGCTCTATTTAATAATAATATTAAATCATAAAATTTCTGGGTATTACATCCTCTCCCCCCTTATAAAAATTCCGTCCCGGAATTGATCTGAGGGTTATCTGAAAAGATGGGGATAGTCTCTCCTCATCCTATCTTCTAATTCCCCGTGGCCTCTTGACATCATGGTTTGTAAACAACATATGAAGATATAACTTTGTTTCTTAGCATTTGCTCTTTCTTCTCTATATACGAGCAGGAATTTCTTCATATGCGATTCTTCTCTACTTGAATGGGCTCATAGGAAATTACGTGCTTATAATCGAACTTATCTGCAGTCGTAATGCGGAAATATGAAACACGTTGTGGATGTGTTCGATTCGGGTGCAAAGCAACTTTGTATGCCACCGCCGCCCACTCGCTTCAATATCTCGAATGGCCTATGAACCTCGGACTCAATTTTCCTTTCTTTTAGAATCGATCTTTCCCTTCCACGGAGATACCTTCAAAAACACATAACTCACGGCTTCAAAGTCTCGGTTACGGCGATGCAAGTCGGCGTACTTCTTTAGCGATCTTGAAATTTGCTACCAATTTGCCCTTATTGTTTTGCTACCACGTCGGTAGTTTCTTTGGACTAATTACGGTCCCAAAAGTCGTCGTTCTCGACTTCATCCCAACATAATGGCGTCTGCACTTTCTCCGTAAAGAGCTTCATATGGCGGCATCACAGATACTCGCATGATAGCTATTATTGTGGCGAATTCTACTAATGGTAAATGGTCGTCCCAATTCCCTTGAAGTCCATCACATGAGCTCTCGGCATGTCCTCCAGCGTTTGTATGGTTCGTTCACTCTGCCCGTCGGTTTGAGGGTGATAAGCGTTACTCGATCTCAATTGAGTTCCCATTCGTTCTGCAAACTTTTCGAATTTTGGCGTGAAAGCGGATCTCGATCGGAGACAATCGACCCGGCACTCCATGTCGCGATCGATTTCCTTTACATACAAGTTTGCTAATTGGTTCAAATTGAATCGAATCTTGATGGGTAGAAAATGAAGTTTGTCTTTGTTAGTCGGTCCTGATGACCCAAATGGCATCGTAACTCTTACGTATGGCAGGAAGTCAACCACGAAATCCATCGTAATGTGCTCCCATTTCCATTACGGTATTTCCGGTGGTTGAAGTAGTCCACTTGGCCTCTGGTGTTACTGCTTTGACTCTTTGACAAGTAAGACATCTGCTAACACTGCAATTTGCAACCTCTCTTTTCAAATTAGGCCACAAAAATGGTGTCGAAGATCCGGTACATTTTGTGCCTCTGGATGTCTGAATAAATCGTCGTATTGTGTGCCGTGTAGGATTTCCTCTCTCGGTTCGATTCTGGTGGCACCCATACTCGACCCTCGAATCTCGATATACCATCCTTATCTACTTTGAACCTTTCTTCCTTATCTTCTACTATTCTCTTCTTTATCTTCTCACATTCTTCATCTTTCTCTTGTGCTTCCTTCATTCTATCCAATAACGTCGGGTGAGCTCTCATCATGAGAAATCTTCCTTAGCTTCTCTTGGTTCCTCCACCTCTATTTCCAACCTTTCCATTTCTCTTATTAAATCCTCTTGAGTTGTCGGTTTGAATAACTTCTCCCTTCCTTTTCTACTCAAAGCGTCGGCTACAACGTTTGCTTTTCGGGTGATAAAGAATTTCACGGTCGTAATCCTTGGCGGTTCAACCATCTTCTTTGTCGCATGTTCAACTCATACGTGTGAAGATATATTTGAGACTCTTGTGATCGTATATATCTCACATTTTCTCCATACAAATAGTGCCTCCAAATCTTGATGCAAAGACTCATGCGCTAACTCCAAGTCATGGGTAGGGTATCGTTTTTCAAAATCTTTCAAGTTGTCGTGAGGCATATGCAATGACCTTGCCATGTTGCATTAGCACACAACCAAGTCCTCTCATCGATGCATCACTATACACCACAAATCCTCCGTATCATCTGGTAATGATAAATGTCTGAGGCGCCTCACTCGACCTCCTCTTTGATTCTTGGAAACTCTCCTCGCATTTCTCTCGTCCATACAAACTTCTCTGTCTTTACCCGTTAGATTGGGTGGTGGGTTGCTATCTTAGAAAAATCTTGGATAAATCTTGATAGTACGGCTAAACCTAAAACTCTAACCACATTGGCGTCTTAATTTGTTCCCGATTCTTCAGCTTCCACCTTTGCGGGATCCACGGAAATTCCATTTTGATCTATCACGTGTCCTAAGCTGGACCCTTTCCATCCAAAATTCACATTTGAAAATTTTGCATACATCTTCTCCCTTCTCGATGCTTCAATACCATCTTGGTGTTGGCGTGCTCTTCTTTTGTCTTTGAATAAATCAAAATGTCATCGATAAATACTACTACGAACTTATCTAAGTATGGCTTGAAAACCGGTTCATCAAGTCCATGAAGCTGCTGCTGCGGGCGTTAGTTAACCCAAATGACATCACTAAAAATTCGTAATGTAAAGTAGCGAGTTAAAGCTTAGTCTTTTGTATGTCCTCCTCTCGCACTTTCATTTGATGATAACCCGATTCGTAAATCTATTTTGGAAAAACACCCGCTCCCCCGGTTGATCGAAAAGGTCGTCTATCCTTGGCGATGGATATTTATTCTTAATTGTCACTCGGTTCGACTCAGATAATCGTCTGAGTCTCATCGATCCATCCTTTTCTTTACAAACAACCTTTGGTGCTCCCCGAGGAGACACACTTGGCGAATGTAACCCTTATCTAGTAACTCTTGCAATTGAATCATCAATTCCTTCATTTCTCTTGGCGCCATACGATATGGGGCTTTCGAAATTAGTGCGGTTCCGGTGCTAAGTCTATTATGAATTGATTTCTACATGCGGCGGAAGGCGAGCGATTCGTTTAAACACGTCTTGAAAATCTTTTACCACTAATATATCTTTCATTTCTATCCTCTTTTGATGAATGTCCACTATATAGGCTAAATAACCCACACATCCTTTCTTTAACAATTTCTTGGCTTTTGCATCATCGTAAAGCAACCACGATTGCTTGGCGATGAGCTCTAGTAAAACACTACCTTAGGCCGATTTGAGTGCGAAGGTTCACACTCTTCTTCGACAATCGATTATCGCGGCGTGGTAGGATAACCAATCCATTCCTAATATCACATCAAACTCTCCCGGTTTAATCGGAATTAAGTCTACGTTGATTCGTGACCTCTAATGTTTGCCTGTGAGTTTTGGTAAATAAACTCTATGGGAATTACCTCCTTATTACGCAATCTCTACGTTCGATGAGTTTTCTAAATGTTAGGGAGGTATGTTTAGTCGATTAGCAAATTCTTGAACCACAAAGGAATAGGTAGCACGAATCAAATAATACATGGCGTTTATATTATTGATTGGGAGAATACGACACCACGTCCCTTTCATTCCTTTGCGTCTCGGCGGTCATGTTAAAAGTTGAGGCGATCGGTCGGTTGGATTGCGTTGGTCGTAGATCATCGACTTCTTGCCCCCCCTCCACATTGGCGCTTCCTCCGTTGCTCCCTTTCTTTGGGCAATCCTTGATTTGATGCTCGGTTGAGCCACCATGAAACATCCCTTGCTCCTCTTGAGCAGGCGGTTAGGTGAAATGTGCCCCTTCTTGGCATGATTGTAGCGAGATCTTTGCGCCCTTCGGCATTCCCCTTGATGGTTTTTCCACATTTTGAGCAAGCTTCACTTCTTTTCTTGAATCCTCCTTGATAATTTTACATTTGGTTGATGCTTGGTGGTTGGTGTTGTTGTCGTTGTTGCGGTTATCCCATTTCCTCTTTCCCAAATAACTTCCTACCCTGCTACTACTCCTCCACGAGTCTCTCCTCCGGCATTCTTGCTCTTCTTCTCCTTGTTGTATTGGCTCGATGCCTCATTTACCTCCCTCGGCAATTATCGCCTTCTCGATAAGGTGGCGAAAGAGTCGATTTGAAGGGTGACACCTTGTTGAACAACCAAGGTTTTAGTCCAAGTTTGAAGCGTCGAGCTTTCCTTTCTTGATGTCTACTTGATGTGTTGCGAATCGCGAGTTCATTGAACTTGGCAGCATCTTGTGCCCTTGTCATCTCCCCTTGTTTTAGTTCTAGAAACTTTACCTCCATCCTATTCTTCACGCTCTTGGAAGTAATTCTCGAAGAACAAAGTCTTAAACCTTTTCGGGTTATAGTCCCTTCTCCGCTCTCTGTTGATTTGCTTCCCACGGTGGTTTGCTTACCCCCTCATCATATATATAGCGAACACGGTTTTCTGGTCTTCACCCCACGAGCAATGGCGAAGGCTTTCTCCATTTCCTTGATCACGTTTGCGCTACGATAGGGTCGGTAGTACCCATGAATTTAGGAGGTCTACGCTCTTAAAGTCCTTGAAGTTTGCGGTAGGAGCTACTTGGGGAGCAGGTGGTACTTGTTCATTTCTTCCCTAAGAGCCTCCCTAACAAATCTACAAGCCTCTGAATGGGATCTACTTGTCCTCTCTCATCATTGGTGAAACTCTTACGGAGGCGGTTAATCTACGTCTGGTGGCATTTTCCTACATCGAGGACACTCCCATTTTATTATCTAATTATATTACTTAAACAATTCTCCATAAAAGGAATAAGATTTGAATACATTTGAGAACAAGATCATTTATATTCATATGCCAAATTGTTACATTACATGATTATCTCGGCATACTTATAAATGACCTGACTTATCCCTAATATCACAAAAGATGGGGACAACCATTAACATACTACCCCTACAACATAACTCAAAAGTTTGGGTTTTTACAACATCTCACATTCTACATAAGGATTACCACTGACGGATAATACATTACACTGACGAACTCTGACTAATAACTTTTAGCGCCTAGACTTAATCTATCATTCAGCGCTCCTGGTAGCTCTGGTACTCCCTACGAGTAATGTGCACCACCACATCTCGACTTATGGTGTCTTAAGGTGCATCCACTGCTTTCTGTCGGGTAGTGATTTACCCCACCAATCAGTCCCTCCATGGCGTCGCAATCATAGCTCATCTATCCATCTTCCTCCTTTTGCACCTCACTTCATCTTCTAGATCGTTAGCCTATCATTGGCCCCTTTCCACTTTTCTTGAAATGGATCCTATCCATTACTTCCATCCTTAGCTTGAGTACGGATAGCTTCCTTCTCTGTCCCTCGCTCAACCCCCTCTGCTCCATCTCTTCCAACTTCCTGCCGGGTTCTACATTCCTAGCCCTTGCCTTGTGAAACAAAGCCCCCATCTGATTTC
Source organism: Panax ginseng (assembly GCA_020205605.1). Classification (NCBI taxonomy): domain Eukaryota; kingdom Viridiplantae; phylum Streptophyta; class Magnoliopsida; order Apiales; family Araliaceae; genus Panax; species Panax ginseng. The sequence continues at coordinate 107,259,950 of CM035131.1, read as the reverse complement.
TGCCTCCTTACGGTGAACAATCTCTACTTCCATCTCTGCATTACTAACTTTTCTCTGGTGGTCTTCGTCCTTGACTTTTGGAATTCGGACTCTCTGTCTTTGGCCTCGACCTCTAACTTCTCAACTTTGCACCCTAATTCCAAAATCTGCTCCTCATACTCCCTGACATCCTATCCTCAAAAGTAGCCTCGTCGGAGTCCCCATGGGCTCATCCACCATCTGACTCCTCCTCCTGGATCGGACTCTTGGTATTGGCTCTATCTCCTCTTCCTCGTCATCATCATCGATAGGAACTACAGTTGATATAGGCTCTGCTTATCAATGGTGCCTCATATACCTATGTGTATGTCACGCGGCTCCTCTCTACTACTACTCGGCTAGGTCCTCCCATATCGGTCATCTCTGATCACAGACACAAGACAAAACAACCAACAACTCCATTAGAATCATAAGTTCATTGTATAGAATGAAGTTATATTACGTGTAACCTTAAGTCCATCTCTATGAAAACTCTATATGAGTTTCATCCCTTTCTATCTTGAGTTCTCCTCGATTTATAATCTAAGGGCTCTCGCTCCCAAGGTTTATAACTATGGCTTTGATACCAACTTTGTGGCGCCCCCAAAATTTGAGAGACACTCGTATCTCGAATTTTTGGTGCATCACGCTACTACTACGAATATCTTACAAAATCATTAACAAGCGGAAATAATAGGATAATTTACATTGATGAAATATAAATATTCACGTCCCAAAGTGCAGTAACCATTACTACAACCATTACGTGATTAGCTTAACATAGCTTAATCATTCTTGAATACATCATAATAATAATAATAATAATACTTCTAGTCTTAAGGGCTAAATTATTACGTAGCCTTGCCCTTTCCCTTGTCCTTTCACTGAAATCCGCCTTGCTGCTGCCTTAGCTTTGTAATGTTTTAGGAAGCAAGAATGAGCAACAAGTTTGCCCGACAAGCAATATAGCTAGAAGAACAAGCGGTTATAGCATTTGAATCTTTCAAAGGTATAATAATAATTGATAGTTCAAGGATATCAAGAATACAAGAGTATTCAGCGAGGTGTCATATATGATGAGAAGGATATCAACAAAATCTAAAGGATTTATTCATTTTGAGGTTCAACATAATTGAATCTTGGCGGTCACTAAGGACCGAGAACTCTTACTAGAATTAACGGTATTTACTTTGTAATCCAACATCCACGAGTACATCGGTGATCGACTAAGGTACCTATGTTATCATAACATTTAATCATACTCGTGTCTTGCGTCGGTTCCCAGAGCAATATATAATTTCCCCTTACATGAGGTTGTTCATCTCGATAGATTTACGATAGTCGCACCAAATCAATCGGTTTGGATAGCTCTTTAACTTCATAATAATAGTCTGTAGAATCAAGGGCTTAGGCAGTTTTTCATCATGCATTGAGGAATGATAAGTCAATGCTTACAACAACGTCAAGGTATACAAGTGATTTTCGAATAGAAGCAGATATTTGCTTGATAAAATATGATTGATATGACAACAATTCAACGTATGAAGTGTGTGAATTAAGGAACTTGCAACACAGTAATAATAGTGTTCGGATACTTGCTCATTGTAAATTTGAGTGAGGTTGCCCAACAATAACAATAAGTTAGGGATAGAAAACTTGCATACTTGAAATCAAGGTAGAGTAAGAAACTTGCCTTTAGCGTTGATTACTACTAATAGCGAAAATCACCTCAACGAACTATATACATCTATTCATGTAAGTATAGGTATTCATTAGCCAAACACACTTGATATATATCAACAACATGTACACATAACACATTTTCTTTCTATCTGCTTTGTACCCATCAAAAACTCATAATGGTACACTTAACATGCTCATACTATTGACCCTTTGCTAGCTTATTCATAATCTTTCTTCCTCGAAGTTTTAAGAGGTTCATTGCTTTAAGTAGACCATAGCGTCTATTAATCCCCAGACCTTTTTCTCGCATGTTTGCAAGTATTAGATTTATTTTCGAAGTTGGTAAAATTCTCTACTTAGAACTCATTCGTGTACTAATAGTTTCTGACGGTATAGGAGTATTTATTAATCCATCCTTATATCAATTACGATCTTTGTCTCAGAGTTAAGGACATCTCGCCATGTCAGAAGATATATGGCTTATGGCTTCGTTCGAAGACAACATGCTTCGTCCAAGAAGACATCGCTTCGTCCAGAAGACATCACAGAAGACATCACGCTTCTGTCAAGAAGACATCACGCTCTGTCAAGAAGACATCACGCTTTGTCCGAAGACATCACGCTTTGTCAGAAGACATCACGCTTCTGTCCAGAAGACATCACGCTTTGTCCAAGAAGACATCACGCTTTGTCAAGAAGACATCACGCTTTGTCAAGAAGACATTCGCATACTGTCAAGAAGACATCACGCTTTGTAAAAGCGGCTCCTTGAGAGACTTGATCTACTTTACCGACAAGGTTTAAGTTCGTCGGGTTAATTTAAGACTTTACTATATGCATACAACCTAAGGAATTTCTTAATACAAGGTCGACACGGTAGAACCCATCGACATGGTTCTAAGCATGGTGCTGTTTGCACCCATGGATTTGAAGCGGTGAACATGCTGCATTTTTGCGAGTAGCCACAACTTGATTCGAGACAATTTTTTAACGTATTATTACACGAAGGTAAACTTTCTAAACACCCTTTATCCTGCTAATTCATCATACTTGACCTAATAATGAAAAGCGAGAATCAACAAGACTCGAGTTAAGAGCGGAGTAGAACTTATACCTTCTCGAGCTTTAACCTTGATATCTCACACCTTGATTTGGTAATGCTTAGCAACTAAAAATTCTTTACTCAGATTTCTCAACACTCTTATCACTAAAGCAGGCGCCTAGTGGCTTGTATTTAAAAAGAAAACATGGGCGGACACTTGCTTTACCCAATATTGGGATTCATGGTGCAATAGAAATGAACAATGGTTATTTAAGGAGTTGTTCAATCACTCCATCTGGGTCCTTAGCTAGCCATGCATGCCTAGGATTAGCGACTTGAAATTTGCGTAAAGAGAGTTTGAGCTCTTTGTTCTTTGTACTTGGTGACCCTAATTTGGGGACAAGAGTAGATCTCGAGACATGGACAAGGGCTGGCCGGTGAAGACCCTTGCCGCCATACATTTTAATTTAACGATACTTGTACTCTCGGTTAACTATTTTGTTGGATTAGATTGGATTCTAAATATCCCAAGTTTATTGGGCTAACTCAAAAGTCCATCAATTAACTTATTGGGCTAGACTCCCAATTTATTATTTGGACCTTAAACATGCAATTGCTTACTCATCCTTCATGGATTTAAGTCCATCATTGTGTCACACAAGACATTTCATGAACCTATCTTATCGATCATCAATGACTCAATTTTAATTCAATTGAGTTACTCTCCTCATGCCACGTAAGCATTTGTAAAATAAATAATTCATGGCTCTATTTAATAATAATATTAAATCATAAAATTTCAAATTATCGATAGAAAAGAACAAGTTCTACTTGAGTAAAGTCATACCTTTAGTGAAGGTGATATGGAAGAACCACGATGCAGAAGAAGCAACGTGGGAGTTTGAAGAAATGATGAAAAAGAATTACCCTCAATTATTTGTGTAATTTAATTTTTTTTTGCGAGATTCTAGGGACAGAATCCTTATAAGGGGGAGAGAGTGTAACGCCCCGGAAAATCGAACATTTTGTAATTACTTTTAATAATGAATAAAATAATATTATTTATTATTATTACGTGTTGAGAAGATGAAGGTCGATTCTATAACCTAGAAAACGCTTAACGTCAGTAGTATTTTAACTACGTGGGAGAATTAAAGTGTTTGAATTTCTAAACGAAAATAAAAGTTTTCCGAGAAATTTTCTGAAAAACACTATTCATCGATTTCTGCTCGGAAACTATTTTTGAACTTTCGAGAAATACGTAACGTTATAATATCGAGGTGAGATCGATTATGTAATAATAACCTAAGTATGGAAAACATAATATTTCGCATGCGGACTTAATTTGGGAACGTTAGGTTATTAAGCGTTAAAGGAAGAGAGTTGTGATTATATAATGTGTATACATTATATGAAAGTAAAGAATGTAAGTATAATACTATGTATTGTACTATTATGTATGAAGAATGAGGTAACGTATATTACGAATTAATATGTGAGTAAGTATATGAAGATTATGTGTGGGGTATAAAGGTTAAGTTATATAATTTAAGGTAATGGACATGTAGGATTGATAGTCTAATATAGAAGTCCAAGGTATGTGATCATCAAGCCCAAGTGTTTGATTATCATAAGCCCAAACTGTTGTAGCATGAGCCCATTAAGAGAGAAGTTAGATTAATTATCAAAGCCCAATGATTTAGCCATGATCCATGGAGCGATCCAAGTGTAAGCGGGTAGACTTGATGGGCAAGGTTAATGTGTGGTGACCAAGTGATGTGATGAGCAAGTGTTGTGACTAGCAAGTTTACTTAGTGGCTAGATAATGAATAGTAAGGAGGTGGGGTATGAGGAGGTGGAAATAAGGAGGTGGGATGTGTTAATGACCATTCTACCCTAGCTTTTGATAGCGTATACATACCAAGCTCATTTTAATTTTGTTGGTTATTATTTCATCCAACTTTCCTCTCAATATAAAGCTACTTATTGGTTAGGAAGAATAAGCCACTTAAGCACTTATAAGTCACTTTAACCTTTGCTAGTTTTCCAAAGTGTATTGAAGTCTTAGTCTTCAAGGGTAAGACTCATCTCTTTTATCTACATCTCTTCTATGATAGGATTGATAGAGAAGGGGGATGGTTTGATAATAACATGTAATAAGTTATTAAGTAATGAACTTAAGCCGAATAAGTTGAATAAGCAACTCGAACATTAATAAGTTGCTAGAACCATGAAGAACGTATCATGTGTTGCCATGATGATTAGTATGTTGAATTTAGCATAAAAACATTGATTAGTGGACTTAAGTTGCTAAGAAGCCTTGTGCATGGAGATTTCTAGTTCATAAGTTAAATAAGTTAATGACTTATGGAAATAAGTCAAAACCTATTTTGATTATAAGTTGGTGTGGTAAATAACTTGTAATGATCATATGTTGATTAAAATCCATTAAGAACGCTTCGTAATGTAGCTTTGCCAGAATTCACACGATTGGACGATTATCGTCGAATTCGTGAAATTCTCGGAATGGAAGTCGTATTTTGTGTTTGAAGTCAAAAACATTGGTTTTCGATGGAGACAAGTCATATTGGTCATTATAGAGTTACGGACTCGAAAATGACTGAATTCCGACTTAGAACGAAGAAACGAGCGTTGAACGTTCACGAACGTTTATCGTTTTCGATAAAAAAAAATGAACTCATAGGTGAAATTTTATCAAACGAAGTCAAATAGATAAAATTCTTACATGAACGCATAAATTATGAAATTTGTTAACCGTAGGCTTTTGAACGGACCAATTCGGACTTAAAACGAAGAAGTTATGCGTCCGGGAAGTTCGTAAAAATTTTCAAAACTGCAAAATTTTCTAAGGCACAGAGTCACAAGGCAATACTTGGCGCCGCGACGCCAGGTCAAGAAAAATGATGGTGAAGAATGACTTCAAGTGTAGAAGGAAAGGGAACTTATTAGTAATGATTTAAGATGTAATCATAACATGGTTAAGACATTGTAAGGTACTTGTAAGACACTAATGCATGTTGATTAAGAGTTAATAATCAATCAAGATTAGCGGAATGTGAATGACGTAATGAAAGTTTAAACCCTAAATAATCGAATCTAAGTTAGGATTTACATTGAGAAGAAGGGTAAGATATAATAGTATACATACTTGATTGTATAATACCTAATGTGGTACGTTATATGATTATGTATTGTAGAATCATAGAGACTTAAAGTGTACATGTGTTAATCAGTAAGCAGACGCTAAAGGCAAGTATTCTAACCCTTGTTCCAGTTCAGTCTGGACAAGCTGTGTAATTCATGTATTCTTTCGCATGAAGTTTTTAACGATGAAGTCAAAGCCAATTCTTTCGGCAAGATTTATATTATGAATCTTTCAAGCATGATTAATGTTTACCGAATTATATTGGTATGGTTTTCAATCGAAGACCAAGTATGCTAAAATGTTTTTGTCATTTAACGACAGGCACGTGAGGTTGCCACAACTTAAACGTATACACGTTTAATGAATGTAGTATTGATCAACATAGAGTACTATGAGCTAATCACTCAAAAGTGCTCGTAAGCTATGACGAACTTATAGACTTAGTGTCGGGTTGTCCTTTTCAAAAGAACTTATGATATGCTCATAGATTTGAGCCATAATTGTTATTCTACCGAGTATGGTTGTATAAAACATTTTGAAGGAAAAGAAGTGCTATTTTGAATTATCGATAGTACTTCGTGAATTATTGTTCGATTATCGCTTATATGAGTTCTATGTTTCAAGCATGTTGTTTATTAGAATTGTAGTACTTTGCCGAGCTAGCCATGCTCACTCTTGTTTTGAACCATATGAACACGCCCAAGATCGAAAGCGGCATCAGATGGCTCGGACAAGAATAAGGGCAAGGCGAAGACGAACCCTTAGATACTTATATAATAGTATAGGTGAACGATTGTAATATATTTGATATTATGACATGAACAAACGAATGGGTTACAAAGAACCTGGGAAATGTAATATTATTTTGGATATATAGAAGTTATATTAGTCCTTTTGTGACTATTCAGGTGAATGAATGAATGAATGGTAGTACCGTGTAGCACCATTTGTCGGGTTGGAAGAGACCCGGATTTGGGGACGTCACACCACCCATCTCATATCCCTCGTGGATCCTCTCAAGTACGTGTTCAGTAAACCCATGTTAAATTGTCGACTGTTCATATGGCAGTTGATCCTACAGCAATTTGACATCGTCTACGTGATGCAAAAGTCTATCAAAGGTCAAGGAATTACAGATCAACTGGCCACCACACCTGTAGGGGACTTCAAACCCTTGGAAACATACTTCCACGGTGAAGGGGTAATGGCAGTTCAGCAACACCATCAGTACGATACATGCCGTACATGGAAAATATATTTTGATGGAGTCATTAACGTAAGGCTCTAGAAATTTGGAGCAGTTCTAGTGTCCCGATACGGAGGAGCGAGATTTAAATGCGTCGTTAAATTGCAGTTTGTCAACATCAACAACACAACTGAGTGTGAAGGTTGTATCATGGGGATAAAACTTGCACGTTCAATGGGAGTCAGGCAGTTAACTATCTTTGGGGATTCGGAGTTGGTAATCAAACAATCCATGTGAATCTATTAAACCAAAGAACTACATTTGCTGCCTTACCATCGGCAAGTTTTACAAATGGCTTTGGAGTTTGAAGAAATCTCCTTTCTACACATTACTCGTAATAGGAATGATTTTGAGGATGTGCTAGCAACATTGGCCTCCTTGATTCACATACCTGATAAGGAAAACATGCCAAGCATCACATTTTCCTTGCAAAGCCAGTAATGGACATCGGTTCATCTTCACCATGATTGACTACTTCACGCCCAGTAATGGACATCGGTTCATCTTCACCATGATTGACTACTTCACCAAGTGGGTAGAAGCAGCATTGTGAGATTCTGAATTTTATGAAATAAAAGTATTCAATTTTTCTATTTTGGTAAATAGTTAAAATGATAAAAGTTTAAAGTTGAGGGTGATATTTGAAAATTTTCAAAGTAAGAAAGTTTTCATAAAATAATCAGTGATAAAAGTACAGTAATACGCATGGTTGCATAGTATCACACGATATTGTACATTATTTTTTATTATTGATGCTTACGTGAGAAGACACTCAGTTTTATTATTGCTACAGTAATTGCTGCATAATATCTCACGTTATTTGATTCAATTATTGTCAATATTTTATATATTATTAAATCAATAATTGAGATGATAAGTTATTCATATTATTATTTGCATAATTAACAATGTCTAGAAGTTCTGTCAAGGAGAGGTTTGGTCACCTAATTGCGTGCCAATAAGGAGAAATCTTTATCGGAAAGCCCCCTCTTTCCTGGGAACGATCTGGTTTTTAATATTGCGAGTTATAATAATAATGAATAAATGTTATTAAAAATCAAATTTGAGTTCAGAGTTAAATTTGGAGACGTGGATGTGATATTTGAGTCTGGGATGATGAAATTAGTAAAAATAGACTATAAACACAAAATTTATCGGGGTTAACTTTTTGGTCAAAATGTCAACAGTTAACTTTTTCGAAAAAAGTCAAACTTCGAAAATTCAAAAATAAAATTGTTGATAAAAATATTCTCATTGTGTTGGGATTATTAGTGTTGGTGAAAATCGATAATTATTTTGATAATAATTGATGTCTTGAGGTTATATTGACCTATCGGGTAATTAATTGGATAAATGAGCAATTAATTGCTATTAATTCACATTCTTATAACTATGTGATCACATGTGTGTACTATTCATTCACGTGATTTACTATTAGGGGAGTTAGTGTAAGATTGATAATACTTGCATGACTAAATTAAAAATGGAGGTATAGATGAAGGTATTATACTGTAATTAATTTTTTTTTTCACATGGTTAGAACTATTGAGTCACATGATTTACTATTTATTCACATGATTTACTATTAGGGGAGGTGGTGCAAGTTTGATAATACTTGCAGGACTAAATTAAAAATGAAGAAAAAGAGGAAGGTATTATACTATAATATTTTGAGCTCCAAAACGTGCAATTATCGAAACTATATCTTCCTATAAATAGAAGCTCATTCCTTCATTATTTTTTACCAATTCACTAAAGCTATAGAGCAATTATTATAGAGAAATTATAGAGAGAAAGAAGAAGAGAAGTATGCTACCTCACTATTCTAGTATCTAGTTTTCTTCTAAAGTAAGGGGTATTATTTTTCGTATTCATGAAGAGAAGTTATTTTCTTTCAATACTCGTAAGAGATGTTATTCCATTCTTTATTATTATGTTGGAATATCCTATCTGTGCGGATTATGTATGACCTGGTTCCATTTTTTATTATTCTGTTGGAATAACTTGTCTGCATGGGCCTATCGCATGCCCGTGAATTCGTTGTTATTCCATTCTTTATTATTCATTTGGAATATCACATGCGTGCGATTACGCATGACTGGTTACATTCTTTATTATTACGTTGGAATATCACATGCATGCGGATTACGCATGACTTGGTTCCATTCTTTATTATTCTGTTGGAATAACCTGTCTGTGGGGTCTATCGCATGCATGGTCAATTTTTTTTTTATTCTATTCTTTATTATTCTGTTAGAATAACCTATCTATGTGGATTACCACATGCATGGTGAATGATCTGTCATATTCATTATTTACTAAATTGTGGAAATGATTTGTCTTAGTGGATTATCGCATGGCGGATGAAAATCCATTTGCAGTTTCGTATATTCTATTATACTCATATGAAATATCATTTCTTTTGTACTCGTCATGAAATATCATTTTATTTGGTATTTTTCTATTACGAGTTACTATTCACGGGTTACTATTCACCCAGTTACTATTCACTCTAGTATTATTCACTCGGGTATTCGGGGCACTTTTTGTGTCGGAGTACTATTCACGAGTTACTATTCACGGGTTACTATTCACTCGATTACTATTCACCCTAGTATCATTCACTCGGGTATTTAGGGCACTTTTCATGTCGGGGTACTATTCATGAGGTACTATTCCCGAAGTACTATTCATAGGGTACTATTCACGGGATACTATTTACCCGAAAAATACATTTCTTTTCTGTCCAAATTATTTTTGGTACATGAATATTATTCTTGAATTTTACTCCATAAAGTAGTATCATGTTGACAATTTGGATATTTTTAAACTCTGGATAAATTTAAAGTCTTTAATATTTATCCTTGATTTCGTTTGATTAATGCTTATATCATTGTCATCATCCTCATGCTTATATTGTGATGAAAGTCATCTTTGTCTTACGTGTATAGATGGACTGTTGATTATTGGTTTTACAGTTGTATATTTTTGGCTTACGTGCAAAGATGGACTATTGATTATTGGTTTTATAGTTGTATATCTTTGGCTTACGTGCAAAGATGGACAGGTGTATGGCATTATCATGACCATTGGTGATAATAATGAAAATCCTTGGCCCGTAGTGCATGGATAATTCGATGATGTGATTGGCAGGATCATGACCATTAGTTAACAGTTGAATGTCTTTGGCCGTAGTGCACTAACAGACAATTGATTGGTATGATCATGACCATTGGTTTTATAGTTAAATATCTTTAGGCTGTAGTGCAAAGGTAGACAACTGATTTGTATGATCATTGTTATTACATTTGAATATCTTTAGCCTTTGGGGTAAGAATTTTGAGTAAACGTTCTATTAAGCTTTTGTGGCAAGGAGGAATTGTTGATTCACATTATGATAAATATGAATTGTGGGTTTAACTATAATCTTTGGTGGTTCAGGTCATGATAGTTCTTTTTGTCTTGGGTATAACAAAGAACTGTTGTTGAGTATTATAGGAATGAAATATTAACGATGGACTTTTAATCTAGAAGAGATAGTAGACATTATGTCTACTTGACTCTTCTAATGGATTGCTTATTCCGCTGTAGTTGTTGATCTAAAACTTGTTGTCTATTCTATTCTATCAGTTGTTATAATATTAAAGGCTAAGGATAATTTATTCTGCATTATCTTAGTCATAATATTTCTTACTGGGCTAGTTGAGCTCACCCTTTCTTTCATTGTTCTCTTCAGGAAATAAGAATATAGCTGGGACGAGTCGGGGAATGGAGTGATGGTCCAGGATAAATGGATTTAGTAGTCCTCACTATTCTATGGAATAATGTGATAATAATTGTAATGAGGACTCCATTGAGTATGAATATTGTCTAAATGACAATATTCTTGTTTAAACTCTCAGCTATGTTTTGTCGTATTTTACACGACTGTTGTATAATTAAGTTGTATTTAGATTTATGTACCATGTATTTGGCGACCCAAGATGAGTGATGTATACCTGTTTTGGGGGCGTCACAAGCATCCTTCCCCAGGGTTACTAAAGAATTCGTCATTACTTTTGTCAGAAACAATATCGTTTGTCGTTATGGACAACCAGAGGTCATTGTTTCAGACAATGCTAAGAACCTCAACAACAAAATGATGGAGGAGTTATGCAGTAAATTCCACATCAAACACCTTAACTCCGTCATCTACCGTCCAAAGATTAATGGTGTTGTTGAAGCGGCTAATAAAAACATCAAGAAAATCATACAAAAAATGTCCGCCAACCATAAGGGATGGCCTGACTTGTTGCCTTTGACTTTATTAGCCAACAGAACTTCATTGCATACTTCCACTGGGGCAACCCCCTACTCATTAATCTATGGGATGGAAGAAGTACTCCCCATAGAGGTGGAAATGGAATCCCTCAGAGTGTTAATAGATGCTCAGCTCGATGAAGACCAATGGGTACAAGACAGGTATCACCAATTGTCTCTAATAGACGAAAGGCAAACCGTGACTATCTTCCATGGTTAATTATATCAGCAAAGGATCGCCAAATCCTACAACAGAAAAGTCCGACTATGGCATTTTAAACAGCACGACTTGGTTTTAAAGAAGATCATTGACAACCAAGATCAATCTAAGGGAAAATTCGCTCCTAACTGGGAAGGCCCGTTTGTTGTCAAGGAGGTATTGACAGAAGGCGCTCTCAGATTGCATGAAATGGATTGCGATGAATTTCCATAGCTTATAAACTCGGACACCGTGAAATGGTACTATGTCTGAGGTTACCATCAAACAAACATCCTTGTTTTGGATCATCAGATCACCAGTCATTTCAGGTTCTTTAACCCTCATTACATACAGCCTTCCCTTTTTACCCATCTGCCCCTCAAGGAAAAAACACACCTTTCAAACCAGCAGCCTGGTTTCACATCATAAAACTCCGGTTATCCCATCAGGGATTGAACCTTTCATACCTGTAGTTTATCTTGAAGACGGGAACAAACTTTTCACACCTGGAGTTTGTCCCAAGCATGGGATCAAACTTTCATTTCCCAGTAATTCATTCTGTATATGGGATTCAACTTCTTCGGTCACAAATTGTCCTGAGGGGCGAACTACATCGACCTGATCTCCCTGATACCCGGGAGTACATAGGCAACCATATTCTATATGGCCCGATCGCAATAAAAAAAATAAAAACATTCCTGCCCTTTCTTTACAAAAACAAAAAAACAAAAACACTTCTACACCCTTCTTCATCAATAAAGCTTCTACACCCATTTACACCTTTCACATTCAGCGTTGAACCTCTTACACTAGGTTCGAACTACGCAGACCTGATCTCCTCTTCAATTGGAGTACGTAGGCAGCCATTTATGGTTCGATCTAACCCCCTACCAAAATACAAAGACTTGTGAACGGTACTGGGATCAAACTTCAATCCACCACATTTCATTAGCTTTAGACCAAAAGGATGGAACTACCTTACCTCTCCTCACAAAAAGGAGATTCGGCGACCATCTATGTTGCGGTTGTGCCTTAAAGAGCAACACCAATCCCTACGAGATGGAACTAACTGGGCTCCTCTTGAATAGGTGTACTGGCGACCATCTGTGGTGCGGTCAATCTCAGAGAGGAAAAGCCACACTTCTCTCCACATTTCCATACATAAACCAGTCCCAAGACACCACAGATGGTAGGGATACACACAGATCAATGATCCATTCTAAAAGATCATGCGATGTCTCAATGTCCCCACATCAAGGATGAGTTCAGAATTCATCATGATCACAAATCCTGAAGAGATAGGCAAAATATCAAGCAAGTATCAATGCACAACTAAAAGGGAAGTGAATCAAAATATATTTCCCTGCCATATATAATACTGTTTGATATATACATATGTGTTGTACATGACAAAATGGCTAAGCTAGTCTGTGTAGGAAAATACAAGTCTATCTACGGATCTGTATATATGCGGACTATCAGATCTAACATAGCATCCCTCTTCGAAGAAGGAGGTAACGCTGCAAGCTCCTGCCCAATGGTATCTACACGAGCTAGCAGATCCGAGTCTAACTGCATGGTGGCATGATGCTCATCAATGTATGCACTTATATCGGCAAAGATTCCAGTCGTAAGGGATCTCATTGAAGTACTATCTATAACGGCCACATCCCAGGAAGATAGAGCTGCATCTCGCTCTATAATCAACACATCTCTGGGTGATCTGGCCTCATCCTTCTCTAATAGAGCGGCGTCTCTCCCATCAAGAGTTGTCAACATCAAGTCCCTAGCCTGATCTCTCTCAAAGGTCATTAGATGTAGACTCGCTCCGAGATCATCGTGTTGAATCTTTGAATCACAAGAAGACTTTTCGTAGTGGGAGAATCCATCACAACTGCTGGCAACCTAGTAGACAAATCCTCCTCAATGGGAATATAAATCTCGTCCATAGGCTCCCCATCGTCGGAATCAATCCCTGTACTATGGATACTAACATAGTCAATGTCGTCTCTGTCTCCATCCATGAGGAATACTCTGCAGAACAACCTAGATGGCTCACAGAAAACTTAGCTATCTCATGCTTATCCCAATAGGCATACACCCTAGATCGGTCCTCTGCTGATAAATGGCGAGAAGCTAAGCGCTGACTCAATGCCACCTCGAAAGGATGAAAGTCCTGGAACAGGTCACACTGACACATCACGGCCAGCGGGTGATAAGTAACCATACCCCTCAAGCTTGTCAGAGGGAGATAATCCATGCCCGGAGCATGAGTAATGAAGTTGTAGGGTGAACTGAGCCATGTACACGGTAATATATTGAATGGATCTTCGATCCCTGCCAGAAAAGCTGACCAAGATGCAACATCTGTACACTCCGTAGGCTGAAAGGAGTATGACATGGCTATAACATGGGTGAAATAATACCCATACCGTTTTAAAAGTGCCAATCGGTCTCAAGTGTGATATAAACCACACATACAGCATGACTGAGCTGCCTGTAAACACTCCCATCAGATAAGTGCAACAGTATGTGGTTGACCTCAATGTCTCTGCCACAATCATCAGTACAATGGTGTGACCCTCCCTGAGAGCTCTCACTGCAATGATGACTCGAATGTCCAACTCATCCATGTACCGTGGCATACATATATACGACAGCACACACAGTAGCAGTACATCTACTCTGGCCAGACGCCACTGATCCTCTGGTGTGGTGAAATCCCCAGAGTGCCATGTATAGCTATCCTCATAGCCAAATCTATCAAACAGAAAATGCTGGGATATCACGTGGCCGTATGTGATCACATCCTGCACCACCCTATGCCTCAGTCCAGTGAAGGTCATGAACTGTCGGCTCATATCTCCAATAGCCATATGCACGCAAGGTCTGTCCAGTGGTAGCATTGTCAAACGTGCATACTCCTTTAGAGTCGGAGTCAACTCCTGGGTCCCAAATCGAAAAATGTGCCTCGTCGATACCCAGTGCTCCAGCATGCCCTCCACGGATCCTGCGGGAACCTGAAACATCAAGAGGGCCATAGTATGCTGCAACAACTAATCTACAGTCACCTTGTTTGATGGTGACATACTATCATACCACGATCACATACCAGATGCCACCAATATTGGTGGGGTATGATCAATGTGGCTAACTGTGGAAGAAGACATCTGTGTGGGCCGTATTATAAGACCATCTAGGGGTCAATGATGAATATCTCTGGACATACATACATATGCATAACAGAATAACATGCATGATACAATAGATGGCAATATATAAGGAATGGAAAACTGTACATACATTCCTAAGCATATCATCATCTAATACATCATCTTTGTACATCTTAAAATACAGGGAAATGGGGCACTAATGCCCAACAACTAACAGAGGCCTATCAAAACATATAACGAGAATGGGGCCCACCCTTCCGGCTCAGTCCAGTTCGAGTTGCAAAGGAGGTCTCACAAACTAAAAAGGCCAAATCAGGAATAAAAATGCTACGGGACTGAGCGGAATAGCCTGGAATCCTGGTTGTCACAAGTCAAATTATGGATTTACATATCACTCATTGGTATTCGTGTAAATACAAGGTACACTATACCGGTGATCTCAGCTTTTGCAAATCATACTCGACAATGCCTCACACAGGTCTGATGCTGCCAAATACAGGGTTGTAACCCTAAAAGCCTTTCCCTGGCGGGGGTTACAATGCAGATTTCATTCATTGATAAGGTTCCCCGACGGGGGTTACAATGCATTCTTCAATTATCCACGTATCCCCAGCGGGGGTTACAACGCATTCTTCGTCATGAACGAATCCCCGACAGGGGTTACAACATATTTTCAACCATAGATGTACGTGTCAATGAAGGTCAAGCAGCCTTGACGTCATTTTAACCGATGGCAAGTAAACCCATCGAAGCATCAGAAGCCATTCGATGATCTCATCCATCATTTCACTTATCCACAACCATCCCCGACGGGGGTTACAACGCGTTCGCGTCCATTGATGTACGTGTCCCCGATGGGGGTTACAATGCATTCTCATCCGTTGATACACACATCAACGAAGGTCAAGCAACCTTGATAGTTTACAATGCGTATCTACCCGTTGATACACACATCAATGAAGGTCAAGAAACCTTGACAGTTTACAACGCGTATCTATCCGTTGATACACACATTAATGAAGGTCAAGCAGCCTTGACAGTTTGCCCAACAGGGATCTATCCGGTGATACACACATCAGCGAAGGTCAGGCAGCCCTGACGATACACATTGTTGGAAGTAACTCCAATATGACCGTGGTATATGCTGGTAACACAAACCAGGGAAGACCATCCTCATCAGAGAGGAATGATGATGGAATATGTTATACACATCCTCAAACAGACAAAGCTTTATCCCCATAGATCTCTTGCACACGAGAGGCACATCTTTAGAGTAAAGTCTGTATCAAGGATTCAGGACTTTGGTGATAACCCCAACGTCAACATCCTGGAAGACTTGGATCACACGTCCAAGACATCACTGATTGTCATCCTCAGCAGGATTAACAGGGAATCGACAATCATCCCATCATGTTGGAAAACAATCCAACAAAACACATGCATCATGCAATTGCATCATGTTGTTGCACATGGCATCATGTTGTTGCACATGGCATCATGTTTATCTTGTTGCATTTCAAGTGTCTAGGATTCTTTATCTTATCCATGCCTTGCATTGCATGAATATGATAAAAAGGGGCATCTATAGACACTCAAAAATTTCTGCACACCTGATACTAACATTGCAGTAGGGCAAATTCGTCTTTCAAAGATAACCCTGGAAGACAGCTCATATCCATTCCAGATACCACCAGAAGTTCAGTTTCAACCCTAGAACACACACCGTGAGTTTCAGTTCCAACCTCAGAGATGACCCCGAGTTTCATCCTTGGAGATAACCCCAAGGAATGTCATTGTAGTTCAGATGATAACCCCGGAAATGCTTGTTTCAAATGCATGCAAACAGCTTCAACCTCGGAACTCCCGCCGAGGCACTCATTCCAAAGACCCGAAGATAACACCGGGAAGACAAGCACACTTAAAGATGACCCTGAGGAACTCAAACACTTGCAGCAGTCTAATCTCAGAGATAACCCTGAGCAATGTCTGCTTTATCAGCCCAAACCGGAGATAACCCCGGTAAGGGGAAAAATTATCATCTTGCCACTTCAACCCCACATTTCACCATCTCAACATCTCATACATACATTTCTACACAATAATGTCCCACAAGAGCCAAGGAGTTCCAATCCCGAGTGACTAATATACAGTGCAGCACACCAGATAGAATTCGAAGCTTGAAGACCATGGGCATGGTCCCCTCTTCCTGACTTCATTCAACCTCTAATCCCATGTCATTGCATAACTCTTGACAATGACAATCTGACAAAGGTATTGTACACCTCAATTGTATGCTCGGATTGAATTTTTGCAAGTTCGAGCGGATATCACAGTGCACGAGTGCACGTACTTCAAGATGGTGGGACCCACAGATCTCGGGGCACCCCGGGTAGCCGCAGGTGCATCTATGGCTGCCGCAGGTAAACTTGTGGCCACCATCTCTATAAATATAGAGTTTAGGGTGGCTATTTAAAAAAAAGGTGAGGAAGCCCTGTCAAATTTGCTCTATACACACCCCATATTGAGTGTTTTCTCATTTTAAACACCTATTAGCTTTCAAATAGCTATATTTTTACCGGCGGGAGCCGAGTGTTCATCCACTTAGAGTTATAGAAGTATTCTTTGGCAGCCCACTGTAAGCCTTCTTATACACTATAAAGTCTTTCTCTTCATCTTTGCACATATTATTCTTCACATTGAGAGTCGTGTTGTGTGTGTATGCCCGAACTTCGGTCTGTGATTTTCATTTATGTCTGTATATATATACTTATATATGTATATATTTATATATATGGACTAACATTATCGATTTTATGCCTCGATTGAGCCTAGACTTATGTCTGGAACGTTTATTTGCTTATATATATATAAGAACTATTATCGGATTATGTTCGATGAGCCCGGATTTTACATCCGAGCGTTTACTACTTATATATATATATATATATATATATATATATATATATATATATGTGTGTGTGTGTGTGTGTGTGTGTGTGTGTGTGTGTGTGTGTGAACTGCTTTGTCGGACTCTGTTCAATGAGCCTAGATTTTATATCTTGTGCGTTTACTGCTTTTATATATATATATATATATATATATATATATATATATATATATATATAGCGACAAATCTTTGAAATGATAAATCGAAAGAGGATTTAGAAACATCCTGTGCATTTATCATTTATATATATATATATATATATATATATATATATTTGCATTTCTGTCAGGCCTGGAGTTTACTTCGTGGCCTTTTACTGCTTTATTTATATTCTGTCCCACCTAAAGTTTACTTCATGGCGGTTGATCGCAATTATTGCTTTTTTTAAATTTCTGATCCCCCATGGAAGTGCTTCGTGGTGGTTGATCATGTCTCTATATATATTTACCGCTTTTATATATTTAGATTTCTGATCCCCCATGGAGGTGTTTCGTGGTGGTTGATCATGTCTCTATATATATATATTTACCGTTTTTATATATTTACATTTTTGATCCCCCATGGAGTTACTTCGTGGTGGTTGATCATGTCTGTATATATATATTTACAACTTTTATATATACAACTGCTTACTGCTGTTCATATAAACTGTGGCATCATGTGAGCCTAGGAATCATGTGATCACAGATTCAGTTCCCATGATGGACATTTTCAGCTGTAAGCATCTTGTAAATTATTCACGATATTTGAATTTCATTAGATGGCTTTCATGCCCATGAGGAGTTCAGCACTATTATATATTCTTTTCTCGAAGATGCTTCGCATCTCGAAAAATAAAAGCAATCAAGCCGAACATTTAATAATAAAAATGGAAGTATGAAAAGGTCTCAATTACTATTGAGCATAGGGTTTGAAAAACCTCTTTTACAAAACCTTACTGCTATATCATGTTTAAAACTGATTTTTTATACAAATTCAAACCCTTTGTATATAGGTACGAACGAGGCCTCACACTACTTCCAAATAACAACACATTGACCCACACACACACACATTCATATAACAATCTCTTGAAAAGTGGTGGTCACTGTGGTAACACGGATGTCGGGGGGTGCCTAACACCTTCCCTCCACATAATCAAGCCCCCGAATCCAAATGAATCTCGGTTTCACAGACTCGTTTAGTAGTGTCACATCACTGGGTCAATGTGCAAACCTTTTCTCGGTTGCGTTGGTGCAACCAGTTAAAAATACCAACTGGTGACTCTTACAGTCAAATCGTTGACATATACACGTCGGACCTTTTTCACTTGTTTTTTCAAACAAATCTCATATAACATGAGAACACCAAAGAACAAGAACAGAAAAGGGACAAATAAAAATCCCGACATCGACACATAGATGGACTGTTGATTGGTATGATTATGACCAGGGATTATTTGGTATAATCATGACCCGTAATGTTGCAAATGATGTGGTAAAAGTCCTCAATGGCCCGTAGTGCATTGATGGATAGTTATTGGTATGATCATGATCATTTGGTGATTACACGAATATCCTTGGCCCGTAGTGTATGGATAATTCATGGACGTGATACTAATGAATATCCTTGGCCCATAGTGCATGGATAATTCAATGAAATGGATTATTTATTTAGTTGCGTCTCAGCGATAAAATTTATGATAAATTTTTCAAATAATAGAAGATAGTAGATATCATGCTCTACTTTACTCTTCTAATGGATTGCTTGTTCTGCTACAGTTAAACTTGTTGTTTATTTATTTAACACTGTTGAAGGCTAATGATAATTTATTCTGCATTATCTTAGTCATAATATTTCTTACTGGGCTAGTTGAGCTCACCCTTTTTCTTTCATTATTCTCTTCAGGAAATGAGAACGTAGCCGGGACTAGTCGAGGAACGGAGTATTAGTCCGAGATGGTGGCTATAGTAGTCCTCACTATTCTATGAAATAGTGTGATAATAAATGTAATGAGTACTTCATTTGAGTTTAGAAATTATCTAGAAGAAAATATTCGTGCCAAAACACTCAACTATGTTTTGTCATATTTTACATGACAGTTGTATAATTAAGTTTGTATTTAAATTCTGTACCATGTATTTGGCAACTCAAAATGGGTGATTTATACCTATTTTGGGGGTGTCACATTTGGTATCAAAGCTTAGGGATATGATCTCTGGCTGAGATGTGAGACTAGAACTAGGAGGGGAGAGATGGGTAATTCCTTCGCTATATTGACCTACTTAGGTTTATTTGTTATTTAATTAGTTGGTCAGAGTATAGGGATAATATGTGGCTTGTTAATTAACCCTTGTTTTGTGGTAGTGTTTGAAAATGGCATCTGAAAATGTTGAGTTAAGCAATGGAACACATGAGACTGTTGACTCACCAACGATCAATAATTAGGATAACGTGCATCAGGAAGGCAATAATCCTTAGATAAACAACAACACCGACCAGATGATGAATGATGGGATGTTTAGAGGCTTTATAAAATTCATGTAACATCAGGCGAGAGAAACTCCAATTCAAAATGCAGGTGGAAATACTGGAAACTCTCGGATGGTCACTGCTAAGCAGTTCAAGGATCTGAGACCAACAGAGTTTTTAGGAAAGCCAAAACCACTCAAGGCAGAGACATGGATAAAGCAGATCATCAAGATATTTGATGTAAGACCCCAACTTTTATGAATAAAGAATATGTTTCTCGAAATATATTTTTGAATATTATGGTGTGGATTTGATATAATGTTATAGTTGTGGGTAATATTTATAAATTTTGCAAAGTAAGCCAGTAGTTATATAATATTCGATTGGTCTGGGAATATTCGTTTTAATAGAGGAATATTAAATACGATGACACAATCATTAGTGGACCCCACAACGGAAGTATTATCGTAGTTAGAAAGCTACGTAATTATCTTTTTATAAAAATAACGGCTGAAAGTGTTACCGTTAAAAGCTGTTGAACTACCCATTAGTAAAAGTACGATGAATACGCGTGGTTGCGTAGTAGCACACGGAATTGATTATTGATGCTTACGTGAGAAGTCACCGGTTATACTCAATTATTGCTATAGTAATTGCTGCATCATATCTCTCATATTATTGATTCAATTATTGTCATAGTATCATCCGCATAATATATATTATTAAATCAATAATTGAGACGGCAAAGTTATTCATATTATTATTTGCAATATTGACAATGTCTAGCAGTTTTGTCAAGGAGAGGTTTGGTCACCTAATTGCGCACCAATAAGGAGAAATCCTTATCGAAAAGCCCCCTCTTTCCTGGGAATGACCTGGTTGTTAAATATTGTGAATTATAATATTAATGATGAATAAGTTCGTGTTGATTAAAGATGAAATTGATAGTTCCATTATGTTAGAATTACTAGTGTTAGTGAAAATCGACATTTATTTCGATAATAATTGATGTCTGGAGGTTATATTGACCAATTGGGTATTTAACCGGATAAATGAGCAATTAATTGATATTAATTCATATGATTATAACTATTTATCCACTTGTGTGTACTATTGATTCACATTCTTGTACTATTAGGGGAGGTGGTGCAAGATTGATAATACTTGCATGACTAAGTTAAAAATAGAGGTATAGTTAAAGGTACTATACTGTAATTCATATTTTCACATGATTATAACTATTGATTCACATGATTGAACCATCGATACACATTATTTAATATTAGGGGAGGTGGTGCAAGTTTGATAATACTTGCGGTGACTAAATTAAAAATGAAGAAAAGAGGAAGGTATTATCTTGTAATATTTTGAGCCCAAAAGCGTGCAATTATCGAAACTATATTTTCCTATAAATAGAAGCTCATTCTTCCTTCATTTATCATCAATTCACTAAAGCTATAGAGCAATTATAATAGAGAAAAATTATAGAGAGAAAGAAGAAGAGAAGTCTGCTACCTCACTATTCCAATATCCAGTCTTCTTCTAAGGTAAGGGGTATTATTCTTTCGTATTCATGAAGAGAGTTATTTTCTTTCAATACTCATAAGGGTTGTTATTCCATTAATTCTTTATTATTATGTTGGAATAACCTGTCTATGCGAAGTACCGCATACATGGTGAAATTCTTCTGTTATTTCATTCTTTATTATTCTATTGGAATAACCTGTCTGTGTGGTCTATCGCATGCCTGGTGAATTCTGTTGTTATTCCATTCTTTATTATTCTGTTGGAATATCTTGTCTATGCGGGTTACGCATACCGGTTCCATTCTTTATTATTCGTTGGAATATCACGCTCGTGCGGATTACGCATGACACAGTTCCATCCTTTATTATTCTCGTTGGAATAACCTATCCGTCTGGCCTATCGCATGCATGGTGAATTCTTTCGTTATTCCATTCTTTATTATTACATTGGAATAACTCGTCTATGTGGATTACCACATGCATGGTGAATGATCCTTCGTATTCATTCCTTATTAAATTGTGGAAATGATGCATCACGTGGGTTACCGTATGCAAGCGAAAATCCATTTTGCGTTTCATATATTCTATTATACTCAATTGGTTAAAGTGTTGGCTTTATACTTCATGAAATTAGTGGAATATCCTTGATATTTGCGCTTCATCCAGTATCTTTTCATGGAAATATTCTTCTAAGCATTCTTGAATTTTACTCTACAAAGAAGTATCATGTTGACAATTTGGACGTTATTGATTTCTGGATAAATTAAATTATAAATCTTTAAAATTTATCCTTAAACTTGTTTTATTGAATTATTATGTCATTGTCATCATCCTCATGTTTATATTGTGATTAAAGTCATCTTTGGCTTACGTGCATAGATGGACTTGGTATGATTATCACCAGGGATTAGTCGGTATAATCATGACCGTAATGTGAAGAATGATGTGGTAAAAGTCCTCATTGGCCTGTAGTTCATTGATGGAGAGTTATTGGTATGATTATGACCAGGGATTATTCGGTATAATCATAACCATTGATGATTACATGAATATCCTTGGTCGTGGTGCAGGGATGGTGTAGTTTATTTGTTAAGCTGAGTCTCAGCAATAAAGTTGAAGAAAATCTTTTTAAATCATAGAAGATAGTAGATTTTATGCTCTACTTGACTCTTCTAATGGATTGGTTGTTCTTGTGACGTCCCCAAAATAGGTATACATCACCCATTCTGAGTTGTCAATACATGGTACAGAAACAACTACAACTTTATTTACTACAACAGTAAAACTGTGAGTTTGAATACAAATATTATCTTCTAGACAATATCTATACTCAAATAAATCCTCATCACATTTATTGATACATTATTTTACAAAAATGGTGAGGACTACTAAACAACTCTCTCTAGAACCTTCATTCCATACCTCCACTGCACTTCGCTTATATTCTCGCCTCCTGAGAAGAAAAATGGATCAAAAAGGAAAAGGGTGAGCTCAACTAGCCCAGTAAAGAATATTATGACTAAGATAATATACAACAAATTATCGTTAGTCTTCAATAGGGAAAAATCTAATAGAATACAATAGACAACAAGTTGTAAATCAACATTCGCAGCGGAAATAATAATTCATTAGAAGAGTTAAGTAGAGAATGCAAACTACTATCTTCTATGTATGAATTTAAAAGTTCATCTTCTATCTTTTATCCCCGTAACATCAATCAATATATATCTGGAATCAAATATTCATCTTTGCACTACAGGCCAAAGATATTCATCAATTGGTCATGTTCATCTAAACACCTGTTCATCTTTGTACTACGGGCCAAAGATATTCATCAGAAATCATTCATATTTGCACTACAGGCCAAAGATATTCAATAATATCATCATTTAAGACTGAGGATGATGAAAAATATTTTTAAAGAAACGAATCCAAATTGAAACAAAATGACAAGGATTAAGGATTCAGTACTTTGTTTTATCTATGTCCAAAAATACCTCAAAAATAATCATAGTGGTGTAAAATTCAAGAATGATCAAAACATGGATACAATCAAAGCTAGTATCCGTAATAGATATTTTGGACGAAAAAGGAAAATTTTCATTTTTCCATGAATAGTGACGATTCGTGAATAAGTGTCGTATCACGTGAATAAAGGCCAGAGTATCGTGAATAAGTAACTCGACACCAAAAGTTCCAAATTTGATAAAACTTTAGATCAATATTTCAAAGATAATGATATTGAAGAAATAATATCATTACGAAAAAAAATAATATCCCTTACCTCGGAAAAGACAAGATTTAATGGAATATGGTTATAAGTTATAACTTGAACTTGACATCAGTATAGCAATACTTAAAGTATACTCAAAATACTCACAAGAATACGCCGATAATATAGAGAGAGAAAACTTCAATTTCGGTGTGTTTTCAATTCTAACCTAAGCACCCTATTTATAGGAAAATGTTTAAAACACCAAAGTAGAAAATTTGATAAATTAATATTATAATTTTTCCATAACTTCATACGCACACTAACAATCTGAATTCAGCCTCCTAATCACATGTTAAATGAGTTTCAAAAATGAAAAAAAATGTTTTTGTAATTAAAAATATTTTAAACTTCCAAAAATCAATTATTTCGGAACTTTGGAACTTCAATAATTCATAATAAATAACCCTTTTGTCAGAAAATTCAATTCTCTACAACTTTGCAGAAGAAAGTTTTTATAGGAAATTCAATTCTCTACAACTTTGCAGAAGAAAGTTTTTCCAAATTCCAAATGTAAATTGACCAAGAAATCCATAATCCAAGCGATTTTACGTGCTATAATCAAATTTCAATCAAGAAATGGGGTCCACCGGCTACACATAAAACATGCTTTAAATATTTTGGTAATAAAAATACTCCTCCTCCACATATACTCATATATCCCACATTCATCGTAAAAATATCATCATTATTATATTATTAAAATATAATAATATATTTAAATGAATTATTTTATCGGAAAAGATAAAATTTCAATTTTCAACAATTGTCATATTAAAAATTTTCTCCATCTATATCCACATAAAATCAATATTTTTCTCATCATATGAATCAATAATTAATTATTCACAAATAATATTATAGAATCACAATATTGACAACCAGGAAGTTCCCAGGAAAGAAGGGTCTTTCCAATAAGAATTTCTCTTCATTGGCGCCGCAATTAGGTGACCAAACCTCTCCTTAGATGTAACTTTCTAGACATTGCCAATAATGTTATCTAATAATATTATTCGGATAATATGAATTATTGCTTTCGATAATGAAAAATTGTGTAATGACAATTATTGAAACAACAAAGAATATAAAATATCAACGCATGACAATTATTAAATCAATAAATATCTTGAGCAAGTAATTATCGTAACCATTATTGAGTAGTACCTTTCACGTAAGAATCAATAATTGGTGCAATACCGTAGTGCTTCATGTATTTTAACCACCGAGTATTTTAACAAAGATTAATCTCAAATAATAACTACGCCGTTATTTTTCAACAACTTATATTTGTCGTTTTCTTCATCCAATCGCTTTCCGTAATGGGGCCCACACATGGCTGCGCCATCGTACGAATATTCCCCGACAACAAGAATATTCCACGACCAAACGAATATTCCCCGACAACAATGAATATTTTATAACCACTTGCTTATTTTGAAATATTTGCGTATTTTACCCATAACTATCCACATTAATCAAATCAACCCTTACTATTTCAAAATAATAAATAGAGAAAATTAAATTTCATTAATAATAAGTTGGGGTCTTACAGTTATGCTGTAGTTAAACTTGTTGTCTATTATATTCTATCAGTTTAACATTGTTGAAGGCTAATGATAATTTATTCTGCATTATCTTAGTTAAAATATTTCTTACTGGGCTAGTTGAGCTCACCCTTTGCTTTTATTGTTCTCTTCAGGAAATGAGAATATAACTGGGACTAGTCGGGGAATGGAGTGACGGTCCAGATGATAGCATTAGTAGTCCTCACTATTCTATTAAATAGTATGATAATAAATGTAATGAGGACTCCATTGAGTGTGGATATTGTCTAGATGACAATATTCTTATTAAAACTCTTAGATTATGTTTTGTCATATTTTACACGACTGTTGTATAATTAAGTTGTATTTGAATTTTGTATCATGTATTTGGCGACTCAAGATGGGTGATGTATACCTATTTTTGGGGCGTCACATTTGATGTCTTGGGATGCTCCGAATAGCAAAAGGTTCCCTTTGCCACCTTCATGTTGAGAGGAGAGGCAGATTACTGGTGGGAACCAATAAAACGTACTCAGCCTGCCGCACTCAAAATGTCTTGGGAGAAGTTCCAAGAACTATTCAATGACAAGTTGTAATGACCGAGAAAATCAGATTATTTGTAAAATAATTTTATTTGATTAAATAATGAATAAAATTATATTATAATGAGTAAGTAAGATGAATGTTATTCTATAACCTAAACATGTTGGAATATCATAGTATTTTGGCTACGTGGTAGAATTTTCAAGACGAAAATAAAAGTTTTCCGAGAAATTTTCTGAAAAACACTATTCATCAATATCTGCTCGGGAATTATTTTTAAACTTTCGAGAAATACATAATGATAGAATAATAAGGAAGGATGAATTATGTAATAATAATTCAAGTATGACAAACGCAGTTTTTCGCCTGCGTACTAAGATCAAGAATGTTAAGGAAAGTGGAGCGTTAATGAATAAGCAATCGTATGATACGTAAGTATTGTATGAGTAATGAATACGAGTATGATACGAGGTATTATACGAGTATATATGAATAATGGTATATCGTATATGAT
Source organism: Panax ginseng (assembly GCA_020205605.1). Taxonomy (NCBI): domain Eukaryota; kingdom Viridiplantae; phylum Streptophyta; class Magnoliopsida; order Apiales; family Araliaceae; genus Panax; species Panax ginseng. The sequence continues at coordinate 107,233,327 of CM035131.1, read as the reverse complement.
GAATGAGTATACGAATTACCGTACGAAAAGAATACGTAGACTTTACATTAAAAAGGCTTAAAGCTAATTGTATTTGATTTATAGGATTTGTGTAAGAATTGTACAAGCCCAAATGTTAAGCTAAAGTTATTAAAACCTAAGCCCAAACCAAGAACTGGATTCGTGGATCGAACCGATGGGTAAGAAAAACCCATGGGGAAACCTATGTGGGCCCCATGGATCACATGGCAACCATCTTGGTGACCAAGTTAAGTGATTTACTTGGTGACCAAGGTTGGAATAGTAAGGAGGCGGAGTTGTGGAGGTGGGATGGCTTTTGTCCAATATACCCTAACCTTGAATTTCCTATAAATAGAAGAAGCTTGCTAGATTATTTTGCTTGTTCAAATTCACCAACATCTAAAGCTTATATTAAGAGAGAAAAGTAAGAGCTAGTTTTGTTAAAACAAGAAGAAAGAAGAAGAACCAAGTTTAGAACTTCAGAGGTAATGATCCCTAACTATCAATCTCCATCTTTTCATCATACTTTTGATAGAGAAGTGAGTATTAGTGGTGCATGCTCCATAAGGTGTATAAGGATGGTTAGTAATGGAAGTGAACCTTAATGAATCATATCTAAGAAAAAACATAAGTATAAAAGTTATGAACCAATAAAAGATACTGAAGAACTATAATGTTATTGTTGATGGACAAGTTTAAAACCAACATTTCTAGGCTTAGATAATATATTTTGTGTTAATGAATGAATCCATTTGGAACGGTGTAAAAATCTCAAGTAACGAAGTTATGGCAAAATTTACGAGATTAGACGATAATCGTCGAAATCGTTAAATTCTCGGAATGAAAGTCAAAAGTTAACATTGAATTCGAAAATGTTGGTTTTCGATGGAGAATAGTCTAAGTTTGAATTTTAGAGTTGCGGACTCAAAAATGATCAAATTCTGACTTAGAACCAAGAAACGAGTTATAAACGTTCACGAACGTTTACCGTTTTCGTACTAACGGACTTAAACGGTGAATTCCTTGTTAACAGATTCAAAAATGTAAAATTCTTATATGAACACTTAGTTCATGTGATTTGTGAGCTAACGGCTTCTGAACAAGTCAATTCGAACTTAAAATGAACAATTTATGAGTCCGGGAAGTTCACTAAGTAAGAAATTTGTCAAAGTTATTCGAGGCATTGGTCAGTAATAAATACATGTGACCAAGGCTTTAAAGCTATTGGAGATTGGCGCCACAACACGGCCATTTGTACTAAGAGTGGAGCCGCAGTGCCAGGTCCGGGCAAAAGCTACTGGAGACTCACGCCGCAGCGCGAGTCCAACAATACTAGGTAAAGCACAATAAAGAAGGTTTATGAATATAAAAAGAATAACAGTTGATTAATGGTGAATTATAACATTAATAAACTTGAAGTAGCATCCTCAATGATGACTATAACGTTGAGAATTATAACTAAAGGTTAAAGAAAGATTACTTGAATGTAATGGTGAAATAATGCAATAAACGTAACCAATGTTAAACAAATCTAATGAAAGATTAGGTTGAAAAGAAGGGTAAGATAAGTTAGGGACCATACATGTTTGATTATGACCTAATATGGTATGTTACATGATTATGCATTTTAGAATCCTTAAAGACTCAAAAGGAAAAGTATTTAATCTGAAGAATACGCTAAAGGCAAGTGTTTTAACCCTTGTCTATGTTTATTCTGGACAAGCTTTGTGATTCATGTCTCTTACGCATGAGTTGATGTATAATGTGGTCAAAGCCAATTCCTTCGGCTAGACTTAATATGTTTTGATGGATTACTTTATAGTCTATCAAATTGTTATCAATGTTGCTATCTTTTGCCAAACTATTTTGGTATGGATTTCAAAGAAAGACTGAGTATGAATAAACAAACATTTTGTCATCAAACGACAGGTATGTGAGATTGCCAAAACTTAAACGTAAATACGTTTAAAGAAGAAGTGTTGTACAATATAGAGTAATATAGGCTGATCACCTAGACGTGCTCGTAAGATATACCGGACTTACGGACTTAGTGTCAAGTTGTCTTTTTCAAAGAAAGAATGAAATGCTCAAGGTCTTGGACCCCAAAATTGATATTTAATGAATATGGTTCATTGTGAAATGTTTTAAAGGAAAAGAAGTGCTATTTTGATTTATCTATAGTACTTCATAACTATTGCTTCAGTTATAGAAGATACACGATTCCTATGATTCAAGCCTATTGTTTAAATGAAATTGTCATACTTGCTGAGCTAGTTATGCTCACTCTTGCTTGAACTATATGAATGCAGCTAAGATTGAACGACCTGAAGGATCGAATAAAGATAAAAGAAAGGCTAAGGTAGACCAATGAGCTGTCTATGTAATAGTATAGGATTATTGTTATACGTATTTGATATTATGACAAGAAACATATATAATGGTTAACAAGAACTTGGGAAAAGGAATATTGTTTTGGAATATAAATAAGACATATTCACTCTTTTGAGTTATTTCAATTGAATGTATGTGTGACTGGTAGTACCGTGTAGCACCATCTGTCGGGTTGGAAGATACCCTAATTTGGGGGCGTCACAGGTTGGTATCGGAGCTATAAGCGCAATGCGTTAAGAACCTTGAGCCTCTCACTGGTGAGGTCCTTAAATGGGAATGCACCGCAGCCAGACTCTCCGTAGGGGATGCCGAGCAAGTCGGTGGTAAGCTGATAGGTACCCTTGTGTGGTGCTATAGAATGAAAAATCGTTAGCGTCACAGGTTGGTATCAAAGCAATAGGTTATAAAACTTAAGGGGGAAAAAAGAACCTTAAGTCATAACCTTAAAAAGATTTAAAGAAGTAAAAGATGAAATTAACCCTAAAAATGCATTAAATGTGATATGTGTTTTTACTATGCTAATGATGTTTACTAATCAAATTAAATTATTTTGTTATAGATGTCAAGAGAGAACGTGATGTATAGAGATATACATGTTGATAGTGAGGAGTCAGTAAACCAAGTAGAAATCTTATCGACACCTGTAGCTGGGTTGCCAGAAGTGGTGGTGATTGAGTCAGAAGACTCAGAAAACTTATACGTCATGTCTTTGTTTGGTGGGATGTCAAAAGAGGAGGTGGAGATGGTATTGTTTAACACGGTAGCACCTGTAGAAGAGATGACTCCGGGGGAGTCAATGAAATCATTGTTCTTGACCATATTGGATAGAAACATCCAGTATGGGAAGGAGGTGAAAGAATTAAAGGAGGAGCTCCATGCTATCCTGGAGGATAAGAAGAGTATGGAGTCTAGGTGGGAGGAAGAGCATGATGAGAAGGTATTAGCCAAGGACAAGGTCCATGAGCTGAAACACGAGGTCTTTGAGCTCAGACAGGAGTTAAAGACCAAGAAGCATAAGGTTAGCAGAATGTCCTATATACATAGGAGTTCCCATGGGGATTTTTAGCGGTAAGTGGTTGAGTATCCTGTGGAGGTAGGGAAGACCCGGCATACTATCAGCCGAGATATGATAGCCGAGATATGAGAATGCCATAAGGCAGATGTAATCTAGCTAGTAGTTAGAGTAGAATAGATATGTAAATATGTTGTATCTATGTAGTGACGTGAAACCCTCTTTCGTATAACAAAGGGTAGTCTTTTGTAAATCCCAATTTTGGAAAGCAATAGCGGGAAAGTAATGTAATCAGCTTTGACTGTGTAATGTTGAACGATGTAGTATTATACTACAAGGAAGAACGAATCAATATAAGCCTTTTATTGGAACATGTTGTGCAATGAGTATGAGTTATTGTTTAATAATGAATAATAACTAATAACAAGAAATAAATAATAATGAAATGTTATTTATTTTAACAGAAAAATACCGCCAAGAAGAAGATAAAGAAATCAAGGAGCGAATGTGAATCAACCGGAAGGGGGACCGGTTAACCCGATGCAGGAGTTCGTTAATTTATTAACGGCTTCCCTTAACCAGAATAGAGCGAATGTACCCATATATCCTGCTGTAGTACGGGCTACTATGTTTAAGGATTTTAAGAGTATAGGTCCGTCAGAGTTGGGTAAAAGAAATAGAGAAGGCATTTGTTATTGCAAATGTTGATGAGGGGCAAAAGGTTGCTTTTGCTACCTATATGATGAAGGGAGAATCCAACTTTTGGTGGGAGGCAAACCAGGCTAGGGCTGAGATAGATAACTTAACATGGACGCGGTTCAAGGAGATTTTCTTCGAGAACTATTTTACCACGAGTATGCAGGGAAGGATGGAGATGAGGTTTCTGGAGTTGAAACAAGGGGAAATGATTGTTCCCCAATATGCTGCCAAGTTCAATGAACTGGCGAGGTTTGCTCCACACCAGGTGGACACGAAGGTAAAGAAGGCTAGGAGATTCGAGCAGGGCTTGAAACCCTGACTCTATAGCCAGATATCAGTGTTCCAAAGTACTTCTTTTGGAACCATTCTGAAGAAGACGATAATCACCGAGGGTGGGAATAAGGCTCTGAGCCAGTACCACATAGAGAAGAAAAACAAGAATAAAGTAGATAGGGGAGTGAAAATCGAGGGAGCCAGTGGTAGTGGCAATGGTTAGAAGAGGAAATGTTTTAACTCTGGGAATACCAGAGTGAAGCAAGGAGATCCTAAGAAGAGGATGGAGGTGTGCAAGAACTGTGGGAAGACTCACTTAGGAGTCTGTCTCAAAGGAAAGTCAGTATGCTACAACTGTGGACAGGAGGGGCATATTTTGCCTAATTGTCCAAGTCCAAAGAAGAACCATGGATGCTTCGTGTGTGGATCAACTGACCACATAGCGAAGAACTGCCCAAAGAAGGGGACGGACGGGAATAAGGGCACTTGTAAGAACCCGAATTTTTAGAAAAATATTAAAATAAGAATTTTGTAAATAAAATTCTTAAGGCGTGTGAAGGGTTCGAACAAGAATATATATGTGATACGAGGTATGTGGTATTGTGTTACATAGGGTAATATGAACTATGTAATAAGTAATGGTGTGCTTAATAAATATATATATCATTATTATATATTTATTATGAATTGTAGAGATGAATTAATATGAAGATGGATAAGATTTATCTATCGACATTAAATAATTTATGTGAAATTAATTTATAATAGTAAGTTGGTGACATTAGATATCTTTGATAATCACCAATTTCTTGAGTATTTGTACAAGTAACTATTAAGTCTAAGGTAGTGCAACTGTACTCTTTAATGGTGGATGTATAGAAGCTGGGCTAAACAATTCCTTCAGAGAGCGGAGGTATATACGAATTAGTAACTGATCTAACTCATTGTGAAAATAGTGTAGACGAGACGGAAACTAATTTGTTGGTTGTTTGTGGGAAACCACTCAGTGTACTATATTGAATACCATTAAAGACTCGATGTTTGCTAGGTTTGGACTTGTATATATATGTACGTTGTGATGAGAGAAGAAAATTGACATACCTTTAAATTGGTTAGAGAATTATTAAGTAATTTGATACACGGCGAGAAGTGAAGATTAAAGGAATGTATATATGTGTTATATTTGAATTTGTGTTATTGGTAGAAAGAAGTACTATAAATGAGATTTTATAGTTGAGGGAAATAGAGTTTTAAAACTCGAAGTGTGATCCTTAAATTGTTAAGGAAAATAGTAATCCATGATGTGGAATAAAATAAGAGGTTGATTTTAGATGAGTTACCATGTATGAGGTATATGTAAAGTGATTAGGAGCATAGATTTTATTTCTGCTAATGCAAAACTGGTCTGCCTCTTAACTTGGTATAGCGCAGCTGCGCCATTTCCAAGCCTATGACCAGTGCAGCTGCGCCGGTCTGTAGGGAGTTCTGAATAAGTTTGTGGAATTTAAAAATTCAAAGAATGGGTACTAGGGACTCATATAAAGGTCATAAATGGTAATTTAGTTGTTCATGAATGGATTAGGATAGCTAAGCGTGAATGGAATAAATATTTATTGTGGAAGTTTATTAACCAAGAATGAATGTTGGTTAATCAAGTTATATTATAGAATATAACATTATAGAGCTTTGCGTAGTAGTGGCATGATATTAAATTGAATAGAAAAAGTTAATTCACTTACATAGGATGGTGAATTAATATGTGTTAACATAAAGAAAATGAAATGAATATGTAAATTAAAAAGGAATTTTAATATATTACATAGTGTGATAATATACGAAAAGATGTGATAGATGAGATTTGTTATGGATAATAAGTGTCTAATAAAAGAAGGGGACAAATTTATTTAAATATTGGTGAGAGATGTATTGTTAAGAATAATATTATTTTGTGAGATTATATTATTATAAGGTTGTGAACTATTAATTTCTAAGTTCACATAATTATGTCTTGTGTGGCATAGCTAGGGAAGATAATCAAAGGGATATTTAATGGGAAGTATTAAAAGAAAATAAATGGTGAGTTTATAAATAATTGATATTAATTATCATTATGATAATTGGGTATATTTGAGATGATAAATTTTATGAAAAATGATGGATTGAGAATATCCAACTATTTTATAATTAGCCCAATTAAAATATTAATAGTATTACTATGCGTAATATGGAAAATATGGGCAGTAGTAGTATATAATACTTATGGCTTAAGATTACATGAAGTGTGACATTTAATTGGGACTAATGATATACATATGATAAAAGTGATTAAATCATAAAGTTGATTTAAATAAGTTTTGTTATCTCATCCTAGGTGATGAGACAATTATATGTGTACCCTAAAAGATGGGAGTAAATAAATATATGTTATTAAAATATTTATTTCAATACCAATGTGTAAGTAAAAAGTAAAAAGAGATATTAAGTTATTAAGTCCACACATGTTTTAAAGATTAAAATATGTGGACTAATGTATATGGACTATATGATGTGAGTACATAAATAATCCCTAACTTTACTTGGTGTAGTAGCATTTATACATTAAAATGACATTTTGGAAATTTAAAGAACCAAACCAAACCTTAGAATAACAAGTTGCTGAGTTATTTGGCTTGTCCCAAATTTAGTGTCCAGTTGCTCCCTATTTCTCATTCACGTGTTTGGCAAAAAAGGCTAAGGCCTATCTCATTTCTTCTTCATTAAGTTATAGTCTGATGATGGCTAGAAGGATGGGGGAAGTGGAGTTGGTAACCAACTTTCCAACATCCAATGGCTTCTTCTCCCCCCCCCCCCCCCCTTGGATTAATTCAATGTGCAAAGCCATGATTTGGATAATCCTTCCTCTATAAATAGAGTTCCTTCCTTCTCATTTATGTTGGTTGAGTTTTCTGAGAAGTTGCTATAGAGAAAGTCAGTAGAATTGGAGAGTTGATAGCAATTGGAGGGTTGGAAAGCTATAGTTACCAAATTGAGGTCATTAAGAGGTAATAATTCTAACCTATACGCTCTTAATTTCCTAAGTTTGCAATTTCTTAGAAATGTCATGAAATAGTCACTTTTAAGTCCAAAAATTGATGGCTAAGGATTGTTGTAATCCTTGAATTGTTGCTAGATACTGTTAATATAGTTAGAAACGAAAACAATGAAAGTTAAACGGACCAATTTGGTTTAGAAACGAGTTCGTAGCGAATGATTTCGCTAAATTGTCCAAAACTTGAACATTTGCATGAACATGAGTTGTAAATTCATATTTGGGTTAGTTAATGTTTACGTTAGTTGATGGGTACTTGGTATGTTATAGTTTTATGAGTTACAAACCCATAGAATCGAAAATGAGTTAATTTGGATGAGTATAACTCATGTTATGATGATGGGAAGGAGTAGGGGTCTGTAAATTCGTGAAGAACAGAGTCTGAGAAGTCATTCTGGTTCCTAGGGCACAGCTGCACTGTCCCCAAGGTCAATTGGGGTGCAACTGCGTCGGGCTTCAATGTTGGGTAGACTTCTTTGACCTGTTGTAGTAAATTAGTCATAACGTTTTCATACGAACTCCGATTGACATAATTCAAGATGATACAAAATGAGAACGAATAGAACTACAACTTTTGTTCTTTACGTTTTTCAATTTAAAGTCGTTGGAAAGGGTCAAAATAGTCATCTTTATGACTGTTACGTATTCGGAGGCGATCGGAGGGCGTCGAGCGAGCACATACGTAAGTATAGTGCTCCCGATGATGGAATATGTTATTCTAAGTGATATAACATGAAAATTCATGATATTATACATGACATATAAGATTATCATACTCATAATGGAATGCTTTAGCATTACTTAGTATGTGTTTTAAAAAGAAACTTGAAGATTTTGAAAACAAACCTTGACGAACTTTAAGTCATTTGAGTTCTGACTTTGTAGTGAGCATATGGTGGAGTCATGCGAGCATAAAATGTGATCTTAAGTTACCTCATATAAGATAACTTGTATAGCTTGGATAATATGTGTTTTCAAAGAGAAATTCAAGTTTTGAAAATTGTTAGTTCCCAGTAGGCACAATATAGATCTAGAAGGGGGGGTTGAATAGATCATTTTTCATTTCAAATACTTTTCTCGTTTATTTTGTCTCGCTCATGAATTAGCATATGACAAACATAAGAATCTTTTCAAGTACAACGGAATAAGTAAAAGATCCCCTTCATTAATATATTCATAATTAGACATACATTGTTCGTAGAGTTAATTCAGTAGTAAGCAGTTAAAACATACATGGCAGTTATAGAAGTTAATATACATAATGTAAATGATATAAAGTAAAAGACACAAGGGGTTTTAAGTTATTCAGAGACTCAAGCTCCTAATCCACTCTTCTACTTTCAACTAGCAAGATTTCCACTAAGGAAGGGCAGCACCCTGAATCACTAAGATTCCTTCATGACCAGCAGCCTTGGGACTTCAGTTCACTAAGAACTCTTTAAGGCCAGCAGCCTTAGAATTTCTCTAGTTTCCTAGGAACTCTTCAAGCCCAGCAGGCTTGGAACTTCATTTAGTCCCTCTGGACAAGTCCTTCTTCAAAGCTACTTCACTTCCACCTATGTAGTCTCACTGTCACTGAGATTTGTTCTATTAATCTCTGGTGGAACTCGTAGAGTCAACAGTAGCATTTCAACAACTCAATGATTCTGTAACTTAACAATCATCAGCAACTCTTGATCTTTGAAGCTCTGTTGATTTATACTACTTCCCAATCTTCCCGTTGAAAAGTAGCCATTAAAATCTTTTTGAATTGCCTCGCAGATCTCTAGTTATTTGGTGTAGATTGCAGATGTGACATGACATGACTTTCTGACACTGCAGTCTACTGTTTCACCTACCCCATCAGAGATGTTACTTTTATATCTTGGGTAGGTAGTCAACTTTATTACCTTCTTCTGATCTCTCAAACAGATGTTGTCCTTTTGCATCGATGCTCTTAATAAGCTCTTGTCCGAATACCAACCTTCAGATTTAACCGATGACAATGCTTTAATCTGCAGATGATCGAACTCTACGATTCTGATGCTTACTTTCTTGGACCTGATCGTAGTGTCTTGTTGACTTGCTCATTTGATATGTAGAGACAACACTACGATCTTTGAAAAATGTTCATTGGATCTTCAATGTAGGACACTTCTTCCTTCTCTTGTACAGTGCCTTAACACTTCTGTTTGCCTCGACTGTTCTCAGATACTGATAGCTTGACTCTTTACTCTGGCCCTTTCTGAGTAACAAGACACTTCAGATTTGTGGGGTGTCCAGCTCACTTTCTTCTTGTGATCTCCCGTTCATCAATGGACTGACCCAATGCTTAATCACTTTAGCCTTGTTCTTCATAGGCTAACCAGTATCTATGTGTACACTCCATCATTTCTTTCTTTATTTGGCAAACACTACGATCCAGGTGCTTCCAGGATCGATGTCTTCTATTTACTTAACAACAACTGCACTAGCTAACTTTCCTTAGTCAGTTATTGAAGTCTTCTTATGATCAACTTGTGGAGACTTCATCTCGAATGGCTTCACATCTCAATCTGTATGCTGATTGAGTTGATGCTTAGATCTTCTGTTAGCTTGCATGCCATTCATTGAGTGCTCTGGTTTCCTTTAGGTGGGATGTATCTTTGTAGTACCAACCAGAGGCTTCATCCCTTTGGATATTCTGGGAGTGCTCATTTGTTGAGAATCGTATTAGCTCTACAATTTTTCTTTGGCGTTGTAAGCACATTTGTTGAAGTCTCAGTTCTACACTCTACGATTCAGCTTTGGCTATGTAGACACTACGATTCTGAGATCAGATCTAGACACTCTATGATTTCTGTTGTTGTGCTTGTTGTCTTCATCTGATCTTGCTCGACTACGATCTCTGCCTTTGATACGATCAATAGACTCTACGACTTTGAGTGTAGTCTACGATTCTTGATTTGGCTTCGTTATCAGTAGACTCTACGACTCAGAGTGTAGTCCACGATTCTTGACTTGGCTTTGGCAGATGCTCGGTCGGCTCATAGGCATGCTGTCTCTACGATTCTGAACATGACTTCCTCAGTAGACTGCGGCTCCAAGGAAGTGCTACTCGACACACTATGATCCTTTCTCGTCTCTCCTGGCAATCTATGAACTCTGAGATCTACTATCTTGCAGACTACGATTCTGCCTTGGTAGCTCTCGAGTTTTTCTTGACTCTCCTGGCAGACTACGATATCTGGTGCAGTGCTCGACGATCAGACAAGCTTATCGATTACATCACAAGATCAACCTAACATGCTTGATCTTTCTATATTTATAATCCTTGTTCATCATTTCTTTTTAAGGACTTTATAAAGCTGTTTAGCTTATGTAGGATCATCATAACATATTTGATGAATTCATTCTAAGTCCTTGTACATATGTTTCTATAATCTATCAGAGGACTTTACAGCTTTTCTTAATGCAAGCATACTTGAATATTCATTCATATGTATATCATAATCAAATCATATGTAAATAAGAATATCATTCACATGCTTATTCCTAACAATCTCCCCCTATTTGATTATGACAAAAATAATAAGTGCATATGCATGTTATGAATGAATCTTATATACAGTGAGTTGTTGTATTTCTAAAACAGATAATCATGAATGTCATTTAAAATAATATGGAATTTAATACACTATGACATTTTACATCCTGGATCCAGAACATACCTAACTAGTTAGAGATGTACCTCTTTGGCTCCATGTATGTTTCCAGGATGTCTGTTAATCAGTTATTCATCCGTTTGATTTGTTTGCTCCTGCTCCCCCTCAGACTCATGATCTTCTTCTTTATTTAGCTCCCCCTTAAATTCTCTATTCATAGGATCATCATCCTCTGGCTCCCCCTCATATGATGATTCTGCTGCAGCAGCTGCTATTATCTTCTTTGCCTTTTTCTTAGTCTTCTTGTCTTCTTTGCTTCTTTTCTCCTTGTTCCTCTTTGAGTGCTTCTTATTATGTCTCTTTTTCTCCCCCTTTTTGTCATTAATCACTTGTGAAAGCTGCTCCATGTTGGACATTAGTTGTTTCATCAAGTAAGATGAGTTGCCAACCTCAGTCTTAAGTTCTTGTTGGCTCAGCTCATGTTGTAGAGAGAAAGACTGATTCAGATTATCAATCTTGTCAGAGAGGGCTTGGATTTGCTCTTTGTTAGCCTTCTGTGCTCGTAGAGTTTCTTCCTTCTATTCATTTATAGTCTTCAGATAGATTTGATCTCTTTCTTTGATTTTGAGACATATGTCAGACATAGCGGCGTGGAGTCTGTCTTGAACAATATTATCTCTTACTTCTATTAACATCTTTGCCTCTTCGGTGATGATAGACATCTTCTTGACCAACTCATCAGAATTCTTCAGTAACTCAAGCTCCATGGGAGTCTGGTCATCTAGTTGGGCAGCCTCTTGTTGTACACCAGATTGGACTCTACAACTTTCATCCTCGGATAGTTTTTGCAAAAGTGTTGAGAATCTAAAAAATCGTTGAGTACCAATCGTTATTGGAGGATGAAGGAATGTTGGGTAACGGTGCTTGAGCAGATTTGGGCTTCTCATTTTGGACTTGATCAACATCATTGGTAAAGTGATCAGATTCTACGATCATCTCCTTGGCCATGCTCCTTCTGCCATCAGAGTCCACTCTACAATCATAAGGAATATAGTGGTTTCCAGCATGTCTGTAGACTTTGTATTGAGGCTGATCTTTGATCATCATTGTTGCATAACTCTTCACCCTTGGGAAGTTCTGAGCCACCAGTTCTTGGTTTGGAATTTCTGGTGGTCCATTCGAGACTTCCTCTGCTATTTTCCTGTTAATCCTAGCTAGAGAAATGACAGGATGGTCTTTTAGTTCCTCTGATTCCTGATGTGCAGAATCAAAATCCTTCTCTATTTCCTCTCTTTCTGAGCCTAAAACATTCTGATCGGATCCATCAGTGAATCCTTCTTGCTGTATTTCATTTCCAGAACCTTCTTCAGCAAGATCTTCCTTGGACTCATCTTCTTCATTACTTGTCCCATCTTCAGCACTTTCTTCCAATGATTCAGATTCATCATCACTTAATTCGATGACTGCAGTAGAAGATTCTCCTTTCTTCTTTAGAACATCCTTGGCAAGCAGTCTGTTGCTCTTTCTACTCCTTGGGGGTTCAGCTATAGGAGTTTCAGACTCCTCTTCTTCTTCAGAATCCAAAGCTTATGTATCATCAAACAGACTAGCTTGATGTTCAGCAATAGTAGGGGCATGTTCTTCTTCTTTAGACTTGACATCTTTTGAGTTTGTTAGAGCATTTCAGTAGATGATGTTGTTGTGTCAACTTGCAGTCTTTCTTCATCATCAGAGTAGATGCTCTAAGAGTTAGCCATAGGGCTTGCACATTCTTTTTCTTCATCACTTTTGCTTTCTTCTTGAGTGGCTCTTCAAGTAGTCTGTTACTCCTTCTTCTTTTTGGGGTTTCATAAGTTGATGCTGGTTTTTCTCATGCTCCTTGTTTCTTCTTGTCAGTAGAGACATGGCTTGACGAAGCCTCTGCATTCTTCACATTCTTAGACTTCTTCTTTGCTGGTGTGGCAGCAACTGATGCAGAGTCATCAGATTGAGAGTTTTTCACTTCTTATGCCTTCCTCTTCTTAACAGAGACCTTTTTGCTGCTTCCAGTTGTTATTAGCCTCTTGTTCTCCTTAAGATTTTCTTCCAGTTTATAAACAACTGTGGAGACATTACTTTATGAACATTAAGAATCTCGCCCTCATCATCCTTAATTTTATTCTTCAATTTTTTCTTCAAGATGATACTTAAGAACCTTCCATGAAAAACCTTTGTAAGTGGTTTTTCAGTTAACCTTTTCTTTTCTTCCTTATCCAGTCACTTAGACATATGATCAAGCAAGATAGCTCCAAAATTGATGTGTTCCTTCAGGACTATAGCAGGCATGATCTTCAGATGTTGGTCAATCACAGTATCATGTGCAGTGTCTTTGCATAAGATACATTTACCCACAATTTCAGCAAGGAACTCGAATTCTTCAAGAAACTCCTTTTTCTTCATATCCTTCAGACTAGGGTTTCTTTTGTACTGCATAATCTTCTTAGCTTTTTCAGTGTCAATTTCTTCCAGGCTTTTCAGATCTCGGTCAGAAAGGCCTAAGCATTAATTGATGTCAGAAGAATTTAGCTTCAAAATCTAACCCATAACCTTGGTGGAGAGGATTCCAGAATTTACGGTTGCGTTTGAATGAAACTCTTTGACCAGGTCACCATATATTCGTGTGTTTGCCTCAAGACATTCTGAGAACCCAGCCTTCGTCACAAGTTCAAGAATATCCCTGAACTTCTTCTCGAATTTTTCGAACGTCTTGGTTCCTAGCTGAATGCCAGTGATTACTCGCCAATCTTCCATTTGAGGAATTCGAAGAATATGGGTATTTGTTTTAGGGAGTCTTATGAGAGATAGTTGAATGTGATTTGGGCAAGGATTTGGAGGGTTAATGGATTTAGTATGTGAGGAGGCTTTTAGGGTTTGAAAAAAAGAGGGAAAGAGGTTCGATAGTTTCTAATAACTGTTTGCAAATTTTGAATTTGTCTTTATGGCAGTTCCTTCTAACTCTGCATATGTTGTGATGTGTCAACTAGCCATTGGTTGCACGATGCCTAGTAATGTGCTGTAACTCCCCCATTAACTCTTCAGTTTAATGTCCCTTTTTAAAAAAAGTAGTCGTCAATGATGTGGATTGACCGTTGACCATCTTGGTTCGTAGAGTAGCATGGTAAGGCAGCTATGGACTCTACGTTTTCCTTTGTTGACTCAATGATCAACTTTTGAGAGATGCTGTATTGGATGTTTTTGACATTAACCCTCATCTTGAAACTACATAGCTTGATCACTGATGTACCCCAAGCCAGTTTGGGCACTTAAGTTCTGAGATGCGTTTGCATGATATCTTTCCAAACTATATTCGAACTTATCTCTCTCATAATTTGAATGGTTGAGCAATTGTCCCGTTCTTTCAAGCTCCTCATGAGTTAGAGTAGCCTCTTGTAAGACTGCGATCGTCGATTCTATTTCTATGATTGCTGAGGTTGCACTATGATGGTTGAGTTCTCTTCAAACTTTACTCTATGATTGTTGACTGTCTTGGTCCTTGAGATGAACTTGATCAAGCAATCCTTCTGGGTTAAGGTAGCTCAGGAAGGGCCAACCTCTTAGAGTGAGCTAAGGGTCAGGTTTGTCCCTGAGGCGCTTTCCAGATGAAGTACTTTAGAAGTAATTTGTACTGATATCTCATTTGACCTTTTCTGATGGGGAGGTCCTCTACCAACTTTAGACAATTGCATTTGTTGTAATCGTGGTGTCCTCCTGCTCTTACACTACGATCAGATGTTTAATCGTAGGCACTCCATGATTTTAAGTTGGGTGGCTGATAGGTTATCAGTATTACGTTTTGAGATGTTCCTACTGACTATGGATCTTTATTTGGTTCATCAGCCATAGAGTTTTGGGACTCTGTAGCTGGTACATTTCTTCATAATATATCTCAGTGTTGTTGATCCTTAATAGATCACTGCTTCCCCATGGTTGATGCTGTCTTTTCAGTGAGGTGTGATTTTCTTTTCTTCATGTGCATTAGGAGGTATCCATGCATGTCTCTTTCAGGTTGGAATCACCACTGATAATTGAATCTGTTTACACCGTAGACAAGGATGTCTCCAAGACTGATCACTCTACGATCTTTTGACAGCACTACGATCGTAGTCTACTTTGTCAGCTTGAGCTTGTGGAGTTCTGCTCCCGTAATAAGTTCCTCATGTTTGATGCTCGATGATCCTCTGGTGCACTTCTTTGAGGACAAGCTTTGCATGCTTGAGCATCTAATACCCTTTTTCATCTTTGGATGAATGGCCTACTTTCATATAATCGATTAGCAGCCATGTAAGCTTCACTTAGATTAGCTCAGCAGGTCTTCAAGGACAGGCTTTGACATATAGGAGTTTTATCAGAATTATTTCTGAACAGTCCTAAGCCTTCTTGTGACACCCCCAAACCCAGGTACTTCATTCCCACAGGATTTGGTATTCACTTAATCAAAAATTCATATCTAGCTACCCAATCACAATAAAACTGGATAAACAAAAACCTTCCCCATTAAAGGGTTACATAATAAAATCTCCCAGGTTGTCTAACCTTTAAATACAATCATTCAAATGCGGTAAAAAAATAATTAAACTTCATTACAACCATTCATTTAAAAACTGATAATAAATTATCAAATTACAAGTCTTCAAAACTTGTTCATCTTTCCTTTTCACTTACTGGTGCTAGGTACATCAGCCTTCTCATCCTTAACTGTAATAGTTATATAAGCAAGAGTGAGCAAACAAAGCTCACTTGAAATAATAATGAATGACAAACTTTTACAACAAATGTTAGGTAAGAGACTCAATAGGATTTTAAACAATATGATTTGTTAACATTTTGAAGTATATAACTGAGGGTCCTAAGACCACGAACTATGTCCATAGTTATAAGTAATGTTTCAACTTAAACTTTAATAAATATAAGACTATAGGATTGCTCGCATTTTAGGGGATCACCCTTCTTCGCACAATGTATTGTGCAATAAACATTTCAACGCTAAGCGTAAGTTACCCCTAATAATAGGGTTGTTTATCTCAATATTTAGAGTACAAGTCCGCACCAAAGTGAGTTTAGTTTGGATACATTTCAAGGTAATTTAGAATTCAACGAACATCAACTAAGGATTAGTTGAATAAAACCAATAACATCGTACTATAGAATAATCGTAATTGAATCAACATGGTAAACCAAAATCATGCTTTAGGAATAATCTAATAGCATATACATTGAATAACTATAACATGCCTTGCTTGAACAATATTAAGTTAAGGTTAATTAGAATTGAGTACTAAGCATGCATAGTAGTTTGAACGATAAAATTGTTCGACATTAGTATAAATAGTTATGCATGCTAAACAACAAGTTAAATACAAGAATAACTTGTCAACATCAAACCAAAGTTTAGAAAGCTTGCATCATTTATAAGGTAATCGAATTGAAACAATAAATAGTTCAACAAGATAAAGAATTAGAAAACTTTCCTTGCTCGTAGGCTAAACTGAATCAATTCGGATCACAATGCCCTATATATATATGTCATCATGACATAGTTAGTCACTACTACTTTACAATTTAACTAACTACATACATCATATAGGTTTGATTATTTAATCATATAATCAAGTTATAACACAAGTTAATTGTTAATAACATACTTATTCATAGTATAGAAATACTAACAACAACATTTTACTGACCCTACTATCATCACATAATAATTTCTTAACATTTGAGTACAAAAGTACACCGTCGGATTATTTCTCTTAATTTCATGGCTGCCATTTCCGACGCTTTATCTTTGTGGTGCAATATACATGAGAATAAAAATAAAAGATCACACATGACTATGATAGTAGTGTCTTTATGCACAGATGAGATATAATCGCTAAGTCGTATTTATGCGCGAAACTTCAATTTCAAACGACAAACTTTAACAAGATAAGAAAAAACCAATTTTGGCCTAAGAGTTCCTTTCTAACAGCCTAATTCACATACAAATCATACAAAGACTTCATGTAAATCTAATTCAAGAATTCCTAACATGTTTCTATCCATACAACAACATAAACAACAAGTTTAAAACATCCAATTTCACTATTTTTGATAAAATTCACTTTTTGATGTTTTTGATGAAAATCAATCAATCTTGTGATTTTGTTTTTCAACCAAAACAAGTTAATTTAAAGCATTTTATCAAAGTATATACATACTCTAACAAATTGAATAGCCAATTTATCAATAAAACAACTAAACAACCCATAATTTCTATTTTAACTAAACAATATATAATCACAAAAACTCTCTGTAAAAATACTTTTCTTCACAAACATATACATAATATAAATTCATGGACTATTCTCAATCATAACTTAAGAAAATATTTTAACTCACTAGATTATCATATAAAATCACATACATAACAACTAATTTACCCTTACACAAGGATTCTACAGAGAATTTGGGAAGAGAGAAACTAAATTTTTTAAAACTAAAAGAATAGGTTAATACCTTGAAGAAGATGATGATGGCTATATCTTTAATTCTCAAGCTTCTTTCTCCAATCTCCTAGCCTTTCTTCCTTTCTTCTTTTCTTCTTTTCTTCTTCTTCTTCCTCTGAGTTTTTCTCTTTTCTTCCTAACTCTAACTACGTACTAACAATCTAACGTATATAGGATATAATATATATTAATTATATAATATAACTCTAATTTAACTGACATCAGTTATTTTATTTTGAAAACCAAAAGCCAAAAGGCTTGTTTGGCTAACCACTAACAAAAATAATTAATTAATCCTTACACCTTGTTTGGTAAAACACAATTAGATTAAAGATTTAATAGGCATTAGGTCTTGTTTGGCAAAACCGAATTCCCAAAATAGGTCCAATCCATCCAACCTATTCGAAGTCGCCAAATACATAGGTCCAATCCATACGTAAAATAACTACAACTTTATTACTACAATTGTCGTGCAAAATACAACAACACATATATCGTGAGTTTTAATACCAATCATGACTCATGTCCCAACTATGGACAACACCTCACAAAGGATACCTTACATAAAGGTACAATCTAGAACTGCTTTTAGAAATTAAAATCTTTGGGAAGTGCTCAAGGAAACCTTCGTGCATATAGGAGGCCATGAATCTAAGTTATGATAGATATCATATGTCCAGAGAATTATCCTTGGTTGATCCAATAGACCCCAAAGAAAAATGAGAAGATTACTATCATGTTCCTTCCAATGGTGAGTCTTTTCGACATATAACTATCTCCACCGCTCCGCGATTGAACATTATGTTTCAACCCAACTCCAAGATCATATAGTAGTGCTCGTAGATATACTCAAAGCAAGTGGATGTGCACAACCCTTTCTTATGATAACACGAGATTGTATGTCATTAGACATCTTGTATGATAGTGGCAAAACACCCTTCCAAAGTCAGTTCACCTCACCCTATTGTTGTTCACCAAAATCAATTATTAAGTGACGATAATATATATACACACACACATCTTAGGTCCTCAATACAATTATATATTGTATGTCATGCCGCTTTTATAATGTGTTGAGAAACTTTGATAGTCTCTTTGACCACCACACTATTCCCTTGTTATCCCCCGCCGATTCAAATACTACACTTTTTTATTACCCGAAAGGAATTGTGAAGAAAAAAGGGTGAGCACAACTAGCTCAAGAAAGAATATCATAACTAAAGATAATTAAATTATCAATAGCCTTCATCAAGAATAAATCGTAGATTTAGAACATATGGTAGATGATAAAACTTTTCAACCATAGTTGCAAATGAACGAAAGCAATCCATTAGAAGAGTCAAATAGACCATAAAGTCTATTATCTTTCCATGTTAAAAGTCCACCAACAATGCTTTAACCTCGTAACATTAATCAATGTGATCCTGTTCACAATCATATGTGAATAACTCATAATCATAATTGTAGTTCTAATTTTCTTCTCATCCAAGATTTAAGATATTTTTCATCACATGTCTTTACTCAAACATCAAAGATCATGGTTATACCAAATCACAGCTCCTGCTCATAATCATATTAATAAGTTCATCTTTGCACTACGGGCCAAAGATATTCATTAATCAGCTTCATCTTTGCACTACATGCCAAAGATATTCAACAATGTGTCATCTTTGCACTACATGCCAAAGATATTCAACAAACAGTCATCTTTTCACTATACGCCAAAGATATTCATCAACAATTCATCTTTGCACTTCACTACAAGCCAAAGATATTCATATCTCAAAGAAATATATAATCATTTCGTAATTTATATAAACAATAATTATAACCATGTCGATCAATTCACCTTTGCACTTAAGCTAAAAATATTCAATTGTAAATTCAATGGTCATGATCATACACCAACAATTCATCTTTGCACCATCGCCAAAGAGAACCCATAGTCACGATCATACCAATAATCTACCCATCTTTACACTTAAGTCAAAGAGAAATTTCATCACCGGATTATAAAATGTTATATATGATAATAAAAACAATACGATCAACAATCGATTTAATTTCAAGAGTAAGATTCATAAATCAATGATTTCATAACACCTTAATCCAAATGTTATAAATCACTTAATAATCTCATAATCTAATATTATTAATACTACCACAATATTTTAATCATTTCTTAAACTTATAAATAATTTATTTTAATTGTTTACACTTTACTAATTAATGCATTTAATCATACTAAAATGCCAAACTCATAAGATTTCATCACCAATAACCAACAACCTCATCATCAAAATCAGATATACCATATATAGGATTCCCAAGCCATAAAATCCTATTTTTCAATTTTGTTACTTCACATAACATATTTAATTTATTTATTCATAACTAGTCCATTTTCATGAAAAATACCAAATCAGTCCCAAAAATATTTCTTTTTTCGGGATTTAGCATAATATAGTCCCATATTGAATATATATTTTCTCTAATTTTTAAAATTCATTTACTATTTTTCACATGGCCAAAATCGCTTTAATATTTAGACATTTATCATAAATTGTACTTTTGTCCAAAAATTCAAAATTTACGTAATATACCGATGTTATATAGATGTACTCCCAATAAAAATTTCACCAATTTTTGAGTTAACCACAAGGAGTTATAAGGGTTTACTTTTAAAAATAGTTTTTCTCATAAAATCCATAACTCCTAATCTATACATCCAAAATCGCCATTTTTGGACACAATCAATAAAACTCATCAAATTATCATTTCAAATTTTTCCGAAATTTTTGAAGGTCATAAAAATTACTTAAACAAAAAAACATAATAACCCTTAAAATCCTTTACCTCAAAAAAAGCAAAGATTTTCGGACCGAACATCTGATGTAAAGTCAAGGAAACTTCAATCAATAGTAACTCTCAAAGTATCTAAATACTTACAAAAAATATGCTCGATAATATAGAGAGAAAGAAAACTTTGTTTCTGTGTGATTTTCAATTCTAACTTAAGCGCCTATTTATAGGAAAATGCTAGAACGCCAAAGGAGACTAAATTAATAAAATATTAATTTATTTTATACGCATGCCATTTTGAAAAAAATGGCAGCCATCACCTTTGAAAATCCAATTCAGCACATGCATTCAATCACCAACCAAAAAGTGGGGCCCGCCTTCTAGAATTTTCCACTAAAAACATTTATAAAAATAATTTCTGAATCAGTCACCTCTTAAAATTCATAACAAATCATACGTTAATTTTTAACGGTTCAAAATTTGTGGACATATACTCAACTCATATATGTATAACATATCCAAAAATCACAACGATCCAACTATTTCGGATTAAAAATTATAACTCATTTAATATATCTCAAGAACATCGATTTTTTGGATTATTAGTCCTTGGACCATCAGCATTCAAAAATTCACCACGATAAATCTACAAAGGATTTTTGGGTGATTCAAATTTCTACATTTAGATTACTTCCAGGGCTTTCTTTTGATATATGGCTCATCTCCTAACTCATTATACACAAAGAGTTATAGATTTTACAAAATCAAGTAATAAACTAATTTTTTAAAAATCCCATATTTTGTTCTTCATTTCGACAAAATACTAATAAAACACTTCAAAGATTAATTCCTTCATTTATAACCACATAAATAAATTCATCATTTATATCCACATCAAATAAATATTTCTTATCAATAATTAATTATTCACAAATCATATAATATTACGTAATCACAACAATGACAACCAGCAGCCTCTGTGAAAGAGGGGCTTTCCGATAAGGATTTCTCCTCATCAAGCGCCGCAATTAGGTGACCAAACCTCTCCTCGATGTAACTTTCTAGACATTGCCAATAATGCTATCTAATAATATTATTCAAATAATATGAATTATTGATCCGAAATGGGAAATATCGCGTGACAATTATCAAACAACAATAATATAAAATATCAACGCAACAATTATTGAATCAATAAAATAAAATATTGAACAAGAATTATCGTGAATAATTATTGAGTAGGCCTTCTTACGTAAGAATCAATAATTCAAAAAATCGCGTGCAATACCGTAAAGTGCTACTATGCAACAACGCCAGATTACTATATTTTAACCACTGTGTATTCCAATGTTAAGTTAATCAGAATAACTACGCCGTTATTTATAAAAACTTAAACTTGTCATTTTCTTCATCCGATAGTTATTCTGCGTTATGGGGCCCTAAATAAAATCAAGCGCCGTTGCATTTAATATTCCCCAACAACAAGAATATTCCACGAATCAACAAATATTTCCCGACAACAATAAGTATTTTATACCACTTGCTTATTTTGAAAAAAAAAAATTCATATATCACCCTTAACTTTACTTTTTATCAATTTAACCATTTACTAAATAGAAAATTGAATACTTTTATTTCATAAAATTCGGGGTCTGCCGTTCAATGCCCGTGGCGGCTTCTTCTTGAGTTCTAGACTACACCAAAATATCATCAATAAACACCACCACAAACTTGTCTAAAAATGGTTTAAACACCCTATTCATTAAATCCATGAACGCTGCAGGGGCGTTTATCAAACCAAAAGACATCACCAAAAACTCGTAATATCCATACCGAGTTCGGAATGTCGTCTTCGGTACATCCTCCTTCCTTACTTTCAGTTGGTGATACCCACTTCTCAAATCTATTTTTGAGAAATATCTAGCACCCTTCAATTGATCAAACAAGTCATCTATTCTCGGCAATGGATACTTATTCTTAATAGTGACTTTGTTTAATTCCCTATAATCAATGCAAAGACGCATTGACCCATCCTTCTTCTTTACGAATAACATCGGTGCTCCCCACGGTGACACACTCGGCTGAATGTATTTCTTGTCCAACAGCTCCTGCAGTTGTACCATCAGTTCCTTCATCTCTACCGAAGCCATTCTGTATGAGGCTTTCGATATCGGTGCGGTTCTTGGCGCTAAGTCGATCACGAACTCAATTTCTCTGTCAGGCGGAATTCCTGGCAAATCCTCCGAAAATATGTCCACAAATTCTCTAGCTACTGGTATTTCTTCTAGTTTCGCACCCTTCCTTTGAGTATCAACTATGTAAGCTATATAACCCACACAGCCTTGACTCAACAACTTCCTGGCCTGCATAATCGTTAGACATCTCATTTGTCTAGGCGATTTGCTACCATTAAAAACTACCTTTGACGGAGTCATAAGGTTTACACATTTCTTTTGGCAGTCAATTATTGCTCCACAATTGAACAACCAATCCATTCCCAAAATAACATCAAACTCTCCAAGCCTAATCGGAATTAAATCTACCATCAAAATATTTCCCTTAATGTTCACCCTACAGTTCTTGTATACGAACCTAACAGGAATTACTTCCTTATTCGCGATTTCTATGCTCAGAGGGAAATTCAATTCTTCACTAGGCAATCCTAATCTCATAGCAAATTCATCAGATATAAATGAGCAAGTAGTACCCGAATCAAATAATACATAAGCATCAATATCATTGATTGGGATAATACCTGACACCACATCCTTTGATTGCACAACATCTTGCATCATGTTCAAGGTTTTGTGGGTTTGGTTGATCTCGTCGGTCGAGAATATTGTGTACCTCCATTGCTACCTCCTTGTTTCCCGTTGCTTCTCCAGCTTTCTTCTTGGGGAACTCACGAGCAAAGTGATCCTTGGACCCGCAAGTATAGCAAACATTCTTCTTGGGTTGATTGTAATTTGGGGCGATATGACCCTCCTGGCTACAGTTAAAGCATACTCGTTTCCCCATTAAACATACACCCTTGTGAAACTTCTCGCATGTAGCACATGCTTCAAACTTCTTATTCTGCAGGCTACCTTGTTGATTCCCAGCACCCACATTTCCATTCCACTTTCTTTTCAAGTTATTATTTCCATTTCCACTACCACCACCTCCATTCTTCACCTCCACTTCATTCTTCTTCTTTTTCTGTTGTTGATTGAACTTGGTTACCGCCTCGCCTCCACCTTCAGCGAGAATGGCCTTTTCCTTTACGGCTACAAAAGTCTTCAACTGGAACAAGGAAACCCTACTAAACAACCAGGGCTTCAGTCCCTATTCAAACCACTTCGCCTTGCGTTCATCTGTGCTGACTTGGTATGGCGTAAACCTCGCCAACTCATTAAATTACGCGGCATACTCCGACACCATCATCGTTCCCTACTTCAGTTCTAAAAAATGTACTTCTAACTGGCTTTTCGAACTCTCTGGGAAATAGGTCTCGAAGAAAATCTCTTTAAACCTTTCCCAAGTCATAATTCTTGGTCCCTCCCGAGTTTTATTGGTCTGCCACCAATAACTAGCCTCTGCTTTTAACATGAATGTTGCAAAAGCAGTCTTCTGGTTATCCTCTACCCTAGCCACATCAAAAACCTTCTCAATTTCCATGATCCAGGTCTGTGTTTCAACTGGATTCATGGATCCACGGAATTCTGGTGGTCCAACCGCCTTGAAGTCCTTAAACGTAGCACCTTGGTTCTGAGGTTGATTCTATGGTTGATTTTGCAGTGCACCTGTCAGTAACATCACTAGCTACTGAACGGAGTTAGCTTCAGCATTATCGTTGTTGGTTCCTTCGGTGGTTCTCTGATAAGGTGGTTGACGTCTGGGAGGCATTTTCTGTTAAAAATACACTCATTAGATTATTACTCAACTCTTTTCAAGTAATTTCTACTTAACTTGCCCCCATAAAAGTAATCACTTCATAACACATAACACTTTGGATAAAAGAAGATAATAACTTTTATTCATACTTAATTCTTTGAAAACATCATATTAATAGCATCACTGCTACTTACATTATTTTCCTGAACTACTAAAGTTTCAGGACATCATCATCATATCCCATAAGTTGCATAACACTTGGGATTTACATAATACTTATCATAACATAAATCATAAATCAAATACATTTCCTACGATGTGCTATTAAGATACTGCAAAGCCTTACGACGCTCTTCTTCCATAATTCGGAACATGGTTCGACGATCTAGTATGTACGAGGGTAGCGTCTCGAACTGAATTGGATAACCCATGACCCGGTCTTGAGCTCGATTGATCGCGATGTTGAACACGTTATCCATCTCTTCCATCTTCCTTCTCTTTGCTTGTGCGTCTCCCTCTGCTATTTCGATTTGTTGATAAGCTTCATTGTACGCGTCTTCGGCTCTTGCCCTTTTTGCAGATTCTTCTCTCAACTTGCTCTTCAACTCTGCATTCTCTGCTCTCATTTGGTTGTTCTCTTCTTCAGTGTGAACTAGCTTCTCTTCAACATTGTTCAGTCATTCTTCTCGATCCTGGATCTCATCGTCCTTCTGTGCCATCAAGGTCTGTTGCTCAGCTACTATCTCTTGCAATTCCTCGACAGTATCTTGAAGTTCCACGTTGCGGTCATGCACCTCATCGTACATACGACCAGCTATCGAGTTAAGTGAAATCCTTTCCTCTTCATCCTCTTCATCAGTCTGTGGCAGCTCCATGGGATCTTCCTCATCTTCTGTCTCTATCTCATCATCCTCATCATGTACTCTCTCATTCTTAACTACCGTGTGACCAGAGGCCATTTCTCATAGCGATAATTATTCCTAAAACTACTCGAATATCTCGAGGCTCCTCCTCCCTAGCTTATTTGGATCCTCCTATATTAGACATCCTATCAACCAAAGTTTAAGTTTTAATTACTAATCATTACTACTTTCGACTCTCACGAGCACATAAGTTATAAACACATAAGCACATAAGTGTTTTATTACTTCTTCCTTAAAACTCGATAAGAGTTTATCATTACTATCTTTTTCAAGGTTACTTCCTAAGGCTTTTCCCCCCACCTAAGGTTCATAACCTAAGGTTTTGATACCAACTTGTGACACCCCAAACCTGTGTACTTCATTCCCACGCTGAGTTTGGTATTCACTTAATCAAAAATTCATATCTAGCTACCCAATCACCATAAAGCGGATAAACAAAAACCTTCCCCATTAAAAAGGTTACATAATAAAATCTCCCAGGTTGTCTAACCTTTAAATACAATCATTCAAATGCGGTAAAAAAATAATTAAACTTCATTACAACCATTCATTTAAAAACTGATAATAAATTATCAAATTACAAGTCTTCAAAACTTGTTCATCTTTCCTTTTCACTTCTTTGGTGCTAGGTACATTGACCTTCTCATCCTTAATCGTAATAGTTATAAGCAAGAGTGAGCAAACAAAGCTCACTTGAAATAATAATGAATGACAAACTTTTACAACAAATGTTAGGTAAGAGACTCAATAGGATTTTAAACAATATGATTTGTCAACATTAAGGAAGTATATAAGCGAGGGTCCTAAGACCACGAACTATGTCCATAGTTATAAGTAATGTTTCAACTTAAACTTTACTTGAAATATAAGACTATAGGGACTCCTCGTACTTAGGGGATCGAGCCTTTCATACAATGTATTGTGCACAAACATTTCAACGCTAAGCGTAAGTTACCCCTAATAATAGGGTTGTTCATCTCAGTATTTGAAGTACAAGTCCGCACCAAAGTGAGTTTGGTTTGGATACATTTCAAAGTAATTTAGAATTCAACAAACATCAACTAAGGATTAGTTGAATAAAACTAATAACATCGTACTATAGAATAATCGTAATTGAATCAACATGGTAAACCAAAATCATGCTTTAGGAATAATCTAATAGCATATACATTGAATAACTATAACATGCCTTGCTTGAACAATATTAAGTCAAGGTTAATTAGAATTGAGTACTAAGCATGCATAGTAGTTTGAACGATAAAATTGTTCGACATTAGTATAAATAGTTATGCATGCTAAACAACAAGTTAAATACAAGAATAACTTGTCAACATCAAACCAAAGTTTAGAAAGCTTGCATCATTTATAAGGTAATCGAATTGAAACAATAAATAGTTCAACAAGATAAAGAATTAGAAAACTTGTCTTGCTCGTAGGCTAAACATGAATCAATTGGATCACAATACCCTATATATATATATATATATATATATATATATATATATATATATATATATATATATATCATCATGACATAGTTAGTCACTACTTACTTTACAATTTAACTAACTACATACATCATATAGGTTTGATTATTTAATCATATAATCAAGTTATAACACAAGTTAATTGTTAATAACATACTTATTCATAGTATAGAAATACTAACAATAACATTTTACAGTCCTATTATCATCACATAACAATTTTTTAACATTTAAGTACAAAAAGTACCTTTGTCAGACCATTCTCGCTAACTTCGTCTTCATGGTGCCACATTTATCTTTTGTGGTGCGGTATACATGAGATGAAGATAGTACACATGAGAATAAAACTAAAAAGGCATTTGCTAAGACATAAGCGCCGTATTGTTACGAGATTAATATCTTTATAAGTAGTGAAATGGTCTTTAAAGAAAGCTAGATTCAATTGATGCACTTCGACAAAGATAAGAAAAAACCAATTTTGGCCTAAAAGTTCCTTTCTAACAGCCTAATTCACATGCAAATCATACAAAGACTTCATGTAAATCTAACTCAAGAATTCTTAACACGTTTCTATCCATACAACAACATAAACAACAAGTTTAAAACATCCAATTTCACTATTTTTGATAAAATTCACTTTTGATGTTTTTGATGAAAATCAATCTTTGTGATTTTGTTTTCAACCAAAAGCAGTTAATTTAAAGTATTTTATCAAAGTATATACATACTCTAACAAATTGAATAGCCAATTTATCAATAAAACAACTAAACAACCCATAATTTCTATTTTAACTAAACAATATATAATCACAAAAACTCTCTGTAAAAATACTTTTCTTCACAAAGATATACATAATATAAATTCATGGACTATTCTCAATCATAGCTTAAGAAAATAGTTTAACTCACTAGATTATCATATAAAATCACATACATAACAACTAATTTACCCTTACACAAGGATTCTACAGAGAATTTGGGAAGAGAGAAACTAAATTTTTTAAAACTAAAAGAATAGGTTAATACCTTGAAGAAGATGATGATGGCTATATCTTTAATTCTCAAGCTTCTTACTCCAATCTCCTAGCCTTTCTTCATTTCTTCTTTTCTTCTTTTCTTCTTCTTCTTCCTCTGAGTTTTTCTCTTTTCTTCCTAACTCTAACTATGTACTAACAATCTAACCTATATAGGATATAATATATATTAATTATATAATATAACTCTAATTTAACTGACATCAGTTATTTTATTTTGAAAACCAAAAGCCATGAGGCTTGTTTCGCTAACCACTAACAAAAATAATTAATTAATCCTTACGCCTTGTTTGGTAAAACACAATTAGATTAAAGACTTAATAGGCATTAGGCCTTGTTTGGCAAAACTGAATTAAAAATCTTTTAAGTTATTTTAATAACTCCTTTATAAAAGGTTATTTGTCACACATTTACTAAATTAAATTAATCTTAATAACAATTTATTAAATTACTACATCACATAAATCAATACCACAAAATTATAATTTTCTATATAATTATAACTTTATTTAATCAACTAACACATCCTTTTTAATTACAAATTCCAATAAAAAGAATAGTAATTCAATTAATCAAAACTCTCTAACTTAATAATTAAATTAAATTAGCATAAAATAATTAATTTCCTTAATTATTTATTTAACAAATAGCTAACCAAATTGAATCAAATTTGAATAATTATTTATTTAACAATAAACACATCCATTAAATACTTAAATAATTCAATAAATATTTAATAAAACAATTAAAAATTCTGGAATGTTACACTTCTGCTGATTGAATCTTCTTGACTGAAATCTTTTGCTTCAACATTCCTTAGTGTGGCCAGATGGACCAAGTACCTGCAGGTTATAGATTTCTATTTTTGGTACCCATGGTTAGATGGGTCCTGCTAGGTTAGTTTTCTAAACCCTTGTTCCTCATATATTTGGATAATCATCATATTGATCACCACCAGTCATATTCAAGCATGTAACTAATTTACATAATACATTTTGAGATGCATGATGGTGAGTGTGTGTAAGATCTACTATTAAAATAAAACACTCTTTTTCTTTCATGGTTTCATCATTTGCTAGGTTATGTTCACAGGGTGAGAATCAACTTTACGATTTATTAGTATCTTGTTGATTCATGGAGGTGATCAGTTTCTATGAATCTTCAAGATACTCTTGTAGAATTGATCATACTCTATGTGTTATTAACCACTTAGACCATAGGTTGTACATACATATTAACTCATCAACAAAGATTACTTCATATAAAAATTAATTTAACTTATGATGCTCTTATGACCCATTTCAGATTTCTTTCACGATGTCATTTTCAACCTAAAACTTGGATGGAGAGAAAGTTTATAGGCATTTAAGTTTTAACCCTCAGTGTACTTTCTCTCTTCGCCTTTTTAGGTCGATTATGATTCCCTGAAAGAATACTGTTATAGTTCAAAAGGGGGTGCAATTATGATGTACATATTTGTATTAGTCAGGAACCGTACCTTTTCTTTATCGGGTTTCTTAATGATCATTTATCTTAGATATACTGAGTTTAGGCATTGATGTGCATAGTTTCTCATTTGCTCCTGACAGCTAGTTGCTCTAGTTGACTTTTAATCAATCAGTCGTGTTCTTGAAGATGCAAGATGTTTGAGAAGTTCTTCTTTCTTCTCCGGATAATCATTTCTTAGCATGTGTGGCCTTATCATCTTTTCAGGCTGGTGGATGTTTGACTCTTTTCTATTGATGTCTTCTAAGCTTTCTAGCCTGGTCTTCATACTACAAGATTGACCGTGAGCAAGGATTGGTCTTGTTGATATGGCAATCAAGAACATGGACCAATCTGAGCAGCTTCAGGTGTATTTACACATTTACCTGTACACAATATTTCCAACGTGTGAGCTCATCTGCATATAACAAGTGACTTACTACTAAACCAAGTTTAGAATAATGTTTGTGCCTAGGATCAAACTCAAAGCGATTAGCTTTTGAATATAGCATGAGAACCCGCTCTGATACAAATTGTTAGTTTCCAGTTGGCACAATATATATCTAGAAGGGGGGTTGAATAGATCATTTTTCGTTTCAAATATTTTCTCGTTTATTTTGTCTCGCTCATGAATTAGCATATGACAAACATAAGAATCTTTCAAGCACAGCGGAATAAGTAAAAGATCTCATTCATTGATATATTCATAATCAGACATACATTGTTCGTAGAGTTAATTCAGTAGTAAGCAGTTAAAACATACATGGTAGTTATAGCAGTTAATATACATAATGTAAATGACATAAAGTAAAAGACACAAAGGGTTTTAAGTGGTTCAAAGACTCAAGCTCCTAATCCACTCTTCTACTTTCAACTAGCAGGATTTCCACTAAGGAAGGGCAGTACCTTGAATCACTAAGATTCCTTCAAGACCAGCAGCCTTGGGACTTTAGTTCACTAAGAACTCTTCAAGGCCAGCAGCCTTGGAACTTCTTTAGTTCCCTAGGAACTCTTCAAGCCCAGCAGGCTTGGAACTTCATTTAGACCCATTGGACAAGGACCCCTCAGGCCCTGGCTTCTTGTTGTAGTTGTTGTTGTTGTTGTTGGTGCTGAGCTGCTAAGATATCTTTAAGCTTGAACATCTTATGTACTTAGCATCTTGGTATGGTCCTCTTTATAATCTGCCTCTAGTCTGGACCACATCTTCTCTAGTGCAGCTAATCTTCACTCTTTTCTGCTCATCTTCTTCTGGTGTCAGCTGTGCACCATCACCATCTGGAGTTGCTAAGTCTTTGAGCTTTTGGTGGTCTTTGTTTGGCACTTAGCAATCCCTGAACCCTTCTTGAATGTTTTGCAGACATGATTCTGCTTCTGTTCTTTTTCAGCTTTTGGTTCATTGTGATCTGTAGAGTGGCTCTCTTGAACTTTTTTGTATTCTACCACTTTTCTGAATGCTATCTTCTTGGCCTTCTCGGCTCTCAGCTTGGCTGCCATCTTCAGTGGCATTCTCATCTTTATTGAGTAAATCTCTAATTTGTTTAAGTCCTTCTTCAAAGCTACTTCACTTCCACCTATGTAGTCTCACTGTCACTGAGATTTGTTCTATTAATCTCTGGTGGAACTCGTAGAGTCAACAGTAGCATTTCAACAACTCAATGATTCTATAACTTAACAATCATCAGTAACTCTTGATCTTTGAAGCTCTGTTGATTTATACTACTTCCCAATCTTCCCGTTGGAAAGTAGCCGTTAAAATCTTTTTGAATTGCCTCGTAGATCTCGAGTTATTTGGTGTAGATTGCAGACGTGACATGACATGACTTTCTGACACTGCAGTCTACTGTTTCACCTACCCCATCAGAGATGTTACTTTTATATCTTGGGTAGGTAGTCAACTTTATTACCTTCTTCTGATTTCTCAAACAGATGTTGTCCTTTTGCATCGATGCTCTTAATAAGCTCTTGTCTGAATACCAACCTTCAGATTGAACCTTTGTCAATGCTTTAATCTTCGGATGACCAAACTCTACGATTCTGATGCTTTCTTTCTTGGACCTAATTGTAGTGTCTTGTTGACTTGCTCATTTGATATGTAGAGACAACACTACGATCTTTGAAGAATGTTCATTGGATCTTCAATATAGGACACTTCTTCCTTCTCTTGTGCAGTGCCTTAACACTTCCGTTTGTCTCGACTGTTCTCAGATACTGATGGCTTGACTCTTTACTCTGGCCCGTTTTGAGTAACAAGACACTTCAGATTTGTGTCTTGTCCAGGTCGCTTTCTCCTTGTGATCTCCCGTTCACTTATCATCAATGGACTGACCCAATGCTTAATCACTTTAGCCTTGTTCTTCATAGGCTAACCAGTAACTCTGTGTACACTCCATCAGTTCTTTCTTTGTTTGGCAAAAACTATGATCCAGGTGCTTCCAGGATCGATGTCTTCTATTTACTTGACAGCTACTGCACTAGCTGACTTTCCTTAGTCAGTTATTGAAGTCTTCTTATGATCAACTTATGGAAGAATTCATCTCGAATGGCTTCACAACTCAATCTGTATGCTGATTGAGTTGATGCTTAGATCTTCTGTTAGCTTGCATGCCATTCATTGAGTGCTCTGGTTTCCTTTAGGTGGGATGTATCTTTGTAGTACCAACCAGAGGCTTCATCCCTTTGGATATTCTGGGAGTGCTCATTTGTTGAGAATCGTATTAGCTCTACAATTTTTCTTTGGCGTTGTAAGCACATTTGTTGAAGTCTCAGTTCTACACTCTACGAATCAGCTTCGGCTGTGCAGACACTACGACTC
The DNA here is from genome assembly GCA_020205605.1 of Panax ginseng. Classification (NCBI taxonomy): domain Eukaryota; kingdom Viridiplantae; phylum Streptophyta; class Magnoliopsida; order Apiales; family Araliaceae; genus Panax; species Panax ginseng. Next base: position 107,201,301 of record CM035131.1, on the reverse strand, counting down.
TGAGATCAGATCTAGACACTCTACGATTTCTGTCGTTGTGCTTGTTATCTTCATCTGATCTTTCTTGACTATGATCTCTACCTTTGATACGATCAGTAGACTCTACGACTCTAGGTGTAGTCTACGATTCTTGACTTGGCTTCGTTATCAGTAGACTCTATGACTCAGAGTGTAGTCTACGATTCTTGACTTAACCCGGCGAGATGCTCGGTCGGCTCGTAGGTAAAGCCATCTCTCACGATTACGAAAATGACTTCCTCAGTAGACTACGGCTCCAAGGAAGTGATACTCGACACACTATGATCCTTCCTCGTCTCTCCTAGCAGTCTACGAACTCCGAGATCTACTATCTTGCAGACTACGATTCTGCCTTGATAGCTCTCGAGTTTTCCTTGACTCTCCTGGCAGACTATGAATTCTGGTGCAGTGGTCGACGATCAGACAAGCCTATCTATTACATCATAAGATCAACCTAACATGCTTGATCTTTCTATATTTATAGTCCTTATACATCATTTCTTTTTAAGGACTTTACAAAGCTGTTTAGCTTATGTAGGATCATCCTAACATATTTGATCAATTCATTCTAAGTCCTTGTACATATGTTTCTATAATCTATCAGAGGACTTTACAGCTTTTCTTAATACAAGCATACTTGCATATTCATTCATATATATATCATAATCAAATCATATGTAAATAGGAATATCATTCAAATGCATATTCCTAACAAAAACTAATAATCATGAGCATGGCATCGCCTATATTTCGACCTTGTAAGTATGTGTAGAAATATGCACAAATGAATATGACATATGATTAGAAGATTCCTTGCATGATTAGGTTGGCATGACATGTATTTGAAGAAAAGAAAACTTAGACATTTTGAAACCAATATTCATGAGCATTGTATTGTCTAACCTATGAACTTGTAGTATGGCATGCTAGTATTATTTATGTCTTTAAACATGACCTATAAGTACACTTATCTAGTTTGACAATAGAAGTCATTAAAGCATGTTTTGAAAGTAAACTTTTCAAGTGATACACTATGTTAGTCATATATAGATAAGATATATACATATGAGCATGCTACTAGAGGCTTGTTAGTACCAATATAAGGTTTAAAAGATAATAAACATTGAAACTTTGTTAAAAGAAGTTGTTAAGCCTTATTGATTGAGATAAATCATTATGGAGCTAAGTAGTTTGAATATGAACTCTGAAAATCGTAGAGTGTAGATAGTAGAGTGAAAATCGTAGAGTGAACATAGAGTGCAGTGAAAATCGTAGAGTGATCTCTGAAAATCGTAGAGTGCATTGAAAATCGTAGAGTGAACTCTAAAAATCGTAGAGTGCAGATAGTAGAGTGAAAATCGTAGAGTGAACACTGAAAATCATAGAGTGCAGTAAAAATCGTAGAGTGATCTCTGAAAATCATAGAGTGCATTGAAAATCGGAGAGCGAACTCTAAAAATCGTAGAGTAAACTCTGAAAATCGTAGAGTGCAGATAGTAGAGTGAAAATCGTAGAGTGAACTCTGAAAAGCGTAGAGTTCAGTGAAAATCATAGAGTGAACTCTGAGAATCGTAGAGTGCAGATAGTAGAGTGAAAATCGTAGAGTGAACTCTAAAAATTATAGAGTAAATTTATATTACAAGTACTATACGTTGCTAATAGTTGATGTGCATGATTATATAATTGTGTAGGGCACGTGAAGTGCAGATAGCTATAAGCTGTTAATCTATTATTGGTAAACAACGATCGAGGCAAGTCTTTCAGTTCCTATTTGTTATATGAATTCGATAACTGTTAGTTGAGCTATATTATGCTATGCAAATGTTGGTATATATGAAATGCGTATGAGATATGTATGAAATGTGAAAGTTGATCTTTGATGATATACTTGTGATATAAACCTCTATGCCTGTTATGTGAGAAGTAACATACGTAGTAAATATTAATCAATTGTAATGCATAAACTGAATATGTTGTTATATGCTATGTGCTGCATGAAAACTGTTAGAATTGTTGGGTTGTCGAGCTCACCCTTGCAAATAACCATTTTTGCATGTTAAGGATACACGGTAAAGGTTACGTGCTACTTGATTGATAAAGTTCAATGGTATCGAAGGAGATTGATTTATTAGTTAACTAGATGCACTTGAACCATGTTTAGGTTCTAATAGATGTACATGATAGTAGTTTACTATGTGTAATACATGCTAAATTATAAAAGTTGTACTAGGCAGTACATAGTGAAATTCGAATTGGGATGTAAATATTTTACGGTAATTCGAATATAATGAATCATAGCATGATTTGATTCAGGGAATTGTAATTGATTCAGGTTAAGAAATCAATAAAAGATTAATTCTCAAAGGAGATTGAAAAAGTTTAAATTATTCCGCATATTTATATAACATCATATTTGATGTAAGACAGGAATGGTAAATGACCAATATTTGAAACTTATAATAGTTTGGGGTCATTATATATAGATCCTAGATATGGAAAGAATTTATATTCTAAATTATAATAAGCAAGGTTATATTCATTTAAGTTATGAATAAAAGATATAATAGTTTGACGATAGTAGTATCGTGGTGGACCAGATTCGAGGTTCGAAGGGACCTGGATTTGGGGGCGTCACAGCACTAATAGTGGTAAGCTAGCTATTAGTGGTCCAGCTCAGATGGGTAGGGCGATGGCCCGCACCTTTAACATGATGGTCTAAGATGCAGTTGCATCAGGGGATGTAGTTGTAGTTATTATCCCGATCAACGATATAAATGCTTATGTGTTGTTTGATTCGGGTGCTACTTGTTCTTTTATAACATGTGATTTTGCTAGATGATTATGATTACTTCCCGAAAGGTTTCCGATACCTTTGAATATCAAGGTAGAAAACGAAGAAATAATTCATGTTGAAAACATTCATAGGGGTTGTTGTGTAGTAATACGAGGTTATAAATTATCGGTAGATTTGATACCGATAAAGTTTGGAGAATTCGATGTAATTCTCAGGATAGATTGGTTGTTTAACCATGGTGAAATTATAGATTGCCAAAAGAAGTTTGTAAACATTAGAACGTTGACACAGCCTCATGTAGTGTTTTATGGTAATAAATCGTTGGGACGTTTGTGTTGTCTTACTATGACACAAACTAGGAAATTGTTAAGGAAGCGATGTGTAGGTTATTTGTGTCATGTCGTTGATACCCAAAGAGTGGGAGCAACAATGGAACAAATACATATAGTTAAAGAATTTATGGATGTATTTCCAAGAGAATTACCAGGTCTTCTGCTAGATAGGGAGATCAAATTCATAATATATATTGTGCCAGGAACGGTACCAATTTCAAGGGCACCATATCGTATGGCACTGGTAGAATTACAAGAATTTTTTGATAGAAAATACATTCAACCGAGTGTTTCACCGTGGGGAGCACCGGTATTATTTTTGAAAAAGAAGGACGGATTGTTAAGACTTTGTATCGACTACCGAGAGTTGAACAAGTTAACGATAAAGAATAAATACCCATTGCCCAGGATCGATGATCTTTTTGATCAGTTGAAAGGGGTAAAGTATTTTTCTAAGATAGATTTCTTGACGAGGGTATAAATCGGTTAAAGGTTAGGAAGGAGGATGTACCTAAGACAGCATTCAGATCTCATTACGGCCATTACGAGTTTTTAGTGATGTCATTTGGGTTAACGAATGCACCAGCTGCATTTATGGATATGATGAACAGAGTGTTCAAACAATATTTAGACAAGTTCATCGTAGTGTTTATTGATAATATTCTAGTCTATTCTAAGATGCCAGAAGATCACGTTGAACACCTAAGAATAGTGTTAGACACACTAAGGAAGGAGAAGTTATATGCGAAATTCACTAAGTGTGAATTTTGGCTAGAAATGGTACAATTTTTAGGACACGTTATTGATGGGGATGGGATTTCGGTAGATCCAGCGAAGGTGGAAGCAGTGATGAATTGGGAACAACCGAAAACGCTGACTGAGGTATGGAGTTTCCTCTGGTTAGCGGGATACTATCAAAGATTCATCCAAGATTTTTCTAAGATAGCTACTCCGTTGACTAACTTGACAAGGAAGACAGTGAAGTATGTATGGAGTGAGAAGTGTGAAGACAGTTTTCAAGAGCTGAAGAAAAGGTTGAGTAAAACACCTGTATTGTCATTACCCGATGATACAGGAAATTTCGTAGTTTATAGCGATGCTTCGCATAAAGGACTTAGTTGTGTGCTCATGCAACATGGAAAGGTCATTGCGTATGCATCACAGTAGTTAAAGGATTATGAGAAAGTTTACCCTACTCATGATCTGGAATTGGTCGCGGTAGTGTTTGCCTTAAAGATATGGAGACATTATCTTTACGGAGAAAAATTTGAGATATACACAGACCATAAGAGTCTAAAATATATCTTCACACAAAAGGATTTAAATATGAGACAAAGGAGATGGCTGGAATTGATAAAGGATTATGACTGTGATATCCTGTATCACCCCGGAAAAGCCAATGTAGTGGCCGACACCTTAAGTAATAAGGGTCGGGAAAAGTTATCTATGTTAATGGCTCAAACTGAGTTAATAACAGAGATGGCTAGAATGGATTTAGAGGTGAAGTTACCGAGCAAATTGGGATAGAGATTGTTTACAACGGAGATTCGATCTACTATTGTAAAAAGAGTCGAGGAGGTACAGCTCAGAACTGATGAGTGTGACCAAATGAAGAAGCGGTTAGAAAATGAAAAAAGATATAAAGTATAGTCTTGATAACGAGGGGTATTAAGATTTGAATGAAGAATTTGAGTTCCGAATGAGATGGAATTAAAGGAGGAAGTGTTACAAGAGGCTCATAGTTTGAGGTACTCGATTCATCCTGGTAGTACTAAGATGTATCAAGACCTTCGACAGTGTTTTTTGTGGCAGAACATGAAGAGGGAGATAACAGAATATGTGAGTAGGTGCTTAACTTGTCAAAAAGTTAAGGCCGAACATCAATGACCAAGTGGCTTGTTACAGTCATTGGAGATTCCGGAGTGGAAGTGGGAGCATATCACGATAGACTTTATGGTGGGACTTCTGATTACACAGAAAGGGTACGACGCTATTTGGGTAATAGTGGACCGATTGACGAAGTCGGCTCACTTTTTACCAATAAGGGTCAAGTATAACTTAGATCAGTTAGCTAAACTTTTTGTTAAGGAAATTATTTCCAGACATGGAGTACCAGTTTCGATAGTGTTAGATCGTGACCCACGATTCACATCAAACTTTTGGAGAAGTCTACAAGAGCATTTGGGAACGCAGATGAAGTTAAGTACATCGTATTTTCCACAAATCGATGGACAGAGGGAAAGGACAATTCAGACGCTAGAAGATATGTTGAGATCTTGCGTCATGGATTTTAAGGGTAGTTGGGATGATCATCTACCATTAGTAGAGTTTGCATATAACAACAGTTATCATGCTAGCATAGGCATACCGCCTTACGAAGCTTTGTACGGAAGGAAGTGCAGAACACCATAGTATTAAGACAAAGTGGGAGAACGCCGAATGCTAGGACCTAAATTGGTGCAGCAAACAGCGGATATAGTCAAGCTGATATGAATGCGTCTGGTAGCAGCTTAAGATAGACAGAAGATGTTTGTGGATTTGCATCAAGTAAACCGAGAGTTTGAAGTAGGCTCGTATGTATTTCTAAAGGTATCTCCCTAGAAAGGAAAAATACGCTTTGGAAAGAAGGGAAAGTTAAGTCCAAGGTTTATAGGACCTTTTGAGGTATTTAAAAGGGTAGGAGAGGTAGCTTACATTACCTCCAGATTTAGAACTAATACATAATGTATTTCATGTATCTGTGTTACGTTCTTATAAGCCAGATTATAAGCACGTAATAGAGTATGAGCCTATTCATATTGAGAAGGACTTAACGTATAAAGAGATGCCAATTAAAATCATCGATAAAAAAGAGCAAGTTCTGAGGAACAAAGTAATACCTTCAGTAAAAAAGTTATGGAAGAACCACGATGCCGAAGAAGCAACGTGGGAAAGAAAAGATGAGAAAGATTTATCTTTAGTTGTTTGTTTAATATTTTAAGCGAGATTCTGGGGACAGAATCCTTATAAAGAGGAGTGAATGTTATGACCGAGAAAATCAGATTATTTATAAAATAATTTTATTTGATTAAATAATGAATAAAATTATATTATAATGAGTAAGCAAGATGAATGTTATTCTATAACCTAAACATGTTGGAATATCGTAGTATTTTAGCTACATGGTAGAATTAAAGTGTTTGAATTTCCAAGACGAAAATAAAAGTTTTTTGAGAAATTTTTTGTAAAACACTATTCATCAATATCTGCTTGGGAATTATTTTTGAACTTCTGAGAAAGAAGTAACAATAGAATAATAAGGAATGATTCATTATGTAATAATAATTCAATTATGACAAACGTAGTTTTTCGCTTGGGTACTAAGATCAAGAATGTTAGGGAAAGTGGAGAGTTAATGAATAAACGATCGTATGATACGTAAGTATTGTATGAGGTAATGAATACAAGTATGATACGAGGTATTATACGAGTATGTATGAATGATGGTATATCGTATATGATGAATGAGTATAGAAATTAGCGTACGAGAAGAATACATAGACTTAACGTTAAAAAGGCTTAAAGCTAATTGTATTTGATTTGTAGGATTTGTGTAAGAATTGTACATGCCCAAATGTTAAGCTAAAGTTATTAAAACCTATGCCCAAACCAAGAATCGGATCCGTGGATCAAACCGATGGGTAAATGGGTAAGAAAAACCCATGAGACAACCCATGTGGGCCCCATGGATCACATAGCAACCTTCTTAGTGACCAAGTAAAGTGATTTACGTGGTGACCAAGTTTGGAATAGTAAGGAGGTGGAGTTGTGGAGGTGGATGGCTTTTGTCCAATATACCCTAACCTTGAATTTCCTATAAATAGAAGAAGGTTGCTAGATTATTTTGCTTGTTCAAATTCACGAACATCTAAAGCTTATATTGAGAGAGAAAAGTAAGAGCTAGTTTTGCTAAAATAAGAAAAAAGAAGAAGAACCAAGTTTAGAACTTCAAAGGTAATGATCCCTAACCATTAATTTCCATCTCTTCATCATAGTTTTGATAGAGAAGTGAGTATTGGTGGTGCATGCTTCATAAGCTGTATAAGGATGGTTAGTAATGGAAGTGAACCTTAATGAATCATGTGTAAGAAAAATCATAAGTATAAAAGTTATGAACTAATGAAAATATTGAAGAATTATAATGTTGTTGTTGATGGACAAGTTTAAAACAATCATTTCTAGGCTTAGATAATATATGTTGTGTTAATGGAATGAATCCATTTGGAACGGTGTAAAAATCTCACGTAACGAAGTTATGGCGAAATTTACGAGAATAGACGATAATCGTCGAAATCGTTAAATTCTCGGAATGAAAGTCAAAAGTTAACATTGAATTTGAAAACATTGGTTTTCGATGGAGAATAGTCTAAGTTTGCATTTTAGAGTTGCGGACTCAAAAAATATCAAATTCTAACTTAGAACGAAGAAACGAGCTATGAATATTCACGAACGTTTATCATTTTCGTAATAATGGACTTAAATGGTGAATTCCTTGTTAACGGATTCAAAAATGTAAAATTCTTATATGAACACTTAGTTCATGTGATTTGTGAACTAACTGCTTTTGAACGAGCCAATTTGAACTTAAAATGAATAATTTATGAGTCCAGGAAGTTCATTAAGAAATCTGTCAAAGTTATCTCGAGCCGCGAAATTAGGTCTTTGTAACGCTGCAGTCCAAGGCTTTAAAGCTGATCATGCTTGACACCAAGCCAAGCCCAAAAGCTACTGGATATTGGCGCCGCATTGCAACCATTTGTACTAAGAGTGGCATCGCAGCACCAGGTCTGGGCAAAAGCTACTGGAGACTCACACTGCAAATATGAGTCCTATAGATGGAAAAGTGGCGATCGTAAGCGCCAAAGACTAGGTAAAAGCACTATAAAGAAGGTTTATGAATATAAAAAGAATGACAATTAATTAATGGTGAATTATAACATTAATAAACTTGAAGTAGCATCCTCAATGATGACTATAACGTTGAGAATTACAACTAAAGGTTAAAGAATGATTACTTGAACATAATGGTGAAACAATGCAATAAACATAACCAATGTTAAACAAATCTAATGAACGATTAGGTTGAGAAGAAGGGTAAGATAAGTTAGGGACCATACATGTTTGATTATGACCTAATATGGTATGTTACATGATTATGCATTTTAGAATCCTTAAAGACTCAAAAGGAAACGTATTTAATCTGAAGAAGACGCTAAAGGCAAGTGTTCTAACTCTTGTCTATGTTTATTCTGGACAAGCTTTGTGATTCATGTCTCTTACGCATGAGTTCATGTATAATAAGGTCGAAGCCAATTCCTTTGGCTAGGCTTAATATGTTTTGATGGATTACTTTATAATCTATAGAATTGTTATCAATGTTGCTATCTTTTGCCAAACTATTTTGGTATGGATTTCAAAGAAAGACTGAGTATGAATAAACAAACGTTTTGTTGTCAAACGACAGGCACGTGAGGTTGCCAAAACTTAAATGTAAATATATTTAAAAAATAAATGTTGTACAACATAGAGTACTATAGGCTGATCACCTAAATGTGCTCGTAAGATATACTGGACTTACGGACTTAGTGTCGGGTTGTCCTTTTCAAAGAAAGAACAAAATGCTCAAAGTCTTGGACCCCAAAATTAATGTTTAATGAACGTGGTTCATTGTGAAATGTTTTAAAGGAAAAGAAGTGCTATTTTGATTTATCTATAGTACTTCATAACTATTGCTTCAGTTATAAAAGATACACATATACTATGATTCAAGCCTATTATTTAAATGAAATTGTCATACTTGCTGAGCTAGTTATGCTCACTATTGCTTGAACCATATGAATGCAGCTAAGATTGAATGACCTGAAGGATCGAATAAAGATAAAGGAAAGGCTAAGGCAGACCAATGAGTTATTTATGTAATAGTATAGGATTATTGTTATAAGTATTTGATATTATGACAAAAAACATATGTAATGGTTATCAAGAATCTGGGAAAGGGAATATTGTTTTAGAATATAAATAAGACATATTCACTCTTTTGAATTATTTCTATTGAATGTATGTGTGAATGGTAGTACCGTGTAGCACCATCTGTCGGGTTCGAAGATAACCTAAATTGGGGGCGTCACACTAGTACTTTCCCAAAAGTATTCGTCACATGAAGGAGGTGGAGTTCATCAAGCTAGAGCAAAATAATATGACCGTCTCGCAGTACGATGTTAAGTTTGCGGAGTTATCCCGAATTGCATCCCATTTGGTAGATAATGAGGAGCGTATGACGCGGATGTTTCTAAGAGGTTAGAAACCCAAAATACGTCAATACTTCATTTCTCACAAACTGTGTTTGTATTAAGATGTTGTGAATAGGGCTCAGTTATTGGAGCATGATAATGAGTCAACCTAACCAAGAGAGAGCAGCTGGCAAAACGATTATACCAGTGGTAGCAATCATCGAAGCGGTGACAACAAACGTGGAGGGAATCAACATGCCAAAAATGGTAACCACTTTGGTGGTAATCATGGCCAAGACAATAAGAGTATAAATTTCAAGAAGAGGAGATTCAATAATGATGGAAAGACGTCAATAGTAAGCGTTGTTAAGGAGGGAGAAGGACCACCGATCATATGCTACAAATGCGGAGGGGAGGGACACATTAGTCCAAACTGTACGCAGTAGTCCAAAGTGTGTTATAATTGCGGAAGAGAAGGTCAACTAGCTCAATTTTGTCATGCATTAAAGCCAATTCCAGCTGGGATAGAGGCACCAAAGGTCGTCCCAGAGAAGTTAAAGTCGATAGTCCAAGGGAGAGCGTTTGTTGTTGTAACGCCCTGAAATTCGGTCTATTTTCACATCCAGATTCCGTACGTCACGATCCCATCTTCTTCTAAACATGCATCATTATATACTGAAATATAACAATATACATTCTAAATTCCCAGGTTCTAAAGCCTTATAACTCCTTTCATTACAAATAACGATAATTACATTATCCTTTACATCTTACATGAGTGACTTTCATCCGCCACTAAGGATACATAACAATTCATTAAACTAATCTAAAGTTCATTTAACTTATTTTATATTACAAGTCTTCGCTCGATCTTCTCGCTCATCCATATTTTGAATGGCACTTCATCTGGGTACCGTCAGCTTGATCTTTACGGGATCCTTAAGTTCTTCTAACATCGTACGCTGAAAATATTTTTCATTTAAAGCAAGTGTGAGCATTCAATTGCTCAGTAAGTCATAGCAGTTGAACAAACAACTTCAAGAGTTTAAACGTTCCTTTAGAACTTTGATAACCGAACAAAGGTTATGAAACAGCTTGAATAATAGGAATAATCTCGATTCCTATCATTTTAAAATAATATTCACTTTCATTTTAAAATACTTTCAGTCTTCTACCTTTTTCATACACATTTTGTCTGGCTAGAATCATTAGCACAGACTTAATAATAACGAATCATGTATAAACAGAGCATTATCTTATTGAACAGTTAAATCACAGAACAGTTCATCTCATAGAAACACCAAAGTGTTCACATTATGGCACAAGGCCTCATATGTTCTACCACCTTGCACAAATATCGCACATTAACACACAGATAGAACTTCTCAAGTTCAACATCGAGAAGTTTAAGAAACTAACATTCATTTAAAATATGAATGAAGTTAGGAAACTTGCCTTACGTGACATTTATGATACACATCATTAAGCCGCTCATTCCGGTTCTATGTAGACATAAAAAAACAACACATACACTAATTAGTCATGTATATTGACTTATGCATTAGTTTGCTTAACTTTACTTCTTAGGGTTCGCGTTCTTGCAACCTAAGTTTACGCGACCACTTTCATTATCGTTCTACGGCTTCATGATATACGGAGATGTCTTACTTATACGTTCATCATCTTTGATGTTTTACATTCTTATCTTCTTCTTATAACTTTCAGGACTCAAAGACATCGACTTCTCCGCTAGTAGTCAGCATATGTTACTCTGAGTGGTTTTCCACAAACAACCAATAAACAAGTTCGCGTCTCGTCTCGCCTACACCGCCATCATCAAAGGAGTTAGATCGGTTGCGCGATTTCATTATATACCTTCGCTCTCTGAAGGAATTGTTTATCCCAGCTCCCATATGTCAACCATCAAAGATTACGATTGTACCACAACCTAAACTTATCGTAACTTATCTTAACCATTAACTATAATGTTCGTTAAGTTAATTTCTTATTCCTTACGGATTTTTGGCAACTAAATGCCATACCTCAGGATTCATTCTTATACGACTCACCTTCAGCTTTCATTAATCTTATTACCAGTCATTACGGCTTTCTTAATACCATTCATATCTTAATCATTACTTTCGTTATCCATTACTTGAACCCTATGTTCATTAGTCATTCTTAATGTCCAAGTCATACCGTTCGTTGTATGTTAAGACCGCTCGTTTATCGCAACAATGTTGCATACACAGTGTCTATACGCTTCACACTTATCTCTCATTATCATGATATAGCATTAAAATGTTATTCATTACCCTCGTCGCTCAACGTCTAAGGAATCACAACCATAACAATTCTCCATGTTTGTTCACCAGTACAAAGTACTAAATAAACAACACTTAAATTACAACATTTTTCATTTTTTATAAAAATATTGTGGTATTTTTTTTACGGGCATTTTTTTGGTTTTAACTAAAAAACGTTATCTATCAAGAAAAACACGGAGCTAAAAAACAGACAGTTAAATGAAAACTTAAAATTAAATTCGCTCTCTTTCGCATTTCTTACCTAGTGTCTTCGTCTCTCATGTCTTTGTTTAGCCTCTTTTCGTTCCATTTGGAAAACAAAAGCTAGGGTTTGCCTAGATTTTCTGTAACTCTCAAATCTCTAGATCCATGGCAAAGACAAGCGGAGGGCACACTTTAACATCGATCGATAATCGGTTCAACGAAGCACATAATATTGGGATTTTTCCGCCGAATAAGGAGAAATGGTGAGGAACGCTCAACTATTTTCTATGAGATTTGGAGCTCTTCCAGCAAATTATCAGATCTAGCCCGCATAATTTTCTATATTTTTATTTAAGTTAAAGATACTGTACGAACTTTGTTTGAGATTTCTAAAATGAATGATTTGTTTAGTGCCTTTGTGAAGATCAGAGCTAGAAGAAATTAGCGGTGATTTGTGCTGAGATCAGTGTGGCTAGGGCTTTAAGGTGGTGAAATGGAAGGACGAATGAAAAAGTACCGGCAAGGGAGCCCGGAGAGAGCCAAAGTGTGGACAGAGAAGTCGCTGAAGTATCAACAGCAGCAGCCGAGCCGTAAAGTTGCCGCAGTATACTATCACTGTAGAAATCGACAGCTCGAACATCCTCATTTTATTGAAGTTTCTCTCACTTCTCCTGATGGCCTCTACTTAAGAGGTACATTCAACCTATATTTCTCTATATACAAATAAATGCATATATTTTTGCAAAATAGTACTATTTCCAGAGCCATTTGTATTATTATCGGAGGGATATTTGTTAGCAAGTACTTCTTCATGATATTTTGTTGCGTGTAAAAATTACTCAGACTTGTACTTGTTGGTTAACAATTTCTGTGTTGTGTAGATGTGATTGATAGCCTCAATGCTCTTAAAGCTCTGTTTATCTTATTAATTTATTATTGCCTATTGTGTTTTAAGAAATTTTTGGTGTTGTGTAGATGTGATTGATAGGCTTAATGTTTTAAGAGGGAGAGGCATGGCTTCAATGTACTCATGGTCTTGTAAGAGCCTTATCAATTGGTCTGGTTGCGTTTAGTTTGAGACATACCCGGGGGCTGTCCATGCCTTTGCTGATCCACAATAGTGTAGCAGTTGGACATATGCACAATAGTCTGTCCGTTGGACATATGCACAAGGTATATTTTATATCTTTTAGCTTATTAGAGAGAATTGAAGAAGTATGGAAACTTATGGGCATTCTCTTTTTTTGATAATCTTTATTTTTCATTTCCCTAATAAGTTAATTTTCTTCAATTATTGCTTGCATAAAAGATGAACTAAATTATTCCTAAGTCTGGTTTATCCTTCCAGGCTTGTAAAGCTATTATCATCTTGTAGAGCTGTAATGAAGTCAAACTGGGTCCGTAGCGTGTTGTTCTTGCTCATCTAGCTAAATTGAAGAGCTATGAAGAAAATGGATTTTGACCCATTTCCCTCCTGACATAGCTTGAACAACTTTAAACTTGATTTTATTCGTACTGTAATTGGTGTAGCTTGCTTTTTCTATATTAGAGCTCATGAGCTTACTGAGTTTTTGTTCAAGCTAACACAAGATATTCCCATATGACTGAGCTAAGTTTAAAAATGACATATGGTTTCAAGTGAGACTTTGATGGAGATGATCAAGAATTAAGCTTGACTTACTTGATGCTTATGCCAGACCTATTGGCCTTTAGTGCTGCGCGCACCTGCTAAATATATATACATCTTTAGATTTGGTATGTGTATGCTATTTGAGGGGGATACTCTACCCTTTTATTGCATTTGGTTTTAGCTTTGTTAAGGCATAAGTTTTTGGGTTTTGTCCTTCAGGTGGATGCTACATTCATAGGAACAAAGTGAGTAGTAGCTATGAGGAAGTCTAGGGGTGTGGAGTACCTGCATTTCCTGAAGCTTACACTAAAGTTTTATTAGATTAGTTTTAATAATTAGCATCTAAAATGTTTATCAGATTATTTTTAATAATTAACATTTCGAAGTCATGCTTTTCATCTAAAACTTCTGTTTTTGGTAGGTTCACAAGGATATGAAAGCACCATTTCTGATGTCTGGCTGTAAAGTAGCTGATGGTTATGGAACCATGCTAGTAAATTTGTAAAATATGCCTTCTATCTCCATATGCTCCCACTGCTCTGTAGTGATTGCCATTAACATGTTAATTAAACATGACTTTTTTATACCATTTTATAGAAGTATTGTAGGTTTTCCAAATGTGTTCTCTAAATATTAATGAGTACTTTGAACGAATCATAATATAATTTTAAATGATCTGTCTAAATTTGGTTTCAAGTTTCCTCCAGAGGGATCCAAGCATACGCCACCTCACCACTCGTCATGTGATTTTAAGTGGAAGGATTACTGCCCATTGGTTTTCAGGTAAACTTTTTGACATTTAATTCCACAGTATATTAAATTATCATTTGTCAAGTGTACAATTGTGTTTCTCGCATGTGTATGTGTCATTCATTTGCTTGTGTGTGTGCCATGTCGTGTGTGTTGCATATGTATGTTTTAGTTTGATTGTGTGGTCAATGGTATGAATTGTTGCCCTAACCCAACTCTGCATTTTTCATGCCATGCATATCTATAGGGCCAGGACATAGCCTATTGAAACTTAGGATTCTAATCCGAGGTTTTTTTTAGTATGAATAACCTAAAGAAAAATCTTGAAAGAAATCCCACAACATTTTGTGTACTGTCCTTCCTTTTTGGAACAGAAAACACTAAGATTATTTTTTTTAGCAAGCTTTGTAATCTATTCAAGCTAAAGTACATATATGTGATTTTTAATGGGAAGACATTGTTCTTTTGTTCCTGATTGCAGGCTTTGTACATCTTATGCACTATTAATGAGATTAATACCTGATGATTTACAACCAATATGCTTTCAGGACTCTTAGGAAGTTATTTAAGGTGGATCCAGCTGATTACATGCTTACTGTTGAGCAGATGTTATGTAACATCTAGCATTACTGTTGAGCAGATGTACACTGAGATGGCTTCTCGCCACAGAGTCTGCCATCACTGCATCCAGATCATTAAGACAGTGACCATCCCTGCCAATCTCTGCAAGAGGGAGAGCACCAAGCAGTTAAAAAAGATCCCTTTTACGGAAAGGGAAGTAGTAAATGACCATTCTTCGAGGGGACTCCAAAATCAAGTTTCCATTGGTGTTTAAGAAGGTTAGGCCACCAACTAGAAAGCTGAAGACAACATACAAGGCGTCTAGGCCCAACTTATTTGTGTAATTCTTGTTGGAGTGGTTATGCAATTTTGTTGCTCAAGTGAAACATAGCATTGTCATTTACTTGCTGTTGGATGTTTTTTTAAAATTTGATATTATGGTTTGGAAGTCTAGGATTGGACAAAATATTATCTTTTTATTGGATTTTGAGCACTGTTGCTCTATTCAAGTGTTGGAAGTTGCATTACTCCTTGTGCTCCTTTTAGCTATATATCATGGCATTAGCATATTGCAGGTGCATTGGTAGTATAGGTGAACCACAGCCTTTTTTTCTTTTTTTTAATCTACAACATTTTAAAAACGTTGTGTAAATGTGCCTAAACGTTGTCTGATATAGTAAACAACAACATTTTTTATCCAAAAAACGTTGTGGAATCATACCTTCTACAATATTTTTAAGCATCTGCTAATTTTTGAAAAATAAATCTACAACATTTTTTTCCTAAAAATGTTGTGTATTGTGCTTAACTACAACGTTTTAAAAACGTTGTGTAAGGGTGTCAAATAGATGACACCCTTAACCACGATATTTTTCTGACTGAAACCATAACGTTTTTTTCGCGTTGTCTATTTACTGTTTTGTAGTAGTGGTTTATCGTAACTATGGTCCCCGGATATCAGTTCCGTAATTTGCGTTTACATTCTTTATCTTTTACTCATTTAATATTTTCGTTCAACCTTCATTAAAGGTTTAAAACACTTGATTAAGGGTTACATTAGTTGAACATTATGTTTTTTTATCTTTCTTTATGTTTTCCCCAAGAGTTGAAAGCGGTTAAAATCGTTCTCTGCTTTTTCTTACTGCTTAATCATGGTATGGCACCTTTTCTATGGACGCCCCAAAATAGGTCCAATCCATCCAACCTATTCTGAGTCGTCAAAAACATTGTACAGAAAATAACTACAACTTTATTAATACAATTATCGTGCAAAATATAACAACACATATACTGTGAGTTTTAATACTAACTATGACTCATGTCCCAACTATGGACAACACCTCACAATGATACCTTACATAAAGGTACAATTTAGAATCATGTTTAGAAATTAAAATCTTTGAAGGAAGTGCTCGAGGAAACCTTCGTACATTGGGAGGCCATGAATCTAAGTTATGATAGATATCATATGTCCAGAATTATCCTTGGTTGATCGATAGACCCCAAAGAAAAGCGAGAAGATTACTATCATGTTCCTTCCGATGGTGAGTCTTCTCTTGACATATAACTATCTCATGATGCTCATGATTGAACATTATGTTTCAACCAAACTCCAAGATCATATAGGTAGTGCTCGTAGATATACTCAACAAGTCGATGTGCACAACCTTGTCTTATGATAACACGAGGATATATGTCATTAGACATCTTGTATGATAGTGGCAAAACACCCTTCCAAAGTTGGGTTCACTTCTCGGTTCACCAAAATTAAATATCAAATGACGTATACAATATGACACACTTATCTAAAGTTCTCAATAAAATTATTTTCATACTATTTAGGAGAACCTCAATGACTCTGAACCACCGATTCTATTCCCATCATATCCTCGACCCAAAATACACTCTTATTACCCGAAAGGAATTGTGAAGCAAAAGGGGTGAGCACAACTAGCCTAGTAAAGAATATCATAACTAAAGATAATTAAATTATCAATAGCCTTCGTCAGTAATAATCAGAGATTTAGAACATATGGTAGATGAGAAAACTTTTCAACCATAGTTGCAGCGGAACGAGCAATCCATTAAAAGAGTCAAATAGACCATAATGTCTATTATCTTCTCTATGTTAAAAGTCCACCAACAATGTTTTATCCCTGTAACATCAATCAACAGCTCCTGTCCACAATCATATAAATAACCCATAATCATAATTGTGATTCTAAATTCCTCTTCTCATCCAGGACGAAGATAATTTTTATCACATGTCTTTACCTGAAACATCAAAGATCATGGTTATACCAAATCACAGTTCCTGCTCATAATCATACTAATAAATTCATCTTTGCATTACACGGCCAAAGATATTCATTAACAGATTCATCTTTTGCACTACATGCCAAAGATATTGAAGAATATGTCATCTTTGCACTCACGAGCCAAAGATATTCAACAACGGTCATCTTTGCACTACGGGCCAAAGATATTCATCAACACTTCATCTTTGCACTACAGCCAAAGATATTCAACAACATGTCATCTTCAGACCACTGGGCCAAAAGATATTAATATCTCAAAGAAATATATAATCATTTTAATTTATATAAACAATAATCATAACCATGTTGATCAATTCACCTTGCACTTAAGCTAAAGATATTTAATTATAAATTCAATGGTCGTGATCATACCGATCAACAATTCATCATCTTGACCATCTTGGCCAAAGAGAACCCATAGTCACGATCATACCAATAATCTATCCATCTTTACACTCAAGTCAAAGAGAAATTTTTTCACCAGGATTATAAAAAATGTTATATATGATAATAAAAACAATATGATCAAATCGTGAATTTAATTTAAAGAGTAAGATTCATAAATCAACAATAAAATTCAAAGATGAATTGACCGCTGCGTAGTAGCAGACTTGACTGCCACCGATGGCTTTACACTACTATTGCCACCACCACATTTGAAATAAAATTCAAAGACATTTCTTCACCAACCATGGGTGGGGCCCACTCATTCTAGAATTTTCCACCAAAATCATTTATAAACCTAATTTCAATCGGTCACCTCTTAAAATTCATAACAATTCATACGTTCATTTTTAATGGTTCAAAATTTGTGGACATATACTCAACTTATATATGTATAACATATCCATAAATCACAACGATCCAACGGTCGGATTAAAAATTATAACTCACGCAATAGAGCTTTAAGAACACCGATTTGATCTTCTAATACCTCTAATCCGATAAAATACTGATAAAACACCTCAATATTAATTCCTCATTTATAACCACATAAATAAATCCATCATATATATCCGCATCAAATAAATATGTCCTTATCATAAAAATTAATAATTAATTATACACAAATAATATTACAGAATCACAATTATGACAACCAGGTGGTTCCCAGGAAAGAGGGGGCTTTCCAATAAGGATTTCTCCTTACTGGCGCGCAATTAGGTGACCAAACCTCTCCTCGATGTGAGAACTTTTTCTAGACATTGCCAATAATGTTATCTAATAATATTATTCAAATAATATGAATTATTGATCGATAATGGAAAATATCGTGCGGTGACAATTATTGAAACAACAATAATATAAAATATCAACACAAAGAATTATTGAATCAATAAAATAAAATATTGAGCGATAATTACCGTAACAATTATTGAGTAGTGCCTTCTTACATAAGAATCAATAATTCAAAAATACTGTGCAATACCGTGTTCTACTGTGCAACCACGCGTATTACTGACATCAGATATTTTAACCACCAGGTATTCCAACAGTGTTAACGGTAACTACTACGCCGTTATTTATAAAAACTCAAACTTGTTGCTTTTCTTCATCAGATAGTTATTACGTTATGGGGCCCTAAATGATCATGGCAGGTGCATTTAATATTCCCCGACAACAAGAATATTCTACGACCAAACGAATATTCCCAAGCGAAATGAGTATTTCATAACCAACTTGCGTATTTTGAAAATTTTACATATATCACCCTTAACTTAAACTTTTTTTTCAATTTAACCATTTACTAAATAATAATTATAAGAAAAATTGAATAATTTATTTCATAAAATTCGGTCTTACAACTCTCTTTCTTTATCTCTCGCGTCATGCATGAAGTTTGTGTGAGATTTCTGTCCATGGTCCTGTAGTACCGCAAGTGCCACCTTACAAGACATGGCAAAAAGGCCATGTGACCAAGCCCTAACCCTAGAAAATTTCTAAGCGTTAAATTCAATTTGAGACGCTTACTTCTCGCTTTCATAACTTATTCGTTATAACTCGGAACGAGGTCGTTCCAAAGTCATTCTCTTCCTTATCTTACCTACTTCAATACCCCCTAGATAGAACTTTTTTCTGAATCCATTAACGTGCCATTCGATTGGCTTGATCTTCATCCTTCATTCCTTTGACGTTTTTAACGCTCTTCGTTTGTTCGTCCGTAATTCGGTCATCCGAACTCAGAATTCGTTCATTCTTGAGTCCATGACTCACCTTTTCTCACATTCTTATGAAACCCTACACGTTCAGGTTCATTTACTAACTTTCTAATTCTCGTTTGTCTTTTACGAAATTTTTCGCTATAACTTCGATATACCTAAGTTTTAATCCGTTCTTCATGAACATTTCTACCGTTCCTAACCAAGCAATATGTGTAAAAACTTATACGCGATGGTTTTAAACTTGTCTATCAACAACAATTATCTTACGATGGTTTTAAATTTGTCCATCAACAACGTTCTTTGTGTTCTTCGCGTGTTCTTCGTTCGTTCTTCATTTTAATCGATATTTTGGATTACGATTTCACTTTTTATTGGAATTTGATATTATAGAGCATCATTCCTTACTTATTTCACCTACTTATTCATATAATCCACTCGGATCGTTCTAATTCATTACGAATCTTATACTTCCTTAAGAAATTTATTTAATAACCTTCAAATTCTTATTTTCTTTATTTCTCATGATTTCAACCATATGAAATCAACCCTAACATCATCTACTTCTTATTCTCATTAAGTTATATTTTTAAACATAAAAACTTAAAGAAAATTTATAAAAGACTAGGTTTCGGATTACCGTTCTCATTTAATCTCTCTCCGTTAGACAAAGGTTGCTCACGAGCAAACTTTTCTGCTTCCTTCTCCTTCTCATCCTCCCATCCGAACTCTCTCTCTCTCTCTCTCTCTCTCTCTCTCTCAAAGTGAAGGTTCTCAAAATCCTTAAACAATGAAATAAGCTTTCTATTTATAAAATTTCCAAGCTACGGGTATTTTAGTCATTTTGCCCCCCAACCTCCTTACTATTCACACCTCCTTATTATTCATGACTTAAGTGTTAAGTTAACTTAGCCCTTAAGTCTACTTAGCCTTTAAGTTTCGTGGTTTTGTCTTTCGGGTTTTCGTTCGACAGTTTTAAAAACTGCGATTCTCGAAATCCAAATATTTTTGGATATTTCGTCTTTCCTTTACCGATTAACTTTTACGTATTCTTCGGATTTCTGAAAAATTGAAAAAAACTTTTTGGTGTCAAGCATTTTCCTTCATATTTTCCCCTAATGTAGCTAAACGAATGAAAAGAACATAACAGTAATTTTCATCATTTTTATTTCGTCCGATTTCTACGCGTTTTTCGAGAAAAACTTTTATCTACAGCATTTCTTAACTTTTCACAACATATTATCGTCAAATCTTTTGACGGAATGTCATTTCGACATCGAACTCTCGAAAAGGCTTAGGTTATTCAAACCCCAACCCTTAGGTTTCACGGTGAATAAGGCCTATTTCGATCTTTTTTCCCGTAAATACTTTTGTTCTAAGAAAAAAATTTTCATATTTATCTTGAAAATTATTACTCGCTCGATCTAGCTCATAGCCGTAATCCTCCCGACATATAATCATCCTAGGTTCTAGAAACGCATTAATAAACACATAAGACATAATATTATTAATAAAATTTATTTTATTAATAACTAATTCTTTAAACTTAATTTCTGGACGATCCAAATTTTCGGCTTGTCACACTCTTCCCTCCTTAAAAAAATTCCATCCTTGGAATTTCTTAAAACCACATCCTTACCCAGGTTATCACAGTCGTGACCTCCCAAAAAGTGAGGAATCCAAATGAGGCTATCACGGGAAAGCTAATCACAAACTCTAGCAATGTTTATACCTTATTTGATACCGGTTCTACCCATTCTTTTATTTCTCCTAGTTGCGCTCAACGTTTAAATTTAACTCCGGAGAAAATAGACTTTGACTTATCTGTTGAAACTCCGTTGCGAGAAACCTTCATTACATCCACTGTTTATAAGTCTTGTTTGATTCAAATCGGTAACCGTACGTTACTTGTCGATCTTATCTCTTTGAAAATACTTGCATTCGATGTGATTTTAGGGATTGATTGGTTAACTACTCATCATGCAAAAATTGATTACTGTCATATCAAACCATAAAGCTATTCATTTATTAAAAAACGGATGTCAAGCTTTCTTAACCCAAGTCACGAATTTAAACAAAAATACGTCAGATTTGAAAGATATTTCTATTGTTAATAAATTTCCTGACGTATTCCCTGAAGAACTTCCTGGCCTACCCCCAGAGGGTGAAATTAAATTTTATATCGACCTTAAACCTAGTACAAAAACCATTTCCAAAGTGGCATATCGAATGGCTCCTATTGAAATTCAAGAGTTAAAAACCCAATTGCGGGAATTGTTAGACATAGGTTTCATTCGTCCTTGTACATCTCTTTGGGATGCTCCTGTTCTATTCGAAAAGAAGAAAGATGGAAGTATGCGACTTTGTATTGATTATTGGGAGTTGAATCATGTCACCATCAAAAATAGGTACCCGTTGCCTCACATTGATGACCTGTATGACCAGTTGCAATGCGCCAATTTTTTTTTCAAAGATCGATCTTCGTTCCGGATACCATCAGTTAAAGATTAAAACTGATGACATTCAAAAGACTGCTTTTAGAACTCATTACGGGCATTACGAATTCCCAGTCATGTCTTTTGGATTGACTAATGGTCTTGCTGTCTTCATGGATATGATGAACTGAGTATTCAAGAAATATTTAGATCATTTCGTGGTTGTCTTTATTGATGACATCCTCATATACTCCAAAAGCTATGAAGATCATGAGCAGCACTTGAGGCTGATACTCCAAAAGCTTCGTGAAAACAAGCTATACGCCAAGTTGAAGAAATGCGAGTTATAGCTTGAGGAAGTAGAATTCCTTGGGCACATGATATCAAATCACAAAATATCTATTGACCCAACGATGATTGAAGCAATTCAAAGCTGGGAGCAACCTAAGTTAGTGACCAAAGTACGTAGCTTTCAGGGCTTAGCTTGTTATTATCAGAGATTCGTGGAAAGATTTTCTCGAATCACTACTCCGTTAACTCAGTTGACTCGAAAAGATACAAAACTCGATTAGAGCGAGGAATGTGAGAAAAGTTTTCAAGAACTCAAGAGGAGACTCATTTTAGCACCTGTTCTGACAATATCATTTGGTTCAGAGAGATTTGTCATATACAGCGATGCTTCAGGTAAAGGTTTAGGATGTGTTCTCATGCAACATGGGAAAGTCATAACCTATGCCTCACGATAACTCAAAGAATATGAGAGGAATTATCCTACTCATGATCTAGAGTTGGCAGTTGTCGTTTTCGCGCTTAAAATCTGGAGGCATTACCTGTATGGGGAGAAAGTGGAGATCTATACGGATCATAAAAGCCTCAACTATTTCTTCACCCAAAAGGAACTCAACATGTGGGAACGATGTTAGCTCGAGCTGTTGAAAGATTACGATCATACCATTCAATACCATCCTGGAAAAACGAATGTGGTAGCTGACGCGTTGAGTAGAAGATCATATGCGGGTACGAGTGCAATTTTGTCAATGCAAAGGCCCATTTTGTATGACTTACAAAGGATGGAGATAGAGTTAAAGACTCCAGGGACCCACGTGATGATGGCAAATATACGAGTAGAACCGACTTTAATCGATAAAGTTAAAGCTGCTCAAGCTATAGACCTGGAGCTGATGCGTATGAGGAAGAAAGTACAAAAAGGTGCTATTCTGGAAGTAATAATCGATGAAGAATGAATATTTCAAGTCAACTCTAGACTTTGTCTTCCTAACGACTCTAACTTGAAGTATAAAATCATGATGGAAGCGCATAACACGCCGTTTATAATCCATCCTAGGAGTACTAAAATGTATCATGATCTTTAACATACATTTTGGTGGGGCAATATGAAGACTGTAAGACCCCAACTTAATATAAATGAAATTGAATTTCCTCTATTTATTATTTTGAAATAGTAAGGGTTGATTTGATTAATATGGTTAGTTATGGGTAAAATGCGCAAATATCTTAAATAAGAAAGTGGTTATAAAATATTCATTGTTGTCGGGGAATATTCGTTTATTCGTGGAATATTCTTACTGTCGGAGAATATTCGTACACACAAGCAATGAGACTTGTGTGGGCCCCATGAAAAAGCGATTGGATGAAGAAAATGACAAGTATAAGTTTTTATAAATAACTTGGTAGTAGTTATTCTCAATTAACAATTGTTGGAATACTGGAATTGGTGAAAAAAAAATAGTAATCTGGCGGGTGTTGCCACCGGCTGCACAGTTATACACCAATTATTGATTCTACGTAAGAAGGCTTCTACTCAATAATTATTCTACGATAATTCTTTATTCAATATTTTATTTTATTGATTCAATAATTGCTACGTTGACATTTTATATTATTATTGTTTCAATAATTGTCACTACACAGTAATTCCCATTATTAGATCAATAATTCATATTATTTGAATAATATTATTAGATAACATTATTGGTAATGTCTATAAAGTTCTGTCGAGAAAAGGGGTTAGGTCATCTAACTGCGCGCTAGTAAGGAGATATCCTTATGGGAAAGCCCCCTCTTTCCTGAGAACGGTCTTGTTGTTATTATTGTGATTCTGTAATATTATTTGTGAATAATTAATTATTGATTTATATGATAAGGAAAATATTTATTTATTTGAATATAAATGAAGGAATTTTTAAAAAGTGACAATTATTGAAAATTGATATTTTATTTTTATAATAAAATAATTCATTTAAATATATTATTATATTACAATAATATAATAATGGTGATATTTTTACAATGAATGTGTGATATATGAATAAATGAGGAGGAAGAATATTTTAGTTACAATAAATGCTAAAAACATGTTAAACATGTTGGTGGGCCCCATTTTTGACTGAAATTTGATTATAGCCTATAAAATCGTTCATATATGAATTTCGGTCAATTTCTTCTTGGAATTTGGAAAAACTTAAACTTACAAAGTTGTAGAGAATTGAATTTCCTATGGAATGTACATAAAATCCAAATTTTTCTGATAAAAGAGCTATATATTATGAATTATTGAAGTTCTGGAATAATTGATTTTTGGAGTTTTAAATATTTTTTTAAGAAAAACATTTTTATTATGTTGGTAGGTCCCACAAGTATTGCAAATGAGCTGAGTTCAGATTTTCTAAGGTGGGCGTGAATTTTTTTTAATATATTAATATTTTATTAAATTTTCTGCTTTGGTGTTCTAAGCATTTTCCTATAAATAGGGTCTTTAGGTTTAATTGAAAATCACACTTTAAAGCTGAAATTTTCTCTCTATATTATCGAGCATATTTTTATGAGTATTTTGATACTTTGAGTGTTGCTATACGGTGCAAGTGCCTTTCAGCGTTATATCTGATATTCCAGCCAGAAGTACTATTCTTTTTAGTTAAGGGATGTTATTTTTTTTATAAATGATATTATTTCTTTCAATATCATTATGGAAGAATATTGGTAAGATTTTTCTTCTGAAATTCTTGTCTTCTTGTGTCGAGGTTACTATTCACATATACAACACTATTCACGTATACGACACTATTCACAGAAAAATTAAATTTTCCTTTTCTTTGTCCATGTTGTTTATTAGGATTACTAGCTTTGATTGTATCCATGTTTTGATCTTCATTCTTGAATTTTGCTCCACAATGGTTTATTATGGAGTATTTTTGAACATGGATGAACTAAAATACGAATCCTTAATCCTTAATCCTTGTCCTTTTATCTCATTGGATTCGTTTTCTTTAAAATATTTTCATCATTCTCAGTCCTAAATGGTGATATAACTGAATATCTTTGGCCTGTAGTGCAAAGATAAACGATTACATGATGAATATCTTTGGCCTGTAGTGCAAAGATGAACAGGTGTTGAGATGAACATGACCAACTGGGGATACGATTGAATATTTTGGTCTTATTGCAAATATGAGTATTTGATTCAAGATATATATTGATTGATGTCACAGGGATAAAATATTGATGATGGACTTTAAAATCATAGAAGATAGTAGATTTCATTCTCTACATAACTCTTCTACTGAATTGTTATTTCCGCTGCGAATATTGATCTAAAACTTGTTATCTATTATATTCTATCAGATATTTCCTTGTTGAGGACTAATGATAATTTGTTCTACATTATCTTGGTCATAATATTCTTTACTGGGCTAATTGAGCTCACCCTTTTCCTTTTTGTTCCATTTTTCTTCTCAGGAAGCGAGAATGTAGCGGGAAGTAGTCGGGGTGTGGAATGATGGTTCTAGAAAGTTGTTTTAGTAGTCCTCATTATTTTGTAAAATAGTGTATCAATAATTGTAATGAGGACTTATTTAAGTGTGGATATTGTCTAGAAGACAACATTTGTATTTAAACTCACAGTTTATGTGTTGTCGTATTTTGCACGACAATTGTATTAATAAAGTTATAGTTGTTTCTGTACCATATTTTTGGCGAATCAGAATGGGTGATGTATACCTATTTTGGGGTCGTCACAGTTGGTATCAGAGCTTAGGGATATGGTCTCTGGCGGAGATCGAGGAATAGAAGTAGGAGGGGAGAGACGAGTAAATCCTTCGCTAGTGTGTCCTACCTAAGCTTATTTGTTGGTTGGTCAGTATATAGGGATATTATGTGATATGTTAATTTCTTTAATTAACCCTTGTTTTATGGCAGTATTTGAGAATGGCAACTGAGAATGTTAACAATGGAGTAAATGAGACCGTGGAGACACCTTTACTCACTAATCAGGAGAACGTGCAACAGGACGACAATGTTCCTCCTATAAACAACACCACTGATCAGATGATGAACGATTGAATGTTTAGAAGCTTTTTGCAGTTCATGCAAAATCAGACGAGGGAGACTCGTGTACAAAATTCAGGTGGAAATGATAACAACTCGCGGTTTGTCACAGCCAAATAGTTCAAAGAGTTGGGACCACTAGAATTCTGGGGAAAGCCAGATCCGATTAAGGCGAAAACGTGGGTCAAGTAAACTACAAAGATATTCAATGTCTTGGGATGCACGAAGGAACAGAAGGTTCCATTCGCCACCTTTATGTTCCGTGGTGAGGCAGATTATTGGTGGGAATCTGTGAAGCGTACCCAGCCAGCCGCACTCAACATGTCTTAGGAAACATTTCAGAAACTGTTCAATGACAAGTACTTTCCTGAAAGTATTCGTCATATGAAGGAGGTGGAGTTTATTAGATTAGAATAGAACAATATGACGGTGTCCCAGTACGAGGCTAAGTTCGCGGAGTTATCCAGGTTTGCACCTCATTTAGTAGAAAATGAGGAATGTATGACGCGGATGTTTCTGAGAGGTCTGAAACCCGATATACGTCAATATCTCATTTCTCATAAATTTTCTCTATATTCAGATGTTGTCAACAGGGCTCAATTATTAGAGCGAGATAATGAGTACATTCAACCAAGGGAGCATAACCAGGGTCATACCGGTGGCAGCAGTCATATGAGCGATGATAACCAGTGGGGAGGGAAAAATACAGACAAAAACGGTAACTACTATGGTGGTAATCGTGGCCATGAAAATAGAAGAAGTGAGTCGGGGGGAGATTTAAAAAAAAAAGGTACAACAATGACAATGTAAAGACGTCAGCACCAGCATCAACTGTTCCTAAGGGAGGAGAACGACCACCGGTCATATGTTATAAATGTGGAAAAGAGGGACACATCAGCCCAAACTTCCCACAGCAGTTCAAGGTATGTTATAATTATGGAAAGGAAGGTCATATCGCTCGAGATTGTACTGTTGTGAAACCAAGTCCAGCAGGGATGGTGACTCAAAAGGCTGCCCCAGAAAAGTCAAAGTTAGCGGTTCCTGGAAGAGCGTTTGTCGTGACTGGCCAAAATGCGAGGAACCCAAACGAGGTAATCACGGGTAAGCTAATCATAAACTCTTGCGAAGTTTATACCATACTAGATATTGGTTCTACCCATTCTTTTATCTCTCCTGCTTGTGCTCAACGTTTAAACTTGACTCCGGAGAAATTAGACTTTGACTTATCTATGGAGACTTCGTTAGGAGAAACAGTCATTACATCCACTATTTATAAATCTTATTTGATCCAAGTTGGCACCATCACATTACCTGTTGATCTTATCTCTTTAAAGATACTTGGATTTGATGTGATTTTAGGGATTGATTGGTTAACTACTCATCATGCCAAAATTGATTGTTTTCGTAAAGTTGTTAGTTTTCATATTCCTAACCAACCTGTTATACGAATTCAAGAAACTAAACCACTAAAATCAATCACTGTCATATCAAACCATAAAGCAATTCGTTTACTGAAAAACGGATGTTAAGCTTTCTTAGCCCATGTTATGGACTTGAACAAAAACACGTCAGATTTGAATAATATTTATGCTGTTAGTGAATTTCCTGACGTATTTCCTGAAGAACTTCTCGGTCTACCCCCAGAACGTAAAGTTGAATTTGTTGTTGGACATCGATTTCATTCGTCCTAGTACATCTCCTTGGGGTGCTCCTATTTTATTCGTAAAGAAGAAAGACGGGAGTATGCGACTTTGTATTGACTACCTGGAATTAAATCATGTCACCATCAAGAATAGGTATCCGCTACCTCGCATTGATGACCTATTTGACCAGTTGCAAGGAGCACAATTCTTTTTCAAAGATCAATCTTCATTCTGGATATCATTAGCTAAAGATTAAAATTGAGGATATTTCGAAGACTGCCTTCAAAACTTGGTACGGGCATTATGAATTCCTAGTCATGTCTTTTGGATTGACTAATGCTCCTGCGGCTTTCATGGATATGATGAACCAAGTATTCAGGGAATATTTGGATCAGTTTGTTGTTGTCTTTATTGATGACATCCTCATATATTCCAAAGGTTGTGAAGATCATGAGCACCATTTGAAGCTGGTACTCCAAAGGCTTCGTGAAAACAAGTTATATGCCAAGTTGAAGAAATATGAGTTCTGGCTTGAGGAAGTAGCATTCCTTGGGCACGTGATGTCTAAATATGGAGTATCTATTGACCCGACGAAGATTGAAGCAACATAAATTTGGGAGCAACCTAAGACAGTAACCAAAGTATGTAGCTTTCTGGGCTTAGCTGGTTATTATCAGAGATTCATGGAAGGATTTTCTCGAATCGCTACCGTTAACTCAGCTGACTCGAAAAGATACAAAATTCGTATAGAGCGAGGAATACGAGAAGAGTTTTCAAGAGCTCAAGAGGAGACTCATTTCGGCACCTGTTCTGACAATACCATCTGGTTCGGAGGGATTTGTCATCTACAACGATGCTTCAGGCAAAGGGTTAGGATGTGTTCTCATGCAATATGGGAAAGTCATAGCCTATGCCTCGCGATAACATAAAGAATATGAGAGGAATTATCCTACTCATGATCTAGAGTTGGAAGCAGTCATTTTTGCGCTAAAGATCTGGAGGCACTATCTGTATGGGGAGAAAGTGGAGATATATTCAGATCATAAAAGCCTCAAATATTTCTTCACCCAAAAGGAACTCAACATACAGCAACGACATTGGCTCGAGCTATTGAAAGATTATGACCATACCATTCAATACCATCCTGGAAAGCGAACGTGGTAGCTGACGCGTTGAGTAGAAGATCATATGCGGGGACGAGTGCAATGCTGTCAACACAAAGGCCCATTTTGTGTGATTTACAAAAGATGAAGATAGAATTCAAGACTAAGGGAACCTATGCGATGATGTCAAGTATACGCATAGAACCAAGTTTAATCGATAAAGTTAAAGTAGCTCAAGCCACAGACCCGGAGCTGATGCATATGAAGAAGAAAGTACAAGAAGGTGTTATTCCAGAAGCAAGAATCGATGAAGAAGGAATACTTCGAGTCAACTCTAGACTTTGTGTTCCTAATGACTCTGATTTGAAATACAAGATCATGATGGAGGCACACAATACACTGTTTGCAATCCATCCTGAAAGTATAAAATGTATCGTGATCTTCGACATACATTTTGGTGGAACAATATGAAGAGAGAGATCACAAAGTTTATCTCAAGGTGTTTAACTTGTCAACGTGTAAAGGCGGAGTATCAAGTGCCAAAGGGTCCATTGCAACCACTTGAGATTCTGAAATGGAAGTGGGAACACATTACCATGGACTTCGTTACGGGTCTTCCCACGGTTTCTCAAGGCATAGATGTGATTTGGGTTATTATTGATAGATTAACTAAGTCTGCTCATTTCTTGCCGATACGGGAGACTTATTCCCTTGAACGTCTTGCTCGCATGTACGTAAATGAGATTGTGAGATTGCATGGCATGCTAGTATACATAGTTTTGGATCGTGACCCAAGATTCACTTCATGATTTTGGGTTAGCTTACAGAAAGCTATGGGCACGAATTTACGATTTAGTTCGGCATACCATCCTCAAACGGACAAATAATCAGAGAGGACTATTCAAACTCTTGAATATCTATTAAGACTCTATGTCCTAGACTTCAAAGGGAGTTGGGATAAGTATTCACCATTGGTGGAATTCTCATACAACAACAGTTATCAGGCAAGTATAGGTGTGGCTCCATTTGAAGCATTGTATGGATGAAAGTGTCGCTTTCCAGTATGTTGGGATGAGGTGAGTAAAGCAACATTGTTGGGACCAGAGTTGGTACGTATGACTACAGAAAAGATCCAAATGATTCGACAACGTATACAAACGGCACATGATCTATAAAAGAGTTATACGGATCTTCATCGAAAGAACGTGGAATTTAATATTGGGGATCATGTATTATTGCGTGTTGCTCCATGGCAGGGAGTTACAAGATTTGGGAAGAGAGGAAAGCTCAATCTATGATTTATTGGTCCATTTCAGATTCTTGACCGAGTAGGAAATGTAGCCTATAGACTCGCGTTACCTCCAAGCATGTCTCGTGTTCATAATGTTTTTCACATATCTGTACTTTCTAAATATGTGAAAGACCCAAACCACATTATTGAGTTAGAACCAGACGAGATAGCCGAAAATTTAACGTACAAGGAGGTACCTGTCAAGATCTTGGAAGGAGCATGTCCTACGCATAAAGTTCATATCACAAGTCAAAGTTTTGTGGAGGAACCATGCTATAGAGGAAATGACCTAGGAGTTGTAAACGGAAATGAAAGCGAGGTATCCTCACCTTTTGAAACACACAGTACGTCGCACGTCGATTTCGGGAGACTGAAATTTCATAAGGAGGGAGGTTGTAAGACCCCAACTTATTATAAATAAAATTGAATTTCCTCTATTTATTATTTTGAAATAGTAAGGATTGATTTGATTAATGTGGTTAGTTATGGGTAAAATGCGCAAATATCTTAAATAAGCAAGTGGTTATAAAATATTCATTGTTGTCGGAGAATATTCGTTTGGTCGTGGAATATTCTTACTATCGGAGAATATTTGTACAATGACGCAACTTTGTGTGGGCCCCATAACGAAAAGTGATTGGATGAAGAAAATGACAAGTATAAGTTTTTATAAATAATGGCGTAGTTGTTACCGTTAACATTGTTGGAATACTCGGTGGTTAAAAAAAATAGTAATATGCGGTGTTGCACAGTAGCACACGGTATTACACCAATTATTGATTCTTACGTAAGAAGACACTACTCAATAATTGTTATAGTAATTACTGTTCAATATTTTATTTTATTAATTCAATAATTGCTACGTTGATATTTTATATTATTGTTGTTTCAATAATTGTCACTATACAGTATTTTCCATTATCAGATCAATAATTCATATTATTTGAATAATATTAATAGATATCATTATTGACAATGTCTAGAAAGTTCTGTCGAGGAAAGGGGTTAGGTCATCTAATTGTGCACCAGTAAGGAGAAATCCTTATCGGAAAGCTCCCTCTTTCTTGGGAACGGCCTGATTGTCATTATTGTGATTCTGTAATATTATTTGTGAATAATTAATTATTGATTTATATGATAATGAAAATATTTATTTATGTGGATATAAATGAAGGAATTTTTAGAAAAGTGACAATTGTTAAAAATTGATATTTTATTTTTTATAATAAAATAATTTATTTAAATATATTATTATATTACAATAATATATTAATAGTGATATTTTTACAATGAATGTGTGATATATGAATAAATGAGGAGGAAGAATATTTTAGTTACAATAAATACTAAAAACATGTTAAACATGTTGGTGGGCCCCATTTTTGACTGAAATTTGATTATAGCCTGTAAAATCGTCCGTATATGAATTTCAGTCAATTTCTTCTTGGAATTTGGAAAAACTTAAACTTACAAAGTTATAGAGAATTGAATTTCCTATGGAATGGACATAAGATTTGATTTTTCTGATAAAAGAGCTATTTATTATGAATTATTGAAGTTCTTGAATAATTGATTTTTGGAGTTTTAAATATTTTTTTAAAGAAAAATATTTTTATTATGTTGGTGGGCCCCACTAGTATTGCAAATGAGCTGAGTTCAGATTTTCTAAGGTGGGCGTGAATTTTTTTTTTAATATATTAATATTTTATTAAATTTTCTACTTTGGTGTTCTAAGCATTTTCCTATAAATAGGGTGCTTAGGACGTTTGTAAGACCCCAGATTTTATGAAATAAAAGTATTCAATTTTTCTTATAATTATTATTCAGTAAATGGTTAAATTGATAAAAGTTTAAAGTTAAGGGTGATATATATAAAATTTTCAAAATACGCAAGTGGTTATAAAATACTCATTTCTGTCGGAGAATATTCGTTTGGTCGTGGAATATTCTTGTTGTCGGGGAATATTCGTATGACGACACAATCATTTGTGGGCCCCATAACAGAATAATTGTCGGATAAAGAAAACGACAAGTTTGAGTTTTTATAAATAACGACGTAGTAATTCTGAATTAACTTTGTTGGAATACGGTGGTTAAAATCTGATGTCTGGCGTGGTTGCATGTATGACATTACCTGTATTTCACAATATTTTGAATTATTAATTCTTACGAAGAAGACACTACTCAATAATTATTACAGTAATTATTATTCAATATTTTATTTTATTGATTCAATAATTCTTTGCGTTGATATTTTATATTATTGTTGTTTTAAAAATTGTCACTACACGATATTTCCCATTATCGGATCAATAATTCATATTATTTGAATAATATTATTAGATAGCATTATTGGCAATGTCTAGAAAGTTACATCAAGGAGAGGTTTGGTCATCTAATTGCGTGCGATGAGGAGAAATCCTTCTTGAAAGCCCCTCTTTCACAGGAACCACACGATCATCATAATTGTGATTCTGTAATATTATTTGTGAATAATTAATTATTGATTTATATGATAAGGAAATATTTATTTGATGCAAATATAAATGATGGATTTATTTATGTGGTTATAAATGAAAAAATTAATGTTGAGGTATTTTATCGATTATTTTTGTCGGATTGGAGGTATTAAAAGATCAAATCAATTGTTCTTAAAGCTCTATTGTGTGAGTTATAATTTTGATCCAAACCGTTGGATCATTTGTGATTTTGGATATGTTATACATATATAAGTTGAGTATATGTCCACAAATTTTGAACCGTTAAAAATGAACGTATGATTTGTTATGAATTTTAAGAGGTGGTTGGTTCAGAAATTGTTGAAGTTTTTGAATTTATCATTTTGGTAGAAAATTCTAGAATGCGTGGGCCCCACCTATGGTTGGTGAAGAAATGTGCTGAAATTCTAATTCAAATGTGGTGGGTGGAAATAGTAGCAGGTAAAGCCATCAGGTAGCAGGTCAAGTCTGATTCGGCGGGCTAACATTTTCTTATAAATAGAGGGCTAAGTTAGAATTGAGAATCAAACCAGAAACATAAGCTTTCTCTCTTTCTCTCTCTATATTATCAAGCATATTTTGTAAGTATTTATATACTTTGAGAGTTTCTATTCAGTGCAAGGTTC
Source organism: Panax ginseng (assembly GCA_020205605.1). Classification (NCBI taxonomy): domain Eukaryota; kingdom Viridiplantae; phylum Streptophyta; class Magnoliopsida; order Apiales; family Araliaceae; genus Panax; species Panax ginseng. The sequence continues at coordinate 107,168,020 of CM035131.1, read as the reverse complement.
CTTCAGCTTTAAATTCCAGTCAAAAATACTGCTCTTTCGAGGTACGAGATTTTAAGGGTTATTATGTTTTTCAGTTTCGTACTTTTTTCTGAACCTTCAAAAATTTTGGAAAATTTTGAAATGATAATTTGATGAGTTTCCTTGATTGTGTCCAAAAATGGCGATTTTTGGATGTATAGATTATGAGTTATGAATTTTATGAGAAAAGACTATTTTAAAAGTAAACCCTTATAACTCCTTGTGGTTAACTCCAAAATTGGTGAAATTTTTATTGGGAGTACATCTATCTAATATCAGTATATCCTGTAAATTTTGGAATTTTTGGACAAAAGTACAATTTATGATAAATGTCTAAATATTCGGCAGTTTTGGCCATGTGAAAAATAGTAAATGAATTTTAAAAATTCCGAGAAAAATATTTGTTCAATATGGGACTATATTATGCTAAATCCCAGAAAAGAAATATTTTTGGGACTGATTTGGTATTTTTCATGAAAATGATCTAGTTATGAGTAAATGAGTTAAATATGTTATGTAAAGTATAAAAATTGGAAAATATGATTTTATGGCTTGAGAATCCTATATGAGGTATATGCAGATTTTTGATAAGGGTTTTGGTTATTGGTAATGAAATTTTATGAGTTTGGCATTTTAGGATGATTAAATGCATTAATTAGTAAAGTGTAAACAATTAAAATAAATTGTTTATAAATTTCAGAAATGATTAAGATATTGTGGTAATATTAATAATATTAGATTATAAGATTATTAAGTGATTTATAACATTTGGATTAAGGTGTTATGAAATCATTGATTCATGAATATTACTCTTTAAATTAAATGCAATTGTTAATCATATTGTTTTTATTATCACATATAACATTTTTATAATCCCGGTGATGAAATTTCTCTTTGACTTGAGTGTAAAGATGGGTAGATTATTGGTATAATCGTGACTATGGGTTCTCTTTGGCCAGTAGTGCAAAGTTGAATCGTTGACTGGTATGATCATGACCATTGAATTTACAATTGAATATTTTTAGCTTAAGTGCAAAGGTGAATTGATCAACATGATTATAATTATGGTTTATATAAATTACGAAATGATTGTATGTTTCTTTGAGAGATGAATATCTTTTGCCGTAGTACAAAGATGACTTGTTGTTGAATATCTTTGAGTGCAGTAGTGCAAAGATGACTGTTATTGAATATCTTTGGCCGTAGAGCAAAAGATGATATATTCTTTGAATATCTTTGGCATGTAGTGCAAAGATGAATTGTTAATGAATATCTTTGCCCGTGGTGCAAAGATGAACTTATTAGTATGATTATGAGCAGGCTGTGATTTGGTATAACCATGATATTTGATGTTTCAGGTAAAGGACATGTGATGTAAATTATCTTCGTCCTAGATGAGAAGAGGAATTTAGAATCACAATTATGGTTATGAGTTATTCATATGATTGTGAAAAGGAACTGTTGATTGATGTTACAAGGATAAAACATTGTTAATGGACTTTTAATGTGGAGAAGATAATAGACTTTATAGTCTATTTGACTCTTTTAATGGATTGCTCGTTCCGCTGCAACTATGGTTGAAAAGTTTTATCATCTACCATATGTTCTAAATCTCTGATTTATTACTGATGAAGGCTATTGATAATTAAATTATCTTTAGTTATGATATTCTTTACTGGGCTAGTTGTGTTCACCCATTTTGCTTCACAATTCCTTTCAGGTAATAAAAGTGTAGCTGGGGCGAGCGGGGATAACAGGGGAATAGTGTGGTGGTCCGAGATTATCATTGTTTCTTAACACATTATAAAACGGCATGACATACAATATATAATTGTATTGAGGACCGAAGATGTGTGTGTCGTATATTATACGTCACTTAATAATTTATTTTGGTGAACAACAATAGGGTGAGGTGAACCCAACTTTGGAAGGGTGTTTTGCCACTATCATACAAGATGTCTAATGACATACAATCTCGTGTTATCATAAGAAAGGGTTGTGCACATCCACTTGCTGAGTATATCTACGAGCACTACCTATATGATCTTGGAGTTCGGTTGAAACATAATGTTCAATCGCAGACGGTGGAGATAGTTATATGTCAAGAGAAGACTCACCATTGGAAGGAACATGATAGTAACCTTCTCGCTTTTTCTTTGGGGTCTATTGGATCAACCAAGGATAATTCTCTGGACATATGATATCTATCATAACTTAGATTCATGGCCTCCTATGTACGAAGGTTTCCTTGAGCACTTCCCAAAGATTTTAATTTCTAAAACAGTTCTAGATTGTACCTTTATGTAAGGTATCACTGTGAGGTGTTGTACATAGTTGGGACATGAGTCACAGTTGGTATTAAAACTCACAGTATATGTGTTGTTGTATTTTGCATGATAATTGTAATAATAAAGTTGTAGTTGTTTTCTGTACCATGTATTTGGCGACTCAGAATAGGTTGGATGGATTGGACCTATTTTGAGGGCGTCATAACGTAGAATTGAAAATCACACCAGAAACTGAAGTGTTCTCTCTCTATATTATCGAGCGTATTTTTGTGAGTATTTTGATACTTTAAGTGTTGCTATACGGTGAAAGTTCCTTTCAGCGTTATATATGATATTCCAGCCAGAAGTACTATTCTTTTAAGGTAAGGGATGTTATTTTTTTTTATAAATGATATCATTTCATTCAATATCATTATGGCGGAATATCGGTAAGATTTTTTTTGTGAAATTCTTGTCTTTTTGTGTCGAGGTTACTATTCACGTATACGATACTATTAACGTATACGACACTATTCACAGAAAAATTAAATTTTCCTTTTCTTTGTCCAAGTTGTTTATTATGATTACTAGCTTTGATTGTATCCATATTTTGATCTTCATTCTTGAATTTTGCTCCACAATGGTTTATTATGGAGTATTTTTGAACATGGATGAACTAAAATATGAATCCTTAATACTTAATCATTGTCATTTTATCTCACTGAATTCGTTTTCTTTAAAATATTTTCATCATTCTCAGTCCTAAATGGTGATATAACTGAATATCTTTGGCCTGTAGTGCAAAGATGAACGATTACATGATGAATATCTTTGGCCTGTAGTGCAAAGATGAACAGGTGTTGAGATGAACATGACCAACTGGGGATACGATTGAATATTTTGGTCGTATTACAAATATGAGTATTTGATTCAAGATATATATTGATTGATGTCACATGGATAAAATATTGATGATGGACTTTAAAATCATAGAAGATAGTAGATTTCATTCTCTACTTAACTCTTCTAATGAGTTGTTATTTTCGCTGCGAATATTGATCTAAAACTTGTTATCTATTATATTCTATCAGATTTTTCCCTGTTGAGGACTAATGATAATTTGTTCTATATTATCTTGGTCATAATATTCTTTACTGGGCTAATTGAGCTCACTCTTTTCCTTTTTGTTCCATTTTTCTTCACAGGAAACGAGAATGTAGCGGGAAGTAGTCGGGGTGTGGAATGATGGTTCTAGAAAGTTGTTTTAGTAGTCCTCACTATTTGTAAAATAGTGTATCAATAATTATAATGAGGACTTATTTGAGTGTGGATATTGTCTAGAAGACAATATTTGTATTTAAACTCACAGTTTATGTGTTGTCGTATTTTGCACGACAATTGTATTAATAAAATTATAGTTGTTTCTGTACCATGTTTTTGGTGACTCAGAATGGGTGATGTATACCTATTTTGGGGGCGTCACAAAGAGAGAGATAAAGGAGTTTATCTCAAGGTGTTTAACTTGTCAATTGTTCAAGGTGGAGCATCAAGTGCCAAAAGGTCCATTACAACCACTTGAAATTCCAGAATGGAAGTGGGAGCACATTACCATGGATTTCATTACTGGTCTTCCCAAGGTTTCTCAAGGCATAGATGCAATTTGGGTCAATGTCGATAGATTGACCAAATCTGCTCATTTCTTACCTATACGAGAAACTTATTCACTTGAGCGTCTTGCTCGTATATACATAAATGAGATTGTAAGACTGCATGGTATGCTAGTATCCATAGTTTCTGATCGAGACCCAAGATTCACTTCACGATTTTGGGTTAGTTTGAAAAAAACTATGGGCACAGATTTATGATTTAGTTTAGCATATAATCCTCAAACGGACGGGCAATCGAAGAGGTCTATTCAAACTCTTGAAGATCTATTAAGACCATGTGTCCTTAACTTCAGAGGAAGTTGGGACAATTTCTTGCCATTAGTGGAATTCTCCTACAACAATAGTTATCAAGCAAGTATTGGCATGGCTCCATTCGAGGTATTGTATGGACGCAAGTGTCGCTCCAGTATGTTGGAAGGGGTGTTCAAAAAATTTGGTTTTTTTTGGTTTTTTACCGAATCGATTGAAATCGGTACCGGCGGTATCGGTTTTTTTTGGTTTTGGTTTTTTCAGTACCGGTTTTTCGGTTCTTTAATACTTTTCGGTACCGATAATAAAAATTTTAAATTCGGTAAATACCAAAAAATTGAAAAAAAAAAACTAAAAATTTGAAAAGTTGAATTTATTTATGCAATTTTCTATATTCCATGTCATACATTGAACTTGGGTAACGTTAAAACATATTGACTTTGTGCTGAGAAACTGTTACTTCGGTTCATAGTCTCCGCATTAAATCAAGAAGTATACTGCAATAAAAAAAGAATGTTTTTAGTGCAAAAATACTTACATTATTATTATTATTATTTTGTTATTTTTAATAAGTAGGAAACTTTAACTTTTTTAATGCTCCATGAATTTGCACATGACGTTGAAGTATAATGCTCCTAATTGAAAAAGGAAAACAAAATTGGGACACCTCATTATCATTACATAATAATATGAACAACACTCTCATAAAGGCATGCATTTGTTTACTAGTAATATCTCAACTCAACTCATCAAACGCCTTTTATTTTATCCCACACTAGCTGGAAAAAGACTAATAAAAAATGTCAAATTCCAATAGTTTCAATTTTCAAACACTGAGCAACTTACTGACAATCATCAAAAGAATTAACCAAAAATTTCAAACTACAATTACTATTTACTACAACTATGATATTTAAACTCTTAGACCAACAATTGTAATTACTATTTGTAAGAATGTAATTTACTAGTCTCATTTCTTAGTTTTAAAAAATTTGTTAATAAAAAAAATTTATTTAATTATTGCGGTATAATCGAAAACCGAACCGAAAAACCGATCTTAGAAATCGGTTATTGATTCTACAGTCTGTGGAGTTCTTGATTTTTTTAGGTTTTTGGTTGATCTGGGGTTCGGTTTTTCATGATGAGCACCCCTATATGCTGGGATGAGGTGGGTGAAGCAACGTTGTTGGGTCCGAATTTGGTATGCATGACAAGGGAAAAGATTCAAATGATCCGGCAACGTATAAAAACCTCACAAGATCGACAAAAGAGTTATGTTGTTCTTCATCGAAAGGATGTGGAACTCAATGTTGGAGATCATGTGTTGTTATGTGTTGCTCCATGGAAAGGAGTTACAAGATTTGGAAAGAGAGGAAAGCTCAATCCTCGATTCATTGGCCCATTTGAAATCCTCGATCGAGTAGGAACTGTAGCTTATAAACTCGCCTTACCGCCAAGTATGTCTCGTGTTCATAACGTTTTTCACATATCTATGTTACATAAATATGTAGAAGACCCGAACCACATTATTGAATTAGAACTGGATGAGATAGCGGAAGATTTAACGTATGAAGAGGTACTTGTTAAAATCTTGGATAAGAATGACCATATTCTATGCTCCAAGGTTATACCTTAAGTCAAAGTTTTGTGGAGAAACTATGATGTGGAGAAAATGACCTAGGAGTTAGAATCTGAAATAAAGTCAAGGTATCCTCACCTCTTCGACATATCAGGTACGTACCCCAATTTCAAGGACGAAATTTCTTAAGAAGGGGGGGGGGGGGGTTGTAAGACCCCAACTTTTATGAATAAAGATTAATTTTTCTCCAAATATATTTTTGAATATTATGGTGTGGATTTGATATAATGTTATAGTTATTGGTAATATTTACAAATTTTACAAAGTAAGCAAGTTGTTATAAAATATTCAATTGGTTGGGGAATATTTGTTTTAACAAGTTATATTCGTACGACGGCACAATCATTGGTGGACCCCACAACGGAAGTATTGTCGTAATAGAAAACAACAGAAATATCTTTTTATAAAAATAACGGCGAAAGTTTTACCGTTAAACTGTTAAAATACCATGTGGTAAAAATACAATAGTATGTGTGGTTGAATAGTAGTACACGATATTGATTATTGATGCTTACGTGAGAAGTCACTCAGTTATACTCAATTATTGCTACAGTAATTGCTGCATAGTATCTCACGTTATTTGATTCAATTATTGTCACAGTATTATCTGCATAATATTTTATATTATTAAATCAATAATTGAGACGACAAAGTTATTCATATTATTATTTAAATTATTGACGATGTCTAGAAAGTTCTGTCAAGAAAAGGGCTTTGGTCACCTAATTGTGCGCCAATAGGGAGAAATCCTTATCGGAAAGCCCTCTCTTTCCTGGGAATGATCTGGTTGCTAAATATTGTGAGTTATAATATTAATGAAAAATAAGTTCGTGTTGATTAAAGATGTTTGTTCATTTAGTTTTTGTTAATTCTTCTATGACCCAATTACCCTCAAAGGAGGTATTTCTGTGATTGGCTGGTTTTATTGACCAAACGGGCAATTAATCGGATAAATTAACAATTAATTGCTGTTGGTTCACATGCAAATTACTGTTGGTTCACATGAATGGAACTATTGATTCACATGCATGTACTATTAGGGGAGGGGGGTGCAAGATTGATAATACTTGAAGGACTAAATTAAAAAGGGAGGTATAGATGAAGGTACTATACGGTAATAATTCAAGCCCCTAAACATGAAATTATCAAAACTATGTTTTCCTATAAATAGAAGCTCATTCTTCTTTCATTCTCACCAATTCACTAAGACTCACAAGAGCATCTATTAAGAGAGAAACTATAAGGAGGAAGAAGAAGAGTATTCTGCTACGTCACTATTCTAGTATCTAGTTTTATACTAAGGTAAGGAATATTATTTTTCTTCAATATTCGTAAGAAATAATATTTTCTTCCATACTCTGTAGTATGTAAGTAATATTATTTCGTTTCAGATTTCGAATTCTACACTCATTTTGTTAAGTTTTGGCTTCTATACTCCGTGAAATTAATAGAATATCCTTAAAATTTGTGTTTCATCTAGTATCTTTTCATAAAAATATTATTCTGAGCATTCTTGATAAATTTTAATCTTTTCATGCCAGTATACTATTCACGGGGTACTATTCCTGAAGTACTATTCACGGAGTATTATTCACTCAGGCACTATTCACCCGAGGTGCTATTCATGAAAAAATTGATTTCTTTTCGGTTCAAATAATTTTTGATACAATATTATTCTTGAATTTTATTCCACAAAATAGTATCATGTTGATAATTTAGACATTATTGAATCCTAGATAAATTAAATTATAAATCTTTAAAAATTTATCATTTGTTTTCTTTTAATTGAATTCTTATATCATTGTCACCATCCTCATACTTAAATTCTAATGAAAGTCATCTTTGGTCCGTAGTGCATAGATGGACTGTTAATTTTTATGATTATGACCAGGGATTATTCGGTATAATCATGACCCATAATGTTACAAATGATGTGGTAAATGTCCTCATTGGCCCGTAGTACATTGATGGATAGTTGTTGGTATGATCATGACCATTGGTGATTACACGAATATCCTTGGCCCGTAGTGCATGGATAATTCAGTGATATGGATTATTTATTGAGCTGAGTCTCAGCGATAAACTTGATGATAAACTTTTTAAATCATAGAAGATAGTAGATATCATGCTCTACTTGACTCTTCTAATGGATTGCTTATTCCGATGCAGTTAAACTTGTTGTTTATTAGTTTAACACTATTGAAGGCTAACAATAATTTATTCTGCATTATCTTAGTTATAATATTTCTTACTGGGCTAGTTGAGCTCACCCTTTTGCTTTCATTGTTCTCTTCAGGAAATGAGAACGTACCCGGGACTAGTCGGGAAATGGAGTGATGGTCCAAGATGGTGGCTATAGTAGTCCTCACTATTCTATGAAATAGTGTGATAATAAATGTAATGAGAACTCCATTTGAGTTTGGATATTGTTTAGAAGACAATATTCGTGTTAAAACTCTCAACTATGTTTTGTCGTATTTTACACAACAGTTGTATAATTAAGTTTATATTTAAATTTTGTACCATGTATTTGGCGACTCAAAATGGGTGATGTATACCTATTTTGGGGGCATCACACTGATTCCATGCCATTTTAGTTCCCAGAGCCTCCGGTTTTCCCTCCATATCCACCACCATCTCCTGAGGCAGGAGACGATGGCGACGGTGACAATGATGACCAAGGCAGCGACGAGTGACTATATCTCCATGACATGCCCTCACATTCTGATTGTTGTATTACTAGACAATGAGGGCATTGCCTGATTCAAGTCTGGGGAGATTTTTATTTCATTTTATTATTATATATGAGCTGTTATGTATGAACAACATTTTGACATCTTTTGGGCTTGAGTAGCCTTAGACTTATTATATTTTGGTTTCATTATGGATAGATGCATTTATGGATGCTTTTATTATTATCAACATGTATGTTTAGTTTATAGCCATCTTTTGGGGCTTATATAGATTGGTATACTTGATGACATGTTAATGGCTTTATTACCCTATTTTGAGCTGTTATTATGCAAGGGTTTTATATAGTTAAATTTTTTTTGATTATGGCTAATGATAAACATGTTGGTTTTATGGCTATTTCATAGAGTTTATGTCAAGCATTTGTGGATGAGGGGTTAGTTTAGTTGATAGTTGAGACTGTTATTGATCCGTTCTTCTTAGTGGGCACCGACCAATTATTATAGCTAGTTATATTTCTGATATAGTTTGTGTGGTTATTGTTTTGAAAATGCGTTAACTCTGTTGAACTTAAATGCATACAAGGTAATAAAAGACTTAGACGCTTATGCAAATTCGGATCTTGGATTTTAGCATGTTTTCATGTTAAAAAAAATAAATAGATAAATATATATATATATATATATATATATATATATATAAGAAAAATGAAAAGAAGAATAACTAGAGCCTTAATTGACTAAGTTTGATTATATGTCCTTTGTTGCTCGAGTTATTATATCCTTATGGGTGTTCTACACCTAGTGCCCTAAAGCCATCTAGCTTGGGAGTCATTGATCAAAAGCTCATTAACGAGTAACTCTGAATAGCCTAAGGTAATTAAGCATTGCACGATCATCCTAAAGGTTTTGTTCGTTAATGTATTTAGAATAAAAGTCTAATTTGGTATGTTTGATTACGTGGCCTTTGTTGCTCGAGTTATTAGCTCCATAGGGGTGTTCTACACCTAGTGCCCTAAAGCCATCTGGCTTGGGAGTCATTGATCAAAAGCTCATTAGCGAGTAACTTTGAATAACCTAAGGTAATTAAGCATTGCACAAGTCATATTTTGATGTCTTCATGCTAATGCCTTATGATCTTTTCTTGCATCTACGTCTTATTCTTGATGCTTGTTGATTGTTTGAGTTTACAGAGTAAACATATTGGTTATTGAAATCGATTGTGTGAGCTTATTTTGAACTATGATTAGTTAGGATAGTTGGTATTCACACACACACACATTGAATGGATCGAGTACAGTCTTATGCTTGAGATTGATTGAACCCTTACTCATAACTATGTTTTTTTTTCTTATTCTCTAGGAGTAGTTATTTTGAGCTTAGAAGCCATGATGCAGGTGTAGAGTATTTATTTTGATTCACATTTATATTTTTACTTTTGTTATTTTTGTTTAGATAGTTTTGCTTGAGGACATGCAAAGGCATAAGTTTGGAGGTATTTGATGAGTGAGATTTATACTTGAGAATCGGATCCTCTAATGCTTAAGAAGTTGCTTATTTATCACATGTTATATCGTTTTATAGTATTTTATTATTATTTTGCTTAATATATGTTTTGCAGGGCTTATTAGGTTATTTCCAGCTTTTACAGGGCAAAAGGGTCATTTTCTTGTAATCAGCACCGCAGCGCCTCAGCCCCTATATAAAGCGGCCTGCAAATAATGTTGTCTATGTCAACTTGATTGCCCGAGAGCAGTGACTGCAATATGCAGTTCATTCACAAAATGGCCCGACATCGCCACTTATTGACCATAGTTGTTGACCCTACGCCGCAGCGCCTCTCTAATGGTAAAAGATGGCATCGCAGTGGCGCCACCTTCGGTTTTCCAAGCGCATAAGTGCGAAGTTGACCTAGCTATAGGAGATATATATATATATATATATATATATATATATATATATATATATATATATATATATATCCTGAGCGACCTCCTTTAAGGGGGGACTTGACTCTGATAATCTCTCTCTCTTAGTTAGAGGTTTTTCCACTCTCTAGTAGATAATTATTGTACATATAACTAGGAAATAGATTAGGGCTTTGATTGGATTCCTTGTAGCTCAAGAGCATTATAGCAACACGGAACGAAAAGCATGAATCGAAGGCGGTTCATGGAGATTAAAGAAGCATTGACAAGTTTATTCTTTTCTAGTATTTCCTTTGAGATTGTATTATATAAATGTAGTTTATATTGCTACTTATGTTTAGTTTAAGAGCTATGGACTAATTATTGGCTCTAAGGTTATAAGGGAACCCTTTGTTACTTTAAATTGAATATCTTATCTCTTTGGTTAGCACCATATGGTTTGAATCAATATATTTATGCTTAATGATTCTTGCTAAGAAATTAGTGATGATTTTGGTAAGCTATAAGAAATTTGAAAGTGGATTGTAGATTTATACCTTGATATATTGGCATGTGATTAAGATTTATCTACTTGATTCGACAACATAATTTGTGTATAGAATAGGAATATACCTGTACGCCATGTGCGGCCTAATTTAGAGCCTATGCTTTAATTCCTTGTTATGGTTAATTCACATAAGAATGTGTAGGATTGTTACCTAACTTGGCTATTCTTTTTTGATCTATTCCCTATCGGGTGGATCTAAAAAGGTTAGATTTATGCATACCTTGGAAGAGGTGTATGAACACTTGTATGTTCTCAGTCGATAGTTTTTCGTGACCACTAAGACCAAAGAGAGAAAGTTAGGTAGTTTGATGAAACATAGCACACCTAGTGTTTGACAAAATGCTAGTGTGGGGTGAAGTTATAATCTTAGCTTGTTGCGCCTTAGATACCAGTCATTAGCCATTTACTTGCTTTGATAATTAGATTTAATTAGATTAATTACATATCTTTCATTCTGCTATTTGAATAAGACTGAAGTGATATAAAGTCAATATTTGGTAAATATTAGTGATAGTTCCTCGTGGGATACACCAACTCATCTTATCACTGTATTACTTGTTAGACCGCATATACTTGCGCGTGTTTAGTGATCGGTAATCTAACCAACAGGAATCTCATCCTGAATGGAAAGTAGATGCTCATCTGGGAAAGCATCCTGCAATGGTAGCACTTCTTCATCTCTTAACAATCTACTCAAGTGATCTTCCACCAAGTTGTTTGCCCCTTTCTTATCCTTGATCTCCAAGTAAAATTCTTGCAAAAGTAGAATCCATATGATAATCTCAGGTTTAGAGTCCTTCTTGGTTAACAAATACCTGAGAGCAATATGGTCATAATAAACTATTACTTTAGTGCCAAGCAAATAAGATCAAATTTTATCTAAAGAAAAAACCACAGATAAAAGTTCTTTTTCAGTGGTGGAATAGTTTATCTACGACTCATTAAGAGTTTTAGAAGCATAGTAAATGGCATGAATAACTTTGTTAATTATTTGGCCTAAAATAGCCCCCACTACATAATTGCTTGCGTCACACATGATCTCAAATGGAAACTTCCAATCGGTGGTTGTATCACTGGTGCAGAAGTCAGTAGGCTCTTCAATTTATCAAACTCCTTGCACTCACTGTCAAACTAAAAGTTCATTATGACTAAGGGCAGTGAAAAAGTCCTTTTGTAGCAACTTACACAAGGGCAATGCAATCTTTGAGAAATCCTTGATAAACCTTTGATATAATCCTACATGACTAGGAAAAGAACGAATCTCCCCCACGCTGATGGAGTAATACAAAGCAGAAATAACATCTATCTTAGCTTTATTAACTTCAAGACCCTTAGATGACATAACATGACCAAGTATTATTCCTTCTTCTACCATAAAATGACACTTTTCCCAATTCAGAACAAGATTAGTTTCCATGCATCTATCCAAAATATGAGTCAAATTATCTATACATGCATCCAAAGAATCACCATGAATCGTTAAATCATCCATAAAGACCTCAATGAAATTTTATACAACATCGGAAAAGATGCTCACCATGCATCTCTGAAAAGTACCTAGGGCATTACAAAGTCTGAAAGACATCCGTCGATATGCAAATGTGCCAAAGGGACATGTGAATGTTGTCTTTTCTTAGTCCTTGGGTGCAATCACAATTTGGTTATAACCTAAAAAACATCTAGAAGCAATAGTAAGCATGCCCAACTAATCTTTCTAACATTTGATCAAGGAAAGTGTCTTTTCTTGTTACAACATTCAACTTTCTATAATCAATACACACTCTCCATCATGTTTGTATTCGTGTGGGCACTAACTCAATATTGTCGTTCTTGCAACTGTGATTCCAGATTTCTTTGGAATAACCTTTACTGGACTCACCTATTGACTGTCGAAAATGGGGTAGATTATACCGACATCAAGCAGTTTGAGCACCTCATTTTTCACTACCTCCATCATGGATGGATTCAATCTTCTTTGTGAATCCCTTGTGGCCTTAGCTATATCTTCTAATAGTATCCAATGTATGCGCATTGCAAGACTAATGCCTTTGATATCCGCCATCGTCCAGCTAAAAATAGTGGCATAGTCCCTTAGGACTCTCAGTAATTTCTCTTCCTGTACATGGGTTAGATTACTAGCAATAATCATAGTCAAAGTATCAATAGTCCCCAAATATGTATATTTTAAATGTGCATGTAATTATTTCAAATCTAAGGTTGGAGCTTGTACAACATATGGTAATAACTTTTGATGAGAAACAAGCAATTGAATTAAATGAACTGCATACTTCTCAGAGAATTTTAGCAATGAGTGTACTGCAGCCACATATTCTTTTAATTATTGATTCTGTTCAATCTTGTCTTTCATGTCCATGTCCAAAATGTTGGGAAAACTCCAAGTTGTCCTCATGAAGTTGTTTAAAAACTCTCTCCACTAGGGAGTCACTGACATCAATAACAAAAACCCGACTAATATCACTCGGGTACTTCATAGCATCATAATTGTTAAACTAAAACTTTTCTCCATCAAATTCCATTGTCAAGGTCCCATTGTGTACATCAATCATGGTTCTCGCTGTTTTTAGGAATGACCTTCCTAACAAGATGTGAGAAGGGTTTGTTGATGTATTATCCTCCATGTCCACATTGTAAAAATCTGCAGGAAAGATTAGTTCGTTCACCTGCACTAAGACATCTTCAATTACCCCTCGGGGGTAAGTGTTAGTACGATCTGCCAATTAAATATTCACACCAGTATTTTTTAAAGGGCATAGATTTAAGGAAACATAAACAGATAATGGCATCACATTAATTGAAGCACCTAAATCTATCATGGTATTTTAAAATCTGGTGTTTCCAATCTTACATGGGATTGTGAACTTGTCCAGATATTTACATTTAGTGGGCATTTTTCTTGGAAGAACTGCTGATACATTTTCCCCAACTGTGACTCTTTACATTTAGTGCACAATTCTTTTAAAAACTTTGCATACCTCAGCACCTGTTTGATTGCATTAAGTAAATGGATATTTACTTCTACTTTCCTAAATGTTTCCAAGAGTTCCTTTTCATGTTCCTCTTTCATTGAAGTTTTAAAATTCCTAGGGGAAAAGGGTAGAGGAATATTTTTTATCTGAGTAGGAGGATTAAGTGGTATCTTTGATATTTCTGTTTCCTCCTTAGTTATTTCCTCCTCGAACTCAATAGTGGTTGTTGTTGTATCTATTTGTTTTCCACTTCGGAAGGTTATAACACTTGTATTCTCCCTTGGATTTACAACGGTTTGAGACGGAAGCTTCCCAGAACCTTTAGAGTCCAATCGACTAACTGTAGTAGCAAGTTCACTCATCTGATTCTCCAAACTGTGGATGGAAGATTGTGTCTGAGTCATGAACTGTTGTGTCTGATTTATGAACTGCTGTGATTATCCCATGAATGCTTTGAACATATCCTCCATGGATGTTCTAGTAGGTGCAACAGCTGCTTGTTTAGGTTGATATTGAGGTTGGGCTGGTTGAAAGCCCTGCTGCTTGGGTGGAAATATCGGTTGTGCGGTTTTCTTGCTTCCATAACTCAGATTTGGATGATCCTTCTAGCTTAGGTTATAAGTGTTTTTGTACGGATCATACTTTCTCTAAGGTTGTGGCTGATAATTTCCCATTCCAATAGCTTGTTTCTCAATTTCATCATCTTGCAATGTTGGCCATTCAGCTGTATTGTGATTGGGTTGTAGACAGATTCCACAACCCTTTGTAACTGACATTTGACCTGCAACTAGTTGCTTAACCATAACAATTAATTCAAAAATCTTTTGACCATGATACAAAGTGCTCACCTCCCTTACTGGTGCATGATTCATTTTAGTCCATATTGTTGTGAGTTTGAAGCCATGTTTGCAATCAAGTTCTTTGTAGCCTCTGGGGTCTTGTTAACCAATGCTTCTCCACTAGCAACGTCGATAATACTCCTATCCATTGCTACAAGTCCCTCGTAGAAGTACTGAATCAAGTGTTGCTCATCAATTTAGTGGGGTGGACAGCTGGAGCACAGTTTCTTGAATCTCTCCCAATACTCGTACAATGTTTCTCCTCTAAACTGTTGGATCCCACATATCTCCTTCCTTATGTTGGCTACTCTCGAAACAGGAAAATATTTCTCTAAGAAAAGCCTTTTCATGTCACTCCATAAATGTATTGATCTAGAGCGAATGTAGTACATCCAATCCTTTGTTAAATCTGCTAGGGAGAATGGGAAGGCATTAGATTGATTTGCTCCTCTGTAATTCCGTGTGGTTTCATAGTGGAACACACCACATGGAACTCCTTCAAATGCTTGTATGGATCTTCACCTGTAATACCACAAAAAGTAGGCAAAAGATGAATTAGTCTGGATTTAAGTTCGAATGCAGCATTTAAAGAAGGATATTCAATGCACAAAGGTTTTTAAGTGAGATTAGGCGTAGCTAATTATTTTAACATCCGGTTGTTTGGTACTACCATCTTTTCTTCTTCTTCTGATTCGATGGATGATTTGTCGGACAGTAATTCCAAATCTATGTTGAGGCCCGGTGATGGTACAAAAGCCTCGTCGGTATTTGCAGTAGACTATTGAGCTTTACGATTTTGCTTCCTTAACCTCCTTGTAGTTTTCTCAATCTTTGGGTCAAAATCTAATGTAGCAACCTGAGAATATCGAGTCATAAAACAAAAAAAATTAATAAAATAAAATAAAGCACACAATTACTCCCCGACAACGACGCCAAAATTTGGGAGCTGTCGTTTACATTCCCAAATTAACCTCACGTTCACTTAACAAACTTAACAATTAGAAATAGTAGCAAACACGGATCGATTCCACAGAGAGTAAGTTTATTTTAGATTTATTCTACTATTTTTAACATGAAATAAAGATGGGGATTTTTTAAAATTGTTTTAAACTAAGAAAACATAATTAAATTGATAAGTTTAACCAAATATGTGACAACTTCAGTTCTACACTTCAATTTCACCAAGTTACAATAATCAATTAACCAAGTTGTTATTATTTACCCTTCAATGAAACTATTAGCCCTAGATAAAAATAAGCTCTGTTATCCAAAATTTTCTCTAGATAGTTACTGTATGAAACAAGCTCTTCACAAGATTCTAACTATCATATAACCTAGAACAAGCTCTCTAGATTTAATATGACAACAACATTAAGAAATAGAGAATTAGACTAATTCAAGTAACAAACACATAAGCTCGATTTGTTTAACTTATTTTCTGATAATCTTAGCAATACACAAAAGCTTGTCAACAATTAGTATCACTAATTTTTTACTTGTGATGAAGAAAGATATCAATTACACGTAATATTATTCCTTAATCTAGCAAATGATATTCTTTAACCAATTCAATCTTGAAAATCAAATCATTTAAGCCAAATAGCATTCAGAAATTAAATCAGATTATCAAGAATAAATATCATAAGAGAAGGAATAAACAATGAATACTCAATTAACAATTAATTATAAATAAGGTACAACATCCCTTAGAACTGAATAAAGAAAACTAGCATGCCATGCTTCCAAGTCTGCACTTCAATGATATAGATGAGAGATACTAGAATGAATAAACCCTGAATATTACATTTATTTATAGCGCTAGACAAAGTCCTAAATCCTATGAAAACTAGAAATCCAAAAACTAAAAGGAATTACAAGTCATAACTCTAGCTTCCATAAAGAAACAGAAACCAATTTAGAAAGAGAATCTCATACTAAAAGAAATCCTAAGCACAATATAATTATGAAATATGGAAATAAATCTATCAAAATTCACATTAAAAACTTTCCAAATTCTGAAAATTCTTGCTGAATTCGCTGGGGGCGAATTCCCATTTCTTGTTTTGATGTTATTTGTTAAAACGACCATAACTTTTGATCCGGGAAGAGTTACGAAGCCTGATACCTATCAAATCGAAGCTCTCAACGAGATCTACAACTTTTATTTTTTTAAGAATTGACAGATTCTAGTTGAATCAAGGTCACAATTGGGCTTCAATTGACTGTTACGTAAATTGCAACTCCAAACATTAACTTTCAACGTCCGTTTGGTAAAAAAGGCATAACTATTTCATATGAACTCCGATTGGGAAGATTTAAGATGTTCTGAAAAGCTAAGGAATAGATCTACATTAAAATCCATGTTTCAAGCCAAAAATGTGCATCTAACATAGCATTAAAATCTCTGCAATCTCCCATTTTCCTTGTTTTAGCTCACATTCCTCCTTAAATCATTAGACGCCTTAATAAGCTCATATACACATGAAACATGAAATAAAACTAAGCATAAAGGAATCATAATCATACAATATTATGCACTCATCACAGTTGAAAGTTGATCTCGCACTCTCCCCATAGTTCCATGAGACTTTCTTTAGGTTGGTGAAGGGGTATTATGGTTGTGATGGAAACCCAAGTGGTTCCGATTTGGCTATTTTCATAGGAATCTTTCCCCTTTCATCCCCCATTCCTTGAATTATTAGGGGTCCGACAGATGTGTCTTCTATAGAGGCAATAAAGGCAATTATTTCCTCCAGACTTCCTATCCTCAGAGGATACATTACTTCTCTTTCAGGGAAGTTATTAACACCACTTACCATTTGCAGAGCACCAGACTCGATTAGATTCTGGATTAAATGGTGGAGTGCCCAACAGCCTTCTGTGTCAAAACCAAAAGTGTTGGAGCATATCTTAGTAGCATCAAACCTCCTTGATCGAGAGTCCATTGGGGGTAATAGTTCGGTGACCTTTCCTTCATTGATCAACATCTATAAAATTTCCTTCCTGGAATGGTTCAAGGGAGTGAACTTTTTTTTGGCTACAAACTCTCTACTAGCCTAGAACCTTGCTTCCCTTGTAACTTTGTTTGCCCATGTTTTATGTTATTGGAAATGGATATAATCCCTTTTTTTAGTTGGGAGGATTTTAGGCAGAAGGATGTTGGTTTGCTTATGGTTGACCTTACTTATAAATTGCCTAGTTACTTGGTGTTGATAGACTATTAGCTCTGCTAATTGATCAACTTGTTCTTTGATTGATTTTATCTCACGTTCTATTGAAGATCGTCCTTCTGAATAACTCAACTTGGCGTGGTTAGCTTCAACTGGTTATGACGACTCTTTGATCTTCTTAAGGTATTTGGAACTTTCTCCATTCCAAATATTGATTATGTTCACTCATTCCGCATTATGCTTAGGTAGAGGATTATCATGAATGTGTGGTTGTTTAGGTGTTGTGACCACGATCTTGCCGATGTATATCATGTCTTGGATCTTGTGTTTTAGTGAACAACATTCTTGGGCATCATGTCCTGGGGCCCAGAATGGTACACACACTTTTTGCTTAGTTCATATTGCTTCCCATTTGGATTGGCCGGGGAAAGAAGCTGAGTAATCTTCTTCTATGTAGTCAGAAGCTTCAATATATTCTCATGAGAGTCCACAAAGGCTGTAAATGTTCTTCTGAGCTTACCTTCTTTGACTTTATAAGATGAAGGATTTGTAGATGATTGTAAAGGGGAGTAATTATTTTTTTCCTGAATGGGAGAATTTTGACTGCCTCGTCGAGTTTGACCCTGAAGTATTAAGGATACATCTTCTTACTTTTTCTTATGGGCTTTTCGAGGGTTACTCCCATAATTTCATGTCTGGATGTGCTCAGCTACTGCCTCTACAGCAGTGAGGTCCTTAATCTTACCAGATTTCAACCCCATTTCAACCATTTCTCCATGTTTGATCATTTCTGAGAATGGTTTTCCTATTCTTACTAGGACCCTCTCATAATAGGGAGCTTCCTGTATGTCGATGGGAGTCATCACCATTTTAGTTTCTGTCATACGCGGGCTGACCTGTGCTGCCACACATGATATTTGGGCATATTCTAGAAAAAACTCATTATTCTACTTCTTGACTTTAGTCACCTGATATCGATCTGGTGCCATTTGTGACTGAAAATTATATTGATACAGGAAGGCATGGGCCAGCTCTTCACAACCGTGTATTTTGGAGTTGTCAAGTCGGGCATACCATGCCCTAGCCTCTCCAGTCAGACTTTTCAGGAATATATGCATTCTTAGCTTCTCGTCCTTTGCATAGGATTTGAGTTCTCCGATGTATACCTTCAGATGGGTATAAGGGTCTCCTAACCCGTTATACTTCTCAAAATCTAGGACTTGGAATTTGTCAAGATATCGAGCCCCTTGGAATATGTAGAGATCTGAATAGTTGACACTACCATAGGTTCCTCTCCTTTTTATTGATCGGATGGTCTCCTCCATTTGCTTGACCTTTTTTTATTATATCTCTAGTTTCTTGGTCATCCTTGAGATTGGTGATTTTAGAGCTTTTGTTGGTGATTGTCTCATTGGAGTGAGGTTTGGGTATCTATGTTTGTATCATTTTGCCAGAACTATGACTGCCCTTTGCGTGGAGGATTCTGGTTGAGTCTGTGTCTTTCGACCCTAATTATTTTTACACAGCTGCTTTAGTAAGTGGGCCACATCTGCTATCTATTTTCTAAGTACCTCGAACTATTCTCGAGATACGGGGACAGATTCAGGTAGGGCACTTTCAGTCATGTTTCTAGATAGGAGTTGTTCCTTCCTAGATTTTACTTTGGTAATTGGACCAATCTTACTTACAAAAGGATATATACTTTAGTCATGATAAACACTAACGGTATGCATGCAATGTGTTAGTTTTAGTGTTTTTTAATCTTTTCACCCCCAAATCTAGGTACTTCATTCCCACAAGATTTGGTGCTCATTATCCATACATTCATACTATCTACCCAAATAAAATAATATTTAAACCATAATCCTCCCTTTAAATAGGGTTACATCATTAAATTCAAAAAAACATCCCGGGTTATCTAACCTTTAAACATCATTCAAGTCTTGGAAATAAAATTATTACATTACATCATTATTAAAAAGTAGTCTATGATCATCATAATAAATAAAAGTACAAATCGGCATCACTTGTACATTTTTCCCTTTCCTTTGCTAGTTGAAGGCTCATCTACCTTCTCAACTTTATTTGCAATGAGTATATAAATATGCAAGAGTGAGCAAAACAATTGCTCCTTTGGATATAATAATGAATCAACGGAGAATAATAATAATAGCGCCATGACAATAGGCTCATCAAAAAGCTGAATAGTACTCTAACAATGATAATCAAAAGCTGGAATCCAAAATATGGAATATATATAAGCGAGGGTCATAAGACCATGAACTATGTCCACGATTGTGAGTAATCTTTCAACTCAACTTTACTTGAGTCATAAGACTATAAGGACTCCTCGTACTTAGGGGATCGACCCTTCGTACAATGTATTGTGCACAAACATTTAACGCTAGCGTAAATTATCCCCTAATAATAATAGGGTTGTTCATCTCGGTATTTAGAGTACAAGTCGCACCAAAGAAAGTTTGGTTTGGATAAGCTTTCAAGGGTAATTTGAAGTTTAACGAACATCAACTAGAGGACTAGTTGAATCAATAGTGTTTGATAATCACAACGAGATGTTTAATAACAACATAACATAGAACAATTGAGAATCATAAATGAGCGATTATACATATTAAACTCATGCTTGAAATAACTATAGAGCATAAGTATTCAACAAAATGAATAAAATGGTAAACCTTTTGCTTGAACAATAAATAAGCTAAGGTTAGAGTCTTATAACATTAGAAATGAAATTCTTGAGCGTACATTAGCGATAGCAATTTGGAAACTAAAAACTTGCCCAACATGGTATTAACTCATGCAAAAAGAATTAAAAGCAGTTCAATAATAGAGGCGAGAGTTCAAAAACTACGTTCATTATACAATAATAGAACTTAAGAAACTTGCTTAACTATAAACAAGTTAGAATGAATCAATCAAATGAGAATTTCAAATAACATTAGAGTTAAAGTTTGCTCGAATGAATTTTAGGAACAATTGACTTATTCAATAACAGTTAAGATAAAAAGCTTGCTCAATCAAAAGAATAAAGTTACACAATATAATAATAGAACTAACTTTCAGCGAAAGTGTAGAGTTAGAAAACTTTCTCGATGTAAAAGATAGGGTTTAGAAACTTGCCTTGGCGTAAGCTATAAAATTAAACTCACGATCACCTACACATAATTTTAGAACCACAATACCTATTAGATATGCTAACATACCATAACATGTTCATTTCTAGCTAAACTTATCATTTGAAGCACAAGTCTTTCATTACCATACATTTTGAAATTCCAAGTGTTTTACTTTGCAACACTTATCTAACGTTCATTATGTATACTAAGTTATCACACATAACGCGTTCTCGATTTACTAATCATTTTGCAACTTTGAACTTACTAACCACAATTCACTATGTTATATTAACCTTAACATTACACATTTAACATCTTAACATAATTTGAGACCATGTTATGATGCTTTTGAAAAATGCTGCTGCAATGAGCGAAATTCGAATCTCAAACCCGGGGTGTGGCATGCATGCGCCATACAAAACTGGGGGCCAGTGGGCTTTGTTCTTGTGTTATTTTTTTTTTGCATTGCAAGTTGCTTACATGCTGTTTCGCAGAGACTTGAGAAGAGAAGGCTAATGAATGAACTTTGGCCAGACTTTAGCCCAATAAAACACAAATTTCACCCACCAAAGCAGTGATAATAACACGTAAAATAAATATACAACTATCATAAACATGATTGCTAACATATTCAACCACTTAGCACAATTTAACAACAACTAAAACTATTTTAATTTCTCAATTTTCATGTTTTTCATATAAAACTCCATTTTTGATATTCATCCAAAAATCATCTTTGTGAATTCATTACTTGGCCAAATCATCTCATTCAAATTACGTTATATTTCGTATCTTAATGAACTAACATATCAACTTCAATTTATAATTTCACATACAAATTGGCCACTAAAATTGATACTTACATAGCCGTATGAAAAAATATACAAAACATATATCTTTGACAAATTTTTTTCTTCTTCTTTATAAATGAAATTAGCATACAATTTCTTGTTTAAACATAAACTAATCATATAAGCATCATATAACATATTATAAACACACATAACTTAAATTTATACAACAACAATTAAAAAAAATTGAATTCACGAGTATATGAAAAACTTTATTGCGTATATATATATATATATATATATATATATATATATATATAAAGTTTATAAACATACCTTCAATTACTTACAATAATTCTTGCTTTAATCAACTTTGAATTTCTTTGTGAAAATTTCTTGATTCTCTCTCTCAATTTTCTCTCTCTCTCTCTCTCGATTCTTCGAACTCTCTAAAAAAAAAAAATAAAATGCGTATAGTAAACTAAATAATAATATTGATAGTATGCGTAAAAAAAAAAAATACATAACCTTAATAATAATAATAATAAATTATCGGTTATAATCTAATAATATATATATATATATATTATATTTATTATTTTATTTTTTTATTTTATTTATTTTATTAATTTAAAAAAAATTAGAAATTCAAAAGCCATAAGGCTTTGTTTGGCAAAAAAACCCTTTAAATTTAAAAAATTAAAATATTAAGCCTTGTTTGAAAAAAAAACTAAATTAAACCCTTTTTAATTTATTTTAATAAACACTTTAGTTTATAAATTATAATCACATATTATTTATTTGGATTTCCATATCCAACATTAACCCATTAAATTAATCACATACTATATTTTAATTAAATATACCATTTTAGCAAATATCACAAAATTATAATTTTCATTATAACTTTATTTAATAATTTAATATACCATTTAAATTATTAAATCAAACAACAATATAACATCTCATGTTATAATACAAATCTCTAAATTATAAATTAATTTAATTTAGAAAATTATCTAATAAATTTAGATTCACAAATATTTATTACCATCACATCAATAAAATATTTATTTAACAATAAACACCTCAAATAAATATTTATATAATTCGATAAATATTTAAATTACAATT
Source organism: Panax ginseng (assembly GCA_020205605.1). Lineage (NCBI taxonomy): Eukaryota > Viridiplantae > Streptophyta > Magnoliopsida > Apiales > Araliaceae > Panax > Panax ginseng. The sequence continues at coordinate 107,144,957 of CM035131.1, read as the reverse complement.
TAAAATTTTGGATCGTTACATCCTTCCCTCCTTACAAGGATTACGTCCGAGAATCACAATTCAAACAATCAAATCGTCACATTCTCCCCTACTTACAAAGATTTTGTCCCCGAGAATCGAAGACCTGAGACTAAACAAATAACTTCGGGGTAATTCTTCATCATATCGACTTTGAGTTCCCCGTAGCCTCTTGACATTGTGGTTCCTCCATATCACCTTCACGAGAAGGTATCACTTTATTCTGAGCACTTGTTCTTTCACATCGACTATACGGATAGGAATCTCTTCGTAAGACAAATCTTTCTTTGAGCTGCGCATGGTTCATACTCGATCACATGCTTGTAATCGGGTTTATCTGGTCATAACAAACACATGAAAAACATTGTGCACATGCTCTAATTGCGGAGGTAAAAGCTACCTCGTAAGCCACCTCTCCCTCTCTGCGTAGAATTTGAAAGGTCCGATAAACCTTGAAATTTGAGCTTTCCTTTCTTGCCAAAATGAATTTTCCCCTTCGAGGAGAAACTTTTCGGGAAACAAAATTTCTGCTTCAAACTCACGACTTCTGCTGTGTTGATCGACATACTTTTTACATCGATCTTGGCGGCTACCGGTCTTGCTCGATGAGTTTGACAACTTTTGATGATCTCTTGAACGATTCTGGGCCTAACGGTTGGCGTTCTCAACTTCATCCCGGCATAGTGGAGTTACGCACTTTTTCTGTAGTATATAGCGCCTCGTATGGCGGCATACCAATGCTTGCGTAGTAGCTATTGTTGTTGTATGCAAATTCCACCAGCGGTAGATGATCATCCCATTTTCCTTTGAAATCCATGATGATGCGCTCTAAGCATATCTTCAAGCGTCTGGATGGATCGTTCTTTTCGCTTTGCCCATCGGTTTTGCGGATGATATGTTGTACTCATCTTGATTGCGTTCCCATGCATTCTTGTAGTCTCTTCCGGAAATTTGATGTGAACCTCGGATCTCTATCGATACAATTGACCTTTGGAACTCCATGTCTTGAGGCGATCTCTTTAACGTATAGTTTTTGCGGTGATCAAGATTAAATCTAATCTTTATTGGCAAAAAGTGTGCTGCGATTTTGTTAATCATCCACTATCACCCATATCGCATCGTATCCTTTACGAGTCGTTGGAAGACCTACCACAAAATCCATTGTGATATGCTCCCACTTCCATTACGGTATCTCCAGCGGTTGAAGTAATCCGCTTGGTCGTTGATGCTCGGCCTTCACTTTACGACATGTCGAAGCACTTTTTGCAGCGCATTCGCAACATCTCTTTTCATATTTGGCCCACAAAAATGGCGCCATAAATCTTGATACATTTTGTACTTCCGGATGAATTGAATATCTTGAGCTATGAGCTTAGTCAAGATTTCTTCTTTAATATCTGTCTTCTTTGGAACCCAAATTCGTCCCTCGAATCTTAGCATTCCCTCAGTATCGACCTGGTACTTCGCTTCTTTACCCTCGACTACACTTTCCTTTATTTTCTTGCATTCTTCATCCTGTAGCTGAGCGTTTTTCACTTTGTCCACCAAAGTTGGACTAGCTTCCATCTGGAACAATTTTTCATCGGATTCTTACGGAAATTTGATTTCGACTCTCCTTGCCTTGCCATTCTTTGAAATAAGCTCCTCCTCCTTGTCATTAACAACATCAACTTTTTTCTGCCTTTTCTACTCGAGGCATACTGACCACATTAGCTTTGCGGGATGATAAAAGATCTCACAATCGTAATCCTTTATCAATTCCATCCATCTCCTTTTTGCATGTTCGAGGTCTTTTTGTGTGTGAAAATATACTTGAGACTTTTTTATAGTGCATGTAGATCTCACATTTCTCTCCGTAGAGATAGTGTCTCCATATCTTGGGTCTGAAACACAATGCCGCCTTGACTCTAAATCATGAGTCGGATACCCTTTTTCGTAGTCTTTCGGTTGCCTTGATGCATACATGATAACCTTAGATTACTGCATAAGGACCTGACCCAATCCTTTGTGTGAAGCATCACTATACACCACAAAGTTTCTGTATTATCTAGTAATGACAACACGGGTGCCACACTTAACTTCTTCTTTAGTTCTTGAAAACTTTCCTCACACTTTTTTCGTCAAACAAATTTTCTGATTTTCTTGTCAAATTTGTCAGCGGAGTAGCAATCTTGGAAAAATCTTGAATAAATAAATCTATAATAGCTTTACCTTGATCCCAAGAAACTTCTTACTTACGATGGAGTTCTTGGTTGTTCCCAATTATCTGACTTTGACTTTTGATGGATCCTTTGAAATCCCATCCTTATCGATTACATGCCCAAGAAATTGTACGTTCGGCCAAAATTCACATTTAGAGAATTTCGCGTACAACTTTTCCTTTCTTAAGCGTCTCAGCGTCGGGGCGTAAGTGTTTCACGTGTTCCTCTTGAGTTTTAGAGTACACGAATATCATCGATAAATACCACCACAAACTTGTCTAAAAATGGTTTAAACACCACATTCATCAAATCCATGAGCAAGCGTTGCGAGGCGTTTGTCAAACCAAAGACATTACTAAAAATTCGTAATGTCCATACAGGAGTTTGGAATGCCGTCTTGGTACATCCTCCTTCCTTACTTTCAATTGGTGATACCCACTTCTCAAATCTCTTTTTTGAGAAATATCTAGCACCCTTTGATTGATCAAACAAGTCATCTATTCTTGGCAATGGATATTTGTTCTTAATAGTGACTTTGTTCAATTCCCTATAATCAATGCAAAAGCGCATTGACCCATCCTTCTTCTTCTTCACGAATAACACACGGTGCTCCCCACGGTGACACACTCGGTTGAATATACTTCTTATCTAGCAGTTCTTGCGGTTGCACCATTAGTTCTTTCATCTCCGGAGCCATTACATGCGGGGCCTTCGATATCGGAGGCGGTTCTGGCGCTAAGTCGATCACGAACTTCGATTTCTCGGTCGGTGGAAGTCTGGCAAATCCTCGGAAACACGTCCACGAACTCCCTAACCTTTGGTATTTCCTCAATTTCACACCCTTCTCCTTTTGAGTATCGACTATATAAGCTAAATACCCTACATACGACTCAATAACTTTTGGCTGCATCATCGTCGGACATTTCATTTGTCTAGGCGATTTGCTACCATGAAAAACTACCTTTGGTGAGTCATAAGGTTTACACACTTCTTTTGGCAATCAATTATCGCTCCATAATTGAATAGCCGATCCATTCCCAAAATAACATCGAACTCTCCAGAGTTTTATCGGGATTAAACTACTTTCATAACATTCCCTTAATGTTCACCCTACGGTTCTTGTATCTGAACCTAATGAGGAATCACTTCCCTATTCGCAATTTCTATGTTTAAAGGGAATTTCAACTCTTCACTAGGTATTTCTAACTTCTTAGCAAATTCATCGAGATATAAGCGAGCAAGTAGCACCGAATCAAATAATACATATGCATTTATATCATTGATTGGGATAATACGACACGACATCTTTTGATTTGCGCGTCTCTGCCAAATCATGTTGAAGGTTACGGTTTGTGGGCTTATTTGTTGTTGTTGGTGGTGCAATAGCGGTGCACCTCCACTAGCATTTCCCTTGCTTCCATTTGTCTCACGGATCTCTTCTTAGGGCATTCACGAGCAAAGTGATCCTTGGACCCATACGTGAAACACACGTTCTTCTTAGGTTGAGTGCAATTTGGGGCGATGTGACCCTCAGCCCAATTGAAGCATACTCGTTTCCCCATCAAGCACACACCCTTGTGAAACTTTCCACATGTAGCACATGCTTGAACTTCTTTTTTTTTTGGTTTCTTTCTTTGATTTCCGGCTCCCCATTCGCATTCCACTTCCTCTTCAAATTGTTGTTGCCATTTCCATTAGTTACCACCACCACCATTCTTAGCTTCACCTTCACTTTTCTTCTTCTCTCTGCTCTTGGTTATGTTTTATTCTTGCCTCGCCTCCACTTTCGGTGAGAATTGCTTTCTCCATCAACTCTTTGCAAGCGTCTTCAATTGGAGCAGGGAGACCCTCTTTTTGTACAACGGGGTTTGGTCCCTGTTCAAACCTCTTTGCCTTGCGTTAAATGCATCTTGACTTGATATGGCGGCAAACCTCGCCAACTCGTTGAATCTTGCGGCATACTCGAGACAGAACATCGTTCCTGCTTCAATTCCAAAAGCTGTACTTCTAGGTGACTCTTTGAACTTTACGGAAAATAGGTCTCGAAGAATATCTCCTTAAACCTTTCCCAAGACATCCTCCTTGACCTCCTCGGGTTTTATTGGCTTTTGCCACCAATAACTAGCCTCTGCTTTCAACATAAATGTTGCAAAAGCGGTCTTTGATTATCCTCTACCTAGCAACATCAAAAACCTTTCTCGATTTCCATGATCCAGTGTCGTGCCTTCATTGGATTCATGGACCCCCGAAATACGGTGGTCAAGCGCCTTGAAATCCTTAAGCGTTGTACCTTGATTACGAGGTTGATTACTGCAAAGCACCCGTCGTCGATGCGTCTTTAGGCTTCTTTGAGCGGGTTTTCTTTCCACATTGTTGTTGTTGTTTTTCCTCGGTGGTTCTCTACATCGTGGTGGTTGGCGTCTTGGAGGCATTTTACATTAAAATACATCCATTAGCTTTTATTCAACTTTTTTTAAGTATTATATACTTAAGTTGCACATCATAAAAGTTTATCACATAACACTTAACACTTTGAATAAAATAATAACTTTTATTCATTCATCATCTTTAAAAAAAAAACATCAAAACAATAGCATCTTTGCTATTTACATTACTTTCTGAACTATACTTGGTTGCGAGGACAACATCATCATCATCTATCCCATTGTTTATATCATGCAGGATTTACATTTCATTTATTTTTAATAATCACCTATCAATTACATTCTCTCTGATGTCCTACTAAGATCTTTGCGTAGCCTTACGGCGCTCTTCCTCCATAATTTGGAACATTGTTGGCGATCTAATATGTATGATGGTAGCGTCTCGGCTGAATTGGATAACCCATGACTCGATCTTGAGCTCGATTGATCACGGTGTTGAATCGTTGTTCATCTCTTCCATCTTCCTCCTCTTTGCTTGTCGTCTCTCTCGCCATTCGGCTCGTTGATAAGCTTCCTTTATACGCGTCTTTGGCTCTTGCCCTCTTTGTAGATTCTTCTTTCAACTTATTCTTCGATTCTGCAATCTCTCTGCCATCATTTGCTCGTTTCTCTCCTTGGTGTGGACCGACTTCTCTTCAACGTTGTTCGATTCGTTCTTCTCGATCACTGGATCTCATCGTCTTTTTTGTGCCATCGAGTGCATTGTTGACTACTATCTCTCTGTAACTCCTCGGCGGTGTCTTGAAGTTCCACATTGCGATCATACACCTAAATCGTACATACTGGCTGACTATCGAATTAAGTGGAAGCTCTTCCTCCTCGTCCTCCTCATCCCCCGACTGTGGCAGCTCCACGGGGTCCTCCTCATCAGTCTCTATCTCATCATCCTCATCAGGTACTCTCTCCTGCTCAACTCTGTGCCAAGCAGGCTGTTTCCCGTGGCGATAGTTGTTCCCAAATCACTGAATATCTCGAGGCTCCTCCTCTCTGCTTTGTTGGATCCTCCTACATTAGCCATCCTGTCGACCAAATTTTAAGTTTTAATTACTAATCATTACTACTCGACACTCACGAGCACATAAGTTGTAATCACATAAGCACATAAGTGTTTTATTACTTTCTCTTTCCTAAAACTTCGATAAGAGTTTATCATCACTATCTTTTCAAAGGTTACTTCTAAGGCTTTTCCCCCACCTAAGGTTCATAACCTAAAGCTTTGATACCAACTTTGTGACACCCCCAAATCTAGGTACTTCATTCCCACAAGATTTGGTGCTCACTTATCCATACATTCATACTATCTACCCAAATAAAATAATATTTAAACCATAATCCTCCCTTTAAATAGGGTTACATCATTAAATTCAAAAAACATCCCGGGTTATCTAACCTTTAAACATCATTCAAGTGCTTGAAATTAAAATTATTACATTACATCATTATTAAAAGTCTATGATCATCATAATAATCAAAAGTACAAATCGGCATCACTTGTACATTTTCCCCTTTCCTTTTTTGCTAGTTGAAGGCTCATCTACCTTCTCAACTTTATTTGCAATGAGTATATAAATATGCAAGAGTGAGCAAAACAATTGCTCCTTTGGATATAATAATGAATCAACGGAGAAAAATAATAATAATAATTGCCAACAATAGGCTCATCAAAAGCTGAATAGTACTCTAACAATGATAATCAAAAGCTGGAATCCAAAATATGGAATATATATAAGCGGGGTCATAAGACCATGAACTATGTCCCACGATTGTGAGTAATCTTTCAACTCAACTTTACTTGATCATAAGACTATAAGGACTCCTCGTACTTAGGGGATCGACCCTTGCCGTACAATGTATTGTGCACAAACATTTCAACGCTTTAGCGTAAATTATCCCCTAATAATAATAGGGTTGTTCATCTCGATTATTTAGAGTACAAGTCCGCACCAAAGAAAGTTTGGTTTGGATAAGCTTTCAAGGGTAATTTGAAGTTTAACGAACATCAACTAGAGGACTAGTTGAATCAATAGTGTTTGATAATCACAGCAGATGTTTAATAACAACATAACATAGAACAATTGAGAATCATAAATGGTGATTATACATATTAAACTCATGCTTGAAATAACTATAGAGCATAAGTATTCAACAAAATGAATAAAATGGTTAACCTTTGCTTGAGCAATAAATAAGCTAAGGTTAGAGTCTTATAACATTAGAAATGAAATTCTTGAGCGTACATTAGCGATAGCAAATTTGGAAACTAAAAACTTGCCCAACATGGTATTAACTCATGCAAAAAAATTAAAAGCAGTTCAATAATAGAGGCGAGAGTTCAAAAACTACGTTCATTATACAATAATAGAACTTAAGAAACTTGTAACTATAAACAAGTTAGAATGAATCAATCAAATGAGAATTTCAAATAACATTAGAGTTAAAGTTTGCTCGAATGAATTTTAGGAACAATTGACTTATTCGATATGAGTTAAGATAAAAAAGCTTGCTCAATCAAAAGAATAAAGTTACACAATGTATATAATAGAACTAACTTTCAGCGAAAGTGTAGAGTTAGAAAACTTTCTCAATGTAAAAAAGATAGGGTTTAGAAACTTGCCTTGGCGTAAGCTATAAAAATTAAACTCACGATCACCTACACATAATTTTAGAACCACAATACCTATTAGATATGCTAACATACCATAACATGTACATTTCTATCTAAACTTATCATTGAAGCACAAGTCTTTCATTACCATTTACATTTGAGAAATTCCAAGTGTTTTACCATGACACTTATCTAACGTTCATTATGTATACTAAGTTATCACATAACAGCGTTCTCGATTTACTAATCATTTTTGCAACTTTGAACTTACTAACCACAATTCACTATGTTATGTTAACCTTAACATTACACATTTAACATCTTAACATAATTTGAGACCATGTTATGATGCTTTCCCAAATGCTGACGAGAATGAAATCGAGAATCTCAAACCGGGGTATGGTGGCGCATTGCGCCATACAAAAACTAGGGCCGTAGTATTGCTTATTGTTTTTGCCTTACTAGCCTTAGTAGCCTTTTCTTGGTGGTGCTCTGCAGTGAGCTGAGAGAGAAGGCTAATGAGCGATGGTGACTTTAGCCCAACAAACACAAATTTCACCCACAAAGCAGTGATAATAACACGTAAAATAAATATACAACTATCATAAACATGATTGCTAACATATTCAACCACTTAGCACAATTTAACAACAACTAAAACTATTTTAATTTCTCAATTTTCATGTTTTCATATAAAACTCCATTTTCTTGACATTCATTACAAAAATCATCTTTGTAATCTCTATACTTGGCCAAATCACTTCATTCAAATTACGTTATGTTCGTTTCTTAATGAACTAACATATACAAAACTCAATTCAATTTATAATTTCACATTGATACTTAATTGCTACCACTAAAATTGATACTTGCGTGATATGCGTAATAATAAAATACAAAATTGATATAGTCTTAATACTCATAATAAGTTATCGATTACTAAGATAAACGATATATATTATATTTATTATTATAATTTAATTTGTTTATTTTATTTAAATTTAAAAAATTAAAAATTCAAAAGCCATAAAGGCTTTGTTTGGCAAAAAACTTTAAATTTAAAATTTAAAATAACAAAGCCTTGTTTATAAATTAAAACTAAATTGGAAAGGCCCGATTTTTAATTTATTTTAATAAACACTATTATTTTATAAATTATAATCACATATTATTTATTTGGATGGGTGAAATGTGCAAATTTTTTAAAATATACACGAATACGTGTGGTTGCAAAAGCACTGCAGTATTGCATGATTATATGAATTATTGATTCGTACATAAGAAGGCTCTACTCAATAATTGTTACAGTAATTACTGTTTAATATTTTATTGATTAAATAATTGTTGCGTTGATATTTTATATTATTATTGTTTCAATAATTGTCACTGCACATTATTTCCCATTATCAGATCAATAATTCATATTATTTGAATAATATTATTATATAGCATTATTGGCAATGTTTAGAAAGTTCTGTCAAGGAGAGGTTTGGTGTAAGACCCCGAATTTTATGAAATAAATTATTCAATTTTTCTTATAATTATTATTTAGTAAATGGTTAAATTGAAATAAAAGTTTAAGTTAACGGGGATATATGTAAAAATTTTCAAAATACGGAAGTGGTTATGAAATACTCATTTCTGTCGGGGAATATTCGTTTGGTCGTGGAATATTCTTGTTGTCGGAGAATATTAAATGCAATGCCAGTAGCGATCATTTGTGGGCCCCATAAATGAATAAGCTGTCGGATGAAGAAAATGACAAGTTTGAGTTTTTATAAATAACAGGCGTAGTATTTTCCGTTAACAACATTGTTGGAATACACGGTGGTTAAAATACTGATGTCTGGCGTGGTTGCTTGAAGAGAACACGGTATTACATAAAGTATTTTTAAATTATTGATTCTTACGTAAGAAGGCACTACTCAATAATTATTACGGTAATTCTTTATTCAATATTTTCTTTTATTGATTCAATAATTGTTGCGTTGATATTTTATATTATTGTTGTTTCAATAATTGTCACTTTGCCAGCGATATTTTCTATTATCGGATCAATAATTCATATTATTTGAATAATATTATTAGATAGCATTATTGGCAATGTCTAGAAAGTTACATCGAGGAGAGGTTTGGTCACCTAATTGCGCTTGATGAAGGAAAAATCCTTATTGGAAAGCCCTCTCTTTCTGGGAACCACAGTTGTCATAATTGTGATTCTGTAATATTATTTGTGAATAATTAATTATTGATTTATATGATAAGAAAATATTTATTTGATGCGGATATAAATGATGGATTTATTTATGTGGTTATAAATGAAGGAATTAATGTTAAGGTGTTTTATCAGTATTTTTGTCGGAATGGAGGTATTAAAAATTAAATCACTGTTCTTGCGATATATTGTGTGAGTTATAATTTTTAATCCGACCGTTGGATCGTTGTTATTTTTGGATATGTTATACATATATAAGTTGAGTATATATCCACAAATTTTGAACCGTTAAAAATGAACGTATGATTTGTTATGAGTTTCAAGAGGTGACTGGTTCATAAATTGTTGAAGTTTCAAAATTTATCATTTTGGTGGAAAATTCTAGAATGCGTGGGCCCCACCTATGGTTGGTGAAGAAATGTGCTGAAATTCTAATTCAAATGTGGTGGGTGGCAATAGTAGCAGGTAAAGCCATCAGGTAGCAGGTTAAGTCTGCTTCGGCATGCTAACATTTTTCTATAAATAGAGGGCTAAGTTAGAATTGAAAATCACACCAGAAACATAAGCTTTCTCTCTTTCTCTCTCTATATTATCTTGTGAGTATTTTGATACTTTGAGAGTTGCTAATGAGTGCAAGTTTACTTCAGCGTCATATCCGATATTCCAGTCAGAAGTACTTCTCTTTTGATGTAAGGGATATTGTCGTTATTATGTAAGGGATTTTAAGGGTTATTATGTTTCTTCAGTTTCGTAATTTTTCTAACCTTCAAAAATTCTGGAAAAATTTGAAATGATAATTTGATGAGTTTTCTTGATTATGTCCAAAAATGGCGATTTTTGGATGTATAGATTATGAGTTATGGATTTTATGAGAAAAGACTATTTTAAAAGTAAACCCTTATAACTCCTTGTGGTTAACTCCAAAATTGGTGAAATTTTTATTGGGAGTACATCTATATAATATCAGTATATTTTATAAATTTTGGAATTTTTGGACAAAAGTACAATTTATGATAAATGTCTAAATATTCGGAAGTTTTGGCCATATGAAAAATAGTAAATGAATTTTAAAAATTTCGAGAAAAATATATGTTCACTATAGGACTATATTCTGCTAAATCCCAGAAAAGAAATATTTTTTGAACTGATTTGGTATTTTTCATGAAAATGGACTATTTATGAGTAAATTAATTAAATATGTTATGTGAAGTAACAAAATTGAAAAATAGGATTTTATGGCTTGGGAATCCTATATATGGTGTATGCAGATTTTTGATGAGGTTGTTGGTTATTGGTGATGAAATCTTATGAGTTTGGCATTTTAGGATGATTAAATGCATTAATTAGTAAAGTGTAAACAATTAAAATAAATTATTTATAAGTTTAAGAAATGATTAAGATATTGTGGTAATATTAATGATATTAGATTATGAGATTATTAAGTGATTTATAACATTTGGATTAAGGTGTTATGAAATCATTGATTTATGAATCTTACTTTTGAAATTAAATACAGTTGTTGATCATATTGTTTTTATTATCATATATAATATTTTTATAATCTCGGTGATGAAATTTCTCTTTGACTTAAGTGTAAAGATGGGTAGATTATTGGTATAATCGTGACTATGGGTTCTCTTTGGCCAGTAGTGCAAAGATGAATTGTTGACTGGTATGATTATGACCATTGAATTTATAATTGAATATTTTTAGCTTAAGTGCAAAGGTGAATTGATCAACATGATTATAATTATGGTTTATATAAATTCTGAAATGATTGTATGTTTCTTTGAGATATGAATATCTTTGGCCTGTAGTGCAAAGATGACCTGTTGTTGAATATCTTTGGCCCGTAGTGCAAAGATGACCTGTTGTTGAATATCTTTTGCCCGTAGTGCAAAGATAACCTGTTGTTGAATATCTTTGACCCGTAGTGCAAAGATGACATATTGTTGAATATCTTTGGCCCGTAGTGAAAAGATGACCTGTTTTTGAATATCATTGGCCCGTAGTGCAAAGATGACTTGTTGATGAATATCTTTGGCCCGTAGTGCAAAGATGAATTTATTAGTATGATAATGAACAGGAACTGTGATTTGGTATAACCATGATCTTTGATGTTTCAGGTAAAGACAGATGATGTAAATTATCTTCGTCCTGGATGAGAAGAGGAATTTAGAACCACAATTGTGATTATGAGTTATTCATATGATTGTGGAAAGGAACTGTTGATTGATATTACAGGGATAAAAAATTGTTGGTGGACTTTTAATGTGGAAAAGATAATAGACTTTATAGTCTATTTGACTCTTCTAATGGATTGCTCATTCCGCTGCAACTATGGTTGAAAAGTTTTATCATCTACCATATGTTCTAAATCTCTGATTTATTACTGATGAAGGCTATTAATAATTTAATTATCTTTAGTTATGATATTCTTTCTTTGGGCTAGTTCATGCTTTTACCTGTTGCTTCATAATTCATTTGAGGGTAATAAGATTGTGTATTTGGGTGGCCGGAGATAACAAGGGAATAGAACGGTGGTCTATAGCTGTTGAGGTTCTCCCTAAATAGTATGGAAATAATTTTATTGAGAACTTTAGATAAGTGTGTCATATTGTATACGTCATTTGATATTTAATTTTGGTGAACCGAATAGGGTGAGGTGAACCTAACTTTGGAAGGGTGTTTTACCACTATCATACAAGATGTCTAATGACATATATCCTCGTGTTATCATAAGACAAGGTTGTACACATCCACTTGCTGCGTATATCTACGAGCACTACCTATATGATCTTGGAGTTTGGTTGAAACATAATGTTCAATCGCAGACGGTGGAGATAGTTATATGTCAAGAGAAGACTCACCATTGGAAGGAACATGATAATAATCTTCTCATTTTTCTTTGGGGTCTATTGGATCAACCAATGATAATTCTCTGGACATATGATATCTCTCATAACTTAGATTCATGGCCTCCTATGTACGAAGGTTTCCTTGAGCACTTTCCAAAGATTTTAATTTCTAAAACAGTTCTAGATTGTACCTTTATGTAAGGTATCACTGTGAGGTGTTGTCCATAGTTGGGACATGAGTCACAGTTGGTATTAAAACTCACAATATATGTGTTGTTGTATTTTGCACGATAATTATAGTAATAAAGTTGTAGTTGTTTTATGTACCATGTTTTTGGCGACTCGAAATAGGTTGGATGGATTGGACCTATTTTGGGGGCATCACATTTGGTCACCTAATTGCGCGCCAGTAGCGAGAAATCCTTATTGAAAAGCCCCCTCTTTCCTGGGAACTGTCTGGTTGTCATAATTGTGATTCTGTAATATTATTTGTGAATAATTAATTATTAATTTATATGATAAGGAAATATTTATTTTATGTGGATATAAATGATAGATTTATTTATGTGGTTATAAATGAAGGAATTAATGTTGAGGTATTTTATCAGTATTTTGTCGGATTGGAGGTATTAAAAACTCAAATCGGTGTTCTTAAAGCTTTATTGCGTGAGTTGTAATTTTAATCCGACAGTTGGATTATTGTGATTTTTGGATATGTTATACATATATGAGTTGAGTATATGTCTACAAATTTTGAACCGTTAAAAATGAACAAATGATTTGTTATGAATTTTAAGAGGTGACTAATTTGGAAATTAGGTTTATAAATGATTTTGGTGGAAAATTCTAGAATTGAGTGGGCCCCACTTGTGGTTGGTGAGAAATGTGCTCAAATTGAATTTCAAATGTGGTGGGTGGCAATAGTAGCAGGTAAATCCATCGGTAAAGCAGTCAAGTCCGCTTGGCAGTGCTTACATTTTCCTATAAATAGAGGCTAAGTTAGAATTGAAAATCACACGAAACATAAGCTTTCTCTCTTTCTCTCTCTATATTATCGGGCGTATTTTGTGAGTATTTAGATACTTTGAGAGTTCTTTGTCAAGTACAAGTTTCATTCAAACATCACTTGACCTTTCATTTCAATCTTGTTTCTTTGAGGTAAGGGATGTTATTTTTTCGTAATGATGTTATTCTTTCAATATCATTATCCGAAATATTGGTATGGATTTTATTGTGGAATTTCTACCTTTTTGTGTCGGGGTTACTATTCGCATATACGGCACTATTCACGTATACGACACTATTCACCGAAAAATGAAATTTTTCCTTTTTGTCTAAGATGTCTATTATGGTTACTATATTTGATTGTATCCATGTTTTGATCTTTATTTTTGAATTCTGCTTCGCAATTGGTTATTACAAAGTATTATTGATACTGGATAAACTGTTATACGAATCTCTAATATTTGCTATTTTGTTTCACTGGATTCGTTCCTTTAAAATATTTTTCATCATCCTCAGTCTTAAATGATGATGTTACTAAATATCTTTGGCTTGTAGTGCAAAGATGAACGATTAACTGATGAATATCTTTGGCCCGTAGTGCAAAGATGAACATGACCGATTGGTGATACAAATGAATATCTTTGGCCTGTAGTGCAAAGTTGAATATTTGATTAAAGATGTATATTGATTGATGTTATAGGGATAAAATATTGATGATGGACTTTTAAATCTTAGAAGATAGTAGAAATCATTCTCTACTTGACTCTTCTAATGGATTGCCGTTTCCGCTGCAGTTTTGATCTAAAACTTGTTGCCTATTATGTTTTATCAGATTTTTCCCTGTTGAAGACTAATGATAATTTGTTGTATATTATCTTAGTCATAATATTCTTTACTGGGCTAGTTAAGCTCACCCTTTTCCTTTTTGTTCCATTTTTCTTCCCAAGAGGTGAGAACATAGAAGGATCTAGTCGGGGTATGAGTGATGGTTCTAGAAAGATATTTTAGCAGTCCTCACTATTTCTGTAAAATAGTGTTTGAATAATTTTAATGAGGAATTATTTGAGTGTGGATATTTTCTAGAAGACAATATTTGTATTTAAACTCACAGTATGTGTTGTCGTATTTTGCACGACAATTGTATTATTGAAGTTGTAGTTTGCTTTCTGTACCATGTATTTGGCGACTCAGAATGGGTGTTGTATACCTATTTTTGGGGCGTCATGCAGTTAGTTTCAAAGCTTAGGGATATGGTCTCTGGCGGAGATGGGGAATAGAACTAGGAGGGAGAGATGAGTAAATCCTTAGCTAGTGTGTCCTATCTAAGCTTATTTGTTGGTCGGTCATAATATAGGGATATTATGTGATATGTTAATTTTTTTAATTAACCCTTGTTTTATGGCAGTATTTAAGAATGGCTGCTGAGAACGTTAACAATGGAGTGTATGAGACTGTGGAACAACCTTTAGTCACAAACCATGAGAACGTGCATCAGGATGGCAATATTCCTCCTGTAAACAATGCTACCGAGCAAACGATGAATGATGGAATGTTTAGGAGCTTTTTGCAGTTCATACAAAATCAGACGAGGGAGACTCGTGTACAAAATATAGGTGGAAATGATAGCAACACGCGGTTTGTCACAGCCAAGCAGTTCAAGGAGTTGGGACCACCTGAGTTCTTTGGAAAGCCGGATCCGATTAAGGCAGAAACGTGGGTCAAGAAAATTACCAATATATTCAATGTCTTGGGATGCACAGAGGAACAGAAGGTTCCATTTGCCACCTTTATGTTCCGTGGTGAGGCGGATTACTGGTGGGAATCTGTGAAGCGTACCCAGCTAGCCGCACTCAATATGTCTTGGGAAAGATTTCAGAAGTTGTTCAATGACAAGTACTTTCCTGAAAGTATTCGTCATATGAAGGAGGTAGAGTTTATTAGACTGGAACAGAAAAACATGACGGTGTCTCAGTACGAGGCGAAGTTCACGGAGTTATCCATGTTTGCACCTCATTTGGTATAAAATGAGGAACGTATGACGCGGATGTTTCTGAGAGGTCTAAAACCCGAGATTTGTCAATACCTTATCTCTCATAAATTTTCTCTATATTCAGATGTTGTCAACAGGGCTCAATTATTATAGGAGGGAAGAATATGGACAAAAGCGGTAACCACTCGAGTGGTAATCGTGGCCATAATAATAGAAGAGGTGAGTCTAGTGGAAATTTCAAAAAGAGGAGATTTAACGATGACGGGAAGACGTTGGTAGCAGCACCAGCACCAACAACAAATTCTAGGGGAGGAGAATGACCGCCAGTTAGATGTTACAGATGCGGAGAGGAGGGACATATAATTCCAAACTGTCCACAGCCTTCCAAGGTATGTTATAATTGTGGAAAGGAAGGTCATATAGCTCGATTTTGTCCTGTAGCGAAATCAAGTCCAGCAGGGACGGTGGCATTAAAGGCGGATATGGACAAAACAAAGTCGGCAGTTTCTGGAAGAGCGTTTATCGTGACTGCCCAAAATACGAGGAACCCGAATGAAGGTATCACGGGTTAGTTAATTATAAATTCTTGCGAAATCTATACCTTACTAGATTCTACCCATTCTTTTATCTCTCCTGCTTGTGCTCAACGTTTAAACTTAACTCTGGAGAAATTAGACTTTGACTTATCTGTGGAGACTCCGTTAGGAAACTTTTATCATATCCACTGTTTATAAATCTTGTTTGATCCAAGTGGGAACAATCACATTACCTGTTGATCTTATCTCTTTAAAGATACTTGCATTTGACGTGATTTTAGGGATTGATTGGTTAACTACTCATCATGCCAAAATTGATTGTTTTCGTAAGGTTGTTAGTTTTCATATTCCTAACCAACTTTGTTATGTAATTCAAGAAACCAAACCATTGAAGTCAAAAACTTTCATATCAAGCCATAAAGTCATTCGTTTATTGAAAAACAAATGTCAAGCTTTCTTAGCCCATTTCATGGATTTAAACAAAAATACGTCAAATTTGAATGATATCTCTGTTGTTAGTGAATTTCCTGATGTATTTCCTGAAGAATTTCCTGGCCTATCCCCAGAGTGTGATATTGAATTTTGTATCGACTTTAAACCTGGTACAAAACCCATTTTTGAAAATCCATATCAAATGGCTCCTATTGAACTTCAGAAGTTAAAAACCCAACTACAGGAGTTGGTACCCGAGCCTCTATCTGGTAACTTCCTTTGTGGAATGCACCGAAGCTAGACTCTCAGTAGGGGACGCCATATTTATGCGGTGGTAAACTGATAGGCACCATTGTGACGTGCTATCCAAGATTGGGATATGAATCATAGTTGAGAGCAACCGAAGTCGGTGACCAAAGTACGTAGCTGTCTAGGCTTAATTGGTTACTATCGGAGATTCGTGGAAGAACTTTCTCAAATCTCTACTCCGTTAACTTAGCTGACTCAGAAAGATAAAAATTCGTATGGAGCAAGGAATGCGAGAAGATTTTCCAAGAGTTTAAGAGGTGACTCATTTCGGCACTTGTTTTGACCATACTATCTTGGAAAAGAGAACGTGGTAGCTGACGCGTTGAGTAGAAGATCATACGCAAGTACGAGTGCGATATTGTTGAACACAAAGACCTATTTTGTATAATTTACAAACGATAAAGATATAGAGTTAAAGACTGTAGGGACCCACATGATGATATACGAGTAGAATCGACTTTAATCGATAACGATAAAACCGCTCAAGCTACACACCGGAGCTGATGAATATAAAGAAGAAGGTGTAAGAAGGCGTTATTCTAGAAGTAAGAGTCGATGAAGAGAAGAAAGCTCAAACCTTCAATTTATTTGAAATCCTCGATTGAGTAGGAACTGTGGCCTATAGACTCGCCTTAACGCTAAGTATGTCGCGTGTTCATAACATTTTTCACGTATCGATGTTACGTAAATATGTGGACGACCCAAACCACATTATTGCGTTAGAACCAGACGAGATAGTCGAAGATTTAACGTATGAGGAGGTACCTGTCAAGATATTGGATAGGAAAGAGCATGTCTTACGAACAAAGGTTATACCACAAGTCAAGGTTTTATGGAGGAACCAAGCTATTGAAAAAATGACCTGGGAGTTGGAATCAGAAATGAAAGCGAGGTATCCTCACCTGTTCGAAACACCAGGTACGTACGTCAATTTCGAGGACAAAATTTCATAAGGAGGGGAGGTTGTAAGACCCCAGCTTTTTATAAATAAAATTAAATTTTCCTCCAATTATTATTTTGAAATAATAAGGTGTTGATTTGATATAATATTTTGGTTATGAGTGAAATGTGCAAATTTTACAAAATAAACAAGTGGTTGTAAAATATTAATTTATGTCGGGGAATATTCGTTTGGTCGTGGAATATTCTTTTTGTCGAAAATATCCGTACGACGGCGCAGTCATTTATGGGCCCCATAACGGAATAACTGTTGGATGAAGAAAACAACAAGTTTGAGTTTTTATAAATAACGGCGTAGTTTTTACCGTTAACTTCTTTGTTGGAATACCGGTGGTTAAAATACTGATGTCTGGCGTGGTTGCACGAAGGCACGATATTGCAGTATTGTTGAATTATTTATTAAATGCGTAAGAAGGCTCTACTCAATAATTATTCTGATAATTCTTTGTTTAATATTTTATTGATTCAATAATTCTTTGCGTTGATATTTTATATTATTATTGTTTCAATAATTGTCAACGCTTTACGGTATTTCCCATTATCGGATCCATAATTCATATTATTTGAATAATATTATTAGATAGTATTATTGGCAATGTCTAGAAAGTTCATCGAGGAGATTTGGTCACCTAATTATGCATTTGGTGAGGAGAAATCCTTATTGGAAAGCCCCTCTTTCACAGGAACCGCTTGGTTGTCATAATTGTGATTCTCGTAATATTACTTGTGAATAATTAATTATTAATTTATATGATAAAGAAATATTTATTTGATGTGGATATAAATGATGGATTTATTTATGTGATTATAAATGAAGGAATTAATGTTGAGGTGCTTTATCAGTATTTTGTCGGATTGGAGGTATTAAAAACTCAAATCGGTGTTCTTAAAGCTTTATTGCGTGAGTTGTAATTTTAATCCGACCGTTGGATCCTTGTGATTTTTGGATATGTTATACATATATGAGTTGAGTATATGTCTACAAATTTTGAACCGTTTAAAATGAACGAATGATTTGTTATGAATTTTAAGAGGTGACTGATTCAGAAATTAGGTTTATAAATGATTTTGTTAGAAAATTCTAGAATTGAGTGGGCCCCACTTGTGGTTGGTTAGAAATGTGCTCAAATTGAATTTCAAATGTGGTGGGTGCCAATAGTAACAGGTAAAGCCATCAGGTAGCAAGTCAAGTCTACTTCGGCGTGCTAACATTTTCCTATAAATAGAGGGCTAAGTTAGAATTGAAAATCACACCAGAAACATAAGCTTTCTCTCTTTCTCTCTCTATATTATAGAGCGTATTTTATGAGTTTTTAGATACTTTGAGAGTTGTTGTTCAGTACAAGTTTCATTCAAACATCACTTGAGACCTTTCATTCCAGGAAATCTTTGTTTCTTTGAGGTAAGGGATGTTATTTTTTTTTGTAATGATGTTATTCTTTCAATATCATTATACCAAAATATTGGTATGGATTTTATTGTGGAATTTCTACTTTTTTGTGTCAGGGTTACTATTCACGTATACGGTACTATTCACCGAAAAATGAAAATTTTCCTTTTTGTCCAAGATGTCTATTATGGTTACTATCTTTGATTGTATCCATGTTTTGATCTTTATTTTTGAATTCTGCTTCACAATTGGTTATTATGGAGTATTATTGATCTTGGATAAACTGTTATACGAATCTCTAATATTTGTTATTTTGTTTCACTGGATTCGTTTCTTTAAAATATTTTTCATCATCCTCAGTCTTAAATGATGATGTTACTGAATATCTTTGGCCTGTAGTGCAAAGATGAACGATTAACTGATGAATATCTTTGACCCGTAGTGCAAAGATGAACAGGTGTTGAGATGAACATGACCGACTGGTGATACAAATGAATATCTTTGGCCTGTAGTGCAAAGATGAATATTTGATTAAAGATGTATATTGATTGATGTTACAGGGATAAAATATTGATGATGGACTTTTAAATCTTAGAAGATAGTAGAAATCATTCTCTACTTGACTCTTCTAATGAATTGTTGTTTCCGCTGCAGTTTTGATCTAAAACTTGTTGTCTATTATGTTTTATCAAATTTTTCCCTGTTGAAGACTAATGATAATTTATTGTATATTATCTTAGTCATAATATTCTTTACTGGGCTAGTTAAGCTCACCCTTTTCCTTTTTGTTCCATTTTTCTTCCCAAGAGGTGAGAACATAGCAGGATCTAGTCGGGGTATGAGTGATGGTTCTAGAAAGATATTTTAGCAGTCCTCACTATTTCTGTAAAATAGTGTTTGAATAATTGTAATGAGGACTTATTTGAGTGTGGATATTGTCTAGAAGACAATATTTGTATTTAAACTCACAGTATGTGTTGTCGTATTTTGCACGACAATTGTATTATTGAAGTTGTAGTTTGCTTTCTGTACCATGTATTTGGCGACTCAGAATGGGTGTTGTATACCTATTTTGGGGGCGTCACAATCTCCATATCCAATATTAACCAATTAAATTAATCACATACTATATTTTAATTAAATATACCATTTTAGCAAATACTACCAAAATTATAATTTTCATTATAACTTTATTTAATAATTTAATATACCATCTAAATTATTAAATAAAAACAACAGTATAACATCTCATGTTATTTTACAGCTCTCTAAATTATAAATTAATTTAATTTAGAAAAATTCTCTAATAAATTTAGATTCATCAACCATCACATCAATAAAATATTTATTTAACAATAAACACCACAAATAATATTTATATAACTCAATAAATATTTAAATTATAATTTGAAATTTTGGATCGTTACATCCTTCCCTCCTTACAAGGATTATGTCCCTAGAATCACAATTCAAACAATCAAATTGTCACAATGACATACATTTCCTTCATAAACCAAACATTGCAAGACGCCTCCTTATTTAGCAGTGTTTTTGACTAAGCATTGCAACGCCTGTTCAAGGCTATATCCTGGTGTTGCAGCTCCACCTCAAGTTCCCAAGTAGAGAATAGAGGAAATGACCTAGCAAAAAGGAAGTTATATATATATATATATATATATATATATATATATATATATATATATATATCGTGACCTCCTTCTATATATAGATATCACTCCCCATATAGCTTAGAACTTAGCATTTCTCTCTCAACTTTGTACATAACTTAGATAGATTAGGGTGATGACTTTGATTTCATGGAGCTCAAGAGCGACTTAACAACATGGATTGGAAAGCATGATTTAAAGGGATTTGTTGGAGATTGAAGAATTCTTTGACAAAGTTTATTCTTCTATATTTATTTCCTTTGATGTTGTAATCTATAAATGTTGTATATTTTGCTACTGATGTTTAGTTTAAAAGCTATGAAGTAAATATTTGCTTTAAGATTATAATGTAACCTATTGTTAATTTGATTTGATTTTTTTCTCCTTTGGTTGGCACCATATGGTTTGGCTCAATATATTTATGCTTAATGTTTAATTGCAAAGAAATTGGTGATTAATTTGGTAATCTATAAGAAATTGGGAAATGGATTGTAGATTTATACCTTAATATGGTGGCATGTGATATGATTTGTCTACACAAATGGACTGCATAATTTGTGTATAAGATAGGAATATGCTTATATGCCATGTGTAACCTAATTGAGAACCTGAGCTTTAATTACTTATCTATGGGTAATTCGCATAGGAATATGTCAGATTATTTAGATAGGATGTTCTTTTTTATTCTATTCCCTTTTAGGTAGATCTAGAGAGGATAGGTTTATATTTAATGAAGCATTGCACGCCAAGTGTTTGACAGGATGCTTGCGTGGTGGGGGAAGTTATGATCTTAACTTGTAGCGCCTTAGATACATGTCATTAACCATTTAATTGCTTTACTAATTAGAATTAAGTAGTTTAATTCATTATACTTTATTCAATTGTTTAAATAAGACTGAATCGATATAAAGTCGGTACTTGGTAAATATTAGTAATAATTCCTCGTGGGTTTGATAGTCAAATTATCATATATTGCTTGTTAGAACGCGTATACTTGCGCGTGTTTTATTGATTGTGAAATCGACCAACAAGTTTTTGGCACCGTTGCTGGGGAATTATTTATTCTAAAATTGTCCAATATTGATTTCAATCAATTTAGTCTTAATTTAGACATATATATTTGTATTTAATCTATGTTTACTTTGTTTTGTTTCTAAGTCCTTTCAGGCTATGGATGAGCATAACTACCAATGGCCTTGTAAGAGGACGACACAACCAAGTGCGGAAGGAATACTTGAGCAATTGCAAGAAAAAATTGCAAATCTATCAAGGTTTTCTGACAATCTTGAGTGTCAATCCACTCAGAATGCCTACTATAAGGATCAAGTTGATTTAGACCCAAACTACTATCATCCTGACAGTCAGAGTTATCTGAGTTGTCCATGGGATGACAACCAAGAGAAATCCTATGCCCCAAATTTTTCTTACCAGTCAGAGTTTTCATACCAACCTCCGCCGCAATATGAGGTGACGTCTAAGTTTGAGGAGAGCCTTAACATTTACTTAAAATAAGAAGAAGAATGAAGGTTGGAGGAGCTCCTTTCCAAATTCATAGAGCAGGATGAGGTTCAGATGACGAACTAAGACGCTTCATTGCGGAACCTCGAGAGCCAATTAGGACAACTTGCCAATATTATCCTTAATCAACCACATAGCATTTTACCTAGCCTCACAGAAATTAACGAGGGGGTAAAGAGCAATGCATGGTGAATACACAAGGAAATGGCAAGGAGTTACACAAAATTGTTGAGGGAGATATAAAAATGCATCCTGTGCAAATTGTTGATTCTGAAGTTGGATAAAATAGGAGCATGAGTTGGTGTACTGTCAAGAATGAAGATCTGGAAACCACATTCAAGGTTGTTGAAACCCAAGAGAACCCAATTGAGCATGAAGAACGTTTTCAAATTAATTTGAAAGGCGAAGTAGTGGATAATTCAAATTTTAAAAGTTTCTTCGTGCTAATGGATGAAGTGGAGTTTGACGGTCGCCAATCATCCGTTTCCACCATGCTAATCAAAGAAAAGATAAAGAGGCGGTATGATATGGTTATTTTTACATATGAGCCTAATTGAAAGGAAGTGAAAGAGTCAGGCTGAAGACTATAAACAAGTGCTTCTTGGGAGGCAACCCAAGTGCAAGTTTCATTTTTTGTATCCTTTTTATCTATGTTTCTTTCATTTTTACTTTAGTGTTAGTTTAGCTCGTTTTGTTTGTTTTTCTTCCATGTTTAGTTATCTTAATATATTTTCATGCTAATAGTGGTTATTGATATAACATTATATGTATTCCATTGGTCGATATTATGGTAGCCTTGGAGTTTCACTTTTAAATTTTTGATAAGCTTTTTGTGTTTAAGTAGGTAAGTTTTTGTTTAGATTGCATGTTGATATGCATCTATCTAAGTTTGTTAGTTTTAGTTTGTTATAGTAAGTTGGTAGTACATAAATTTTTTGTAGAATTTTTGGCAAATTGTTGTTGTGTTGAAGTGGCTTGATATGTGCAAAAAAGCAGTCATTTTTGGCTGAAGAAGGAGCGGCACTGCAGCGCCTATATTTGGCTTGAAGTTAGCACTGCAGCGCCATCATCACCTTAAGTCACTAGAAAAATGCGTCATAAAGACACGACTTTTGTTCTTCAACCAAAGGTCATGACTCTTCACTCAAAACCAAGTTTAAAAGCGAGCACTTGGCTAAAGGCAACTTAACAAAAGGAATCTTGGCTTATAAGCGCATGAGTGAAATTTTTGTTTATTTAATTTAGCATTGCTAGGCAGGCAAGGCATAAATCATTCCCCTCTCTCTTACTATCAGCCCCAAAGCGTCCTAAAGCTCCCCAACTCACAACCCATCCGACTATATCTTATCTTAACCCCAATTAAACCCTAGAAGTGTTCCTCACTTTAAGGATTACTCATAAATATTACTTTAAAGCTAGGGTTTTCAACTGTTCTTCCAGGTAATTTGGTTCAGCTTTAAGGAATTTGGTGTTTAATTGAGTTTTGGATTTGTTTGGAATTACAATAGGGATTACATTATTTTGTCTGTATTGGGTGATTTCCACTGTTTGGAAATCTTGTTAGAGGTAATTCAAACAGGGGCTGGGAAGATTGGCATAGAGATGTGTACATCAGGTGTTCGAAGAATTGCCTTAGTGAGTTTTAGTTTGATTTTGGCTCTCTTTTGGCTTAGTTGAGCTTGATTTGGTATAGCTTTCTAATTGACATTGGTTTGGTTTTGGCTAAGTGGCTTGTTTTGGGGCTTACATTGGGTATTCTAGGAAAACATCTAAGGATCTGACACGGCATCCAAACGCCAGCGGACTAGCATTGGTTCCTCTTCAGCAACACCTAGATGGGATAACACAAAGTTTGTTAGCGAAGAGGCCTGTAAGAAATTCAATCAAACCTTTGCCAAAAGGAATTTAGTGTCTGAGCGTGGTTTAAGGCCGATGACAAGAAGGATGGCCAAATGATAGCAATGATAATTGAGAAGAAGTGGGTCCACTTTACGAAGCAACTTGAGTTGGCTATTATTTGTGTGATCCGTGAATTATATGTAAACACCAGTGTTGAGGTCCTGTTATAGTTCATGTTTGGGGGCAAGCGGTGGCATTTAACAGTCAGACCATCAATGCTCTATTCGCGACGCCTAACCATGATGGCAATGACTACTTGGAGCAGGGGTTTCATAATTATGACCTAGAGGATATCATAAAGAGGTTTTGTAAACCCGGGACAACCTGGAAAACAATTAAATACACTGGGGTAAAGATAAGTTTCTAACACCAGGCACTCAGTCGTTATGGTAAGGCATGGTACAACTTCATCTGTTCCAATATAATGACTACCCGCAACCATATCGACGTTACTAAAGAGTCAGCGATCCTGCTCTTTGTGATTGTCATGAGTTTGAAGGTAGATATTGGGGTTCTCATTCAAGACTCCATTCGAAAGGTTATTTTGAGCACAACTTCTAGGGGACTACCACATCCATCTCTTATTATCCGACTGTGTAAACGGGTGAAGGTCCGATGGCAACCAAATGACATCACTCAGCCGCCAATGTTATCTTGCGATTTAGTGTTTGGGAGGGGGCGCAGTCTCATGTCCTGGGTGAGGAGTATGAGCTAGCCACTCAACTGCCACCTTCATCAGTGGATGGACCTTCTTCATAGACTCCAGATATTGGTTCTCCTTCAACCGGTCCACTGGCGAACATTATGGTATCCTTGAGCTTCTTGCACCAGAAGGTTGATACAGTGGCTCTGAGGCATAATTTATTTGCGCAATATCATGTCGGGTTCGCCCACACAGTAGCCAATATCTATGCAACATCTGGTGGAGACGAGGCTGATGCTATGCCATTCTAGTTTCCTAAGCCTCCTATATTTCCACCATATCCTCCACCATCTCTAGGCCACGAGGAGGGAAATGATGAGGGCAACGAAGAATGCAACGATGAAGATTCAGATGGTGATGGCGTAGACTGATATGGATTTCTACATTCCCAGCTAATGTGGACATTGCTAGATTCGTGTTTGGGGGAGTTATCAATCTTTTATTTATATTATTGTCTATGAACTGTTATTAACTGCTAGTATAATATCTTTTGGGTTTTGTTAGTATTTTAGGCTGCAAGGAACTATTATTAATTGCAGCTATGGTTATTATTTTGATGTTTTGATGCATGGTATGCTTGGATTACAGTTTATTATGTATGGATGCATATTATCTTCATGTTTTGAGTATGTTTGGATTATATCCACTTTTGGGGCTTATGAAGATTTGGATTATATAGATGACTATGTTTTGATTATGCTTGTGATATCCATTTTTGTGCCATGTAATGGTTGTGTTAGACCCTATCTTAAACTGTTATATTATTGCAAGGGTTATATATTTATTTAGACCCATTATTTTTGTGTCATGATGTGGCTTTATTAGACCCTGTCTTGAGCTGGTTATATGAGTGGAATGGGTTATATAGATTATTATTTTTGATTGTGGCTAATGATAAGCATGTTGGTTTATGGCTATTTCAAAGAGTTTATGTCAAGCATATGTTGATGGGGGTTTAGTTTAATTAATAGTTTGAGAATGTTATTGATTCATTCTTTTAGTGAGCACTTGCCAACTATTGTAATTAGTTATACTTCAGATATAGTTTGCGTGGTTATTATTTTGGAAACGAGTTAACTCTTTTTAACTTAAGTGAATAAAAGGTAATAAAAGACTTAGACACTTATGCAAGTTCGGATCTTGGATTATTAGCATGTTTTTGTGTTATAAAAACAAGTATGAAAAGAAAAATAATAGTAACCTTCATTAAGTAAGCCTGATTACGTGGTCTTTGATGCTCGAGTTTATAGATCATTAGGGGTGTTCTACACCTAATGCCCTAAATCTATCTAGCTTGGGAGTCATTAATCAAAAGCAAAGCCTAATGTGATTAGGTATTGCACGATTATGCTAAAGGTTGAGATTGTTAAGATATAAAGAATAAAAGTCTAATTTGGCTTAAGTTTGATAATGTGGTCTTTGTTGATCGAGTTTATAGATCCTTAGGGGTGTTCTACACCTAGTGCTCTAAAGTCATCTGGCTTGGGAGTCATTGTTTGAAAGCTTTTTACATGGGTAACTCTGTATAGCCAAATGTAGTTAAACATTACACAAGTCAAGTTTTGTTGTTCTCATGCTAAAAGCCTTCTGATTTTTTCTTGCATCTGCTACCTTATTCTATAAGCTTGTTGTAGTTTGAGTTTAATGAGTTAGCATTTTCATTGCGATCGATTATGTGAATTTATTTGAGCTATGGTTAGTAAGGGTAGTTGGTATTCGGACACACACAGAAGGGATCAAACATAGTTTTAAGCTGGAGATTGATTAAAGTCTTACTCATATCTATATTTTTCTTATTCTCTATGAGTAGTTGTTTTGAGCTTTGAGGCCATAATGCAGGTATATAGTGATTTAGATTGATTCGTGGTTATATTTTACTTTTTATATGTTTGTTATGATATTTTTGCTTGGGGACAAGGAAAGGCTTAAGTTTGGGAGTATTTGATGAGTGGGATTTATACCCGCGAATCGAATCCTTTAGTACTTAAGAAGTTGCATGTTTTTCATATGTTATATTGCTTTTATAGTGTGTTGTTATTATTTTTCTTAAAATATGTTTTGCAGGGGTTTTAGGTCATTTCTAGCTTTTAGGGGCAAAAAAGTCATTTTCCTAGCATTGGTATTGCTGTATTTGGTTCCTAATGTTTTTTCTAGTTTATAGCGCCCCTTGATACCAAATTTCATTCACTTGACGTCTTTGTAGCGCCTCCTTATTGACCAATGTTTTTTGACTAAGTGTTATAAAGCTTTTGATCAAGGTTATATCTCTATGATTGCCACCTCCGATTCCTCAGCAGAGAATAGAGAAATGACCTAGCAAAAGGAAGGAAGTTATATATATCGGTCCCTTCTCCGAAACCAAAATTTATAGCGATGGTTTTTAGCTATAGCATTATTCGAACAAATGTCGCCATAGCTATGTCGTTGGCTTTATATGCTATAATGGCGTAAAAATCGTCCATTATAGCGATTCACTTTTAGTTGGACCGGAGAAAGGGACCACCACACACACACACACACACACACACACACACACACACACACACACACATATATATATATATATATATATATATATATATATATATATATATACGGTCCGGATCTTAAGCTCATCCCTTATCTAACATGCCTTGCTCACCCCCCTTTAGCGAATGAGCAGGGGATGATTCAATCCGTCGCTATATGTTTGGTCCGTCACTATATGTTGTCCATCGCTAAAAGCTAAGACGATGGTTCTATATATAGCAATGGACCGAATCATTGCCCGATCCGTCGCTAAAGGGGGGTGAGCAAGGTATGTTAAATAAGGGGTGAGCTTAAGATCTGGACCGTATATATATATATATATATCAACAGCCTCCTTCTATATATTGATATCTCCATATAGATATCACTCCCCATATAGCATAGAACTTAGCATTTCTTTCTCAACTTTTGTACATAACTTATATAGATTAGGGTGATGACTTGGATTTCATGGAGCTCAAGAGAAACTTAGCAACACAGATTGGAAAATAAAATTTGAAGGGATTTCTTTGAAATTGAAGAATGCTTTGATAGAGTTTATTCTTCTCTATTTATTTCCTTTGATGTTGTAATCTATAAATGTTGTATATTTTGCTACTGATGTTTAGTTTAAAAGCTATGAACTAAATATTTGTTTTAAGATTAAAATGGAAACTATTGTTAATTTGAATTGATTTTCTTTTTCCTTTAGTTAGCACCATATGGTTTGGCTCAATATATTTATGCTTAATGTTTAATTGATAAGGAATTGGTGATTAATTTGGTAATCTATAAGAAATTGGGAAATGGAGTGTAGATTTACACCTTGATATGTTGGCATGTGATTAATATTTTTCTACTCAAATGGACTGCATAATTTCTGTATAAGATAGGATTATGCTTATATGACATGTGTAACCTAATTGAGAACCTGAGCTTTAATTTCTTGTTTATGGGTAATTTGCATAGAAATATGTCAGATTACTTAGCTAGGATGTTCTTTTCTATTCTATTCCCTTTTGGGTAGATCTAGAGAGGATAAGTTTATATATGCCTCGGAAGAGACGTATAGGCACTTGTGAATTCTCAGTTGACAATCCATCGTGACTGCTAAGACCAAAGGGAGAGTTAGGATATTTAATAAAGTATTGCATGCCAAGTGTTTGACAGAATACTTACGTGGTGAGGGAAGTTATGATCTTAGCATGTAGCGCCTTAGATACCTGTCTTTAACCATTTAATTGCTTTGCTAATTAGAATTAAGTAGTTTAATTCATTATCTTTTATTCAACTGTTAAAATAAGACTGAAGCGATATAAAGTTGGTACTTGGTAAATATTAGTAATAATTCATCGTGGGTTCGACACTCAATTTATCATATATTAATTTTTAGGCCACGTATACTTGCGCATGTTTTATTGGTTGCAAAATTGACCAACACATACATGTTAATGATTTAAAAAGATTGATTTTAATGATTGTTCTGAATTAGACAGAGTCCTAGTTGGTATGAGTTCAAAAGGATGTATCAACTCATCCGAATTTTGAAAGGTTTTCACAATTTGGCCCAATATGTGACTCCATTTAATTGGTCTGGAACCTAAGATTCAAATAAATCAAGTGCTTGCTTAAGCGAGGAGGAGGTGTTAGGTACCACCCTAACTTCCGTGAAACACGGTTACGGTTTCTTTTTCATTCCCTAAACATGAAATGTGTGTGTATTCATGTGTGGTTCTAGCTAAAAAAGGTGTTGGAGTGCTTTATTTTTAAAGTAGTGTTGTACCCCTTTGAACCATTGCTAGAAGAGTTTGATTTAAAGAAAAGTTCATTTTTTCGGATAAAGCATATGAAAGTGATATTTTGAAAAGATGGTTTTCAAACCCTTCGCCAAGTAGGAATCAAGGCCCTATGATACTTCCAATTTTAACTAGAAGCAGGTTCGTTTTATTTTAATCGAGATACAAAGCATGTTTGATGACAAAATCGAAACTATTAACTACAAGGGTCGGGCTCCTTGTGGACATGAAAGCCGTCTAAGCAAGCCCGAGCACCCACAACCACGATTTTCACTATTATGGGGCCTGAAATACGGATACCGTTTTAAGGTCCAAGATTACATATACAATGGATTACAAGCTGATTGTACAATTTAAGCAAGTTCATCACGGGAACCGGGTTTGGATCTATTGATTGAATCGTTGACCCTATGGTTCCTAGGCTTACATGATATCATTTAAAAGCTTGCACGATGTAAATATTGAAACATCATATATATATATATATATATATATATATATATATATATAGTACGGATCTAAAACATACCTCTTAAATAACATACTCTCTTAAATAGCACATCTTTATTAAAACTACGTCGATTAAATCCTTGCACACGATTAGTTAGGCCACCCGCTCCCGCTAGATCCTGGTCCAGGTAGCATGGGGTAGCCAAATATTTACATAAAACTTGAAAATAAAATAGATCCACCTATGTCTAAGCATATCTAGCTCAATGATTCAAGCCATGAAGCTTTTAAATAGGTTAAATGCTTGATCAGGCTAGATCTAGGATAAATCTAGTCAAAACACTGCAAATACCAACTATATATACAAAATAATTGGTAGAAAGCTAGATCTATGCATAACCAAGCAGTATATATATATATATATATATATATATATATATATATATATATATATTAAATTAGTAAATAAACACAGATCTAAGAAGATCTTACGTATTCACACGAGATCTGCACAAAGGATGGCTATTTGCTTCCAAAACTTGATTTCAACCGGTAGAAAGGTTATATAAAAATATTTAAATGTATAGAAGTGTATGAAACTGATATTTACAGTGTTTAGGAGCAACATCTAAGTTATTTCTCTCCCTAGCTCTTAGATTTCTCTCTCTAGAATTTTTGGAAACTGAAATCTCTCTCTACAAATGAGGTCAGTCTTGGCTAATTTAAAGTCTCACTGCTTGCAGTACACTGCTTGGTGAGCCCAATGGGTATCGCTGCCTCAAAGTTCATTCCTTCGATCGCTACGTTGTTTAATGTAACGTCTGTATCTTGCAATCTAGGAATCACTGTGTTATGTGTCATACCATGCCGAAAAGATCTTTCTGAGAGTTGTGCAATGACATCAGGCTTGACCATTTCCAAATCTGAGAAGATGGGTCCATGACCAGAATAACATCTTCAAGGTTTCGATGGTCGTCCGTTGATCTATCTTGCGTAGTTTACACTCTGGATTGTTGTGGTGGCTTTTTTGTGACCTTATCCTCAGCCGAACGATTGTTGTTTATGTTGTGTGGTTAACATTACCACTTTTCCCTCTCGGGGTTGTCTCTAGGTATGAAGTTGTTACTTTTTCTTCCCTCGAGGTTAGCTTCGGGTTTGAAAAAGACTCTTCTGCCCTGCTGTATGGTTAGTAAAAGGAAAACGAAATTTCGAGTGTCTACATTGTGCATATAAATAGGGACGAATTTGTTCAAGATTAGCATAGGCAGATCCTCTGTTGGAATAATTTTTTTATAAGTATAGAGGCAGGGATAGAGATTTATAAGTTATAAAGTCAGTATATTGTTTAAAAAAATATTTTAAACGAAAGGAAGTTGTTATTCTTGTTATTCGTAATTTCTTCAAAACTACTGATCAGTTGTTGAAAGTTTAAAAGTATGAAAACATGACTCTTAATTTTTTTTTGGTAATCAACTGTAAGTACTTGTTGAGAAATTAATGCTCACCCTTACTTGATGTAGACACTCGAAATTTTGTTTTCTTGGTACTAAGCTTGTAAGAGGGAAAAAATGTTTTTTTACATCTCGCAGACAACCCTGAGAAGAGGTAACAACAACTATCGACCACAGAAACAGCCTCATAGAACATTAAATCAACCTAGGAGATCAACCCTAAGGAAAAGAAAACTTGGCAGCAATCAAACCCCAGAGATAACCCTGAAGGACAGCCAAAAACCACATCAACCCCAAAGACAACCTTGGGAGGGAAAAGATGGAATTTTGACAACACAACATAAACAAATAGTTATCTAGCTGTAGATAAGGTCACAAAGAGCCATCACAACAATCGCAAGTGCAAACTATGCAAAACAGATCCACGGACTACCTTAAAGATACTTGAAGATGTTGTTCTGGTCATGGACCCATCTTCTCGAATTCAGAAATGGTCAAGCCTAATATCATTTTATAGTCGTCTAAAAGAGCTTTCTGGAATGGTATGGCACATCTCCTAACTATTCTCAGATTGAAATGAGCAAGCTTCCCAGCGCACAGCTAGGCGAATGGCTAGCTGACATCTACCCAGAGATGGTTTTTCCCTTTTTTCTCTACCTTCATGAACTTATAATTAGGTGAATAATATACCATTACGAAGCTATCAGAAAGATATTTCAGGATTGATATATCATGGCTTCTAACTCCTTGCGGATATAGTGTTATGGTCGTTCCAGCGCGCAGCATGAAAAATTAACCACCCAAGACAAAAACCGAGCAAGTGGGTCCCACGTTAGGGCTGCCGCATGTGTACCTATGGCAGCAGTAGGTAGACTTGTGGCTCCCCTTTTTCATCTTTAAGTGGAAAAGTTTGCAGCTCATTTTAGAGAGAGAGCAAGAAAGAAAGCTAGAGATAGTTGGTTTTAGAGTGAGAAATAGGCTAGAACTTGCTCCTAAATTTTGTAAATCTCAGTTATAAACACTCATATACACACACACACATATATATATATATATATATATATATATATATATATATATATAAACTGATACATATCAAGTTTTAACCGGTGGAAATCGAGTTTAAAGACGCCTAAAGTCGTTCGATAGCCAATCTCGTGCCAGACTGTAAGATCTCTTCAGATCTGCTTTTTTTTCTTCCTTTACTATATATATAAATGCTAAGGATGTTTATTCTTAAGTTGTTCTTCAATATGTTTATACTTAATTTTTTCTTTAAAGAAATTCAAATGGATGGATTTACAATTTAACAAATTCAAAGATTTAGAAATAGATTCATCTTGGATAAATCTTAAATCTCTTTCTTTGGGTTTAATAAGAAATTTAAACGTTATTCTTTTTCCTAAATATTTACAACTTAATCCTTCATTACTGGTAGTAAAAGGATATAATAAATATATAAACGGTAATCATAAGATGATCTTATCTATAAGATTGCGAATTAAAACAAATGATGTTTTAAAACACATACTATCTTGAAAAATATGAACTCTAGGTAGTTTATATTTTATTACCATTTGATTACCATTAGTTGAATAAAAATTTTCACTAGTTTTCTTATAGTACTTGGTTGGGATTAAACCCTCCACGAATCTGATTCGGATCAAGAACTTGTGTCGACTAAAGGCGGGGAAGTTGTATTGAAAAGGTTTTATCAATAACCAAGTTAATGGAAATATACCATTTACGAATGGTAATATATTTAATTCTTTTAAGAAAGACTTTGAACAAAAAGATTTGGTTCTCTCTTTACACGATGATTACGGCTCACATTGATCTTCATCCTTTAGAAGAGGAATCATGAACTTGAAGGTCAGATTACTTGTCTTCAATCTCTTTTCTTAAATTAGAAATATCTAACTTTAGGTTAGAAATTTCTTTTTTAAGTATATTAACTTCTTGATTTAATTCTGGAAGGATAACTTCTTTAACCGGGGTTTTAAATCTTTCAAGGGTTTTATTTAGGCTAAATATTTATTTTTCTTTAGCTTTAATAATCTTGTCTTTAACTCTATTATCTTTGGTTAATAAATCTTTTAACTGTTTTGTGTATTGAACCTTTAACTCAGGATCAGAGATTTTTCTAATTAAATCAATTAACAAAGAACTTTCTTGTTCATCTTTGATTAATCCCAACCAAGTACTATAAGAAAACTAGTGAAAAATTAAATTAATAAATTTAATGGTAGTCAAATGGAAATAAAATAATAAAGCCTAAAGTTTCATATTTGTTAAGATAACATGTGTTTTAAAACATCATTTGTTTTAATCGCAATCTTACATATAAGATCATCTTAGGATTACTGTTTATATATTTATTGTATCCTTTTACTACCAGATAATGAAGGATTATGTTGTAAACATTTAGGAAAAAGAATAACGTTTAAATTTCTTAATAAACCAAAAAGAAAGAGATTTAAGATTTATCCAAGATGAATCTATTTCTAAATCTTTGAATGTTAAATTGCAAATCTATCCATTTAAACTACTTAAAAGAAGAAATTAAATATAAACATATTGAAGAACAACTTAAGAATAAAGGGGTTCAAGAAAAAAATTAAAGAATTAAAAACTTATTTAAAAGATAACTTTTGTTCTGATTCTCCTAATGCCTTTTGGCATCGAAAGAAGCACATTGTAAGGCTTCCTTACGCTAAGGAATTCAAAGAACATTTGATTCCTACTAAGGCTAGGCCAATACAAATGAATCACGAACAAATGGAGTTATGTATAAAGGAAATTAATGATCTCCTTAATAAAGGATTAATTAAACCTAGTAAATCTCCCTGGTCTTGCCCCGCCTTTTATGTCAACAATGAAGCAGAAAAGGAGAGAGGTGTTCCCCGTCTAGTTATCAATTACAAGCCATTAAACAAAGTTCAAGAATAGATTAGGTATCCTCTACCTAATAAGGAAGACCTCATAAATAGATTAAGTAATGTCACTATCTTCAGTAAGTTTGACCTTAAATCTGGTTTCTGACAAGTTGCCATTCACCCCGAGGATAGGTACAAAATAGCCTGTACCACCCCATTTGGTCATTACGAATGGAATGTTCAGGAATTCGATTTAAAAAATGCCCCCAGTGAATTTCAAAATATTCTCAATGACATTTTGAATCCTTTCAGTCATTTTGTCATTGTTTACATTGATGATATTCTCATTTTCTCCAAATCTATAGAAGAACACATTAAACATTTGAAATCGTTCTTCAAAACAGTTAAAAATAATAGACTTGTTCTATCTCCTTCAAATGCAGTTTATTTCAAACCAAAGTTCAGTTTCTTGGTCTTAATATTTATCAATGACTTATTCGCCCTATTGATAGAACTATTCAATTTACCGACAGATTTCCTGATAAGATTACCAATAAAACCCAACTTCAGAGATTTTAGGCTCGCTCAATATATTGGCAAGTTCTATAAAAATCTCAAAAAAAATTGCAAACCTCTCTTTCAGCGTTTGCAAGATAATCCTCCCCCTTGGACTGACATTCACACTTTTGTCGTCCAGCAAGTTAAAAAATATGTTAAGGCATTGCCTTTCCTTGGCATTTCCAACGATTCTGCCTTCAAAATTGTTAAAATTGATGCCTTAGATATTGGGTTTGGAGGTATTCTCAAGCAAAAACTAACCCTCGATTCTTCTGAACAAATTGTTCGATTTCATTCAAGTGCATGGAATCTTACACAGTTAAATTATAGTAGTATTAAAAAAGAAATACTTCCTTTAGTTTTATGTATCAATAAATTTCAAAGTGACTTATTAAATCAAAAGTTTTTGGTTCGAATTGATTGCAAATCTGCAAAATATATTTTACAGAAAGATGTTGAAAATATCGCCTCTAAACATTCTTTTGCGAGATGGCAAGCCATGTTAAGCATTTTTGATTTTGAAATTGAATATATCAAAGGTAGTAACAATTCCATACCTGACTTTCTTACTCGGGAATTCCTTAATACAGGTACTTTACAATCAAAATGAGTGTCCGAGGAGGATCATCTTCTAGTGGTCTGGTCGCTCTTCGTGCCCAAATAATCAACCAAAAGGAACTTTGGTTCCTCATCGATTATCCCGATTCCTAAGCCCAACCCAGCTTAATAAATTTGAGGTCCTTGGTACTATTCCCAAGCCCTATAGTTCCGCTTTTTAGCTAGTAACCCTAAACTAGTTGATCCTTTATGCGATCAATCTAGGGCCTCCTCCTCAAATCCTAGTCATCCTTCTTCTCAAGATTACATGCGTTCAAATGGGATAATCACTTGTTTCATATTGAACCTCATATGAAACCAAAAGATGACCCAATTAAGCTTGCTTCCCAGTATTTTCCTGTTGGATGGCACTTTATTCCTCTTGCTCCTTATAAATCACTTGTGTATTATAAGGATATTCTTTTAGAAACTGAGTCAATTTTCATCAAACCTATCTATGCTAGGGATGATGAATCTAAAGTCCTCTATCATTCACTCTACATTAAACAAATCATTCAGGTCACTGACTGGGGAAATCATCCCTCTGATCTTAGACAGCTCTCCAATCAAAATAACTTGTTCTGTTATTTCGATTATATGGAAGCCTGGAATAAGATCTTTCTTCACCAGAATGAATCACACAGTCACTCGTGGTTCTTACAATTTGACCACAAATTCAAAAGTCAATTCCTTTTTGGTTTACTCTTTGGTGGTCGAGATTTGGTTCTTCTTTCGACCTCCTTCCTAACCCCTTAAAGGCTCAACTCAATCATTTTTGTAATCACAGTAAACATCAACCAAAATATGATGGTATCCCTGTTCTTCTTCAATTTATTAGTAATATAAAGTTCCTTGGATTCTTAAATGGCAGTACGACATTCAAGGACCAACTAAAGTAATAGATTTTTAGTCTCCAAAGTATAGTTATTTGGCATCTCAAACCACCATTTCACCGATTACTCATGTTTTCGTATTGA
Source organism: Panax ginseng (assembly GCA_020205605.1). Lineage (NCBI taxonomy): Eukaryota > Viridiplantae > Streptophyta > Magnoliopsida > Apiales > Araliaceae > Panax > Panax ginseng. The sequence goes on along the minus strand of CM035131.1, from coordinate 107,108,994 downwards.
TTCTTTTCTTTGTCAAATGGTGGGATAAATTTGATGTTAATAGAATTATAGGTCAAGTTCAAAAAGAATTTCCCTCTATCCCTCTCTATTATTCGATTAAATCGATCCATGCCAAAGGATCTTCTAGTAAAACAAAAGAATCAAAAACTAGTCCAACCGGCTCATCTTGTTCCATTGATATTTCTAATATCAAGAATTGTTCAAGTAAAGATCTGAAGTTAATCGCCCAAGCCATTCATGAAAGAATTGATGAGTTACACGAAGAGGCATCGCATGCTCTTCTTCCTCTTCTAGAAACACTTCAACTAGTAAATTTGAAGATGATGATGATGACCCTTATGGCACTATCAACCTTTAAGATGCTTAAGATCCATTTGCACCGATATCCGGTCACTTTCACCGCCTCCCGCAGTACCACTTAGTCAAAAGATGCTCTTCTTTTTCACCAAAAGGCTCTCAGTCACATACATGCTCCTGCACTATTTAGTCAAAAGATGCTCCACCTTTTCACCAAAAAGCAACCAACTTTCCACGTGATTCACCACTTTTGTCAAAAGTTGCCAAAAGCGTCCATACATAGTTAAAAGTCAAGACTGTTTTTCTTTGCTCATCAATAGTAAATATTATCTATAATCATTCATTTTTTGTAATAGTAAAGTTGTAATAGTTCTTTCCTTATTCTATAAAAGGAACTTGAACTTAGTTATTAAGGCGGACTTAGAAAAGACTTAGAGCTCCTTCTCTGACAAATCTTTAGCCTCTGTTCTCTCCTCTCTTCATCTACCATTCTAATGTTCTAAGTAAATTTGTAAGTCACTTTTATTTTCAGTTTTGTTTGTAAATATTTTTAAATATCAATAAAATTATTATGTTTAAGCAATTGATTGTGTAATTTATATGCACCACTATATTCGTCTTTCAAGATTTCTTCATTCTGCCCTAAATGGTATCAAAGCCAAAGTTGTTTGTTATTCTAGTTGCTAAGATTTTATCAATCTTTCCATCTTTCCATCTTTCAAAATTCTCTTTTTCTCTTGTTCTGAAGTCACCTAACTTACTGTAGTCCACCTTGTTCGTGTTTAACCTTTGTAAGTCTCTTGTGTGAGCAGTGTCTGGTTATAGAACATAGGTATGAGTCTACCTAAGGTAAGAGGGTATGCATGAATGAACAATGAGTAAAATTTATTTTTGAAACTAGTAAAAGATGAATAGATTGTTTAGATCTAACTCTTCAGCTAGTAACCGGTCAGCTTTGCCTCCTGTTCCTGACATAGTTAACCAAGAAGAACATAGTTATGAAAACATTAGTCAAGTTTTACATGATTGGAATATACCCAGAGTCTCTCCTAGAGAAATTTACCAGTCAAACTTTTTGGATAACTTCAAAACATATTACAATGTAAAAATAGTTGAAAAAATTTATGCCATTAACAAAGAATATGAAAATTGTAGTCTTTTATCTCCTGATGTTATTAAAAAACATGGGAAAAAGGGTTATAATTTTATCCATATTGGTCTTGTTCAAGTTGCAGTTAAACCATTAAACATTAAAGGAATCAATTCAAGTATCTACCTCTGCCTAAGAGATGCTAGATTTCTTAATTATCATCCAAGTATTATAGGTATTATGGAATCAAGTCTGCATAATGGACCTATCCATTTCAATTGCTTTCCTGATTTCACACTAAGCCTAAGTGATCACAATCTATTAAAAGCTTTAACTTTAAACTTTAAAACTACTGGAGAAATTACTCAAATGATTGAGGGTTCTCAGCCTTTAGCTTTGATTTATAGGATTTATTATAAGACCTTGAAGACAAATTTAAACGTTCATGCTCTTAATAAAAGTTCTAAAGATCAAACTGTTTTAATACAAAGTTCAACTAATGATGCTAATGTTCAAATCCCGAGAACCATCCTCTAGAAAGACATTACGTTACCTAGCCAATGGACTTTACCTAGTGAAATACCTCAACAACCCATAGTTAACAACTTATTAAATGTTGAAAATGTTAGACAATTTTCTGATGGAACGGTCAAAGTAAGTTTTTGAGCGAACTAGAAGGCCAGTTATTAAAGAAGATTTTACTAGCTCTTCAGCACCTTCGGTTCATACTAGAAGAGACACTGAAGTACTTAGTAACCCTTCTATTAGGGATATAAAAATGAAAGGTATCCTTAATCAAGGTCAAGCTAGTCATCCATGTTATCTTATAATGACTTGAAGAAGAAGGTTCTTCTTCTCCTACCCCTTCCCGAAGTTTCCTACTCAATCGATTTTGAAGCTCCTATTATTAATAATCAATTAAGAGTTATTAAAAAGAATTCAAATTAGATTAGGATAATCTCATTAAAGATTTTAATTCCAAATCTAATAGAGAAAAAAAGACATTTATTTCGTTCCAATCATCCAACTGATAAAGAACGAGATAAGATTGTTAATAGATGGAAACGATTTATTAACAATGAACATATAAACATTACTTTTTATGATTGATATAATCAGTATCAAGGTAAATATAATGTTATAACTAAAACATAGTGGGTTAAAGAAGATAAATCAAAAGTTTCTTCCAGTCATCCTCCTCTTAAAACTGTTCTTTTATCAGTTAAAAATATATCTGTCGTTGCCAGTCCATCCAAGATTTCAGATGGTAATAAAGATGAAAAGAAAATTATTGAACAGAATAACTTCACGAATCAGTATCTAGCAACCATAGGTAAACAGCTAAATAAGATTGAAAAAAATTCGAAGAAACGATTATTAAAAAATCTGATTCAAAAATTGAACAACATTTATTAAAATTACCATAAAATATAAGTAAATTAGGTCTACCCAATAAAGATGGTGAACTTACCCATACAATAGATAATTTATTTAAAAAATTAAAAACTGAACCTGGATCAAGTGGCACTATAGTTATTATATTATTGATCAAGTTGAAACTGACAATGAAAGTAGTAGCCATTCAGATCATTCTGATACTGTTTTAGTACCAGATTTAAATGATCAGCTAAATAAATTATCAGTTAAAAACACTAGTATAACCAGAAATTGGTATTCTAGACTAACTCCTCCGGATCTACAGTTCGAAGAGAGAAATCTAGATAAACAATTCTCTATTTCTTCTAATAAAATTTATGAATGGAACATTGATGGTTTCAGTGAACAAGAAATTTTAAACAAGTTAAATCATATGTCTATGGTAGCTAATAGCTATATCACTAAATTCAATAATCTGACTTAGCCAGATATTGTTGAGTTAATAGCTAGTGGATTTACTGGTATTCTTAGATCTTGGTGGGAAAAACATCTCACAGAAGATACTAGACTATCAATTATCCATGTTGTCTAATTGGATGACGACAAAAACCCCATCTTTGATGAAGATGTGGGTGTTGGTCTGCCTGATGGAGTTAATACCTTAATATTTACCATAATTAAACATTTTGTTGGCACCCCTAGTAATATCATAGTGAGAATTCACGATCAGTTAAGTAATCTCACATGTCCCACTCTAAGTGACATTAGATGGTACAAGGATGTGTTTACTTCTAGAGTTATGATGTGTAATGATAGCAATAAACCATTTTGAAAAGAAAAATTCGTTAATGGTTTACCTTCATTATTTTCTCATAAAGTTCGTGAAGAGTTAAGTAAAAAATTTAGGTTATATTGATTATGATAATCTAACTTATGGTGATATTATTAGTTACATTCAAAAAATTGGGTTAAAAATGTGCATTGATTTTAAATTAGCTAAGCAAGCTAGTAAAGATAAAAACAAGGCTAAGTATGAGTTAGGAACTTTTTGTGAACAATATGGTTTACCTCCTGTTGCTCCATCACAGAAGAAGAAAGCACGTACATAAACATATTGATTCTCATAAAAGTCACAAACGTTATACAAAAAAACGAAGTCATAACAAAGATAAAAATCAAGATAGTTATTACAATAAACCTAAAACCTCAACTAAAAAATATAATAAAAAATATAAAAATTTGATAAAAGTAAAATTGTTTGCCACAATTGTGGCGAGAAAGGGCCTCTACAAAAATGAGTGCAAAATAAAACAAAAATTATCTCGAGTTAAATGTTTCAAGTGAAGATCTTGAAAAACTATTGGAATTAATGAGGATTGAGAACAACATCAATAATGATGAAGGTTTACGATATTCCTTATTCCTCTAATAGCGAGATTAGTAACAATGAAACAGAGATAGTGACAATGAAGAAATTACTATTTATCTTTGATAATTGCAAAAAAAATTGTTGCAATAAAAGATTAAATGTAATTACCAAAGAAGATGAAGAAAGCTCTTTGTTAATTGATTTAATTAGTAAAAATTTATGATCCTCGAAGTTAAAGGTTCAATACACAAAACATTTAAAGGTTTTGTTAACTAAAGATAATAGAGTTAAAGATAAGATTATTAAAGCTAAAGAAAATTAATATTTAGCCTTAATAAAACCCTTGAAAGATTTAAAACCCCGGTTAAAGAAGTTACCCTTCCAAAATTAAATCAAGTAGTTAATAAACTTAAAAAAGATATTTCAAGCCTAAAGTTAGATATTTCTAATTTAAGAAAAGAGATTGAAGACAAGAAATCTGACCTTCAAGTTCATGATTCCTCTTCAATGATAAAGATCACGATGAGCCAAAATCATCGTGTACTAAAGAGAGAACCAAATCTTTTGTTCAAGGTCTTTCTCTTAAAAAGAATTAAAGATATTACCATCCAAAATGGTATATCTCTATTAAATTAGTTATCCATAAAACCTTTTCGATAAAACTTCATGCCTTAGTTCGATACGAAAAGCGGATCTAAATTGTATTCAAGAGGGTTTAATCCCAACCAAGTGCTATAAGAAAACTAGTGAAAGATTGAATTCAGCTAATGGTAGTCAAATGGTAATAAAATATAAATTACCTAGAGTTCATATTTGTCAAGATAATATGTGTTATAAAATATCATTTGTTTTAATTCACAATCTTACAGATAAGATCATCTTAGGATTACCGTTTATATATTTATTATATCCTTTTACTACCAGTAATGAAGTATTAAGTTATAAACATTTAGGAAAAAGAATAACGATTAAATTTCTTATTAAACCCAAAGAAAGAGATTTGAGATTTATCCAAGCTGAATCTATTTCTAAATCTTTGAATTTGTTAAATTATAAATCCATCCATTTGAATTTCTTAAAATAAGAAATTAAGTATAAACATATTGAAGAACAACTTAATAATAAAGGGGTTCAAGAAAAAATTAAAGAATTAAAAACTTATTTAAAAGATAACATTTGTTCTGATTCTCCTAATGCATTTTGGCATCGGAAGAAGCATGTTGTAAGGCTTCCTTACGCTAAGGAATTCAAAGAACATTTGATTCCTACTAAGGCTAGGCCAATACAAATGAATCACGAACAAATTGAGTTATGTAAAAAGGAAATTAATGATCTCCTTAATAAAGGATTAATTAAACGTAGTAAATCTCCCTGGTCTTGCCCCGCCTTTTATGTCAACAATGAAGCAAAAAAGGAGAGAGGTGTTCCCCGTCTAGTTACCAATTACAAGCCATTAAATAAAGTCTTAGAATGGATTAGGTATCCTCTACCTAATAAGGAAGACCTCATAAATAGATTAAGCAATGCCACTATCTTCAGTAAGTTTGACCTTAAATCTGGTTTCTGGCAAGTTGCCATTCACCCTGAGGATAGGTACAAAACATCCTTTACCACCCCATTTGGTTATTACAAATGGAATGTTCAGGCATTCGGTTTGAAAAATGCCCCCAGTGAATTTCAAAATATTCTCAATGATATTTTGAATCCTTTCAGTAATTTTGTCGTTGTTTACATTGATGATATTCTCATTTTCTCCAAATCTATTGAAGAACGCATTAAACATTTGAAATTGTTCTTCAAAACAGTTAAAGATAATGGACTTGTTCTATCTCCTTCAAATGCAGTTTATTTCAAACCAAAGTTTGGTTTCTTGGTCTTAATATTTATCAATGACTTATTTAGCCTATTGATAGAGTTATTCAATTTGCTGACAAATATCCTGATAAGATTACCAATAAAACCCCACTTCAGAGATTTTTAGGCTCACTCAATTATATTGGCAAGTTCTTTAAAAATCTCAAAAAAAATTGCAAACCTCTCTTTCAGCGTTTGCAAGACAATCCTCCCCCTTGAACTGACGTTCACACTTCTGTCGTCCAGCAAGTTAAAAAACATGTTAAGGCATTGCCCTGCCTTGTCATTTCTAACGATTTTGCCTTTAATATTGTTGAAATTGATGCCTTAGATATTGGGTTCGGATGTATTCTCAAGTAAAAACTAACCCTCGATTCTTCTAAACAAATTATTCGATTTCATTCAGGTGTATGGAATTCTACACAGTTAAATTACAATACTATTAAAAAAGAAATACTTTCTTTAGTTTTATGTATCAATAAATTTCAAAATGACTTATTAAATCAAAAGTTTTTGGTTCGAATTGATTGCAAATCTGCAAAATATATTTTAGAGAAAGATGTTGAAAATATCGCCTCTAAACATTCTTTTGCGAGATGGAAAGCCATGTTAAGCATTTTTGATTTTGAAATTGAATATATCAAAGGCAGTAACAATTCCATTCCTGACTTTCTTACTCGGGAATTCTTTAATACAGGTACTTTACAATCAAAATGAGTGTCCAAGGAGGATCATCTTCTCGGGGTCCGGGTCACTCTTCAGGCCCTAGTAATCAACCAAAAGGAACTTTGGTTCCTCATCTAGTTAGCCCAGTTCCTAAACCCAACCCAGTTAATAAATTTCAGGTCCTTGGTAATATTCCCAAGCCCTATAGTTCCGTTTTATCTAGTTAACCTAGACTAGTTGATCCATTCTACAATCAATCTAGGGTTTCCTCCTCAAATCCTAGTCATCCTTCTTCTCAGTACACGCTTAAGTGGGAAAATCACTTGTTTCATATTGAACCTTATATAAAACCAAAAGATTACCCCACTAAGCTTGCTTCCAGTATTTTCCTACTAGATGGCACTTTATTCCTCTTGCTCCTTATAAATCCCTCGTGTATTATAAGGATATCCTTTTACAAACCGAGTCAATCTTCATCAAACCTATTTATAATAGGGATGATGAATCTAAAGTCCTCTATCATTCACTCTACATTAAACAAATCATTCAAGTCACCGACTAGGGAAATCATCCCTCTGTTCTTCGACAGCTCTCCAATCATAAGAACTCTTTCTATTATTTTGATTATATGGAGGCCTGGATTAAAATCTTCCCCTACCAGAATGAGTCACATAGCCACTCGTGGTTCCTACAATTTGACCAGAAATTCAAAAGTTCGATTCATTTTTGGTTCACCCTTTGGTGGTCAAGATTTAGGTCTTCTTTCGACCTACTTCCTGACCCTCTACAGGCTCAACTCAGTCATTTTTGTAATCACAGTAAACACCAACCAAAATATGATGGTATCCCCATTCTTTTTCAATTCATTAGTAAATACAAAGTTCCTTCGATTCTTAAATGGCAGTAAGACATTAAAGCACCAACTAAAGTAACAGATTTTCAGTCTCCAGAGTATAGTTATTTTGCCACTCAGACCACCATTTCACCAATTACTCTTGTTTCCCGTCAGTTCTTTGTCAAATGGTGGGATAAATTTGATGTTAATAGGATTGTAGGTCAAGTTCAAAAAGAATTTCCCTCTATCCCTCTTTCTGTTATGCTAGTTACATCGATCCCAGCCAAAGGATCTTCCAGTAAAACAAAAGAGTCAAAAGTCAGTCCATCTGGCTCATCTTGTTCCCTTGATATTTCTAATATCAAAAATTATTCCAGTAAAGACCTAAAGTTAATCACCTAAGCCATTCATGAGAGAATTGATGAGTTACATGAATAGGCATCTATTTGCTCCTTTTCCTCTTCTAGAAATGCCTCAACCAGAAAGCTTGAAGATGATGATGATGTCCCGTATGTCACCATCAATCTGCAAGATGCTCAAGACCCATTTTCCTGACATCTCAGTCACATGCACCTACTCCTGCAGCCATTCAGTCAAAAGATGCTCTTCCACCGAAAGTAGTCCTTTGTCACATGCACATGTTCTTGCTTTTCCACCGAAAGCATCCAACAAGTCAATATATTCGGCCACTTCATCAAAAGAGGGCTTAAGTCAAATTTCAATATTTTTAATTCCCTTTTATCTGCATGTGTGTGAATGTTATCTTTACATTGAATGGATGTGAATGAATGCTTTAATTACAACACTTTATATTAGTGTTTCTTACAATGTCATCATAATGCATACGGTGAGACGCGATGTATGTGAATGTATGTTGTGTGATTCCTCCACCATGAGGAAAATCTATCGGTGGCTGATTACTGGACTCAAGAGTAGCATAATCTCACGAGGCTCAAGAAAGGAGCCACTCAGATCCGCTCCAATTGAAAGACCAGATTAACTTCCCATCTAGTAGATTGCGATGATTTGGGAACTTCATGCCAAAAAGTGCGTGAGAGTAACCTAATATAGGTCAGCCTCTGATAAACCAAATGCGAATGGAAGTCTCTTCATGCCTTTCCTTTCAATTCATGTCAAATTTAAATTACATGTCAAATAGTAAATGTCAATTCCTGTCAAATGAAAATTCCATGTCAAATATCAAACCTGTCATGCTATCATGTCATCAAAATAACTAACCTTTATTTTGCTGGAAACATTAAAAAACCCCTAAAAACTGAAACCTTGCACAACATATATACTGTTAGTATATGTCAGGACTAAATTACATACCGTTTTTTGTAGGCAAGATTGGTCCTACTACCAGATCAAAGTCTAAAAACGCACAAAGCCTTTTTTCAGACATGGCTACAAGTGCCCATCTACCTCACATACATATACACACAATGCATAGGTAATGAAAAAGTAACGGTAATCGTGTTTCACGGAAGTCGGGGGGGTGCCTAACACTTTCCCCTCGCTTAAGCAAGCCCCGAACTCTATGAATCTCGATTTTCAGACCAATTAAACGGAGTCACATATTGGGCCATATTGCGAAAACCTTTCAAAACTCGGTTGAGTTGGTATAACTAGTTAAATTCATACTAACTGGCAACTCTATCTAATTTAACCCAATCTATAAATTAAATCTTTTCAAATCATCGACATTTATGTTGGTCTTTTTTAAAATTTCACCTTTAACAAAGATAAAACCAAACATAGCGAAATCTAAAGGGTAGAGAATGCAGTAGGAAAAACTCCTGGCGTCGATAGGTGGCGACTCTGCTGGGGACAATAGAGGGCTTAAGTCAAATTTCAATATTTTCAATTCCCTTTTATCTGCATGTGTGTGAATGTTATCTTTACATTGAATAGATGTTAATGAATGCTTTAATTACAACACTTTATATTAGTGTTTCTTACAATGTCATCATAATGCATACGGTGAGACGCGATGTATGTGAATGTATGTTGTGTGATTCCTCCACCATGAGGCAAATCTATCGGTGGCTGATTACTGGACTCAAGAGGAGCATAATCCCGCAAGGCTCAAGAAAGGAGCCACTCAGATCCGCTCCAATTGAAAGACCAGATTAACTTCCCATCTAGTAGATTGCGATGATCTGGGAACTTTATGCCAAAAAGTGCGTGAGAGTAACCTAATATAGGTCAGCCTCTAATAAACCAAATGCGAATGGAAGTCTCTTCATGCCTTTCCTTTCAATTCATGTAAAATAGTAAATGTCAATTCCTGTCAAATGTATATTCCATGTCAAATATCAAACCCTGTCATGCTATCATGTCGTCAAAACAACTAACCTTTATTTTGCAGGAAACATTAAAGAACCCCTAAAAACTGACACCTTGCACAACATGCATACTATTAGTATATGTCAGGACTAAATTACATACCATTTTTTGTAGGCAAGATTGGTCCTACTACCAGATCAAAGTCTAAAAATGCACAAAGCCTTTTTTTCAGACATGGCTACAAGTGCCCAACCTGAATCTATCCCTATATCTCGAGAAGAGTTCGAGGGACTCAGAAATCAGATAGAAGAGTTGGTTAGGATTATCCTACTAAAAGAACAGAGCAAAAATACTCAGGGTCAAAATATACCCACTCAACTAGAGCCCTCTACACAAAAAGGCAGTCAGGGTACTGAAAAAAGGTGGAAATACAGATACCTGAATTTTAGTCTAATGAAAAAACCAACCAAACCCCAGAAATCATCCATCTCAAAGATGACCAAGAAACATGGGACATTAGAAAGAAGGTCCAAGAAATGGAAGAAATTATCCGATCAATCAAAGGGATTGGAACATATAGGAGTGTTAATTATAGATCTTTGCATCTTTCCAGGAGCTCATTAACTAGATAAATTCCAAGTCCCAGATTTTGAAAAGTATAACGGGTTAGGAGATCCGTATACCCATATAAAAGTATACATTGGAGAACTTAGATCCTATGCAGAGGACAAAAAGCTGAGAATGTAGCTGTTCCAGAAAAGTCTAACTAGAGAAGCTAGAGCATGCTACGCTCGACTTGACAATGCCAAAATCTACATTTGGGAAGAGTTGGCTCATGTCTTCCTAAATCAATACAGTTTCCAGTCACAAATGGCTCCGGATAGGTATCAAGTGACCAAAGTCAAAAAGCAGAACAATGAGTCATTCCGTGAGTATGCACACAAATGGAGGAGAATAGCATATCAAGTAAACCCGTTTATGAGCAAAAATGAGATGGTGATGACTTTCATTGACATCTAAGAGGCACCTTACTATGAGACGATCCTAGCTTGAATAGGCAAGCCATTCTCGGAGATGATCAAACATGGTGAAATGGCAGAGATGGGCCTAAAAAAGACAAGATTAAAGACCTCACGGCCTTGGAATCAATCACCGGTCATATACAGTTTGGCAACTATGTTAGTGCTCCCAAGGGGATACCGAAAAATGGCTATAAAGATGTATCCCTCATTTTATAGGGGCAAGCTAGGAAACCCAACCATAGTCATTTGGAAGAAGGATGGAAATCTGCCATTTCAATAATAGGGCGTATTCAACTAATGCTAAGACAGGAAGAGAAAATCTGAAAGAACAAAAAATACGGTTTTCACTCCACTAGGCGATTCCCTTGATAATGTATTGGCATTATTAATGGGCCACAAGATGATTACCAAATTGGCTCCACCTATGGATCCAAAAAGTAAAAGATACAATCCAAGCCTGAGATGTGCTTACCATTCAAGGTCTCCAAGACATGATACACAAGATTATTAGTCCTTAAAGCATAAAATCCAAAATCTGATCGAAGGTGGCGATGTTGTGGTCCAACAATCTGACCATCCAAATGTCAACATGAACCTTCTGATGCAGCATGAAACAGAGGGAGCGAACATGATTAGGTTAGGAAGCGTCAAAATGTGTCCAAATCGCAAGTACATACGAAGGATGGAGGAATATCCCCAAAGGAATAGAGCAAATGTCCTAGAGTGGGAAAATTCAGAGGAGGGTATGACTGAAATGCAAAAATTGGAGACGATCTAGAATCAAGTAACTCTGCTAGCTAAGCTGATATTGCGCTAACATCAGGATATAAGGTAGCTTTTCACTCAATTATCAAGAAACCAAGAGAAGGAAGAGGTTAGCCAGAATGAAAGCCTATATCCCTCTGAAATGATCCAGCTAACTGAAAAAGATCAAAGCAGGCTAAAAGGGTAGGAAAAGTGGAATGATAAAATTACTAGAAGATCTCGCTAGCGGAAAAATCGATCAGAGGAATACAAATTCTTAAAGAAGAAGGATAAAATAAGAGACCAAAAATTCACCCCTCTAAACAAATCAAATGAAGAGATGTTACACTTTCTGATAGGTGAAGAAAAGATTATCGAGTTACTGCCTCCCGCAAAACCTGGGATAAAGAGTTATGATTCCACCAAGATATGTCTCTACTATTCTAACTCACCTAGACATGCGACCGAGGAATGTTGGTCTCTGCGACACAAAATCCATAATCTCATTGAAAATGGAGAGCTGAAGATAAAAGCACTCATGACCAGAAAAGGCGAAAGGGAAATGAATAGCTTAAGATGTCCATTTGAGATAGACTGTTCAAAGAAAGTATTGGTTATAAACACTAATCCTAGCGGAACACAAGGTAGACTAGTCATAATGTGGGAAGAACCCCCTAAGGAAATTCCTCCACCACCGTCAAACACCTTGTTGCCCAAAGTTAGCCACCACATTCTTGATCCTACCACCCTAGGTGATGAGGAGGAAATACTAATCCTTTCTAATTAAGAAAAAGCCAAAAGGGAACGCTCCTTCCAAGAGATGCAACAGTAATTCGAGAGAAATTTCAAAAATGAGTCATCTCAGAAAGATGATGGAACAGATCAAGAAAAATGAGGTGAGGTTATCAGGGAAGCCAACCCATCAAGGAATCAAGAGCTCATCCATTTTTATGACGAGTCCAGTTTGAGCATTTTGGAGGGATGCGCCAAATCAGGAGATGATCCAATTATGGCGATGATTGAAGATATTCGCTACAAGGAAGTAACCTCTAGTGCCAACATCGAATGCAACATGACCACTTACAAGTGAACTATGAAGCCTTATCTAACTAAGAAAGCGTAGATCTAGATGATATGGTTGCAGGTTCCAGGAGATGTTAGGTCATTATCACTTTCTTAGCATTATGTTTTTATATTTTTCATGCACATAAAAAAATCAAAAAAATCAGTCTCTTAACATCAAGTGTGAACTACGTAGACCTGATCTCCCCCATACACAAGAGTACGTAGGCAACCATCTATAATCACTTTTTAAACTATTCATCAAGCCTGAACTACGAAAGACTTGATCTCCCTCCAGCCACGAGAGTACGTAGGCAGCTATCTATGGTGCGGTCTAACCCTCAAAATAAATAAACAAGCATTCTACCTCACAACCAAAATACCAAACCAAACACTAATCCCAAGACACCAAAGTCCACACCCAAGAAAAACCTCAAAGTTGGCGACCCGTGTTGAGAAGACCCAACAACACCTCAATGTCGTTTCATCAAATCTAACACAAGTCCCTAAAAGGAAGAGATAGCAATACATTAAGACATCCGATCATAGGGATGAAATAGCAATCATGCTAAGATGCAACCCTTCAGCAACTCATCACTCCTCAAGTTGGAGAAGATTTGATCTCCTTTGACCTACATAAGTATATTAGCAACCGTCGTGGCAAAGTATATCTCATACCCGACGACCTGTTCCCCAATATAAAGGCCACAAATCAAGCCTTACAGATCAAACCAAGCTTAGTTGAAGTCGTCACATCACAAAGCAAGATGAGCTCCTAGGTCCAATTCAGCAGAATCCAAAGGCATCTAGACATCAATCATTAAAGCTGAAGCAATGTCATGGTTATATATCAAACATGATCATCAGCAAGTACAGATACAACCCAAGGTGATCACAATAAAATGTTAACTCAACAATGCAAGTTGACACCCTTAATCACCCCAAATTTTATGAATAAAGATTTAAATTTCTCAAAATATTTTTTGAATATTATGGTGTGGATTTGATATAATGTTATAGTTGTGGGTAATATTTATAAATTTTGCAAAAAATGCAAAGTTGTTATATAATATTAGATTGGTGGGGGAATATTCTTTTACGGGGAATATTAAATCGTCGACGGCACAATCATTAGTGGACCCCCTAGCGGAAAGTATTATCGTAGTTAGAAAATGCAAGAATTATATTTTTTTATAAAAATAACGGTGAAAGTATTACTGAATTAAAAGCTGTTGAACTACGGTAGTAAAAAAATGCGATGTCTGGCGTGGTTGCATAGTAGCACACGGTATTGATTATTGATCTTACGTAAGAAGTCACTTCGGTTATACTCGATTATTACTACGATAATTCTTTGCATCATATCTCTCGTATTATTGATTCAATTATTGTCGCATTATCATCTGCATAATATGTTATATTATTAAATCAATAATTGAGGCGACAAAGTTATTCATATTATTATTTGCAATATTGACAATGTCTAGAAGTTACATCGAGGAGAGGTTTGGTCACACTAATTGGCATGATAAGGAGAAATCCTTATCGGAAAAGCCCCCTCTTTCACAGGAGCGACTTTGGTTGTTAAATATTGTGAATTATAAATATTAATGATGAAGTTTCGTGTTGATTAAAGATGAAATTGATAGTTCCATTGTGTTGGAATTATTAGTGTTAGTGAAAATCGACATTTATTTCGATAATAATTGATGTCTGGAGGTTATATTGACCGATCGGGTAATGCTTAGGATAAATGAGCAATTAATTGCTATTGATTCACATGATTATAACTATTTGTTCACATGTGTGTACTATTGATTCACATTCATTTACTATTAGGGGAGTTGGTGCAAGATTGATAATACTTGCATGACTAAGTTAAAAATGGAGGTATAGATGGAGTCTTATCTTTGTAATTCATATTTTCACACATATTAGAACTATTGATTCACATGATTTACTATTGATTCACATGATTTACTATTGGGGGAGGTGGTGCAAGTTTGATAATACTTGCGGGACTAAATTAAAAATGAAGAAAAGAGGAAGGTATTATCTTTGTAATATTTTGAGCCCCAAAGCGTGCGATTATCGAAACTATATTTTCCTATAAATAGAAGCTCATTCTTCCTTCATTTTTCACCAATTCACTAAAGCTATAGAGCAATTATTATAGAGAGAAATTATAGAGAGAAGAAGAAAGAAGTACGCTACCTCCTTTATTCCGGTATCGGTCTTCTTTGAGGTAAAGGTAATTATTCTTTTCGTATTCATGAAGAGTTAGTTTTTCTTTTATTATGGACTAAGTAAGGGGTTGTTATTCCATTCTTTATTATTATGTTGGAATAACTTTTTTCTATCTGAATAATATCTGCATGCATCATGGTGAAATTCTTACATTATTCCATTTTTTATTATTATTGGAATAACACATTGGAATGCATGCATGCACAATCATTTATTCCATTCTTTATTATTACATTGGAATATCTTACATTATTATACGCATGACATTTTCTTTATTATTACATTGGAATATCACATGCATGCGGATTACGCATGACTGGTTCCATTCTTTATTATTACATTGGAATATCACATGCATGCGGATTACATGCATGCGTGACACATGTTCCATTCTTTATTATTACATTGGAATAACACATGCATGTGATCTATCGCATGCATGGTGAATTCTTACATTATTCCATTCTTTATTATTACATTGGAATAACTTTTATACATGTGGATTCGCATGCATGGTGAATGATCCTTCGTATTCATTCTTTATTAAATTGTGGAAATGATGCATCTACGTGGATTCTGCGCATGGCGGGTGAAAATCCATTTGCGATTTAAGTATATTCTATTATACTCGTATGAGATATCATTTCTTTTGTCTTAAATCATGAAATATCATTTTCTTTGGTATTTTTTTTTTACGAGTTACTATTCATGGAGTTCTTATTCACCGATTACTATTCACTCTAGTATTATTCACTTTCGGGTATTGGGGCACTTTTTGTGTAGGAGTACTATTCACGAGTTCTTATTCATGAGTTCTTATTCACCCAAATTACTATTCACTCGAATATTATTCACTTTCGGGTATTTGGGGTACTTTTTGTGGGGTACTATTCACGGTACTTATTTAAAGTACTATTATTCAAGAAGTCTTATTCACGGGTACTTATTCACGAAAAAAATATATTTCTTTTCTGTCCAAATTATTTTTGGTACATGAATATTATTCTTGAATTTTACTCTCTACAAAGCGGTATCATGTTGACAATTTGGGCGTTATTGATTTTGGATAAATTAAATTATAAATCTTTAAAATTTATCCTTGAACTTGTTTTATTGAATTATTATGTCATTGTCATCATCCTCATGCTTATATTGTGATTAAAAGTCATCTTTGGGCTACGTGCGTAGATGGACTTGGTATGATTATGACCGAGGATTATTCGGTATAATCATGGTAGTAATGTAACGAATGATGTGGTAAAAGTCCTCATTGGCACATAGTTCATTGATGGGACGAGTTGTTGGTATGATTATGACCGAGGGATTATTCGGTATAATCATGACCATTGATGATTACATGAATATCCTTGGCGTAGTAGTGCGGGGATGATTCGATTTTTTATTTATTAATTTGAGTCTCGGTGATAAAGTTGATGAAAAACTTTTTAAATCATAGAAGATAGTAGATTTTATGCTCTCTTGACTCTTTAATGGATTGCTTATTTCATTATGAGTTGTTGATCTAAAACTTGTTGTCTATTGTATTCTATCGGTTGTTATCTTTGTTGAAGGCTAAGGATAATTTATTACGCATTATCTTTAGTAATAATATTTCTTCTTGGGCTAGTTGAGCTCACCCTTTCTTTCATTGTTCTCTTGAAATGAGAATATATTTGGGACGAGTCGGGGAATGGAGTGATGGTCGGGATAAATGGCTTTAGTAGTCCTCACTATTCTATGGAATAATGTGATAATAATTGTAATGAGGACACCATTGAGTGTGGATATTGTCTAGATGACAATATTCTTGTTTAAACTCTCGATTATGTTTTTGTCGTATTTTACACATTGTTGTATAATTAAGTTGTATTTGAATTTATGTACCATGTATCTGGCGACTCAAGATGGGTGATGTATACTATTTTGGGGGCGTCGGTTGGTATCAAAGCTTAGGGATATGATCCTGGTGAGATGTGAGACAAGAACTAGGAGGGAGGCGGGGAATTCCTTGCTAGTATGACCTACCTAAGTTTATTTGGTATTTAATTGGTCGGTCAGGAGTATAGGGATAATATGTGATATGTTAATTAACCCTTGTTTTGTGTGAGTGTTTGAAAATGGCATACGAAAATGTTGAGATCGTGATGAAAGCACATGAGGCCAGTTGAGTCACTGACGATCGATACCGAGGATAATGTGCAGCAGGAAGACAATAATCCTCGGGTAAATAATAACCACCGATCAAATGATGAGCGATGGGATGTTCGGAGGCTTTATGCAATTCATGCGACATCGGTAGGTAAGAGAGACTCTGTTCAAAATATAGGTGGAAATAATGGCAACCCACGGATGGTCACATTAAGCGATTCGAGCTGGGACCACGGAGTTTTTGGGAAAGCGAGAACCACTTAAAGGCGGAGGCGTGGTTAAAGCGAGATCACCAAGATATTTGATGTCTTGGGATGCTCAGAGAGAGCAAAGGTTCCCTTTGCCACCTTTATGTTGCGTGAAAGCGATTCTTGGTGGGAATCGTAAAAGCGTACTTGACTGGCCTTTTCAAGATGTCTTGGGAGAAGTTCGAGTACATTTCAACGACAAGTACTTTCGAAAGTATTCGTCACATGAAGGAGGTGGAGTTTATCAAGTTGGAGCAAAACAATATGGCCAGTGTCCATGATCTGAGGCTAAATTTGCGGAGTTATCGGTTTGCATCCCATTTGGTCGATAATGAGGAGGCGAATGGCGCGAATGTTTCTAAGAGGTTTGAAACCCGATATCGTCGATACCTCATTTCTCACAAACTTTGTTTATATTGAGATGTTGTGAATAGGGCTCGATTATTGGGCGCGATAATGAGTCGACCACAACAAAAGGTAACGACCGACAAACACGATAAATAATCATATGCGGTGGCAGCGACCATCGGAACAATAATAACCATCGTGGGGAAATTATCATGCCAAGAATGGTAACCACTTGGTGGTAATCATGGCCGAGATAATAGAAGTGGAAATTTCAAGAAGAAGAAGGTTTAACAATGATGGGAAAGGCGGCAATGACACCAACACCCGTTTTCAAAAGGAGGGAGGAGAAGCGACCACCGATTGTATGCTTCAAATGCGGAGGGAGGGACATATCGGTCCAAGCTGCGTGATGATGACCGGTCAAAGCATGTTACAATTGTGGAAAAGAAGGTCACTAGCCCGATTTTTGTCGTGCACCAAAGTCAAGTCCATTTGGGACGGTGGCACCAAAAGCGGATCTGGACAAAACAAAAGTCGGTGGTTTTCGGGAAGAGCGTTTTTTTGTGACTTCTCAAAAAGCGAGTAACTTACGACGAACGAAGTTAGCAGGTTAGTTAATTATAAATTCTTTGTGAAGTCTATACCTTATTGAATCTGGGTTCTACCCATTCTTTTATCTCTCTTGCTTGCGCTCAGCGTTTAAATTTGACTCAGGAGAAATTAGACTTTGACTTATCGGTTGAAACTCCGTTAGGAGAAACCTTCATTTCATGTGTTATCAAGTCTTGGATGAGAGTCACGATTTTTGAATGATATTTCTATTGTTAATAAATTTCTGGCGTATTCTTGAAGACTTCTTAGCCTACCCTAGGCGTGAAATCGAATTTTGTATTGACCCCGATACAAAACCCATTTCTAAAACCCTTAAATATTTCTTCAACTTAAAATGAGCGTATAATGCGCCAAAGAGCGTTGGCTCGAAATTTATTGAAGATTACGACTATACCATTCAATATCATCGTGGAAGAAATGAGCGTGGTGGTGAGCGCGTTGAGTAGAAGAAGTGTATCGTTCTGAGTGCGATGTTGTTAACACAAAAACCCATTTAAGTATAACTTACAAATGATGAAGATAGAGTTAAAGACTCTAAGGGACCCGCGTGAAGATATCGAATATACGAGTAGAATCGACTTTAATCGATAAAGTTAAAAAGCGCTCAAGCTACACACGGAGGTGATGAATGTGAAGAAGAAGGTTCAAGAGGCGTTATTCTAGAAGCAAGAATCGATGAAGAGAAATCTCGACCCTCGATTTAATTGGCCCATTTGAAATCCTCGATCGGTAAGGCGTGGCTATAGACTCGTTTTACCGCTAAGTATGTGTCGCGTGTTCATAACGTTTTTTTCACGTATCGATGTTACGTAAATATGTGGATGACCGAACCACATTATTAAATTAGAACTAGGCGAGATAGCGGAAGATTTAGCGTATGAGGAGATCGTGTTAAAATCTTGGATAAGAAGGATATATTCGACACTCAAAGGTTATACCTCAAGAGTTAGAATCTGAAATGAAGTCAAGGTATCCTCATCTCTTGACATACCGAGTGCGTACGTCGTAAATTTTGAGGTGAAATTTCATAAGGAGGGAGATTGTGAGACCCCAAATTTTATGAATAAAGATTTAAATTTCTCGAAATATTTTTTTGAATATTATGGTGTGGATTTGATATAATGTTATAGTTGTGGGTAATATTTATAAATTTTGCAAAGTATGCAAGTTGTTATATAATATTAGATTTGGTGGGGAATATTCTTTTTTTAACGGGGGAATATTAAATATGATGGCACAATCATTAGTGGACCCCTAGCGGAAGTATTATCGTAGTTAGAAAAGCAGCGAAATTATCTTTTTATAAAAATAACGGTGAAAGTATTCTGAATTAAAGCTGTTGAACTACCCGGTAGTAAAAAATACGATGTCTGGCGTGGTTGCATAGTAGCACGGTATTGATTATTGATCTTTACGTAAGAAGTCACTCGGTTATACTCAATTATTGCTACGATAATTCTTTGCATCATATCTCTCGTATTATTGATTCAATTATTGTCACAGTATCATGCATATAATATGTTATATTATTAAATCAATAATTGAGGCGACAAAGTTATTCATATTATTATTTGCAATATTGATGATGTCTAGAAGTTACATCGAGGAGAGGTTTGGTCACTAATTGCTTGCGGCGATAAGGAGAAATCCTTATCGGAAAGCCCCCTCTTTCACAGGAGCGACACTGGTTGTTAAATATTGTGAATTATAATATTAATGATGAATAAGTTCGTGTTGATTAAAGATGAAATTGATAGTTCCATTGTGTTGGAATTATTAGTGTTAGTGAAATCGACATTTATTTGATAATAATTGATGTCTGGAGGTTATATTGACCGATCGGGTAATGCTTAGGATAAATGAGCAATTAATTGCTATTGATTCACATGATTATAACTATTTGTTCACATGTGTGTACTATTGATTCACATTCATTTACTATTAGGGGAGTTGGTGCAAGATTGATAATACTTGCATGACTAAGTTAAAAATGGAGGTATAGATGGAGAGTCTTATCTTTGTAATTAGTATTTTCACATGATTAGAACTATTGATTCACATGATTTACTATTGATTCACATGATTTACTATTAGGGGAGGTGGTGCAAGTTTGATAATACTTGCGGGACTAAATTAAAAATGAAGAAAAAAGAGGAAGGTATTATCTTTGTAATATTTTGAGCCCCAAAGCGTGCAATTATCGAAACTATATTTTCCTATAAATAGAAGCTCATTCTTCCTTCATTTCTCACCAATTCACTAAAGCTATAGAGCAATTATTATAGAGAGAAATTATAGAGAGAAGAGAAAGAAGAAATGTACGCTACCTCCTTTATTCGGTATCCGGTTTTTCTTTTGAGGTAAGGTATTATTATTCTTTTTCGTATTCATGAAGAGTTATTTTCTTTCAATACTCGTAAGGGTTGTTATTCCATTCTTTATTATTATGTTGGAATAACTTTATACATCACAAATCTGCATACATGGTGAAATTCTTACATTATTCCCATTCTTTATTATTATTGGAATAACTTTATACATTGGATATGGTGCATACTGGTGAATTATTATTTCATTGTTATTTCATTATTTTATTATATTATGGCATGCACATTACATGTGAAATTCATGTTGTTATTCCATTCTTTATTATTACATTGGAATATATTTATGCATCTTGATTACGCATGACTGGTTCCATTCTTTATTATTACATTGGAATATCACATGTCATGCGGATTCTGATGACTTTGGTTCCATTCTTTATTATTACATTTGGAATAACACATGCATGCGATCTATCGCATGCATGGTGAATTCTTACATTATTCCATTCTTTATTATTATTACATTGGAATAACACATCTATATGGATTACCGCATGCATGGTGAATGATCCTTCGTATTCATTCTTTATTAAATTGTGGAAATGATGCATCTACGTGGATTCTGCATGGCGGGTGAAAATCCATTCTTAGTTTAAGTATATTCTATTATACTTCGTATGAGATATCATTTCTTTTGTACTAAATCATGGAATATCATTTTCTTTGGTATTTTTTTTTTACGAGTTCTTATTCATGGGTTCTTATTCATTCGATTACTATTCACTCTAGTATTATTCACTCGGGAATTATTAGGGGCACTTTTTAAATGTAGGAGTACTATTCATGATTCTTATTCATGAGTTCTATTCACCCAAATTACTATTCACTTCTGAATATTATTCACTTTCGGGTATTTAGGGTACTTTTCATGTCGGGTACTATTCACGGGGTCTTATTCGAAGTACTATTCATTCAAGAGATCTTATTCACGAAGTCTTATTCACCCGAAAAATATTTTCTTTTCATCCAAATTATTTTTGGTACATGAATATTATTCTTGAATTTTACTCTACAAAGCGATATCATGTTGACAATTTGGGCGTTATTGATTTGGATAAATTAAATTATAAATCTTTAAAATTTATCCTTGAACTTGTTTTATTGAATTATTATGTCATTGTCATCATCCTCATTGCTTATATTGTGATTGAAAGTCATCTTTGGCTTACGACGCATAGATGGACTTGGTATGATTATGACGAGGATTATTCGGTATAATCATGGTAGTAATGTGACGAATGATGTGGTAAAAAGTCCTCATTGGCTTTGTAGTTCATTGATGGGCGGTTGTTGGTATGATTATGACCGAGGGATTATTCGGTATAATCATGACCATTGATGATTACATGAATATCCTTGGTAGTAGTGCGGGGATGATTCGATGATTTTATTTATTAAATTTGAGTCTCGGTGATAAAGTTGATGAAAAACTTTTTAAATCATAGAAGATAGTAGATTTTATGCTCTCTTGACTCTTTAATGGATTGCTTATTTTCATTGCGGTTGTTGATCTAAAACTTGTTGTCTATTATTGTATTCTATCGGTTGTTATCTTTTTTGTTGAAGGCTAAGGATAATTTATTACGCATTATCTTAGTCATAATATTTCTTCTTGGGCTAGTTGAGCTCACCCTTTCTTTCATTGTTCTCTTCAGGAAATGAGAATATAGCTGGGACGAGTCGGGGAATGGAGTGATGGTCCAGGATAAAGGGCTTTAGTAGTCCTCACTATTCTATGAAATAATGTGATAATAATTGTAATGAGGACACCATTGAGTGTGGATATTGTCTAGATGACAATATTCTTGTTTAAACTCTCGATTATGTTTTGTAAGTATTTTACATTTGTTGTATAATTAAGTTGTATTTGAATTTATGTACCATGTATCTGGCGACTCAAGATGGGTGATGTATATACTATTTTGGGAGATGACTTCTAAAAAGAAATTACAATGGCATAAGCTTGAGATGGCAAAAGAAGGGAAAAATTTCTTAAAGATCCTTAGCCGAAAGAACTAGCGCCTCGTTTGTAAAATAATATCAAAAGACCACTCAAGGGTTAATCCTAAATAACAATTTATAAATGCAAATCCATGTCATATAATGTATGCATCATGACATATGCAATAAATGAAAAGCATTATACCTACATATCGGCAAAACACATAAAACTATATATATCAAATGGAATCTTTGTCCTACAAATAAAACTAAAAAATACATGGAAATGGAGCACAACCGCCCATCTGCTAACTAAAGGTCTAGCGAATGAAATCTACACCATCAAATATGTCAGCTTGTGCCAAGTCCTCACAAGTCGAGGCCTCTACACTGAAGTTCAAATCTGGGTAGTGAAAGAACGATCTGCACCCTTCAGGGATGTCAGTGGCACCCAGGTCATCAGTCCAGTCGGGTCGCGAATAAAAAGTACAAAAAAATGGGGAATAAGCGCCCAACTGCTAATAGAAACTCCAAATTTCCTTAGAAAGGGTGAGGTGTGTTTCTACATATAGTCAATTCAATTAAGCATGAGCATTAACTTAGGATAATAGACTCCTATGGATAAATTTAGATCATCACATCAAACATGGTCTGCACATGTGTAACCGCGCTATAACATAGCACATCTCTATAAAAAAAAGTTTAGTATGCATCCCCAGTAGAGTTAAATAGGCGTGCAAATTAAATACCCAAACTCGAGAAAATTTCTCCGTTGTCAACTACCAACAAGGTAGACACCTTTATCAACTACCATCAGGGTAGGCACCGTTGTTAACTACCAATAGGGTAGGCACCGTTATCAATTATCAACAGGGTAGAAATTGTTGTTGACTACCAACAGGGTAGGCACCATTGTAAACTACCAGCGTAGACATCGGGAAGGTATGGTGATTTCAGAACACCATCCCCATCAGAGATGTAGAAAACATCTCAGTTTATCTTCATCAAACAAGCATCGGCAACACCGACGAAGATCAAACTATTGGAGTTAACACCAGCATAGGCATCAGCAACACTGATGAAGGATAATCGTTGGAATCAGCCCCAACAAAGGCATTAGCAATAATCGATAATGGTAAAGCAATTTACAATGCGATGTGCAATTTGTAAAGTGCGATATACAAAATGCGAAGTGTGATCTGCGATTTTCAAAGTATGATTTGCGATTTGCGAAGTGCGAAGTGCGATTTGTGAAAACATTTTATCATTCATCATACCATTCATTTCATTGCATCATTAAATTTATCTTGTCATATTTCAAGTGTTTGGTAAATCTTTATCATGTTCATTCCATTGCATTGAATAAACATGATAAAGAGGGGCATCTGTAGACACTCCCAAGAAGAGGTTACAACAAAAGTGTTACAACAACCCAAAAGTGTCTTTTTACATCTCAGAGATAATCCCAAGAAGAGGTTACAATAACCATCAACCATGGAAATAGCCCCTTGGAACATGAAATCAAATTTTGAGATCAACCCTAAGGAAAATAAAAGTTGGCAGCAGTTAAACCCCGGAGATAATCCCGAAGGACAGTCAAAAGCCACATCAACCCTGAAAATAACCCTGGGAGGGAAAAGATGGAATATTGAAAACACAACATAAAAAAATAGTTATCTGGCTGTAGATAAGGCTATAAAGAGCCAACACAGCATTCCTAAGTGCAAACTATGCAAAACAGCTCCATGGACTACCTTAAGGATACTTAAAGATGTTGTTCTGGTCGTGGACCCATCTTTTCGGATTTAGAAATGGTCAAGCCCAATGTCATTATATAGACCTTTGAAAGAGCTTTATATAATGGTATGACATATCTCCTAACTATTCTTGGATTGAAAGGAGCAAGCTTCCCAGCGCACAACAAGGCGAATAGCTAGTTGACATCTACTCAGAGATGGTTTTCCCCTTTTTCTCTGCCTTCTTAAACTTAGAATTGGGAGAATAATATACCATTCTGAAGCTATCGAAAAGAGATTTTTGGATTAATATAGCACGTCTTCTAACTCCTCCCGGATTGAGAGTTATGGCCATTCCAGTGCGTAGCATGAAAAACTAACCTCCCAGGACAAAAAACAAGCAAGTGTGGCCCACTTTAGGGCTGTCATAGGTGTACCAGTGGTAACAATAGGTAGACCTACGGCTCGCCCGTTTTCATCTTTAAATGGATGAGTTTGCAACTCATTTTAGGGAGAGAGAGCGAAAAGGAAAACTAGAGAGAGAGATAGTCAATTTTAGAGAGAGAAATAGGCTAGAACTTCCTCCTAAATGTTGTAAATCTCAGTTATAAACACTCATATATATATAAATTCATATATATCAAGTTTTTACCAGTGAAAATCGAGTTTAAAGGCGCCTAAAGTCGTTTAGTAGCCAATCTTGTGCCAGACTGTAAGATCTCTTCATATCTACTTCTTTTTCTTGCTTTACTATATGTATAAGTGTTATATATATATATATATATATATATATATATATATATATATATATATATATATATATTTGTCCCTATATTGGTCGGATCTAACTTTTTAACCATTCATTTTCATATAAATAGTCAATATTTGTGTTTTATTGACTAGATCTCTACTAGATCTAGCTAGATCTAGCTTTTAACCGGTTTAAAAGTTATAAAATTTGAACCTAAAAGCTAGAATGGCTAAGATCTATATAGATTTAGTTTTCTTTTGTAAGATCTCTCCAGATCTGCTTTCTTTGTGTGCTATACTTTATATATAAGTGCTATATATATAGTTAGTAGTTAATATTGTTTGTATCTACTCTTTTAATCGTTCATTTCATGTAAATAGCCAATATTTATGTTGTTTTGACTAGATCTATACTAGATCTTGCCAGATCTAACTTTTGATCGGTTCAAAAGTTGTAAAACTTGAACCTTGGAGCTAGAATGGCTAGGATCTAGATAGATCTAGTTTAATTTCTAGTTTCTTTAAATAATAGCAATCATGTGACCCTATATCTGTATCTAGAGGAAATGGGAAGCTTATTTGCTCGCGTACAAGGATTTGATCAATAAATCCCTTGTTTAGTGAAGTTTTCAGTTATAAGTACATATTATGTTTAAATATATGTTTGTTGCAATATATATTTCATGCAAGCTTTTAATTGATGTCATGTGAGCCTAGGAACCGTAGGGTCAATTCAATGAATGGATCTAGATCAAGTTCCTATGATGGACTTGTTTAAAGTTGTACAGCCAGCTTGCAATCCAATGTGCATGTAATTATGGGGTGTTAAAACGATTATCCGGATTTAAGGCCTCAAAATAGTGAAAATTGTGGTTTGTGGTGCTCGGGCTTACTTCGATGGCTTACATGCCCATAAGAAGCCCGACCTTTGTAATTAGTTTATATTTAGCCTTGTAGATGCATCGCATCTTGAGAAATAAAATAAAATCAAGATGAATATGCAATAAAATGGAAGTATTAAAGGCCTCTATTTCTATGTGAGCGAAAGGGTTTGAAAATAGCTTTTCAAAACATCATTTTCATATGCCTGAAAAAATGAACTTTTCAATAAGTCAAACCCCTTCGTATATAGGTTCAAAAAGGCATAGCACTACTTTCAAATAAAGAACTACAAGCACATTTATCTGCCTCACATACATACACACACAATGCATAGGGAATGAAAAAGTAACTGTAATCGTGTTTCACGGAAGTCGGGGGTGCCTAACACCTTTCCCTCGCTTAAGAAAGCCCCCGAACTCTATGAATCTCGATTGCTAAACCAATTAAACGGAGTCACATATTGGGTCATATTGCAAAAACCTTTCAAAACTCGGTTGAGTTAGTACAACCATTTAAACTCATACCAACTGGCGTCTTTGTCTAATTCGGCCCAATAATTAAAATCAATCTTTTCAAATCATCGACATTTATGTCGGTCTTTTCTAAAATCTCACATTTGAGAAAGATAAAACCAAACGAAATCTAAAGGGTAGAGAATGCGGTAGGAAAAACTCCCAGCGTCGACACTTGAAATTATATATTTTCAGCAGAGACAGTTTAACCTGAATATTTGGGTAGGGACCAAGGAAAGAAGAAGACGAACGAGTAGAAGAATGGTTATTGATTGTAATAATAGGAAGTTTTGTAACATATATTCTATACAATAACATCTATTAAGAATTCAAAGTCTTAGAACTTGGGAGTTGTAAGAATATGTTTGTAATAGTTAGTAATTACATTCATGTTGGTAAAACTATACATATGGATACATGTGGATGTATATGGATGATTAATACCGTGTAACACCATATCTAGGGTCTAAAGGTGCCTGGATTTAGAGGCGTCATAGAAAAAGTCACTAATCTTCATCACTTTCAGATTGAGTTACTCTATACAACGATAGATAGTTAATTTCAAGAATTAAATGATTGATTTGACAATGTTAATACATAGTTGCTCTCATGTATGGTGTCTTGATCCTAGTAACTCTTTCTCAGTATTTGACAATAAACGGTTGATTTAATTTGCAAAGTTTTACCTGTTTGAATTTCAAGATAGAGATCTTTGGGGGATTGATGATGAACTTGAAACTTACATTGTAGATGTGAAAAATGATCTTGAATTTTCTAATGTGAAAGGGGATTGGTGAACTTGCTCAAAAGTTGGTTAAGAAAAATAAGGCCGATTTGTATCTTCGGGTTTATTTGTTGTTGAAATTGACTTTGATTTTACCAGTTGCTACTGCCACGCTAGAGGGAATATTTTCAACGATGAATATTATTAAAATCACTCTCTGAAACCAAATGGGTGATAAATAATTGAGTAATTGTTTAGTTTCTTACATTAAAAATAATATATTTGAAATTATTGATAATGAAGCTATCTTAGAATATTTTCAGGATATCTGATCTAGGAGGATAACATTGTAATTTGTAAACATTATTATGATTAGGTAATATTATAATAAATTCAAGTTTTTTTTTCTTGGGAATTGATATTTCTACAAGCTAATATGACATTTCCACAAGTGGGTCCCATTTTTAACTAAACCAACCCTTTATGCAATAGATTAACTATAGATTTAGTTCTTATGCCCAATTTTCTCTTATTTAATAAAAATTGAATTTTAATATATTTTAACTATTGCTCAAAAGTCTATTCATATTCTCTTTCTTATTGAATTTACATGTACTGTGTATAGACATGCATAAACAAAAAAGAAGTGTAGACATGACACTGTATATATATACACACAAGAGAGAATCGAGAAGTTCATACGACTAAGAGCGTACGATAAACAACGGATGTAGATTGTTCACAACAAAACTCGGAGTTAAAAATAATAATAATAAATACTAGTCCTAAAATTTACACACAAATTTAAATGAGAGTGATGTTATTCATGTACTAATACTTTCATTACTTCTTTTATCTTACATTGCTTAATCGATTGGTCGATTCTAAGTAGGCAAAAAGCACTTTTTGGCCACTGTGGTTATAGTGTTTTAAGCAATTAGCCACTGTGCTTTTAAAATATTCAATTAGCCCACTAAACTTTTTAAAAATATGCAATCAACCCATTTCGTCCAAATTGAGTAATAAACATTAAAAAATATCCTACGTGGCTTTTTTAAAAAAAAATAAATATTACGTGTATTTGCTGACTGGGTGGCTTTTCTTGGTTGTTTTGAAAAAAAATAAATATTACGTGGCTTTTTTGAAAAAAAACAAAAATATCCTGCGTGGCTTTTGTTTCCTTTTCTCTCTTTTCCAAAGAATACAAATAATATATCAAAATTATATATATATATATATATATATATATATATATATAATATTGAGAATCAAGGTGCTTTTTCCTTATATATATATAATATTTATAAAATTTAATATTATAATATTAATAAAAGTTAATATTATAATATTTACCCAAACACTTTATAATATGTATAATATTAATAAAATTAATATTATAATATGTATATTTTATTTTAAAATAAAAATAAAATACTTTTATATTTTAAAATACTTATAATTTTTTTAAAAATAAAAATATTTTTATATTTTAATTTCTTTCTTTTCTTTACTTAAATATTTATAATATGTATAATATTAATAAAATTAATATTATAATATTTATAATTAATATGTATGTTTTTTTGAAAATAAAAATAAAAATACTTTTATGTTTTAAAATACTTATAAAATTTTTAAAATAAAAATATTTTTATATTTTAATTTCTTTCTTTTTCTTTACTTAAATATTTATAATATGTATAATATTAATAAAAATTAATATTATAATATTTATAATTAATATGTATGTATTTTTTGAAAACTAAAAATAAAAATACTTTTATGTTTTAAAATACTTATAAAATTTTAAAAATAAAATATTTTTATATTTTAATTTCTTTCTTTTCTTTACTTAAATATTTATAATATGTATAATATTAATAAAATTAATATTATAATATTTATAATTAATATGTATGTATTTTTTGAAAACTAAAATAAAAATACTTTTATGTTTTAAAATACTTATAAATTTTTTAAAAATAAAAATATTTTTATATTTTAATTTCTTTCTTTTTCTTTACTTAAATATTTATAATATGTATAATATTAATAAAATTAATATTATAAGATTTATAATTAATATGTATGTTTTTTGAAAAATAAAAATAAAAATACTTTTATGTTTTAAAATACTTATAAAATTTTAAAAATAAAATATTTTTATATTTTATTTTATTTCTTTTTGTATCTAAATATTTATAATATGTATAATATTAATAAAAATTAATATTATAATATTTATAATATGTACGTTTTATTTTAAAAATAAAAATAAAAATACTTTTATATTTTAAAATACTTATTCATAATATGTATGTTTTTATCCTCACCCCCAATTCGAACGGTGGCAATGGTAGGCACCATGAAATCCGGCATAACACCCTAATTCGACCACATTTATACATTACCCCCCAAAAAATTTGAACCATATTAAATCCGAGCTAGGGTAAAATCATAAAATAGAAAGAAAAAAAATAAAATTTTGTCCGGTCAGACGGTCCATTTCCA
Source organism: Panax ginseng (assembly GCA_020205605.1). Lineage (NCBI taxonomy): Eukaryota > Viridiplantae > Streptophyta > Magnoliopsida > Apiales > Araliaceae > Panax > Panax ginseng. Next base: position 107,079,343 of record CM035131.1, on the reverse strand, counting down.
GATCTTGATCCAAATATCACCCTAATTCGGATGCCACAGTGGCTATTTTTTCGACCGATAGCGTAGCTTTGATGCCACGACAATTCACCCTAATTCGGATCTTCTTAGTCTTCATTCTCCCAATCTTCACTTTCACCTTTGTATCTAACTGAATCTTCAACGGCAAACTCTTCTTCTTCTTGGCATCCCTCGTCGTCACACACATGGTTTCGCCGATCTCTTCGAGATCATCGGCTCGTGTGGCCTCCTCTCCTCAAGCCTCTCCAACCTATCCGACCAGGACTGGCTCGGCTTTGAATTTGTCGAAAGACACTGAAGGAGGACTATAGGGAGAATTGGAGAACATGAACAGAAAGGTCTAAGCCATTCTTGTGGAGAAGATGAACAACCGATTTTGTGGAAATTAATATTAATACTAAAATATATATTGACTTTCTACAAATTTGACCAACTTTTTGCAAATTTGACCTCAAAAAGCCGGTCAGCAAATACACGTCATTTTTATTTTTTTTTTCAAAACGCCACGTAAGCAACTCAAGCAGATTTTTTAACGTCTGTTACTCAATTTGGACGGAATGGGTTGATTGCATATTTTTAAAAAGTTCAGTGGGCTAATTGAATATTTTAAAAGTACAGTGGCTAATTGCTTAAAACACTATAACCACAGTGGTAAAAAGTGTTTTTTGCCATTCTAAGTATCACAAGAGAGGAAAGAAGGAAGGAAGGAAGATGGTAATTATTTGACAAGATCTTATATGATATATATTATTTTTTTAAGACATGATAAAAGAAAATTAAAAAGAGACAAACTAATCAAAATCAGGATGGAGTTTAGTTGGTGTAGAAGATTTTAGGATTTATAACTAACTAATTTTATTCAAATACTAGTACTTTACTAATTTTAGTAATATAATTTAGTAAATTATATAGACTTTTTAGTAATATGATATAATAATAGAAATTTTGAAAAAAAAAAATTTTGTTGGTGAGAGAAAGTTTTAGATCCTAATTTTTATGTGTATATAATTTTTCTCACTTATTTCCTAACAATTTTCTAATTATTATTAATATTAATATTATTACTATCATAATAATTAAATAAATAAAAGTTATCTTCAATTGAGTAACACTACTAATCAAATAAAGTTAAGCAACTAGATATTTAGTTTTTTATCGAATGAGGGTAATTTGGACATAAGAACTAAATCCTATAGTTAGTTTACTGCACAAATGATTGGTTTAGTTAAAAATGAGACTTATTTGTAGAAATATCAAATTAATTTGTGAAAATATCAATTCTCTTTTATTTAACTTCAACAAAACAATTAATTAAAATTCGCACCTAACGGAAAATATTCTTGAATTCGTCCCTGCACAAAAAGATAAATTCTAAAAATATAGGTGTTAGGTGTGGGAATTCTCCTTATGGCAATTACTTTACTTGAAAGAAAAACAGGTTCGGTGGTTGGGCAGTTAAGCTAACATTCATAGTTCTTAGTTCATGACGAACTTAACTTGTAAAATCATTTAGATAAACTCCTGTCCTACAATTGGGAAAATAGTTAACAAGTCTCTCGCTCTATTATAACCGTGTCTGTTAGGAAGCTCAAAAGATACGCTATGTTTTGTGTCAAGATTATTGGTAATAATTTAATATCAATTATAGATTAATTTATCTCACAATTAATTCTTTATATATAACTCTCACAATTAATTCTTTATATATAACTCATATATATATATATATATATATATATATATATATATATGAAAAAAATATATGTACCGGCATTGATATATGATGACGGTTTTTGAGTTATAGTACTACGGTTTCACCCGTCGTCATAAATTTATTCGAGCTATGACGATAGTTTCACTCTTATATAGCCCAAAAAATCTGTCACATAACCCTCATCTTGTATATATCTGTATATATATATATATATATATAGAAATGATCAAGTAAGGGATCCTTACTTTATTAAAATGAGGGACTTTTTTTTTTGTTTTTTTGTTTTTTTTTAAAACAACTAAAAAAAAAGTTTAATATTTTATGGAACTGAAATTTTTTCATAATACAATGTTTTGGGCGTGTTTTGAATACCTATACCAAAAAGTGGTGGTACAGTCTGCCCAGACTGTACATACATATTTTGTTATACGTACCCAAATCACACCCAAAACATTGTATTATGAAAAAATTTCAGTTCCATAAAATATTAAACTTTTTTTTTTAGTTGTTTAAAAAAAAAAAAAAAAAAGCAAAAAAAAAAAAGTTCCTCATTTTAAGAAAATAAGGGATCCCTTACTCGATCCTCGACATATATATATATATATATAAAGTTATTTGGTGATGAATTGAAGTATAAACCGGTAGGTGATATTATTCACCATACAAGATGAGTCCAGTGATTATAATATAGTCATATTATTTTATATATATTATCATAATATATATATATATATATATAATATATATAACATATATATATATATATATATATATATAAAAATAAAATAATAATATATATAAACATGAAAAATATGAATAAATAAATTGAAGAGTCCTTTGAATTCACAAAGTCTCTTAAAGCAAATTTATTCCCTCACTTTGGTGCTAAGGATTAATTGAATAATTGCTTCCCAAGATAAAAAGCAATTTCCAATTCTTAATTAGAAGCACTTCAAAATTAAGAACACGTTGAACCAATTTTATGTTATGTCTTGAACTTTAATAAAATGATGCATGAAAATGATGCATGAATATACTTACTGCGAAAACGGAAATGGAAAATATTTAAAGCGAATGGGAAGAATTGGGAAAAATATACTTTTGAGAAGGGCGGATTATATCTGAGAATGGGGAATTAGCTTTTGATGAGCGGAATTGGGAAGGAAGGAAGGAGAAGCAGAAGGAAATTAAGAGCGGAAAGGAGCAGAGGAGGAGGAAAAATTATATATTTTTTAAGCGCCCAGATGGATTAATTTATAGAATGAAGTGGCGGTTTATTACTGGGTTGGCATCAAAACTACGTAGTATTGATAATAACCTAAACACAAAATCGATAATTTATTAAGCAGATTTTGCCCAAAAAATATATATCATGACGACCCACCCTTTAGCGACGAACGAACTGAACACGCCAGGAGGCCGAGACGGACGGCTGTGGGTTTGAACCATGCCTTGGCTAGGTCCTCTCCCTTCCACAAAAGTGGGGTGCCCCTTGGGGCCCTTCCCATTGAGCAAACATCCCATATATATGTTCTTCAATTTTCCCTCTAATGCCCTATGTGGGACTTTTGCAATTTACAACATTTCAAGTAGGTGACTTTGGAGTCAATTTTCTCATTCAATTCTTAATGGATTTGAACATATAAATATACCAAGTTATACTCCTCATGAAGGAGAACACATTGGTGCAAAGACCCGACATTTTCAGAATGTAGGTCCCTCATTAAATTGAGCCTCAAAATGCTCTAATATTTAATATTTCAAATCCCATTTCCAACAATCCCCCACATGAATGTAAAATTGGCTTTACAACAATATGAAAAAAAAATATGTTATGAATATCACGGAGACACTAGTTGAGTACATGAGAAAAGATATTTCATCGGGTTAAGTAGCCTAGTGGCTTTGAACTTGCCTAGTAAAATCTATCGGATTTACTTGGCTAATCGATGAACTTGATGTCTTTGAGCTATCGACTTTTTCGTGTAAACCAAGACAATAGAATTCACAAAATATCTCTTGAGACATAATTGGTTCTCACGTTTGTGTTCATTTTGGCCTTGAAACACCTCTTGGTTAAAGTGAGTATATTAGAGAAATTGACCTTCAAAATTCTCACTGAAGTAGCCCCCTTCTTACTCGCGTAGGTGACTTTATCAAAAGTATCTGCAATACCCACTTGAACATATTTCAAGATATAAAAATCATTAAAAGCGTAACTTATCACGATTCATGGCGGATGTACCTTTGTCTCATAATAGGAATGGTTAGGAGTAAATATCTCTCGGTGCTTTCTTGAGTACTACATAGTTCGGTTTGCCCATTGAACCTAGATCTTGGGATCTCGGATCGGCTAGGTTGGGTTGCCACTATGGCGACTCTTATTTAAGCAATAGGCTTTAAACCCATTCCCCCCGATGATTTTTCACTTGCTCTCTTGTTAAACCTTTTGTAGCGGATCCACAATATTATCTTTTGACTTTACATAGTCGATTGAGATAATTCCATTTGAGAACAATTGTCTAGCGGTATTATGTCTTCGTCGTATATGGCGTGACTTACAGATTATATAAATGACTCTGTGCTCTTCTTCGATTCTTTGATTGGCTATCACGATGTATACATATATATTGCAGCGCAGTCTTGACCAATTTGGAATATCCTAAGAAATTCTGAAAGCCTCTCGAACTTCTTCTCGACTTTGTCTAAAGCAATGAATTACGATTCCATTGTAGACCTTGCAATACACGTTTGTTTTGAGGATTTCCAAGATATCTGCTTTGCACCTCGAGGGTAAAGACATATCCACTTGTGGATTTTGAGTCTTTATTATCGGATATCAATTAGCATCACTATATCCTTCCAATCTTCTTTGGATATCTTGTATAGTGCGATCCATATTTTTGAGTATGTTTTAAATATCCTAAAACTCTCAAAATTGCTTTTCGATGATCTTTACGGATTACTCGTATACCTACTTACTTACTTACAAGAATAAGCTATATACGGTCTAAATCTGATTCATGACATACATTAAAGCGCCTATTATCTGAGAATATTCTAGTTGAGATATCTTTATCACCTTCATTTTTAGCTAAATGAAGATTTATATCAGCTGGGGTCTTATTTAGAATTATATTATACTTGTTAAATTTTTCAAGTATTTTTTCAATGTAATGAGTTTGAGATAATATAATTCCATCGGATGTTCTAGAAATCTTGATTCTAATATTATATATCGCAACCCCAAGTCTTTCATATCAAATCTATTTGACAACATCGTTTAGTAGAGTTGATAACTTCATTGTTGCTACCCATGATTAACATATCATCCACATAAAGACAAACAATGACATATTCCCTTTGAGTGCTTTTGACATAAACACATTTGTCACACTCATTAATTTTAAATCCATTTGATAACATAACATTATCAAATTTCTCATACCATTGTTTTGGTGCTTGTTTTAATCCATACAAGGATTTAACAAGTTTGCATACTTTTCTCTCTTGTCCAGGAGCTATGAAACCTTCAGGTTGTTCCATATATATTTCTTCATCTAATTCACCATTTAAGAATGCAGTCTTTACATCCATTTGATGTATTTCAAGTCTATTTAAAGATCTTTATTGCTATTAGCATTGAATAGATGTAATTCTTATAACAGGTGAATAAGTGTCGAAATAATCCAATCCTTCCTTTTGTCTATAGCCTTTAACAACAAGCCTTGCTTTATATTTATCAATTGAGCCATCAACTTTTATCTTCTTTTTGAAGATCCATTTATACCCTAAGGGTTTTGGAACCGGTGGAAGGTCCACGATTCCATGTATGATTTTGCATAATGGACTCAATTTCGCTATTTATTGCTTCTTTCAATGAGAAGCATCTGGAGAGGATATTGCTTCCTTATGCGTTTGAGGATCGTTTTCTAACAAGAATGTTAGAAAATCCGGACCAAAAAGACTTTGAAGTCCTTGCCCTTTTACTACGTCTAGGTTCATCCAATCTGAGGACTCTTTATCTATATTTTCGAGGATTATTACTAGTAGCATCAAAGGTCTTTTGTTTGAATTTGAATCTTTATTTTCATTATATATGAAAAATATTCTCAAAGAATGATGCATCTCTTGATTCAATAAATGTATTAACATGAATATCGAAATTTTGATTTATGAACAAGAAAGCGATAAACCTTCTTTATTATTTGCATAACCAATGAATACACGATCGATTGTTTTTGGTCTATCTTAACCTTTTTAGGTTTGGAACCATCACTTTTGCTAGACACCCCACACTCTTAAGTATTTATAGCAAGGTCTATGACCTTTCCATAATTCATAAGGTGTTTTATGAGTTTTCTTATGAGGCACTTTATTAAGAATATAATTGGCGAAAGCAAAGCTTCCCCCACAAATTGCAGGGTGCTCGAAGCTATTTAACATAGCATTCAACATTTCTTTCAATGTTAGGTTCTTGCGTTAAACAATACTAGTTAGATTGAGGTGAATAAGGAGGCGGTAGTTTGGTGAATAATACCATGAGTAGAGCATATCTCTTGAATGGTGATTCATATTCACCACCTCTATCGCTTCTTATTGCTTTAATCTTTTTGCTAAGTTGATTTTCAACTTCATTTTATAAAGTTGAAACATTTCTACAGCCTCATCTTTGCTTCTTAGCAAATATACATAACAATATCTTGTGCGATCATCAATAAAGGTTATGAAATATTTTTTCCCACCTCTTGTTTGCACAAACTTTAAGTCACATATATCGGTGTGAATTAAATCTAGAGAGTTGATTTTCCTTTCAGCGAGAATGAAAGGTAATCTTGTCATTTTGATTCCACACAAATTTCACATTTATGTTTTTGATTAATATCAAATTTAGGCAAGAATTCTAAATTAATTAATCTCACAGAAAGTATTATAATTAACATGTCTAATCTAGCATGCCATATATTTGAAGATTCAACAAGTAAGCGAGAAGAATTAATTTTATTATTATCAATAGACTTTGGTACAATGATCATAACATTCATCTTAAAGAGCCCATCATTCATGTAGCCCTTTCCTACAAACATATCATTTTAGTAAGTACAAATTTATCGGACACAAACACCAACTTGAAGCCATTCTTGCTAAGTAGTGACCCGAAACTAGATTTTTTTGCGGATATCGGCACATGAAACACTTCATTCAAAGTCGGTTCTTTGCGGATGTCATTTTCGATACAATCTTTCCCGTCCTTCAACCTTTGAACTTGAGGAGTTTTCCATGAAGAGTTGATCATCATTTTCTACTGGTTTGTAAGTAGAAAACATCCATTTGTTGGAACAAATGTGGCGAGTAGCCCCAGTGTCCACGTACCATTCTTTAGGGTTTCCTACCAAATTACATTCAGATACAACTGCAGAAAGATTAATGTCTGAAACATTTTCAGAAAGCTTTTCTAGTTCTGTCACATTTGCTTGAGGCTTCTGTTCTTTCTTGAACTTCTTTGGCTTTCGACATTCACTTGATTTATGTCCTTGGATGCCACAGTTGAAGCATTTGCCTTTGAATTTCTTCTTGGCCTTGAAAGCTTCTTTGCCTTCACGCTTCCTTTTGTTGTTGTTTGGCCTTTGTTCTACCACATTTGCCTTTGCTTCAATGAGTTTTTTCCACTCTTCTTCTCGGATCCTCGATTGTCCTCTTGATCCTAAAGTCGCATGATCAGATTCTTCAAGATTCATCTCTTTGCGTTTATGCTTTAGATAATTCTTGAAGTCTTTCCATGATGGTGGAAGTTTTTCAATCATTCTTTGCAACTTGGAATGAATCACTTAATGACATTCCTTGAGAATGAATGTCATGTAGAATTACTTGTAATTCTTGAACACGAGTGATAAGCTTGCTTTAGAATCTACCATTTTATAATCAAGAAATCTACCAACTATGAATTTTTCATGCCGACATCTTGATTTTATATTTCTTGTCTAAAGATTCCCAAAGTTCCTTTGCGGTTTGAATTGTACAATATACATTATATAATGTATTATCTAATCCATTCATTACATAATTTCTACAAAAGAAATTTGCATGTTTCCATGCATCAAGCAATGACCACCTTTTTCTTATCGGTTTCTCCTTCAACAAAGTAGGACAATCCTCTTGTAGAAACCTTGCCAAGTTCGGTGTTGTGAGATAGAAGAGCATCTTTTTTTTGCCAGTAACTTGAAATCAGTTCCATTGAACCTTTCGGGCTTTTCTCCATGAGACATACTCACTGGCGAGGAATGGTACTAGTAGATGCCATTTACATTATACAAAAAAACAATTATCAATAATCAAAATAAATTTTGTTTGTACAAAAATTTAATGAAATTCAAACAACAAATTTTGTTTATAAAATTTTAAGTTTACAAATTTCTATTTTAAAAACAATTTGTATATAAATCTGATAAAACAAAACGGTACACACATGAATAAAACAAAGGGAGTATTATACAAGCAAAGGGAAAGATTATTCAAAGTGCTTCTTAATTTTGAATAAAACACAAATAAAACAAAGGGAGTACTACTCACTCGTTTGCATGCTGTGAGTTAATACAAAACATGTTTTGATCATTGACATGTTTACTTTTATAACAAATGGTTAATTAGACAACCACATGCTTTTGCATATTAACAATAACGGAAAATCAGAATATTAACATACAAAAATTAAACAAAATATTAACATGCAAATATTTAAACAGAATATATATTAACATGTAAATATTAACATACAATCAATATATTATTATTATTAATATGCAGTCAAAATCATGGAATTTATTATATAAAACATTTAACATGTAATATAAAATAACAGAATATTATATATACTAACATGCAATATATATATATATATATATATATATATATAATTAGAATATATATAAACAGAATAAATATTTTTTTTGATAAACAGGCTCAAATATATATAATCAGAATATATATATAAACTGACTAAGATCACTTGATGTGGTTCAGAGTCATGTACATCAATTAATACGGATGCTAGTTAGTCCTTCTAATCACAACATGATAAAAAGGAAAAAATCCATACGACTTCACAATTATAGTTCAACATATAATTTTACACGTGTGTAATAATTATTCATGTGTGTTCACATAAAATAATACTGTAATTAGAGAAAATATAAATTTGCTTTAAGATTTTTATACATAATATATAGTATTATTTATATATATATATATATATATATATATATATATATATATATAACACAGAAAAATATGAATAAATAAATCCGAGTCCTTTGAATTCACAAAGTCTGCTTAAAGCAAATTTTTTCTCTCACAGGTGCTAAGGATTAATTGAATAATTGCTTCCCAAGATAAAACGGATTTCCAGTTCTTAATTTTGAATAGTTCTTAATTAGAAGCACTTCAAAATTAAGAACACATTGAACCAATTTCAATTTTATGTACTGAACTTTATAAATGATGCATGAAAATGATGCATGAATATACTTACAACCAGAAACGGGAAACGGAAAACATTTGGAGAACGGTGGGAAGGAACGAGAAAAGTATACTACAGAACGGGAAACGAAATCTGCAGAAACGGGATTTCGTTTGACAGAACGGGGAAGGAAGGAAACAGGAACGGGAGGAAATTACTTGCAGAATGGGAGGGAAAAATACATACTATTTTTAGTGCCCAGATGGATTAATTTATAGAATGAAGTGGCAGTTTATTACCGTTGGCACATCAAAATTATGTAATATTGATAATAACCTTTACACAAAATCTGATAAACCCGAACCCGGCCGGCCGGACGGCGGCATCGCGCGTGTGGGTTTGAACCATACCTTGGCTAGGTCCTCTCCCTTCCACAAAAGTGGGGTGCCCCTTGGGGCCCTTCCCATTAAGCAAACATCCCATATATATGTTCTTCAATTTTCCCTCTAATTCCCTATGTGAGACTTTTTCACCTTACAACATTTCAAGTAAGTGACTTTGGAGTCAATTTTCTCATTTAATTCTTAATGGATTTGAACATATAAATATACCAAGTTATACTCTTCATGAAGGAGAACTCATTGGTGCAAAGACCCGACATTTTTGGAATGTAGGTCCCTCATTAAATTGAGCTTCAAAATGCTCTAATATTTAATATTTCAAATCCCATTTCCAACATATATTTCTCCTATATGTAATTTTAAAAATAATAAGTTATTAACATATTATTAATGGCATGATAATGAAACTTTAAATAACAAATTTGATGATGTTGAGTCATCTTATAATATTATATTAATGACAACAGGTGGATTTTTTTTTATAAAAAAATTCTTTTGTCGAAAATTAAAACAAGAAATAAATGGTTGAAGTTCGTGGACAATTGTAATTATTTTTCCAATTTCTATGAATCTTACAACGAAAACATAACAAATAAATTCAGTATTTGGAAAATAAAAACAAAACAAACAAACAACATAGACCATGCCCAAAATAATCATGCAAGTATTCGAGGAGTCATAGCTGATCACACTGCGTTGGCAAGAATGACAAAGTCTCTTTCTGCAAATCATGAACCACCAACATATTCTGCTGCTGCACATTCCCAAAAATCGACATACCATCCGAACTTCCCATTGCCAAGCACACCACCCCACTGCTCGAGTCCGCAATCATATAATTCTCACCCGGCAAATCCAAACTCGCGCCATCAAAATGGAATATAAGCTTCGGAACCTGTATGCTATCAGTGTCAGAGGGCAAGACAAAACAAACATCCAACCCAGTTGAGCCCGAATCATCGACCGGAAGCTTTGTTTGTGAAATAAACTCATTTTTCATCAACTCAAAAGCACTCCCCTCTAAGTAAGTAATGGTTGTCCCAGAATCAATAATCGTGCCTCCATTCCCATCTGCATCGAGTGCGAAAGCTGACTCCTCTATACCCACCTTAGTGTCGCCAACAGTTATTCCTTTAAGTGAAAGATAATAAAAGGAAGGAAATGATGGATTTTTAATTAAAGGCGTGGTCTTGATAGTTCCTGATTTATTCTTTACACTTGCTAGTGACCCCATAAAAAGTGTACTAGTACTTTTATCTTCAATAGAAGTCAAGCAATACGAGAACTTGGGCTCGTCCAGCTGCGAAACCAGCGACAATGGTCCGCGTCCGAGTCCCACCAAGCCCGCACCCTGGCTGAACCCACCCCCTTCGTTATCGTCCCCGCAACCAAATCCGACATTGGGAACCGCAACTTTGTCGAATGTGAAAGTTTCGGTGGCCATCGCGCCTTGCGTGGACGATTCATCCCCATAAGTATACACATATTGGCAATCATGTCCCCCACATTTGGACATTGGTAAAGCGGTACAAAGTTTGCTAGAGCACGACAATTTTGAATAAGAGGTTGATTTTTTAGGATCAAATATGGGGGTGGACCGTATAAAACAACTTTTACAAGGCTTACACTGTGTCCAAATTAAATCACTGCCAGTATCCAATATCGCCGAATAAGATTCCGGTGGGGATCCGATTGCTAGCTCCATAAGAAACTCGCCGCTTCCAGCGTGTACCGGGGATCGAACCTTGGCATCTTCCAATGATGATGCTGCCAAAGAGACTGAATTTAGCCTCTCCAACCTGTGCTTTCCACGCTTCATTGCACGTTGTAAACGCTCGAATTTGGTTAGGTTTTTACCCGAATCGACGTGTTTGAGGACGACCCGGAACCCGGTTCCGGTTTTTGCCGTGCGGTGATTCATAGCATGTCTAGAGGTGGAACATGTTTGTGAGACAAATAAAAGTAGTATTAGAGGTAGGGTTACAAGTATTAGTGAAGATAAAGAATATGATGAATCCATTAGTTGGGTATGAGAGATAGTGTATGTAAAGTGGGTATATATATATATATATATATATATATATATATATATATATATATATATATATAGCGTTTTAGTGTTGGAAAAGGTCTAGAATGGAGTGTGAAAGTATGCAACACACCTACCTAAAAAAAGGGAGAAAATGGAGGTAGACTATTTATTAATAGGACTAAGACTTGAAGAGTATAATGAAATAGTCTGTCATACGTGCGTCCAAAATGGGATTTGATATTTCTGTTGCAGGTTTTTATACTATTTCAGGGCAATGTACGTGTATTGCACATTTGTGCCGAAAAAGTAAAAATTACGCTCGAAATATCTATCTCCTAAATATATTATATCTCCTAAATGTGTTGAGTAATGCTAGAGGGACACAAATAGTTACAAAAATGGTTCGTACAAGATAATGTGTTGAATTATAATGAATAGATATTTCACTATATATAGATGATGTTGGGACATGATAATTTAGGCCTAATAAATTCGGTGAGTCATAGTTCACGTGGGTGGAGGAAGTCTCCCACGTAATAATCTAGTTTGGACAATGAGAGAACTTTAAGAAATTTAGGATTCCTAAGTATATTTAATTTTTAACTTCTAAGTAAAGAGTCAGGATAGAATTCAACTTCCTTTCTTTAAGGAGATTTAATTTTGTCCCATTAAGGTATAGTCGATGCGGTGTGAAATTTTCCTATTGGTTTATTTTCTCTACCCTTTATGTTTTCTATGTTTGATTTGATCTTGTTTAAAGAGTGAGATTTTTGGAAAGACCGACATACACTGTCGATGATTTGAAAAGTTTGATTTTTATGATTGAGCCGAATTAGACAGAGCCGCCAGTTGTTATAACTTTAAAATGGATGTATCAACTCATCCGAGTTTTGAAAGTTTTTACAATATGACCTAATGTGTGACTCTATTTAATTAGTCTGGAACTCGAGATTCATGGAGTTCAGGGGCTTGCTTAAGCGATGGGAAGGTGTTAGGCACCTCCGACTTCCGTGAAACTCGATTACCGCTACTTTTTCATTCCCTATGCATTGTGTGTGTTTGATATCTTTGAATTGAAAAGATGTTTTGTGTTTTATTTGAAACTAGTGCTATGCCTCTTTTGCACCTATATACAAAGGAGTTTGACTTATTGAAAAGTTCATTTTTAACAAGCATATGAAAGTGAAGTTTTGAAAAGCTGTTTCCAAACCCTTTCTCTCGCATAGGAATTGAGGCCTTTGATACTTCCATTTTATTCCATATTCGGCTTGATTTTATTTTATTTTATATGCAAAACATCTTTGACATATATATATGTAAGTGTCAAACTTCTTATGGGCATGAGAGTCATCAAAGTAAGCCCGAGCACCACATATATGATTTTCACTGTTTTTAGGCCTTAAATCCAGATAACCGTTTTAAGGCCCCACAATTACATGAACAATGGGTTGCAAGCTGACTGTACAACTTAAACAAGTCCATCATGGGAACCGGATCTAGATCCATTGATTGAATTGTCGACCTTGTGACTCCTAGGCTCACATGACAATATTTGAAAGCTTGCAAGACATATATTTAACACAATATATACATCTAACTTAAAACTTTGGTAAATAAAGAATTTATTAATTAAATCTTTGTACGCGAGTGAACAAGCTTCCTGTATCCTCTATATATAGATCTAGGGTCGCGTGGTTGCTTAATATTTACAACACCAAAAAATAAACTAGATCTATTTGAATCTTAGCCATTCTAGCTCAACGGTTCAAGATTTAAAGCTTTTGAACCGGTTAAAAACTTGATCTGGCTAGATCTAGTATAGATCTAGTTAATACACTTAAATATTAGCTATTTACACATAATAAATTGTTAAAAATCTACATTTATGCAATATTAACCAATATATATATATAGTAAAGCGAGAAAAAGACACATATCTGAAGAGATCTTATAGCCTTGCACAAGATGGGCTATTTAACGACTTTTGACGCCTTTAAACTCTATTTCGACCGGTTAAAACTTGATATATTGTAGTATATATGTATAAAAGTGTTTACAGGAAAGATTTACAAGATTTGAGCTGTTTGACACTCAAAATCTCGAATTTTCTCTCATGGACCCTTTTCCCTCTCTAAAATCTTTTGAAATGAGCTGGAGAGTTTGATATATATAGACACGGGCTTCTGCAGGTAGACTTTTAGAAATACCTTAATGGGTCCTGCCTCGAAGTACGCATACCTCGATCGACATATTATTTGCTGAAACGTCCGTAACTTGCAATATGGGAATCCTATGGAGATGTGCCATACCATTCCGGGGAGCTCTTTCCGAGAGCTACACAATGACATAGGGCTTGCCCTTTTCTGAATCTGGGAAGATGGGTCCATATCAAAACTGGCATCTTCGGGTCTTCGCAAGTACTTCGTTCAGCTGTTTTGCATAGTTTACGCTCAGAAGTGCTACAATGGCTTTTTGGGACCCTATCTGCAGCTGTATTTTGGTTGTTGATGTTGTCTTGTCAAAATAAACTTTTTGCCCTCCCGAGGTTGTCTCTAGGGTTGATGGGGCTTTTGGTTATCTCTCGGGATTATCGTCGGGGTTTGATTGCTGTTGATATTGTCTTTCCTTAGGGTTGTCTCCAAGGTTGTTTTAATTCTGCATGGGGATGTCTTCTTGGTCTGACTTAATTTTGTAGTCCTCCAGGGTTATCTTTGGAGTGTGAAAAAGATGCTTTTGCCCTTTTGCATTGTTAGTCCAAGAAAAGCAAAATTTCGAGTGTCTACAGGTATGTATCTTAATGAGGAATTCTATTTCCATATAGGGAAGGACATGTAAAAAGAGATGTGATCACTATAAATACAAAGCTACACCATAACTTTCAGGTATCTCATTATTTTTCAACACTAAAGCTTAATACCTCCATTGTTAACCATATTCAGCCTGCACTTATTCTTACACCGGAGCTATCCCCCGGCGGCCCAAGCCATAAAGCTTCTTCGTGTAACTTCATTTTTGTACAAGATTGGAAGCACTATTGGTGATTGAGGCGCGTGGACGAATCTTGGCGTTAATATTGGCGCTAGAAATAGTGTTGTTAAGATCTAGGTATTTTTAATCACTCAAAAATTTGATCAAAAATAGTGGTGACTAATAAGACGGTTTTCGAATGGGGAAGGACATGTAGGGAGAAGTGTGATCACTATAAATACAAGGCTACCCTAGCATGCAACCCATGGCGTTGGAATTGACTGATATGTATATGAACAGGGGAACCTTGTCACTTGGAGGCACCAAAATAGGAGCTTAAGTTAACTATTTCTTAATAGAGATGAAGCCTTTCTGACATTCCTCATTCAATTTCCCAGAGGAATTTTTTCTTAATAGCATGAAAATGGGCTCACAAGTTGTTATGAGTTGAGAGATGAATCTACTTATGAAATTGATTCTTCCCAGGAATCTCCGTATCTTCTTCACTGTCTGAGGTATATGCATCTTTGTGATGGCTTTAATCATGGTTAGATCTAGTTCAATACCTCTGTGGTTTACTAGAAATCCCAACAATTTATCGGACTTGACACCGAAAGCACACTTGGCAGGGTTCAGCTTCAAGTTGTATTTGTAGAGTCGGTTGAATAGCTTTTTGAGATGGTCGGTGTGGTCATATTTCTTTCTAGATTTGACGATGATATCATCCACGTAAACCTCTATCTCCTTATACATCATATCATGGAATAGGGCCATCATGGCTCTCTGATATGTGTCACCGGCGTTGGTAAGGCCGAAAGCCAACCCTCGATAACAGAAAGTTCCCAAGGGGTGATAAAGGTAGTTTTCTCCATATCCTCCTCAACAACCATGATTTGATGGTATCAGGTAAAATAGTCAACAAATGAGTGCATAATGAATTGTGTCTTATTTTCTATCAGAATGTGGATGAAAGGTATTGGGAAGTCATATTTGAGACTAGCCTTATTTAGGTCCCTGTAATCTACACATACTCGTACCTTCCCTTCGGGTTTAGGCATGAGAACCACATTGGACAGCCATTCAGGGTAAGTTGATACCATGATAATGCCTGCTTTGAATTGCTTGACAATTTCTTCTTTAACTTTTAGACTCCACTCAGGCTTTAGTCTTCTCAATTTTTGTTTGATTGGCTTGAACCCCTCTTTGATGGGCAGTCGATGAATGACTATATTAGTGGATAATCCGATCATGTTCCAATATTGACAGTGGTGGTTCGTTCGAGGTTTGTTTTAGATTTGTCTTCAACCCATCCTTTGATCTCCTTTGGTACCTCATAGTCATCTATCTCATCTTGCTCAATCCCCAACAGGTTAAAGTCTAGTACTACATCAAAGTCGTAGTCACTGTTGATATTTGGCGATTCATTAGCAAGGCTAAACAAATTCAACTTTGGAGGTCTGAAAATAAAATGCTTTTACATTAATATATGCAACTGTTTGAAAATACAAAGCATTAGTAAAAGCATGATAAAAGCAGACTGCTAGCACTAAGAAACAAAATAAGCAGTTTAATAATATCTAAACTTCAGGGCAGATAAACTCTCTGCCCTTTTACCCTTTTTGAGTGATGCAAGGAGCACTGCTCCAATTGTCTAGAGTCAGGCCTTTATTGACAGATGTTATCGATGTCGGGATTTTATTGTTCCCTTTTATATTCTTGTCTTTTGGTGTTCTTGTCTTTTGGTGTTCTCATGTTAGGTGAGATTTATTTGAAAAAATAAGTTGTGAAAAGGTCCGACATTTATATGTCGACTATTTGACTATGAGAGTCGCCAGTTGGTTTTTTAAATGATTATACCAACACAATCGAGAAAAGGTTTGCACATTGACCCAGTGATGTGACACTGTTAAACGGGTCTGTGAAACCGAGATTCATTAGGGTCCGAGGACTTGCTTATGCGGAGGGAAGGTATTAGGCATCCCCCGACATCCGTGTTACCACGGTTACCGCCACTTTTCATTTAAACTGTTATATGACTGTGTGTGTGTGTGTGGGTCAATGTGAAGTTATTTGGAAGTAGTGCTATGCCTCGTTTGCACCTATATACACAAGGTTTGAATTTATGTAAAAATTCAGTTTTAAACAAGATATAGCAATGATGTTTTATAAGAGAGGTTTTTCAAACCCTGTGCTCAATAGTAATTGAGGCATTTGATACTTCCATTTTTATTAAATGTTCGACTTGATTGCTTTTATTTTTTTGAGATGCGAAGCATCTTCGAGAAAATAATATATAGGGCAGTGCTGAACTTCTTATGGGCATGAAAGCCATCTAAGAAAATTCAAACACCGTGAATAATTTACAAGCTGCTTACAGTTGAAAATGTCCATCACGGGAACCGAATCTAGATTCAGTAGACTAAATCTGTGATCACATGATTCCTAGGCTCACATGATGCATAATTTATATGAAAGCGATGAGTTATATATATAAAAGTTGTATATATATATATATATAGACATGATCAACCACCATGAAGCACCTCCACGGGGATCGGAAATGTAAATATATAAAAGCGTTAAATATATATATATATATATATATATATATATATATATATATATATATATAGACATGATCAACCACTACGAAACACCTCCATGGGGGATCAGAAATGTAATTATATAAAAGCGGTAAATATATATAGGGATATGATCAACCACCACGAAGTACCTCCATGGGGGATCAAAAATGTAAATAAAACAATAAATACGATCAAATGCCATGAAATAAATTCCAAAGGGACTAAATCTAACTAAAGCAATAAAATGATCAACCGCCAATTAAGTAAACTCTAGGCGGGACTAAACGTAAAATAAAAGCGGTAAAAGGCCATAAGTAAACTCTAGGCTCGACAGAAATGTAAATATATATATATATATATATATATATATATATATATATATATATATATATATATATATATATATATATAAAAGTAAAGAAACGCAATCGGATGTAAAATCTGTGCTCATCGAATGAGTTCGACAATAGTTTATATATATGGCCCCACCTAGGGGAGCTAGCGAGTAGAACACTGCACATTGACCTTGGGTAGATTTAAGCTGCCCGTTGCTTTCACAAGTCATTTTCATATTGCGTCGCGAAGGAAATCTGAGAGTTCTTCTTTAGATTTCTTTGAGTTTAAGCGATCTTTCAAGAATTTCGCCACCGCACAAGTGTTCTACCTTAATCGTCCCAGTAACGTATGCATGTCTTCTTTTCCAGTTTTTATTCGTTAGAAAATGACTTATGATATGAAATGCATCTAAACACATAGTAATGAATATGCATGCTCATATGATGTGATAAAAAAATATTCAACATAGCAAATGTTAGTATTAAACTATGCTGAACATAATGATGTGAAAAAATTTGACTTTTGAAACAGTCAAATTGGCACCTTTTTCTGCTATATCTTATCCTATTTGAGGACAAAAGAGATAAGGTGAAAAAGCAAAATAATCCTGCTAATTAGGCTACCCTTACGGATTTTTTACTGTGATGTATTAATGCATGTAGGAAGTTTATGACCGTGGGCAGGTGTGCTACTGAATGGCCACCTAGTTATGCTTATGTGCATGTGGATAGTCCTATTTACAAAGGGGACTATGTCAAAATTTTTCCAAAATGTAGGCATTGGGTAGTCATGAATTTTTAACTCTACTGTAGACGTATGTTAAAATAATGCATGCATGCATGTAGTCATAAAACTGCATTTTGAAAAGCTCCAGGTTAGAATTTACCACACCCTTTCTGCGGTGATTTGGAGACTTGTTGTCCAAATATATGGATCCGAATCAGCCGAGTAGTTCTAGCAGGATCACTTCAGGTGTACGGAGGAGGGCTTCTAAAGTGACTTGACCTCGTTCTGTTAGACAGCCTCGTTGTTTGGCGGAGGCGGTGATACATCCTGTCTGTTTTGATGTGCCAGATGTTGAGGACGAGGAGGAGGATGTTCCAGTTGTGGACCCTGCTCCTGCTGCACATGTTCCCCGTAGGGATTTCCCAGGCATCCAGGTGATGATCCTAGAGTTGCTGGGTGATCTGAGTAGACATCCCTCGATTTACTTGCACACAAATGAGGTAAAAGCTAGATTTTGATATTCCCCTTTTTTCCTATTGATGAAGAGTAAAGGATTCTGATGTTGATCTGCTTTGTGATGTAGGTTCCCGACTTTACACAGCCTAGAGGGAACTGGTTGAGCATTCACTCTACATAATAGGCTCTGTATCCTGATTATAGAACGATTATTCATGGCTGGGGCTTTGGAGATTTCTTTTCCATCCTTCACCGTCGTTGTCCCTGGGTTACCTCAGGGAATTATCTGAGTGCTGGTTTCACCAGACTCAGTCTCTCCATTTGTTGGACTGTGAGGTGATGATGACGCCTATGGATTGGTGATTTATCACCGGTATGGAGTTTGGAGGGGATCCCATGCCATGTACAGCGGATATTACCTCGACTACCGTTCGATCCTTGCTGGGAGTTTCGGCAGAGGCGCTCAAGGGCAGGACTGTTCGTACAGGTGCATTAAGCGTGGATGCTATAAGCGGGCTATTGAGTTAGCCCATACCCGATGATGTGAGAGTCAGGGATCGCATTCTTTGGCAGTTGTTCCTGATGATCATTAGGGGTTGCTTCATAGCTGATAACTCTTCTACACTGTCATTCGCTTTGGTGAGCGCCAAACAACATGTGGACCGTATCGGAGAGTATGACTGGGGTTCCTACACCTTCGCCTATTTCCTCAGGGGAATGTGCATACGTTCGCAGAGCTTGTTAGAGGCTTGGCTAGGATTTTACCCATTTCTGTTGGTGAGTATTTCTTTTATAATTTCCCATATACAGGTTAAGAGTGTTGACTAACAGCAGATGTTTGCCTTTGTGTTGGCAGTTATGGGCTTACGAGAGGCTTCTATGTTTACGTCCTGTGAGTGTTAGGCTTGGAGACCTATCCACGAGGACTGCGATGACATCATTCCATACTGGCGGAGGTCCCTGTAACTGAGGGTTTCACTCATTGTCACCTACAGCTGGAGTTATTGACAGCTGATGCCATTACTTGGATTCCCTATTCTAGGGAGTACTTGGCCATTAGTTTTGAGGATGGATACCTGACTGGTGTTGAGTATGTGATTTCCACCCGTAGGATTCCTATCTTTATAGATGGAGGATGGGAGCTCTATTTAGGAGAGCGTACTATTAGGAGCACCATAGGAGAGATTTGTATACCAATCTTGCCTCCTGCCAGGCGTTATTGGCCTATTTCACAGTCACCCGTCATTGATATCCCCTTGATGGGTGTTGACAGTTTTACACTGTCAGAGGGTCCACATACCCAGGCTACGTTCCAGCATTGGTGGTCCCCTTGTACCATCAGAGCTCAGACCCGCGCCACACAGTTTATGGGAGATATGGTTCCTGGATCCGTGATGATGACGGATTGGATGACCTGTGTTAGAGATCCTACTCACTTGACATAGATTGTGATTTGACCTGCAGTTGGATGGGCACATTTCTTTATCCAAAGACTTCAAAGTAGATCTGGTAGAGGGCATACTTTTGATCCTTCCAGCTCAGGAGCTAGCCCCTCAGATGACCCATATGGCTTTTTCGGTGCAGATCCTCTATTGTATAGGCCTGACATCCCCATTGATGGAGATCTAGTGACTCAGGAGGAGTTACATCAGGTGGAACATTTCCCTGTATTTTAGTTGTACAGAGATGTATTAGATGATGATTTACTTAGGAATATATATACTATTATTCCCTATATCATATTGCCATCTATTATTGATCATGCATGTATGTATGTCCAGAGATATTCAGCATTGACCCCTGGACGGTCTTATGACACGGCCCGTACAGATGTCTTCTTCGAAAATTAGCCGTATTGATCATACCCCACCAATATTGGTGGCATCCTGTCTGAGATCGTGGTATGATAGTATGTCACCTTCAGACAGGGTGACTGTAGATTAGTTATTGAAGCATACTATGACTCTCCTGATGTTTCAGGTTCCCGTAGGCTTTGTAGAGGGTATGCTGGAGCATTGGATACCGGAGAGGCAGGTTTTCCAGTTTGGTATCCATGAGTTGACTCCTACTTTGGAGGAGTACGCACGGTTGACGTCGCTGCCACTGGACAGACCTTGCGCTTGGATGGCTATCGGAGACATGAGCCGACAGTTCATGACCCTGACCGGGCTGAGGCGTAGAGTTGTGCAGGATGAGATCACATCTGGCCACTTTGTATCCTAGCATTTTCTGATGGACATATTTGGCTTAGAAGATAGTTGTACACGGCACTCCGGGGATTTTACCATGCCAAAGGATCATTGGCATTTGGCCAGAGTAGATGTACTACTACTATGCGTATTGTCATATGTATACATGCCACGATACATGGATGAGATGGACATTAGCGTCATTATGGCAGTGAGAGCTCTTGGGGAGGGTCACACCATTGTACCGATGATTGTAGCAGAGACGCTGAGGTCGGCCACATATTGCAGTACTTACCCTGCAAGGGTATTAACAGGTAGTTCGTGTAATACCCCGAATTTTGTGAATAAAGATTAATTTTATCAAAATAATTTTTTTAGTATTATGGTGTGAATTTGATATAATGTTATAGTTGTGGGTAGTAGTTAGAAATTTTGCAAAGTATGCAAGTTTTCATAAAATCTTCGATTGGTTGAGGAATATTCGTTTTAACAGGGTATATTCGTACAACGACACAATCATTGGTGGACCCCACAACAGAATTATTGTCAAAATGAGAAAACGATAGAAATATCTTTTTATAAAAATAACGATAGAAGTTTTACCATTAACTATTGAAATACCTGGTGGTAAAAGTACAATAATATGCGTGGTTGCATAGTAGCACACGATATTGATTATTGATGCTTAAGTGAGAAGTCACTAGTTTTGTTCAATTATTGCTACAGTAATTGCTGCATAGTATCTTACGTAATTTGATTCAATTATTGTCAATATTTTTATATATTATTATCAATAATTGAGATGATACAATTATTCATATTATTATTTGCAATATTGACAATGTTTAGAAAGTTCTGTCGATGAGAGGTTTGGTTACCTAATTGCGCGCCAATAGAGAGAAATCCTTATTGGAAAGGCCCCTCTTTCCTGGGAACAATCTGGTTGTTAATATTTGAGTTATAATAATGATGAATAAATGTTGTTAAAAATATTGAGGGGATTTTTATGAAGTATTTGATGTAAATTTTGATTATTTTATGGATCCCCATTTACTCAATTTTCAAAATAATCGGTAGAAAATTATTTAATATAATAAAGGTGGGGGCCACATGTGGGGTCCACGAGTGAAATAAATGGGATGGTTCACGGGAAAGTTGGAATGGCAGGTAATGGAAGGAATATATATATATATATATATAATACTTTATTAGTTTTTTTTATGAAAAATAGAATATATTATATTTTATTATGCATAGTGCTTGCATAGTGTCTGCATAGTGCATTCAGAAAAAAATTTCTTCTGACGATTCTTGTCCGTGAACCCCTACTGTGCACACGTGATTTTCTAAATTCAAATAGTATCCTTTCCATTCTCCTATAAATAAGATGCTTAGTTAGAATTGAAAATCACACCAGAATCAGAGAATTTTTCTTCTATAATATTGAGCGTATTTCTTTAGAGTTTAAGAAAGCTTTGAGCGTAGAAAGCAGTTCAAGTTTTCTTCAAGAATATCCCCGCCCTACCAGTCAGAATAGTCTTCTTCTTAAGGTAATGGATATTATTTTTGTTCAATATTCATATGAAATAATATTTTTTTCCATACCCTGTAGTATGTAAGTAATATTATTTTGTTTCAGATTTTGAATTCTATGCTCATTTTGTTAAAGTTTTGGTTTCTATACTCCATGAAATTAGTAGAATATCCTTAATATTTGTTCTTCATCCAGTACCTTTTTATGAAAATATTATTCTGAGCATTCTTGATAAGTTTTAACGTTTTCATGTCGAAGTACTATTCATGGGGTTACTATTCCTGAAGTTACTATTCACTCAGTTACTATTCACCTGGGGTACTATTCATGACAAAAATTGATTTCTTTTCGCTCCAAATCATTTTTGATACAATATTATTCTTGAATTTTACTCCACAAAGCAGTATCATGTTGACAATTTGGACATTATTAAATTCTGGATAAATTAAATTATAAATCTTAAAAATTTTATGCTTTGCTTTCTTTTAATTGAATTCTTATATCATTGTCATTATCATCATGCTTATATTGTTATGAAAGTCATCTTTGGCCCATAGTGCATAGATGGACTTGGTATGATTATGACCAAGGATTATTCGGTATAATCATGACCGTAATGTTACAAATGATGTGGTAAAAGTCCTCATAGGCCCGTAGTGCATTGATGGACAGTTGTTAGCATGATCATGACCATTGATGAAAACACGAATATTCTTGGCCCATAGTGCATGGATAATTTGTGGTCATGATACTAATGAATATCCTTGGCCGTAGTGTAGGGGTGATTCGATGATGTGGATTATTTATTAAGCTAAGTCTCAGCGATAAAATTGATGATAAATTCCTTTAAATCATAGAAGATAGTAGATATATGCTCTACTTGAATCTTCTAATGGATTGCTTGTTCCGCTGCAGTTAAACTTGACGTCTATCGTATTTTATCAGTTTAACATTGTTGAAGGCTAACGATAATTTATTCTGCATTATCTTAGTCATAATATTTCTTGCTGGGCTAGTTGAGCTCACCCTTTGCTTTTATTGGTCTCTTCAGGAAATGAGAATATAGATGGGAATTGTCGGGGAACAGAGTGACGGTCAAGATGTTTGCATTAGTAGTCCTCACTATTCTATGAAATAGTGTGATAATAAATGTATTGAGGACTTATTTTGAGTTTGGATATTGTCTAGAAGACAATATTTGTATTAAAACTCACAACTCATGTTGTATATTTAAGTTTGTATTTGTATTCTGTACCATATATTTGGCAACTCAGAATGGGTGATGTATACCTATTTCTGGGGTGTCACAGTTGGTATCAATGCTCAGGGATATGATCACTAGCTAAGATGTGAGACTAGAACTAGGGGGGAGAGATGAGTAATTTCTTCGCTAGTATGACCTACTTAAGTTTATTTTTTATTTAATTGGTCAGTCAGAATATAGGGATATTATGTAGCATGTCAATTTCTTTAATTAACCCTTGTTTTGTGGCAGTATTTGAGAATGACAGCTGAAAATGTTAACAATAGAGTGAATGAGACCGTGGAGACACCTCTAATCACCAACTAGGATAATGTGATGTCAGGCGAAGAAGGAATTAGAGATATTCCTGTGGTGATGGAAAAATTAATAGTTGCACCCGAGCTAGTCACAGAGGTAGCAGCTGAGAGTGAGGAAGAAGAGGAACCGGAGGAGAATTTATTAGAAGAATTTTTTGATCGAAATGTAGAACTGCAAGATCCTATTTGTGAGTTAGAAGAACAGGTTGAAGAACGACAGGCGGTCGTGGAGTAAAGGGATGCAATAATTCAAAATTATGTTACCTAATATGTGATGCTTGAACAGAAACACTATTTGGCAGACTGTAAAATATTAAAACTGGAATATGAGAATTCAAATGTGAAGGATCAGTTGAAAGAAGAAACGACTGAACGAGTGAGAATGGAGGATGCATGGGTAAAAGCCGCACGACGTGTTGATATTGTAAAAAGAGACGTCCAGTCCAAAAAGGCTAAAATGGATGATGTGTATTTCTCTTTTTGGACAGCAATTGGGAGAACCTAACATCGAGTATTGAATTAACCTATATAGAGCGGTCAACCTCAATTCGATATAGATCGAAGATTGATGATTCAGATCATGAATCAGGAGTACGACGAAGCAGTTGAGGGTGGAATATGCCCTATTGAAAAGTCAATTCCAACGATAGTGATGACACCAAATGGTGCCTCAGACAAGTCAAAGCCGGGTAGTTCAAGGGAGAGTGGTTGTCATGACTTCCCAACAAGTGAGGAACCCAAATGAAGTTATCACGGGTAAGCTAATCATAAACTCTTGTAAAATTTATACCTTATTCGATACCGGTTCTACCCACTCTTTTATTTCTCCTACTTGCACTCAATGTTTAAATTTGACTCCAGAGAAATTAGGCTTTGACTTATCTGTTAAAACTCCGTTATGAGAAACCTTCATTACATCCACTATTTATAAATATTGTTTGATTCAAATCGGCACCCTCACGTTACCTGTCGATCTTATTTCTTTGAAAATACTTGCCTTTGATGTGATTTTAGGGATTGATTTGTTAACTACTCATCATGCCAAAATTGATTGTTTTTGTAAGGTTGTTAGCTTTCATATTCCTAACCAACCTATTATGCGAATTCAAGTAACCAAATCACTAAAGTCAATCACTCTCATATCAAGCCATAAAACCATTCGTTTATTCAAAAAATGGATGTTAAGCTTTCTTAGCAATGTCACGGATTTAAACAAAAATACGTCAGATTTGAATAATATTTCTATTGTTAATAAATTTCCTGACGTATTCCCTGAAGAACTTCCCGGCCTACCCCCAGAGCATGAAATCAAATTTTGTATCGACTTTGAACCCGGTACAAAACCCTCAAATATTTCTTCACCCAAAACGAATGTAACATGCGCCAAAGACGTTGGCTCGAGCTGTTGAAGATTACGACCATACCATTCAATATCATCGTAGAAGAGCGTACGTGGTAGCTAACGCGTTGAGTAGAAGATCGTATGCAGTTACGAGTGCAACGTTGTTAACACAAAGACCCATTTCGTATGACTTACTCTAGAGACCCACGTGATGATGTTAAATATACGATTAGAACTGACTTTAATCAATAAAGTTAAAGCCGCTTAAGCTACAAATTTAGAGCTGATGAATGTGAAGAAGAAGGTTCAAGAGGGCATTATTCTAGAAGCAAGAATTAACGAAGAGAGGAAATCTCAACCCTCGACTTTATTGGTCTATTTGAAATCATCGATCGAGTAAGAACTGTGGCCTATAGACTCGCTTTACCGCCAAGTATGTCGCGTGTTCATAACGTTTTTTCACGTATCGATGTTACGTAAATATGTGGACGACCCGAACCACATTATTGAATTAGAACCGGACGAGATAACAGAAGATTTAACGTATGAAGAGGTACCTGTTAAAATCTTGGATAAGAAGAAACATATTTTACGCTCAAAGGTTATACCTCAGGAATTAGAATCTGATGAGGTATCCTCACCTCTTCGACATACCAGGTACATACGTAAATTTCGAGGGCGAAATTTTATAAGGAGGGGAGATTGTAAGACCCCAAATTTTGTGAATAAAGATTAATTTTCTCAAAATATATTTTTTAGTATTATGGTGTGAATTTGATATAATGTTATAGTTGTGGGTAGTATTTATAAATTTTGCAAAGTATGTAAGTTGTCATAAAATATTCGATTGGTTAGGGAATATTCATTTTAATAGGGAATATTCGTATGAAGGCACAATCATCGGTGGACCCCATAACGAAATTATTGTCAGAATCAGAAAATGACAGAAATATCTTTTTATAAAAATAACGGAGGAAGTTTTACCGTTAACTATTAAAATACCCAGTGGTAAAAGTACAGTAATACGCGTGGTTGCATAGTAGCACACATTATTTATTATTGATGCTTACGTGAGAAGTTATAGTTTTGTTCAATTATTGTTACAGTAATTGCTGCATAGTATCTCACGTAATTTGATTCAATTATTGTCAATATTTTTATATAGTATTAAATCAATAATTGAGACGATACAGTTATTCATATTATTATTTACAATATTGACGATGTCTAGAAAGTTCTGTCGAGGAGAGGTTTGGTCATCTAATTGAGCGCCAATAGGGAGAAATCCTTATTGGAAAGCCCCCTCTTTCTTGGGAACAATCTGGTTGTTAATATTGTGAGTTATAATAATGATGAATAAATGTTGTTAAAAATATTGTGGGGATTTTTATGAAGTATTTGATGTAAATTTTGCTTATTTTATGGACCCCCATTTACTCATTTTTCAAAATAATCGATAGAAAATTATTTAATATAATAAAGGTGGGGGCCACATGTGGGGCCCACGAGTGAAATAAATGGGATGGTTCACGGGAGAGTTGGAATGACAGGTAATGGAAAGAATACATATATATATATATAATATTTTATTAATTTTGTTTTTTATGAAAAATAGAATATATTATATTTTATTATGCAGTGTCTGCATAGTGAATTCAGAAAAAAATTTATTCTGACGATTCTTGCCCGTGAACTCCTACTGTGCACACGTGATTTTCTAAATTCAAATAGTATCCTTTTCATTCTCCTATAAATAGGATGCTTAGTTAGAATTGAAAATCACACCAGAATCAGAGAATTCTTCTTCTATAATATTGAGCGTATTTCTTTAGAGTTTAAGAAAGCTTTGAGCGTAGAAAATAGTTCAAGTTTTCTTCAAGAATATCCCCGTCCTACCAGTCGGAATACTCTTCTTTTTAAGGTAAGGGATATTATTTTTGTTCAATATTCATATGAAATAATATTTTCTACCATACTCTGTAGTATGTAAGTAATATTATTTCGTTTCAGATTCCGAATTCTATACTCATTTTGTTAAAGTTTTGGCTTCTAAACACCATGAAATTAGTAGAATATCTTTGATATTTTCGCTTCATCCAGTACCTTTTTATGGAAATATTATTCTGAGCATTCTTGATAAGTTTTAACTTTTTCATTCCGGAGTACTATTCACGGGTTTACTATTCCCGAAGTTACTATTCACGTGGTACTATTCACTCGGTTACTATTCACTCAGTTACTATTCACCCGGGGTACTATTCATGACAAAAATTGATTCCTTTTCGGTCCAAATCATTTTTGATACAATATTATTCTTGAATTTTACTCCACAAAGCAATGATTCATGTCGATAATTTGGACATTATTGAATTTCGGATAAATTAAATTATAAATCTTTAAAAATTTATCCTTTGCTTTCTTTTAATTGAATTCTTATATCATTGTCATTATCCTCATGCTTATATTGTTATGAAAGTCATCTTTGGCCCGTAGTGCATATATGGACTTGGTATGATTATGACCAGGGATTATTCGGTATAATCATGATCGTAATATTACACATGATGTGGTAAAAGTCTTTATTGGCCCGTAGTGCATTGATGGACAGTTATTGGCATGATCATGACCATTGATGAAAACACAAATATCCTTGGCCTGTAGTGCATGGATAATTTATGGTCGTGATACTAATGAATATCCTTGGCCGTAGTGTAGGGGTGATTCGATGATGTGGATTATTTATTAAGCTGAGTGTCAGCGATAAAATTGATGATAAATTCTTTTAAATCATAGAAGATAGTAGATATCATACTCTACTTGACTCTTTTAAGGGATTACTTGTTCTGCTGTAGTTAAACTTGATGTCTATCGTATTTTATCAGTTTAACACTGTTGAAGGCTAACGATAATTTATTTTGCATTATCTTAGTCATAATATTTCTTGTTGGGATAGTTGAGCTCACCCTTTGCTTTCATTGTTCTCTTCAGGAAATGAGAATATAACTGGGACTAGTCAGGGAACATTATGATGGTCCAGATGTTTGCATTAGTAGTCCTCACTATTCTGTGAAATAGTGTGATAATAAATATATTGAGGACTTATGTTGAGTTTGAATATTGTCTAGAAGATAATATTTGTATTAAAACTCACAGCTCATGTTGTATATTTAAGTTTGTATTTGTATTCTGTACCATGTATTTGGCGACTCAGAATGGGTGATGTATACCTATTTTTGGGGCGTCACAGTTCGGTCATGTTGTACGTGTGGTTTATGTCGCACTTGAGACCGATTGGCACTTTTCGACGGTACGGGTATTGTTTTACCCATGAGGTAGCCATGTCATACTCCTTTCAGCCTGCAGAGTGTACAGATCCTGCATCTTGGTCCATTTTCCTAGAAGGGATTGGAGATCCATTTGATGTATTGTCTTATAAAGGGCTTTGTTCACCCTACAGCTTCATCACTCATGCTCCGGGCATGGATTATATCCCTCTAGCTGGTTTAAGTGGCATGACTACTTACCACCCACTGGCCATGATATGTCAATTTTACCAGTTCTAGGATTTCCATCCTTTTGAGGGGGCATTGAGTTAGCGTTTGGCTTCCTGCCATTTGTTAGCCGAGGACAGATCTAGGGTATATGCTTATTGGGATCAGCGTGAGCTAGCTACATTTTTTGTTAGCCATCCGAGTTGTTCTGCAGAGTATTCCGCATGGATGGAGACAAAGACTACATCGGCTACGGTAGTATCCACATTCCCGGGGATTGATTCTGATGATGGGGAGCCCATAGAGGATATTGATATTCCCACGGAGGATGAGCCATTTACTAGGTTGCCAGCAGCTCTTGCAGATTCTCCCAGTACGAGTGCCACTGTGATTCAGCATTCAACATAGTATCTAGAGCAGAGTCTTCATTTGATGGCCTTTGAGAGAGATCAGGTTAGGCCCTTGATGTTGACAGCTCTTGATGGGAGAGACACCGCTCTATTGGAGAGAGATGAGGCCAGATCAGCCAGAGATGCCTTGATTGTAGAGCGGGATGCTGCCCTATCTACCCGGGATGTGTCCGTTACAGATAATGCTTCAATGAGATCCCTTATGACTGGCATCCTTACTGATATGAGTGCATATATTGATGAGCATCATGCCATCATACAGTTGGCCTCGGATCTGCTAGCTCATGTAGATAGCATTGGGCAGGAGCTTGCAGCGTTACCTCCTTCTTCAGAGAGAGATGCTATGTTAGATCTGATAGTCCGCATATATACAGATCTGTAGATAGACTTGTATTTTCCTGCATAGACTAGCTTAGCCATTTTGTCATGTACAACACATATTATATATATCAAACATCATTATATATGGCAGGGAAATATATTTTGATTCATTTCCCTTTTAGTTGTGCCTTGATACTTGCTTGATATTTGCCTGCTTCTTCAGGGCTTGTGATCTTGATGTATTCTGAACTCATCCTTGATGTGTGGATATTAAGACGTCGCATAATCTTTCAGAATGGATCATTGATTTGTGTGTATCCCTACCTTCTTTGGTGTCTTGGGACTAGTTTCTGTATGGACATGTGTAGAGGAGTGTGACTTTTCCTCTCTGAGATTCATCGCACCACAGATGGTCGCCAGTACTCCTATTTGAGAGGAGCCCAGTTAGTTCCATCTCTTATGGATTGATGTTGCTCTTCAAGGAATTAACCACAACTTAGATGGTCACCAACTCTCCCATTTATGGGGAGGCTAGGTAGTTCCATCCCTTTAGTCTGAAGCCGATGAAAGGTGGTGGATTGAAGTTTGATCCCAGTACCGTGTGACAAGTATTTGTATTTTAGTAGGGGGTTGGACCGAACCATAAATGGCTTCTTACGTACTCCTATTGAAGAGGAGATCAGGTCTGCGTAGTTTAAACCTGGTGTAAGAGGTTCAACGTTAAATGCGAAGGGTAGAAAGGTGTAGGAGTATTTTTGTTGTTTTTGTTTATGTAGGGAAAGGGTAGAAATGTTTTTGTTGTTTTTGTTTTTTATTGCGACCGGGCCATATAAAATGGTTTCCTACGTACTCCCAAGTATCGGGGAGATCAGGTCGACGTAGTTCGCCCCATGTTCAGGACGATTTGCAGCCGAAAAATTTTGATCCCATGTTCAGGTCAAATTGTGGGGGAAGGGTTCAATCCCTGATGGGATAACCGAAATTGTATGGAGTGTGAAAATGAAAGATCCGATGATCTGAAAACCAGGCTGCTGGCTTGAAGAGTATGTTTCCCTAATGGGGAAAATGGGTATGAAGAAAGGGTTGTGTGTAATAAGGGTTAGAAAACCTGAAATGACTGGTGATCTGGTGATCCAAAATCAGGATGTTTGGTTGATGGTAACTTTATACATAGTACTATTTCACGGTGTCTAAGTTGATGAGTTGTAGAAATTCGTCACCGTCCATTTCCTGTAATCTGAGAGCACCTCCTGTCAATACCTCTTTGATAAAAAATGGGTCCTCCCAGTTTGGAGTGAATTTTCCCTTTGACTGATCTTGGTTGTCAATGATCTTCTTCAAAACAAAGTCATGTTGTTTAAACTGCCATAGCCGGACTTTCTTGTTTTAGGATCTGGCGATCCTTTGTTGGTATAATTGACCATGGAATATAGCATCAATTCACTTTTCGTTTATTAGAGACAATTGGTGATATCTATCTTGTAACCATTGGTCTTCATCCAGCTGAGCGTCAATCAACACTCTGAGGGATTCCATTTCCACTTCTATGGGGAGTACTGCTTCCATCCCATAGGTCAATGAGTAGGGTGTTGCCCCAGTGAAAGTACGCATTGAAGTTTTGTAGGCTAATAGAGTCAGAGGCAAGAGGTCAAGCCATATTTTGTGATTGGAGGACATTTTTTGCATGATCTTCTTGATGTTCTTATTAGCCGCTTCAACAACACCATTCATCTTTGGATGGTAGATGACGGAGTTATGGTGTTTGATGTGGAATTTACTACACAAGTCCTCCATCATTTTGTTGTTGAGGTTCTTAGCATTGTCTAACATAATTACCTCTGGTTGTCCATATCGACAAGTGACATTATTTCTGATGAAAGCAATGATGACTTCTTTGGTAACCCTGGGGAAGGAGGCTGCTTCTACTCATTTGGTGAAGTAGTCGATCATGGTAAAGATAAACTGATGCCCATTACTGGCATTGGGCTTGATGGGCCCGATCACATCCATTCCCCACATTGAGAAGGGCCAAGGTGAACTCATATTGTGGAGTTCCTTAGGAGGGGCGTGGATAGTATTCCCATGAATTTGGCATTGATAACACCTCTTGACGTGATCATCACAGTCAGCCTTAATCGAGATCTAGTAATGCCCTGTTCTCAGGATCTTCTTAACAAGTAAGGGGCCGCTCATGTGTGGGACACATACTCCACCATGGATTTTATCCATGAGCCTCTGAGCTTGGTCCTTGTCCAGACATTTGAGGAGACCTTATCCGACATCTCTTTTGTAGAGTGCATCTCTGCTCAGGTAGAACTTCATAGCCAGTTGATGGATCCACTTTTTTTCAGTCGGGCTCGCCTCAGCGGGTGTAGATCCATCTCGTAAGTACTTCTTGATGTGCTGATACCAAGGGTGTTGGATGGGAGGTACGTCATCCGATACTTCTCCAACATAATTCCCTAGAGCCTTTTGTAGGGAAAGTAGGATGCTTGGCATGTTTTCCTTGTCATGTATGGTGATCAAGGAGGCCAAAGTTTCTAGCGCATCCGCAAAGTCATTCCTATTCCGAGGAATGTGGAGGAAGTTTATTTCTTTGAACTCCGAAATCATCTGTAAAACTTGCCGATGGTAAGGAAGCAAATGTAGCTCTTTGGTATGATAGATTCCCGTGGTCTATCTAATTACCAATTTTGAATCCCCAAAGACAATTAACCGCCTGATACCCATTGATTGGGCAAGTTTGAGTCCCATGATACAGCCTTCATACTCAGTTGTGTTGTTGGTGCCGATAAAGCGCAATTTAACGAGACGGATATCGCTCCCGCGTCTGGGATACTAGAACTGCTCTAGCTCCAGAACCTTCCATGTTAACAGCTCCATCAAAATACATTTTCCACGTATGGCATGTATTGTACTGATGGGGTTGCTGGACTATCATTACCCCTTCATCGGGGAAGTATGTTTCCAAGGGTTTGAAATCCCCTGCAGATGCGGCGGCCAGTTGATCCACAATTTCTTGTCCTTTAATGGACTTTTGCGTCATGTAGACGATGTCAAATTGTTATAGGATCAACTGCCATTTGGAAAGCCGATAATTCAATATGGGTTTACTAAACACGTACTTGTGAGGATCCAGGCGGGATATGAGATGGGTTGTATGACCATGGAGGTAATGTTGTAACCTCATGGAAGCACATGCTAAAGCACAACAAGTCTTCTCAATCAGAGTGTACTTGTGTTCACTGCTGCTGAATCTTTAGCTAAGGTAGTAGATAGCTCGCTCTTGTCCTATATCATCTTTTTGTCCCAGGATGCAGCCCATGGCATTGTCATTAATGGAGAGGTACATGAACAGGGGAACATCATCCCTGGTGGTACCATGATAGGAGCGTTAACCAGCTGCTCTTTGATTGTAAAGAAGGCTTTTTGACACTCATCGTTCCATTTCATGGAGGAGTTCTTCCTTAACAGCTTGAAGATAGGCTCACAAAGTTCTTTGTGAGTTGAGAAATGAACACTCTTAATGAAGTTGATTCTTCCCAAAAATCCCCGTATTTCCTTCTCTATCTGAGGAATGGGCATTTCCTTGATGGCCTGGATTTTGGTGGGATCCAGCTCAATCCCTTTGTGGCTAACTAGGAACCTAGCAACTTGCTTAATTTAA
Organism: Panax ginseng; assembly: GCA_020205605.1. NCBI lineage: Eukaryota > Viridiplantae > Streptophyta > Magnoliopsida > Apiales > Araliaceae > Panax > Panax ginseng. Next base: position 107,046,138 of record CM035131.1, on the reverse strand, counting down.
CACCATAGGTGCACTTGGCTGGATTCAACTTCAAGTTGTACTTACGCAACCTGTTGAAAACCTTTCTGAGATGGTCTAAGTGGTCTTCTATCCTTTGGGATTTGATAATGATGTCATCCACGTAGATCTCTATCTCTTTGTGTATTAAGTCGTGAAAAAGAGCCATCATAGCTCGCTGGTATGTTGCTCCGACATTAATGAGGCCGAACGACAATCGTCTATAGAAAAAGGTTCCCCAAGGCATAATGAATGAAGTTTTCTCACGATCTTCCTTAGCAACCATGATTTGATGATACCCCGCAAAGCAATTAGCAAATGAATACATATCATATTGAGCAGTATTGTCAATGAGAATGTGGATAAATGGCAGGAGAAAGCTATCCTTAAGGCAAGCTTTATTCAGATCCCGGTAATCCATGCAAACTCACACCATTCCTCCCGGTTTAGGCACGAGGACTATATTTGATAGCTATTCAGGATATGTGGACACCATGATGATGCCAGCTTGAAATTGTTTCACAATTTCTTCTTTAACCTTTAAACTCCACTCAGGTTTTAATCGCCTGAGCTTCTGCCTGACTGGCTTGAATCCCTCTTTAATGGGAAGGTGATGGATGACGATGTCCGTGGACAAACCCACCATGTCTTCATGAGACCATGCAAACACATCTTGGAATTGGGTTAATAGCGCAACCATGTCATTCCTTTGGTTTGGAGTGAGGTCTGTGCCAATCTGGATTAACCTAGGGCTTTCTAAGGTTCTGAATTTGAATGAGGTGGTTTGATCAAGATTTAGTTTGGGCTTATCCTCAACCCATTCCTTGATCTCCTGAGGTATCTCAATGTCCTCTTGTATTTCCATCAAGTCTGAGTCCAACTTTTCATCAAAGTTTCTGATCCTTCAGGGAGAAAAGGCACCTCATCGCAAATCAGGCACATCTAAATTGAGTCTCGAAACAAAATATGCTTTCACTTAATATATGAAACTGTTTAATCATACAAAAGTGTTAGCATGTACTAATAAAATAACTGCTAATACTGTATAGAAAAGTAAGCAGTTAAAGCTATCTATAGGGGAGAGGGATTCTGCCCTTTTTACCCTTGGCGAAAAATGCAAGGAGTGCTGCTCCAATTGTTAAGGGTGAAGTCCTGGTGGACAACAGTAATGAAGTGATGATCATCGTTCTCCTTTTCCCAAATGATGACCATAATGTTGGGACAATCATCGTCTAGAGTGTATCTATTTGTGTGCTCATCATGAAAAAGGATGCGTAGATGAGACAATCTCCTAGCGATGTCTTGTTTATGTCTCCATTCCTCTTCTTCCACTTTGGGATCAGGAATCAGGACCTCTTTTGCTTTAATTGGTATCGGTTTGGGAAATAGAATAGCCATAACGTGGGCTGGAACCTTTACTAGAGACTGTACAAGCTCAGGATCGGTAGGTGGAGATAATCACCATATGGCTGAAGATGAAGGAATCTGTTTGTGCTTGTGAGGATTCCTGTGACTGGAGCTAGCAGAATAGCCCTATCCAGCTGTCCCTATTTGACTGGAAACTTGAATTGGGTGCTTAATACTCTGATGATCTTTGTCTAACTCTTGTCCAGGTTGATGACCTAATGATTTCATCTCTTGAGTGGATGACATTACTTCGGCAGAAATCTTGGGTGTGAGAGGTGGCGCACCAATGGGATGATAATGAGTGTTGTTCACCTCCAGGGCATGGAAACCGACTGGCTCAACTTCTGAATTGAAGCTAATGAGTGGTATGTCACCTTATTCAGGACATTCCGGCTCAGCATTAATAGTAACTAGGCTATTGTTGATAATGTACTGAAGTTGCTGATGAAGGGTGGAAGAGACGGCTCCAGCCATATGAATCCACGGTCTTCCCAACAGCAGATTATATCTCGTAGCTATTCTAAGCACGTGAAAGGATACACTAAATGTATGTGGACCAATCTCCACTGGTAGTTCAATCACTTCAATGGCATTTTGTCGGGACCCATCAAAAGCTTTGATAACCGTATGGCTTCTTTTGATCGTCTTGGGGTTGATATTCATCTTCTCCAAGGTAGCATAAGGATAAATATTCAGAGATGAACCTCTATCAATCAAGACTCCTCCTACCATATATCCGGAGGACAAAAATGCTATATGCAACGGCTTGCAATGACCAGTCCCTTCAGCGGGTATGTCGTCATCAGTGAAAGATATCACATTGTTGTTAAATATATGATCAACCAGATGTTGGAATTTTTCCACATCCACTGATTTAGGCAAATGGGATTCTTCCAAGACCCTTAGCAAGATCTTCGGAAGAGAAAACCAAGTCCAGTATGGAGATTTGTTGTGTAGCTTCTCTCAAGCTTAAAACCACCTTAGCTTCATTATGGCCCATGGTACGGAGGAACTCTTCAATTTTCTCTATAGGAACCTTCCCATTTGACTTGATGGTAGGTTTCATCACCCGATGGGGAAGATACATTGGATTCTCCTTTGACACTACAACAGTTGTATGTGATGTAGATCCTTCAGCCTGCCCATAATTCCATGGGACTTTTTTCAAGCTGACAACAGGATACTGTGGCCCAAATGGAAAAAGAATTGGCTCTGGTGCAACCACTTTCAAAGGATTGTCAGCTCCTTTGAGTTGAATTACTTTTATTGTGAGTGGTCTGGCAGCCAAATCATCCTCAGCGGAGATAACTGCTACGCTGTACTTCCATTTTGTAGGACATGTGTTCCCACTCTCGAGTAACAAAGTGTCGTCATCTGCCATTTGCAGGACACCGCTGTCAATTAAATTTTGAATGAGGTGGTAGAGTGCCCAACATTCTTCTGTGTTGTGACCGAGAGAGTGGGAGTGGTACTAGCATACTCCATTAGAATTGAACCGTCTAGAATGGGGATTGATTGAAGGTAAAAGGGGTGTAATTCTTCCTTCATTGATCAGCATCTGAAATATCTCCTCCATAGGTTGGCCAAGGTATATAAATTCCGTTTGTTGGCAAAATCCTGATGGGCTTTGGCACTTGCTCTTTTCTTAACTTTATCCTCCAGTGTTTCACTTTCTGAAGGCGAGGATGGAGTATTCATGAAAAAAGGAAGGAGACTAGCATGCTCCTGACTGACTAATTGGCGTGTGACTTGATGTTGATGGATCACCAGTTCTGCCAATTGGTCTACTTGCTTGAAAGAGCCTTAATCTTTTGTTCCATCATAAACTGGAACTGCGCATAATCCCATCTGTCAGCACTATCTTTGCTAGTCTGGGAAGATTTAATAACGTAATTGGAACTTTGTCCACTGCTCCAATTAATCATATTGACCTCTTCTTCTTTGTGTTGAGGAAGACGGTTGTCTTGAACATGAGGTTGGTCGGGTTTAGTAAAGACAGTCTCCCCATTGTCAATTAAATCTTGGATATTGTGTTTTAAGGCCCAGCAATCCTGAGTGTCATGTCCTAGTGCCCCGGCATGATAAGCACACTTTCGTGTAGCATTGTAACCCTTCCCATTCGGGTTGGCTGGTGGAAGAAGATGTGTAATTTTCTTCTGAGTAGTCAAAAGATTGAGAACATTTTTGAGTGAATCCCCTAGGGGTGTGAACGCTCGGTTGTGTCGTACTTCTCCACCCTTTGGCAATGTGGGGTTGGAAGACTGTGCTGGAAAAGGGGAGTAGTTTCTCCTCTGGATAGGCATATTTTGACTGCCTTTTTGACCTTGTAGTATCAAGGAAACATCCTCCTCTTTCTTTTTATGGACCCTCCAGGGGTTGTTTCCATAAGTTCCGGACTTGATGTGCTCGACAACAGCTTTTAGAGCGGCTAGGTCTTGAATTTTTCCTGACTTCAATCCCATCTCAGCCATCTCTGCATGTTTGATCATTTCAGAGAATGGTTTACTGATGCCAGCTAAGACTCTTTCATAGAAAGGAGCTTCTTATATATCTATGAAGGTCATCACCATTTCTGACTCCATCATAGAAGGAATAACTTGAGCAGTAAGGCGCCTCCACCTTTGAGCATACTTTCTAAATGACTCATTAGACTATTTCTTGACCTTGGTAATTTGATACCGGTCAGGAGCCATCTAAGACTGGAAGCTGTACTAAGTGAGGAAGGCATGAGCTAACTCTTCCCAGCAATGTATTTTAGAATTGTCTAATCTAGTGTACCAAGATCGGGCTTTTTCGAACCCATCATACTTTTCAAAGTCAGGAGTCTTAAACTTCTCTGGATAATAAACACCAGGGAATATACAAAGATCAGCATAGGAAACACTCTCGTGTGCACCAATCCCTTTTATAGACCGAATGGTCTCTTCCATTTGAAGGACTTTTTTCCTGATATCATCGGTGTCGTGATCCTTCTTGAGATGGGTGTTTTAATGAATTTTGTTAGTTGGATCCAACTGAAGTTTGGGAATTATTTTATCCGAACCTTGTGTTCCTCCCTGTACAGAGGATTCTTTGTGTACGGGTATTCGTGAACCCTGAGTAGACTGGTGTAGTTGTTTAAGCAGAATAGCCAAATCTGTAATTTGCTTGCTTAATCCGTCAAACTCTTCTCGAGAGACAGGAGCAGGATTAGACTGGTCAGATGAAGACATGATTGGCTGTAGGCTCGTGGCCTTTTTGGACTTTGAACAGGTAACAGGCCCAATCGTTTCCCTACAAAAACTTATGTAGTTTAGTCTTAGGGAATGTATAAATGTTTACATGCTATCATAATGTGTCCTTTTTAGGAATATTATCCTACAAAACGGGTGTGATTTGATAGCATGTCAAGCCTTAATATGCATGTACACATATTCTTCATATTTTCTATTACATATAGATTAACATGGAATGAAATTACAAGTAATTGTCTTTACAAGTAATTAAAAATGGAAAGCATGAAGAGACTTTCATCCACATTTGGTTTATCAGAGGCTTACCTATCTTAGGTTACTCTTGCGGCTTTTTGGCATGAAGGTTCCCAGATCATCGCAATTTACTTGACGGGAGGTTAATCCGGTCTTTCAATTGGAGCAAATCTGGGTGGTGCCTTTCCTGAGCCTCGTTGGAATTAGTCTCCCTATGAGTCCAGTAATCAAACACCGACAGGTTAGCCTCTTGGTGGAGGAACCACACAACATACATTCACATACAACGTGTCTCACCATTATAGGAATGATGACATGTACGAAGCACTAATATCACAGATAGATATATTGCAGTGCAGTATGTAAATGCATTCGTACACATTCATCAAAATATAAATGCAACATCCACACATAAGCATATAACAATTTTGAAAAGCTTGTAGTAGCGGCTTAAGTCCTCTTATTGGAGTCCCCAGCAGAGTCGCCACCTGTCGACATCGGGAATTTATTGTTCCCTTTTCTGTTCTTGTCTTTTGTTGTTCTCATGTTAGGTGAGATTTGTTTCAAAAATCAAGTTGTGAAAATGTCCAAAATTTATAAGTCGACTATTTGACTATAAGAGTAGTCAGTTGGTTTTTTTAAATGGTTGTACCAACACAACCGAGAACAGGTTTGCACATTGACCTAGTGATGTGACACTGCTAAATGGGTCTGTGAAACCGAGATTCATTAGGGTCCGGGGACTTGCTTATGCGGAGGGAAGGTGTTAGGCACCCCCCGACATCCGTGTTACTACGGTTACCGCCACTTTTAATTTAAACTGTTATATGAATGTGTGTGTGTGTATGGGTCAATGTGCATTTATTTGGAAGTAGTGTTACACCTCGTTCGCACCTATATACACAGGGTTTGAATTTATGTAAAAATTCAGTTTTAAACAAGATATATCAATGAAGTTTTGTAAAAGAGGTTTTTAAAACCCTGTGCTCAATAGTAATTGAGGCCTTTGATAATTCCCTTTTTATTAAATATTTGGCTTGATTGCTTTTATTTTTTTGAGATGTGAAGCATCTTCGAGAAAATAATATATAGGCGATCTTAGAACTCCTCATGGGCATGAAAGCAATCTAAGAAAATTCAAACACAAGTGGATAATTTACAAGTCGCCATAATGTTGAAAATGTCCATCACGGGAACCGAATCTAGATTCAATAGACTGAATCTGTGATCACATGATTCCTAGGCTCACATGATGCCGTAATTTTTATTAAAGCAGTAAACAGTTATATATATAAAAGCTATAAATATATATACAAACATGATCAACCACCACGAAACACCTCTATGGTGGATCAAAAATGTAAATATATAAAGCGGTAAATATATATATTGACATGATCAACCACCACGAAGCACCTCCACGGGGGATCAGAAATGTAAATATATAAAAGTAGTAAATATATATATAGAGATATGATCAACCACCACGAAGCACCTCCATGGGGAATCAGAAATGTAAATAAAGCAATAAATCGATCCGCCTATACGAAGTAAACACCAAAGGGAGTAAATGTAAATAAAAGTAAAAGGCCAATGTAAGTAAACTCCACGCAATGAAATATATATATATATATATATATATATATATATATATATATATATATATATATATATATATATATATATATATAAAGTAAGTAAACGCTCAGGACGTGAGTCCAGTGCTCAATCAAGGCATAACTTTCGATAATGTTAGTCCATATATATATATATATATATATATATATATATATATATATATATATATATATATACAAAAGAAAATAAAAGCAATGGACCAAAGTTCGGGCATACACACACAACACGACTTTCAATGTGAAACACGGTGTGTGCAAAGATGTAGAGAAAGGCTTTAAAGTGTGTAAGAAGGCTTATAGTGGTCTGCCAAGGAGACTTCTATAGATTTAAATGGATGAACACTCGGCTCCCGCCGGTAAAAATATGACTGAATATAAGCTCACAAGTGTTTAAAATGAGAAAGCACTCAATTTAGGGTGTGTACAGAGAAAATTGGACAGGGATTTGTCGCCATTTTCTCTTGAAATATGGCCACCCGAAGCCCTCTCTTTATAGAGGGGGGAGCCGCAAGTACACCTGTGGTAGCCGCAGATGTACCTGCGGCTGCTTGGGGTGCCCCGGGCTCCGCGAGTCCCTCCGTCTCGAAATACATGCACGCGTGTAACGTGATGTCTGCTCAAACTTACAGAACTTCAATCTGAGCCTCCGATTGAGGTGTATAAGACCTTTTATGGAGTGATGTTGTCAAGAGCTACACCATGACATGAAATTAGAGGTTGTCAGAAGTCAGGAAGATGGGACCATACCCTTAGTCTTCAAGCTTCAAATTTTATCCGGTGTGCTGCCTTGCGTAGTAGTCACTCGGGATTAGAACTCCTTGGCTCTTGTGGGATATTTCTATGTAGAATGTATGTTGATATGTTGTTAAGATGACATAATGTGGAATCGAGGTGGAAAAATGATGATTTTCCCCTCACCGGGGTTATTTCTGATTTAGGCTGATAAAGAAGTCGTTGCTCAGGGTTATCTCTGAGATTGGGCTACTGCAAGTACTGGATGTCCTTAGGGTTGTCTCTAAGGTGTGCCTGACCTCCCGGGGTTATATCCAGGTTTGGAGCTGAGTGCTTCGGTGTGAGTCCCGAGGTTGAAGCTGACTGCATAGGTTGAAACGAGCATTCCCGGGGTTATCTCCAGAACTGTAACTGCACTCCTTGGGGTTATCTCCAAGGTTGAAATTATCTTTCTCGGTGTTATTTTCGGGACTGAGACTGAGTATCTCGGGGTTATCTCCGAGATTAAACGACCTTCTCCAGTGTGATTTCTGATATTGGAACTGCATGCCTTGAGGTTATCTCTGAGGTTGGAACTAAAACTTCTGGTGTTATTTTTGGGATGAAGTTTGAAACTTCCGATGGTATTTCCGGGATTGAGTTGAACTGTCCTCCAGGGTTATCTCTGAAAGACAATTCTGCCCTCCTACAATGTTAGTAACAGGTATGCAGAAAATTTCGAGTGTCTATAGCTGTGATGAAGGGGTTACTGTTGTCCTCCTCCTCAATGATAGCCAGGACTGAATTCATGTTAGGGTCAGCGTCTTTCCCTGGAACATCCACATGGGACCAGTTTATGAAAGGGAGAGCAAGATGGTCTCCCGACTGGTCACTTTCTTTAACACTGATATCTTCACCCTTAGTAGGTGATATGAAGAACATTCCTACAAATTGACTTTGAACTTTCTAGAGGAAGTGTTCATTTGATATCTTTTCTTCCTTTACAGGAAGGGGTGCTTCTCTTTTATCTTTAACTGAATTGACATTTGGTATCAGTATGTTAGACAAGGAAGTGGAAATCTTCCTTACAGGTTTCCTGAAGCCTGCTTCTATGAAATTAGGCAACATAATGGTGGACATATGAACTGATAGATATTTATATGGGTTTCTAGGATTTGATCCAGAGGAATATCCTAATCCAGTCTTCCCTAGTTGGCTATTCATCTGAATTGGACTTTTGATTCCTTATTGATTTTTCCATAGCCCCTTGTTAGGCCAGAATCCCAAGGATACCATCTCTTGACCGACATACATTATTTCAGAAAAGATTTTTAGCTTTAAGGCTGGTGCCCTGATAGGTCAATAGTGAGTGTTGCTCACTTCAAATGCTTGAAAATTGGTAGGCTCAACTCCTTCATTGAGACTGACTAAAGGCATTTCACCTTTTATATGGATTGGATATTTTGGTTCAGAATTAATAGTCACTACGTTACTGTTAATGATGTATTTTACTTGCTAGTGAAGTGTGGATGGGACAACTCCTATCATATGAATCTAAGGTCTTCCCAATAGTAAATTGTATCCAGTAGTGATTTTTAATACTTAAAATGAGATATGGAATGTATGTGGGCCAATCTCCATTGGAAGCTTGATTTCTCCTACAGTATCCTGTCGAGATCAATCAAAGGCTCTAATGATGACATGACTGCTCTGGATTTTGTTTGGGTTGATTTTTATTCTTTCTAATGTATCATAAGGACAGATGTTCAAGGAAGACCCTACATCTATCAACACACCGCCTATCACATATCCTGATGATATCACTGCTATATGTATTGACTTGTGATGACCAGTTCTTTCTGTGGGGATGTCATCATCAGTGAAGGATATGACATTGCTGTTAAGGATATGATCTACTAGGTGACAAAATTTTTATGTGTCCACCATTTTCGATAGATGATCCTTTTCAAGGACTTGAACCAGAATCTTCCAAGGATAATATCAAATCTAGGTTGGAGATCTGTTAAGGTACTTCTTTTAGATGCTGCACAACTTTTGTTTCATTGTGCCTCATCTTTCGGAGTAACTCTTCAATATTATTCTTAGGTTATTTTCCTGAGGTTTTTTTGACTGGATTTATTACTCTCTGAGGTAAGAATAATGGGTTATCCTTAGGCAGGATAGAGTGCAGTATGAGGTTGATCCCTCACTTTTCCCATAATTCCATGGGACTTTTTTCAAGCTGATAATTGGATATTGGGGTAGATACGGCAACATCATTGGTTCTGGTGCAGCTATACTTATAGGATTCTTTCCTCTTTTATCTCCCATTCCTTGAATTACTAAAGGTGCTGAATACATGTCTCCTTCAGAGGATATGATTGCTATAACTTCCCTCCATCTCTGTATTCCAGGAGGAAATATCTCCTCTTTTTCAGGTAAAGTATTATCGCTGTTTACCATTTGTAGGTCACCGCTGTCAATTATATTATGGATCAGGTGACGAAGTGCCCAACAACTTTCTGTTTCATGGCCAGGAGTGTTGGAATGGTATTGTCATATCCTGGTAGCATCAAACCTCTTTGAACATGGATTAATTGGGAGTAATAGTTCTGTGATTTTCCTTTCATTGATCAACATCTATTGAATTTCCTCTATGGGTTAACCTAAAGGAGTGAGCTTTCTTTTATCTGCATACTCTCAACGAGCTTGGGATCTAACTTTCCTTGCAACTTTTTCTTCCCACGTTTCATTTTCTTAGAATCGGTGTTGATCCATTGTTGCAATGGAGAGGAGGTTGTTTGCCATGGACTGATCTGACTTATCAACTGTCAAGTTACTTGGTGCTGATATATGTTGGTCGATTTGACAATCAAATATTTGTGCAAGTATACACAGTCAGCAAGTAATAAAGTGATAAAATTAAGTGTCGAACCCACAGGGAATTCCAATCAATAATCCAACTACCAGTACTATATCAATTCAATTTTATTTAAACAACTACGATTTGTGATTTTTTTCTAATTAAGAGAACTAAATTAACTTATTAAAACTGGATTACTCTTGAAATTAATTCAAATAAATAAAGGTTAAGACTACAATATCCCAAATTATGTACTACAAACCAATTATCCAATTATTCCAGCTATTACGTCACCTGAATTATTAACAGGAATTCTAGTTGTTAAAAGCCCTTTCCCAAGCGAACATATAACTTTTATTCAATTCAATTAATTCTGCGATATTCCTATGCAAAATAATTAAATCAAACCCGTTGAGTTCCAATTCTCAATTGTTACATGCAGTGAAAAGATATTCCTATTCAATTCATAACCTTAATTATTCATCTAATGCAAATAATTAAGCATACATGCTATCATGTCCACTTCTAACCCTAGATTTCATCTCCCAAATCCTTCTAGTGTAACACAGTAATTATCGGCAAAATAATTAATCAATAAGCACAAGATATGATAAATAATTCACCTTGACATAAATAACTGGATTAAATTGAATAATTAATTCATAAACATAAAATGTTCAAATTGTAGTCTTAATTGCAAATTTAGTTCATACTGAAAAATAAAACCAACAATCACATAAAAATCATCTAAAAAGAATTACACAATTAAAAATAAAGAAGAAGAAGAAACTCTAAAAGAAATCCTCAGGCTTCAATCTTCAATCGAAAATTCTCTTCCACAATTCTCTCTTGATTCCTGATTAATCTCCAGCTATGGTTGTTAAGTTCCCAATTTCAAGTAATTCTTCCTTAAATACTCCTCATCACTTAATAAAGTCCTATTGCTTGTCAACTTCTTGCATAACACGCGCCTTGGTTAAGCTGGGTTTGGCCTCAGCGCCCCGGCGCTGAGGATAATGCAATTTAGAGCGCCCCGGCGCTAGGCCTTTATGCAGTCAATGACACTTTAGCCCTGCTACGAAAACCTTATGCCCCAGAATTATCCCCTCATGCACCATGAAGTGACACTTTTCCTAGTTAAGAACTAGATTCGTTTCTACACAGCGCTTCAACACTAAAACCAAATTCTTCAAGCATAAATTGAAACTATCACCAAATACGGAGAAGTTATCCATGAACACTTCCAAGTTATATTTTGCCATATCCGAGAAGATGGCCATCATGCACCATTGAAAAGTTGTCGGAGCATTACATAAACCAAAAGACATACGTCGGAATGCAAACGTACCATAAGGGCACGTGAACATGGTTTTCTCTTGATCTTTTGGCGCTATGGCAATTTGATTATATCCGGAATATCCATCCAATAGACAGTAAAATTGATGTTCCGCCAACCTATCCAGCATCCGATCAATAAACGACAAGGGGAAGTGATCCTTGCGTGTGGCTTTATTTAGTTTGCGGTAATCCATACATACTCTCCAGCTTATAACTGTTCTAGTGGGGATTAGTTCATTCGTTTCATTTTTCACTACTGTCATTCCCCTTTTCTTCAGTACGCACTGTACAGGACTTACCCATGAACTGTTTATGATTGGATAAATAATACCTGCATCCAACCATTTTACGATCTCTTTTTTTACCACTTCCTTCATAATGGGATTCAGTCTTCTTTGTTGCTCAATGGTTGGTTTTGCTCCTTCTAATTAAATTTTTTGCATACAAAATGATGAACTAATTCCCCGAATATCAGCTATAGTCCATCCAATTGCTATTTTAAACTCTCGTAATACCCTTAACAATTTTTCTTTTTGCGTGTCAATCAAATCCGCCGATATAATAACTGGTAGGGTGTTAGATTTTCCCAAATAGGCATACTGCAAATGAGATGGTAGAGGTTTTAATTCCAATACTAGTGACTATTCTATCGAGGGCTTAAACTTTTTCTTTTCCGCTTCGGGCCGATCAAGGGTGTCGAAGGGTTGTTTGAACTTCTTGGAAACTGGTAATGCATCTAACCATTTGATATAACTTATCTCTTCCTAAACCTCGTAGTCTTCCATCCTGAACAAAACAGATTCTAATGGATCATGAGTATAATTACCACTGAGTTTGTGATTCATTATTTCCTCCATGACATCTACTCGCAGACATTCACCCTCGTCTTTCAGAAATCTCATTGACTTGAATATATTAAAGGTTACCTCTTGGTCTTTGACTCGCATTTTTAATTCACCTTTTTGTACGTCAATCAAAGTTCTCCCCGTTGCTAAGAATGGTCGCCCGAAAATGATGGGAATTTTCATGTCTACTTCACAATCCAAGATAAAAAAAATCCGCCGGGAAGATAAATTTATCAACCTTTACTAAAATGTGTTCCACAATACCTCATGGATAAGTAACTGATCGGTCCGCCAGTTGCAAACTGATATTTGTTGGTTTTGGTGCATTAAGTCCAAACTGGCTGTAAACGGATAGCGGCATCAAGTTTATATTGGCCCCCAAATCACACAACGCTCTTCCCGAAAACTTATTACCAATCTCGCATGGAATAGTAAAACTACCTAGATCTTTTAACTTTGGTGGTAATTTATTCTGGATAATTGCGTTGCACTCCTCGGTTAACGCCACTGTTTCAAACTCACCCAATTTTCTTTTCTTCGACAAAACTTCTTTCATGAACTTGGCGTACCTCGACATCTGTTCCAAGACTTCTGCAAATGGTATGTTGATATGTAGATTTCTTAAAATATCCAAAAATCTTGAAATCTTCTTATCTAACTTTGATTTTTGAAATCTCTATGGATATGGTATGGGAGGCATTGTAACACTTTGTTCTGGTACTTTCTTCTCTAACTCCTCATCCGGTCGGTTTTTGGTTTCTGAGACATCCTCTTTTTCCAAAGTTTCTTTGTCCATCTATTCCTTTTCCTTGAGTGTCTCTTGCAAAACCTTTTCACTTCGTAAGGTTACAACCTTGCAATGTTCATCTCTACCCGGATTTATCTTAGTATCACTGGGGAGTGTTCCTTGTGGACGACTATTCAATGCATGTGCTATCTGTCCCATCTAATTTTCCAGATTCTTGAACGAAATAGCTTGACTTTTCACATTCATATCTACCTGACTCAATAACTTATCTTGCTTACTCATCCTCTTGTCGGTAGCTACAATAAATTTGACCAATGCTTCTTCCAGATTTGTTTTCCAGATTTGTTTTGCGGTCTAAGATCTTGAGCTTGATTATTACTCAAAGAAAATCCCATATGATTTATCCACCCCGGGTTATATGCATTCTGATTTGGATATAGCTGGATTGATCGATTATAACTTTTCATGAATTGATCTGATTCAGCATTGATGGCACATTGGTCTATAGCATGACTCCCAGCACATAACTCACAAACCATTGCTATTTGCGGTACTAATGGTGGACCCCATATTTCAATTCTCTTGGTTAACATTGAAACTTGTTCTATCAACGCTGTCACTGCATCCAATTCGAGCTTTCCCAGTATTTTTGGAAGATTAGACCTAGTATTGGCCATTGATAATTATTGTTGGCCATCATCTCTAACAGTTGATAAGCCTCATCAAAATTCTTTGCCATGATCGCTCCACCTGCTGCTGCATCAATACTAGCTCTTGTGGATGCATGCAAACCATCACAAAATATTCCAACCTGCATCCACTGTAGAATTCCGTGATGTGGGCATTTGCGGAGCATATCCTTAAAATCTTTCCCAGGCCTCATATAATGTTTCTGAGTCAAACTGTGCAAAAGTGTGAATATCGTTCCTTAGTTTTGTCGACTTTGCTGGTGGGAAAAACTTAGCTAGGAATTTTTGAGCTAAGTCGTCCCAGGCGGTGATCGAACCGGGAGGCAATGAGTGTAACCAACTCCGAGTTTTGTCCTTCAACGTAACAGAAATAACCTCAACCTTATAGCGTCTTCCGAAACATTATTGAATTTGAAGGTATCGCAAATTTCCAAGAAACTCAAGATGTGCTCATTCAGATCATCCGTCGAACTACCTTCAAATTGAACTATATTTTGTAGCATCTGTATTGTTCTCGATTTGATTTCGAAACTGTTTGCATTAATCGCCGGCCTCCGAATACTTGACTGTATATCGGTTACTGTCAACATGACATAATCCCTGAGTGACTTTTGTTCTTCCTCTGCCATGACTACTGGAATTTCTTGTGCTGCCAGATCTTCTTTTAATGGTATAATCTCACTAGTCAACCATACTTTCCGGAACTTCCTTTTGATATCGTCTGCGTAAGGCAAAAGTTCCTCTTTGCCCTTTGATCTAGTGTGCATACACTAACAAAGAATTCCTGCAAACACAAGAAGAAAAATAAGTAATTAACGTTTAAATTAAGACCTAATTGATTATAACTAATATGGAATTAATATTAATAAATAATTCCCCATCAACGACGCCAAAAACTTATTGATTGATTTCACAGTCAATGAATACGTGCAAGTATACACGGTCAACAAGTAATAAAGTGAAAGTAGAGTATCGATCCCACGAGGAATTATTTAATAAAAATCACCAAATACTAGTTCTTAACCAAACAAATTTTATTTAAACAATCAATTTAATGTTGTGAATTAAAATATATAATTAAACTACTACTGCTACCACTAGTTGAAAATCAGGTTATGAAGATTTAAGATCACAACTTCACTTATTGTTTCACTTATATTAAAATACTTATTAATTATGCTCACTATTCTGGATTGTTAATCAGGAACTTATTAGTATTTATAACCACCTTCCGATGCATGACAAACATATTAATCCAAATCCACAATTGATAGAATTGAATCAAACACCCTAATTAACTAATTCACTATATTCCTATGTGAGTTACAATTAAAAAGGATTTAAAACACATGTTCCATATCAGATTACACGTGGCATAAAGGCATATCCCTATTCTAAACACAAATCATGAATTCCAACACCATGCAGTAAACACAATCACGTGCTATTATGATCAGATCTAAATCTATATTTCATCTCCTGAATTCATATAAATTATCATGGTAATTTTTAGCTAGACAATTAAACAATTATACACAAATCATAGTAGACAATCCCTAGAATAGATCACAATAATTAATAAAGAATCATACTAAAATAAGTTATGAAGTAAGATCCGTTGCAATCTTAAACAAGAAATTTAGTTCATTATCATTGAATTAAAATCTAGAATCCATAACTGAATAAACATTAAAAGATAAGAATAGAAGTAGAGTAGAGAATAAAATATGTTGTCTACAAATCTGATGCTCCACTACTGCTCCTGCTCTTGATCTTCAATTATCTCCAAGTTGCTTCAATCTCCAACAATCCAATATAAACTAGGGTTTATGCTCTAATATAATGAAGTGTTTTATCTAATGTAATCTATCTAATCCCCCTTATTCTATGCCTCCCATCATGTATTTATAGGCTACAAGTCTGATTTCTAGCTTAGGAGGAAACCTAATCCAATTTGGAGTCAAAATAGTGTCAAAATTCGCCCCAAAATGTGTCCCAAATCGACTAGGCCCGAGCCCAGCACACCAACGCTGCTCATGATGCTGTAACATTGCCCCCTAGTGCCCTAACGTTGGAAATAGGCTAGGAATGGGTGCCCCAGCGTTGGCCTCTTTTTCAGAAATTTTCTACTCTGACGTCCTATGGGAAAATAGCCATAACATTTTCGTCCAAAATTTGATTTTGATGATTCTAGATGTTCCAGAAAGAGGAGACGTATATCTACAACTTTCGTTCTTTGAGGTTTTCGAAATAAGGGATGGAGCAATGCTGAAATTGGCTCTGAAGTGGATGCTATGTAAATGGCAAGTCAAAAATGCGAATCTAGCAACCCCAAACGTCGATCCAAGTAACTTTAATCCCAATTCCTATAAAAAAATATAAAGCATGCATGAATAGACACAAACACTTAAAAACTTCCAAAATATTAAGCTCAAACGCACTCAATTTATGGATATAAAACTCAATCATCAATATACCATCAACTCTGCTAACTGAGCAATCTGTTCCTTGATGGATTTCAGTTCATGCTTGAGTGAAGACCATCATTCGGAATAACCCAGCTCTGCAGATATGTCTTTATCTATTTATGATGTTTCTCCAATGTATTGAAGGTACTTAAAGCTTTCACCCCTTCCAATACTGATCATGTTTATTCCTTCCTCATTGTGTTGAGGCAAAGGATTTTCTTGGACATGAGGTTGCTCTGGTGTTGTCACTACAATCTCACCACTATCTATCATGTCTTGTATTTTGGGTTTCAGGGACCAACATTCTTGTGTATCATGGCCAGGGGAACCAGAATGGTAATCACACTTTTTATTGGGGTCAAGGTTTTTCCCATTTGGATTTGCAGGGGGAAGGAGCTGAGTGATTTTCTTTTATGTTGTCAGAAACTTGAAGATATTTTCAAGGGAATCCCCCAAAAGTGTGAATGTTCTCCTATGCCTGACTTCTCTAACTTTTTGGGATGACGGATTTGTAGGATTTACAGATGTTTGGAATGGGGAATAGTTATTTTGTCTTTGTATAGGCGAGTTTTAATTTTCTCGCCGAGTTTGACCTTGGAGTATTACGGATACATCTTCTTCCTATTTCTTATGGGTCCTCCTAAGGTTACTCCTGTAATTCTCGGTCTGGATGTGCTCAGCTACTGCTTCCAAAGTAGTGAGGTCTTTAATCTTTCCCGATTTTAACCCCATTTTAGCCATTTCTCCATATTTAAGTCTTCGTCATAGGTGGGGTGACTTGTGCCACCATTTGTCTCCACCTTTGGGCATACTCATGGAAGGACTCACTATTCTATTTTTTAACTTTGGTCACCTGATATCTATCCAGAGCCATTTGAGACTAGAAGCTGTATTAGTTGAGGAAAGTGTGGGCCAGCTCTTCCCAGCTGTGGATCTTGGAGTTGTCAAGTCGAGCATACCATGGTATGGATTCTCTAGTTAGACTCTTTTAGAATAACTGCATTCGGTGCTTTTCATCCTCTACATATGAACCTAGTTCTTTGACATACACTTTCAAATGAGTATAAAGATCTCATAACCCATTGTACTTTTCAAAATCTGGGACTTCAAATTTGTCCGGATGACAAGCCCTTGGAAATATACAGAGATCTGAGTAATCTACACTCCCATAAGTGATAGTCTTTTTGATTGACCGGATGGTTTCTTCCATTTATTGGACTTTCTTTCTGATGTCCCCAGTTTCCTTATCACTTTTAAGATTAGTAATTTCAAGGGTTTTGTTGGTTCCTTCATTGGAATGAGGTTCAAGTATCTAAGTTTCTTTATTTTTGTCAGTATCATGACTGGTAGTTTGTACGGAGGACTCTGGTTGAGTGGGTATCTGTTGACCCTGAGTGCTTTTACTCTATTCTTTTAGTACGATAGCCAACTCCGCTATCTGACTTCTAAGTCCCTCGAACTCTTCTCGAGATACAAGGGTAGATTCAGGTTGGGCACTTGAAGCCATGTCTGCAAGTGGTCTTAGTGCCTTTTTGGACTTTGATTTGGTAGTAGGACCAATATTTTCCTACAAAAAGATTATGTAGTTTAGTTCTGATTAACACTAATAGTATGCATGCCATGTAATGTGTCAATTTTAGGGTTTTTTTTAATATTTTCCTGCAAAACAAACGTCAGTTGTTTTGATGATAGGATAGCATGACAGGATTTGATATCTGTACAATAATGAAATTGACAAGGAATGGAAATGATATTTACATTTAATTTATATTTACATGGAATTGGAATTTACATTGAACTGAAAGGGAAAGGCATGAAGAGACTTTTCTTCGCATTTAGTTTATCTGAGACTGACTTATTGTCGACGTCGGGAAGATTTGTCTCCCTTTATGTGCTTGACCTTTTGTGTTCTCATTTGGTTGAGTTTTGTCTGAAAAGGAGAGTTTGAAAAGGTTTGACATGTGAATGTCCACGATTTGACTTTTAGAGTCGCTAGTTGGTAGATTTGAAATGGTTGTACCAACTCAACCGATTTTGAAAAGGTTTACACAAATGCCCAATGGTTGGAAACTATTTAACTAGCCTCGAAAACTGTGATTCATTGGGTTTGGGGGCTTGATTAAGCGGGGGGAAGGTGCACCCCCGACTTTCGTGAAAACATGATTACCGCAACTTTTCAATCAACTTGTTTATCTACATGTGTGTGTGTGTATGTATTGGGCCTATGTGCAATTATCTGGAAGTAGTGTTATGCCTTGTTTGTACCTATATACAAAGGGTTTGACTTGAATATAAAAGTTAAATTTTAGGAAAGATATAGCAGTGATGTTTTGAAAAACAAGTTTTCAAACCCTTATGCTCAATAGTAATTGAGGTCTTTGATACTTCCATTTTATTCTTTATTCGGCTTGATTGCTTTTATTTTCGAGATTCAAAACATCTTCGAGAAAATAAGATATATAGCAGTGCCAAACTCCTTATGAGCATGATAGCCATCTAAGGATATCTAGACACCGTAAATAATTTACAAATTGGTTGCAGCTGAGAAATGTCGATCGTGGGAATCGGATCTAAATTCATAGGCTGAATCTTCGATCAGATGATTCCTAGGCTCAAATGAGAGATTAATATGTACAAAAGCTAGAAAGAAAACTAGATTTTAATAAATTTAAACCATTCTAGCTTCAACGGTTCCAGTTTAGTCACTTTTGAACCAGTTAAAGTTGGAGATAGATATATTTAAATAAATCTAGTCCACAGGCTTGAAGATTATATATCTACATTGCGAAAGTAGTTAAAGCAGATATATATATATATATATATATCGACGATCAACTGCCATGAATTTGGAATCCAAATAGGACTTTGAAATGTAAAAAGCAGTAAAAGGCCACGAAGTGAACTCCAGGCCAAACAGAGATGTATATATGTGTGTGTATATATATATATATATATATATATATTAAAGTAGTAGAAAGCTTAAAAATCTAAAAAATCTTAAAGTGGGCTACCAAGAAGACTTTAGATAGCTTTTGGGTCTTGAAAACTTGGTTTCCACCGGTTAAACTTTAGTATGTTACAGAACACGAGCTTACAAGTGTTTAGAAAAAAGAATCACTCAGTTTGGAGCACTCTAGAAGAGGTTAAAGGCTGAAATGGACTGAGTTTTCTTTATTTTCTTCTTTTTTTCTAATGAGTTGTTGGGAGCTCATATTTATAGACAAAGGAGTTGCGGGTCTATCTATGGCTTCCCGGGCTTCTCCGGGCTTTGTGGGTCATATTATCTCGAAGTACGTGCACTTGGACTACGCACTATCCGCTCGAACCTTCATAACTTTCAATCCGGGAATCCGATGGAGGCGTGTTCTACCTTTTTATAAAGTTGTTGTTTAGAGCTACACAATGACATGGGATTAGAGATTGTCCAAAGCTAGGAAGATGAGTCGATGACAAGATCTCCAAGTCTTTGTTGTCTATCTGTTGTGCTATCTTGTGCAGTTGTCACTCGGGATTTTGAGCTATGGTTCTTGTGGGACATCCTTGAACGTAGTTTGGGTTGAACTGTGTTGAGATGACTTTGATATGATGTTGAGGTGGAAAAATGACCATTATCCCCCTCCCAGGGTTGTCTCTATCTTTGGCGTAGTTGTAGCAGTCTTTTCTCAGGGTTATCTCCTAGATTGGCCTACTGTTGACTCTGACTATCCTCAGGGTTATCTCTGAGGTTGGTTTGACCTCCCAGGGTTATCTCTGGGGTTGGAAATGACTTTTCCGGGCTTATATCCAGAACTTGGACTGAATCTCTTGGGGTTATCTCCGAGATTAGAACTGGATCTCCTGGGGTTATCTTCGGGGTTGGAACTGGATCTCCTGGGGTCATCTCTGGGGTTGGAACTGAATCTCTTGGGGTTATCTCTGAGATTCGAACTGGATCTCTCGGGGTTATCTTCGAGGTCTGAACTAAATTTGACTTCTAGGGTTATCTCTAAAAGATGATTCTGCCCTCTTCCAGGGTTAGTAACATGAATGCAAAATTTCGAGTCTCTACAGATGCCCTTCTTTATCATATTCATGCAATGCAATGACATTGATATGATAAAGACTACTAGACATTTGAAATATGACAAGCTTAGGATGATGCAAATGCAATGCAACATGATGTAAAGTTATGTTGAATGTTGTTGTTGAATGATTTTCAATGGGATGTGATAACTGCCTGCTCCCTCCGTTTCTATTGGGCAATGGAGTTCTCAATGATGGCTCTGTTGAACCACTTTGATGTCTGCTCGAATGGTAGTTTACAAATCTCTCATCACCAGAATCTCCCGATGTAACGTTGGGGTTATCACCAGCACTTTGAAATGTCCATTAGTGCTATTTGATCCTGATTTGCTGACAAGTCGTAGAGAGGTCTTCAAGATCCGTGCAGTAGAGGTTTTCCAATGCTTGAGACCACCAGATGTTGACATTGGGGTTATAACCAACGTTGTAAGGCCTGGGAATATTACATGATTAAATATTTTACAAATATTTTTTTTATTATTATTATACTATTGATAATTATTTTGAGCATGCGTGATATGAATTCAACAGGCTAATCAATTTATTTATTGACTAAGCAGTGTAAAGAAGGTAATAATTTATACCCTGATCAAAATTCTAATTTGAATAGGGCTCTGGTTATTATTATTATAATTGTATTTCGGAATATGTGGTTTATGTTAAGTACTGATCAAATAAGGTGTAACATTAGTAAACCTTAATGATTAGTTAGTAAACCCTAATGTTGATTATAAAATCCAAAGTCTAGAGTTGGCAACCCTAAACCCTGATAAGAAACCTTAACCCTAATTAAGGTTATAAATAGGGAGTTGTGACTTAATATACTGAAGATTATGTAGTTGATACTAGATATGATTATAGTAATAAATTTAGAAAAATTTTATCAAGGAATCCAAGTTGAGGATTAGGAAACCCTATCCCTGAATATCAAACCCTAATTTTAATTTTGGAACCCTAAATTCTAATTAGGGAACCCTAATACTAATTAACCAAACCTAAGGATTAAATACTTAAAGGAAACATGTGAAAAAGACTAAAATAACCCCAAGGTCAATTGGGAAATTACCAAATTACCCTTAGTGGGGGTAAAAAGATCAAATTACCCTTGAACTTATCCTTTAACAAAAGATACCAACAAATCTTGGTGACTCATCACCCAAGGGCAAATCACCCAAGATTTGCCCATGTGCTTAAATTCACCACACCAACTCCCAATTGACACTTAACATCAATAGATTAAGCACACTTGTCAAGAAAGATGGAATAAAGACCATTTTACCCTAACTTAAATTTTTATATACAAGCTAAGCCTTTCATAAGTAAACTCACAAGTTCTATTTTTTCATAGACTACATATGGTAGTCCTTAATCAATGCATATCAAGTCTAGATCAGAATCAGAGAGACACTTTCAAAAGATTGTTTAAAAAGTAAATAAACCCTAATTCCCAAATTACAAAACCTTAATAACCATGAACTTAATGGATAAAAATTTAAAGTTTATATAAGTCTGTGAAGTGACCAAATTACCCTCAAAGTTAAGTAGGAAATTACAAAAATACCCTTAATATAGAGGAAATTACCAAAATGTCATTTCTTTTCCATTTTTAAGTGATAAGTCCAAATCTTTGAGTCATCACTTGGTAGATATTTCCATATGTGTTAAATATAGCCTTATCAGCCTTCAATTGACACCTCATATCAACCCCATGAGTGGATTAAGCTTAGTTATCAAGAAAATGGAAAATAAAGCCTTGTTGTCCCTACTTGAAATTTCTATATATGGCTAAGTGTGGAGTTCTCCAACCAATGAAAATTACACTAGAAATAAATAAGAAATTAAACCACAAAAAGCTCTTAGCAAGTTAACATCAAGATAAGAAAGGCAGAATTCAAGAATTGCTCAAAAAGGTAAAAACCCTAACCATAACCTAGATCTTTAAAGTTATATTAAAATTTATGATTTAGTCTTTAGATATGTTAAATAATATGTTATTTTGTGATTTGGGTTTCTTAAACATGAATCCATAACTTTTAAATGCATAAAAATGAAGATTTTAGAAAACAGTCAAGAACCCTAAAAATCATGTCTAACAGTCGAATGTCAGGCCTTATAAATCTGAATCTGTTAGTTATTTGAACTGTTAAGTGTATTGTTGTTATACTATGCCAAGATGTTAATGTTATAGAAGTGAAATCAGGACCAAAACATGTACGGATTGTAAGTTATTTAAGGTCAAAACCCGTTGACCAGCCATGGAAATTTTCTGACAAAACCCAAAAAATGAAGAACAACGTTTGACAAGCTTTTTAACACCTTAGATCTCTCAACTATGGTATTGATAGAACCCCTAAGTGTGACTGCCCTAAAACAGGTATACATCACCCATCTTGAGTCGCTAAATACATGGTACATAAATCAAATACAACTTAATTATACAACTGTCGTGTAAAATACGACAAAACATAAACTGAGAGTTTAATCAAGAATATTGCCTTCTAGACAATATTCACTCTCAAAGGAGTCCTCATAGACAGTATACAAACTCAAATTCAGTCCTCATTACATTTATTATCACACTATTTAACAGAATAGTGAGGACTACTAATGCTATCATCTGGACTGTCACTCTGTTTCCCGACTCGTCCCAGCTATATTCTCATTTCTTGAAGAGAACAGTGAAAGAAAGGGGTGAGCTCAACTAGCCCGATAAGAAATATTATGACTAAGATAATACAAAATAAATTATCATTAGTCTTCAAAAATGTTAAACTGATAAAATACAATAGACATCAAGTTTAACTGCAGCAGAATAAGCAATCCATTAAAAGAGTCAAGTAGAGCATGATATCTACTAACTTCTATGATTTAAAATGCTTTCATCAATTTTTATCGCTGAGACTCAGCTTAATAAATAAACCCCATCATCGAATCATACCTGCACTACGGGCCAAGGATATTCATTAAATCATCAATTGTCATGACTATACCGAATAATCCCTGGTCATAATCATACCAAAAACTGTCCATCAATGCACTACAGGCCACTGAGGATTTTTACCACATCATTCATCACATTACGGTCCTGATTACACCAAATAATCCCTGGTCATAATCACACCAAGTCCATCTATGCACGTAAGCCAAAGATGACTTTTATCACAATATAAGCATGAGAATGATGACAATGATATAAGCATTAATCAAACGAAAACAAGGATAAATATTAAAGACTTTAAATTTATCCAAATATTATCAATCACTTAATAAACTCATAATCTAATATTATTAAAATTATAACAATATTTTGATCACTTCTTAAACTTATAAACAATTTATTTCAATTGTTTATACTTTACCAAATAATGCATTTAATCATTCAAAAATGCCATACTCATAAGATTTCATCACCAATGATCAAATCCCTTATCAAAAATCTGCATATACCCTATATAGGATTCCCAAGCCATAAAATCCTATTTTCCAATTTTGTTACTTCACATAACATATTTAACTCATTTACTCATAACTACATTATTTTCATGAAAAATACTCTGGTTATAACATTTTTCGTCGGAAAAATCTAAATATTGAAATAGTCATAACCTGCTCATTTTAAGTCAGAATGAGCTAATTTTTGGACAGAAGGTACTTTATACCATATATTTTCATGTCCCAAAAGGCCGAAATTTTTCTCACAAACTAAGTGGCCGAAAATGCCATTTTAAATTTCTGGGCAGTATCTATTTAGTACTTTGTAGTTTTTGACTCCTTTGCTAAAATCAGTCCACACGAAAATCTACAACACCTTTTCCAGTGATTGCACTTGGATAAGTTAGAAAACTCATAGATCTAACTCTAGAACTTGACCACACTCAAAAAATCGAAATATAATTGGAGATATGGTCAATTGAATTCCATGTTCCATTTTCACCAAAATCTGATTTTCAACCCTTTGTGATTTCAAAGAAACTTTCATGTTTTCACATAATAACCAACATAACTCATCATAACACTTATTAATACTATATATACCCATGATTTTCATCAGTCCAATGCTTTTATTATGACTTTCATCATAATCCACGTAAACAGGTCATTTCTATAATTTAATAAGGAATGAATACAAAGGATCATTCACCATGCATGTGGTAATCCACATAGACAGGTTATTCCAACAGAATAATATAGAATGGAATAACAGGAGAATTCACCATGCATGAGATAGATCGCACAGATAGGTTATTCCCAATAGAATAATAAATAATGGAACCAGGTCATGCTTAAACACACCGACAGAATAATAAATAATGGAACCAAGTCCCACAGAACGCGATAGGCGTGGATATTACGAGAATAATAAAGAACGAAATAATAGAAGAATTTCACCATGTATGCGGATGCCATTATAAAGCAAAGTTATTCCAACATAATAATAAAGAATGGAATAATGGAAGAATTTCACTTGGTGCACGGATTGGATATACATGTTATTCCAACAGAATAATAAGGGATGGAATAACAATAGCTCTCTTCATGAATATGAAAGAAATAATACCCCTTACGAATACAACAAATAATATCCCTTACCTTAGAATAAAGCTGGATACTGGAATAGAGGGATAACAGACTTCTCTTCTTCTTTCTCTCTATAATTTCTCTCTATAATAATTGCTCTATAGCTTTAGTGAATTGATGAGAAATGAAGGAAGAATGAGCTTCTATTTATAGAAAATATTAGTTTCGATAATTGCACGTTTTGGGGCTCGAAATATTACAGTACAATACCTCCAACTTTTCTTTCATTTTTAATTTAGTCTGCAAGTATTATCAAACTTGCACCACCTCCCCTAATAGTAAATAATGTGAATCAATAGTTCAATCATGTGATTCAATAGTTATAATCATGTGAAAATACGAATTACAATATAATACCTCCATCTATACCTCTATCTTTAACTTAGTCATGCAAGTATTATCAATCTTGCACCAACTCCCCTAATAATAAATAATGTGAATCAATAGTACAGACATGTGAACAAATAGTTATATAAGCATGTGAATTAGTAGCAATTAATTGCTCATTTATCCGATTAATTACCCGATTTATCAATATAACTCCAGACATCAATTATCATTGAAATAAATGTCGATTTCCACTAAAACGAATAATCCCAACACAATGGAACTATCAAATTCATCTTTAATCAACATGAACTTATTCATCATTAATATTATAACTCACAATATTTAACAACCAGGTCGTTCCAAGGAAAGAGGGGGCTTTCCAATAAGGATTTCTCCATATTGGCGTGCAATTAGATGACCAAACCTCTCCTTGACAGAACTTCTAGACATTGTAAATATTGCAATTTAATAATATGAATAACTTTGTCGTCTCAATTATTGATTTAATAATACATCATATTATGCAGATGATACTGTGATAATAATCGAATCAATAATATGAGAGATATGATGCAACAATTACTGTAGCAATAATTGAGTATAATTGAGTGACTTCTCACGTAAGCATCAATAATCAATACCGTGTGCTACTATACAACCACGCGTATTACTGTACTTTTACTACCGAGTAGTTCAACAGTTTTAACGATAACACTTCCACCGTTATTTTTATAAAATGATAATTCTTTCATTTTTCTTATTACGACAATACTTTCGTTGTGGGTTCACCAATGATTGTGCGTTCGTACGGATATTCCTGACAAAAAGAATATTCCCTGACCAAACGAATATTTTATAACAACTTGCATACTTTGCAAAATTTATAAATACTACCCACAACTATAACATTATATCAAATCCACACCATAATATTCAAAAAATATTTTGAGAAATTTAAATCTTTATTCATAAAATCTGGGGTCTCACAATTCCCCTCCTTATGAAATTTCGCCCTCGAAATTTACGTACGTACCTGGTATTCCGAAGAGATGAGGATACCTTGACTTCATTTCAGATTCTAACTCTTGAGGTATAACCTTTGAGTGTTGAATACGATCCTTCTTATCCAAGATTTTAACACGTATCTCCTTATACGTTAAATCTTCTACTATATCGTCTAGTTCTAATTCAATAATGTGGTTCGGGTCGTCCACATAATTACGTAACATCGATACGTGAAAAATGTTATGAACACGTGACATACTTGGCAGTAAAACGAGTCTATAGGCCAAAGTTCCTACTCAATCGAGGATTTCAAATGGGCCAATAAAATCGAGGGTTGAGATTTCTTCTCTTCGTCGATTCTTGCTTCTAGAATAAAGCCCTCTTGAACCTTCTTCTTCACATTCTTCAGCTCCGGGTGTGTAGCTTGAGCGATTTTAACTTTATCGATTAAAGTCGATTCTACTTGTATATTCGTTATCTTCACGTGGGTCCCTAGAATCTTTAACTCTATCTTCATCATTTGTAAGTTATACGAAATGGGTTTTTGTGTTAACAACATTGTACTCGTAAATGCATACGATCTTCTACTAAACGCGTCAGCTACTACGTTCGCTCTTCCATGATGATATTGAATGGTACGATCGTAATCTTCAACAGCTCGAGCCAACATCTTTGGCACATTATACGATCGTTTTAGGTGAAGAAATATTTGAGGGTTTTAGAAATGGGTTTTGTACTGAGGTCAATACAAAATTCAATTTCATGCTCTAGGGGTAGGCTAAGAAGTCTTCAAGAATACGTCAGGAAATTTATTAACGATAGAAATATCATTCAAAACTGTGACTCTCATCCAAGACTTGGATAACACATGTAATGAAGGTTTCTCTTAACGGAGTTTCAACCAATAAGTCAAAGTCTAACTTCTCTGGGGTCAAATTTAAACGTTGAGCGCAAGCAAGAGAGATAAAAAAAATGGGTAGAACCGATATCTAATAAGGTATAGACTTCACAAGAATTTATAATTAACTAACCCGTGCTAACTTCGTTCGGGTTACTCGCTTTTTGAGAAGTCACGAAAAACGCTTTTCCTGAAACCACCGACATTGTTTTGTACGTATCCGCCTTTGGTGCCACCGTCCCAGCAGGACTTGACTTCACTACACGACAAAATTGAGATAGGTGACCTTCTTTTCCACAACTAAAACATACCTTGCTTTCTTTTCGGATTGTACCTTCCCGGTTATTTCCTCTCTATCATGATTTTCCCATTTCTCATCTCCTATATTTCAGATATCATTCTAAAATATAGTTTCAAAATAAGGGTTAATTAACATATCATATATTATCCCTATACTCTGACCGACCAATTAAATACCAAATAAACTTAGGTAGGTCATACTATCGAAGGAATTTCCCGTCTCTCCCCTCCTAGTTCTTGTCTCACATCTCAGTCAGGGATCATATCCCTAAGCTTTGATACCAACTGTGACCCGCATCCAAGACTTAGATAGCACCTCACAATGATACCTATCAACTTGCCACCGTTACTCACGGCGTCCCCTACGGAAAGTCTGGCTTCGATGCATCCCAAGACTTGGAAGTCACCAGGTAAAGGCTCGGGGCTCTTTTCTATGGCTTTGATACCAAGTGTGACGCCCCCAAAATCGGTATACATCACCCATCTTGAGTCACCAAATACATGGTGCATAAATCAAATACAACTTAATTATACAACTGTCGTGTAAAATACGACAAAACATAAACTGAGAGTTTAATCAAGAATATTGCCTTCTAGAAAATATCTACTCTCAAAGGAGTCCTCATAGACAGTATAAAAACTCAAATTTAGTCCTTATTACATTTATTATCACACTATTTAACAGAATAGTGAGGACTACTAATGCTATCATCCGGATCGTCACTCCGCTTCCACTCGTCCCAACTATATTCTCATTTCCTCAAGAGAACAAAAGAAAGAAAGGGTGAGCTCAACTAGCCCAAGAAGAAATATTATGACTAAGATAATACGAGAATAAATTATCATTAGTCTTCAACAATGTTAAAAACCGATAAAATACAATAGACATCAAGTTTAATTGCAAATGAATAAGCAATCCATTAGAAGAGTCAAGTAGAAGCATGATATCTACTAACTTCTATGATTTAAAATGCTTTCATCAATTTTTATCATTTGAGACTCGACTTAATAAATAAACCCCATCATCGAACCATCCCGCACTATGGGCCAAGGATATTCATTAAATCATCAATGGTCATGACTATATAGAATAATCCTCGGTCATAATCATACCAAAAGCGTCCATCAATGCACTACAGGCCGCTGAGGATTTTTACCACATCATTCATCACATTACGGTCCTGATTACACCAAATAATCCCTGGTCATAATCACACCAAGTCCATCTATGCACGTAAGCCAAAGATGACTTTTATCACAATATAAGCATGAGAATGATGACAATGATATAAGCATTAATCAAACGAAAACAAGGATAAATATTAAAGACTTTAAATTTATCCAAATATTATCAATCACTTAATAAACTCATTTTTGGACAGGAGGTACTTTATACCATATAATGTGAATCAATAGTTCAATAATGTGATTCAATAGTTATAATCATGTGAAAATATGAATTACAGTATAGTACCTCCATCTATACCTCCATCTTTAACTTAGTTATGCAAGTATTATCAATCTTGCACCAACTCCGCTAATAGTAAATAATGTGAATCAATAGTACACACATGTGAACAAATAGTTATATAAGCATTTGAATTAGTAGCAATTAATTGCTCATTTATCTGATTAATTACCCGATTTATCAATATAACCCCAGACATCAATTATCATCGGAATAAATGTCAATTTTCACTAACACGAATAATCCCAACACAATGGAACTATCAAATTCATCTTTAATCAACACGAACTTATTCATCATTAATATTATAACTCACAATATTTAACAATCAGGTCGTTCCCAGGAAAAAGGGGGCTTTCCAATAAGGATTTCTCCCTATTGGCGCGTAATTAGATGACCAAACCTCTCCTTGATAGAACTTCTAGATATTGTAAATATTGCAATTTAATAATATGAATAACTTTCTCGTCTCAATTATTGATTTAATAATACATCATATTATGCAGATGATACTGTGACAATAATCGAATCAATAATATGAGAGATATGATGCAGAAGAATTCTGAAGTAATAATTGAGTATAACTGAGTGACTTCTCACGTAAGCATCAATAGCCAATACCGTGTGCTACTATGCAACCACACGTATTACTGTACTTTTACTACCGAGTAGTTCAACAGTTTTAACGGTAACACTTCCGCCGTTATTTTTATAAAATGATAATTTTGTCATTTTTCTTACTATAACAATACTTCCGTTGTGGGTTCACCAATGATTGTGCCGTCGTACGGATATTCCAGATAAAAAGAATATTCCCTGACCAAACAAATATTTTATAACAACTTGCATACTTTGCAAAATTTATAAATACTACCCACAAGTATAACATTATATCAAATCCACACCATAATATTCAAAAAATATTTCGAGAAATTTAAATCTTTATTCATAAAATCTGGGGTCTCACACTAAGTGTAACCCTTTTGTACACTGACATATGGACTACATGTTCGTGACAACTGATTGGCCATTACACCAAATGGGTGAAAGATTTGATTGATCAAAAGTAAGTCACCAAACTGGAAACCCAGTTTTCTGGAATACCCAGAAAACTTTAGAACTATGCCTGACAGCCGGTTTGACCGGCTTAAATCTTGATCCTGTGATGTTACTATGACACTTCAAGTGTTATAAAGTTATAGTATGACACATATCCTATATGTTTGTTATATTATAACACTTACTTAATACCTAGAATCCATGATATTAGATATCGAAGTAAGGTGACTGACATTGACCGAGTTTTTGGGTAACCCAGAAACTCAAGATCAGGCTTTGATGGATACTTTGACCACCTATAGTTTTCTGATGTGATGAAATTAGACCACCAACTTATTGTATACCTATAGTACTATATCAGTACTACACCCTTGAACCACTTTCATGACCAAAAATATTTTCAGTTAAGAATTAAATCTAGTCAAACTCACCTCCTAGGCGTTGACCAAAATGTTCTTCAGTTGATGAAGAACATCAAAGGCGACGGTTTCTTTCGTTGTTCGTCTTTAGTGACAGTTTATTTAAAAAATAATAAAAATAAATAGAAATAAATACTAAATATTTATTATTAATTAATTTCTAAAATACATTTTAAGTTATAATAAATAGTTTTTAATATTTTGACATAAAATTTCATTAATATTTAATCTACTTAAATATTAATGGTAATAAAATTATTTAATAATGTCATTAAAAAAATTAGTTAAAAATGATATTAATGTTTTAAAAATTATTTTAAATGATAATAAATTATTTAAAATTGATACTAATGATTTAAAAATCATTATCAATGATAATAAATTATTTAAACATAATTATGAATGATTATTAATTATTTAAAAATCATTTTAATGATTTTAAAAATCATTTTAATTGATAATAAATTATTTAAAATTAATATTAATCATTTAACAATTTTTTTTGAGCTTCTAGAAGTTATTATAAATAACAATTAAATTATCCAAAGAGATATTTAAACTTTTAAATAAAGTTTATTGAAAAAAATAACTCGGTAATAAATTGATAAAGCTGTAAAACACTGAATAGATATCGAATACAACTTAAACACTAGTAGATTGATTAGATATTAATTGTTATTATTTCTAATTACTGTGATGGACTGTTAGAGTTTATGCCCTAGAGGCCAATTATTTGATATAATTGCTTAATGTTTTGATATTATATTTGATTGAATAAATGAATGATTTTATTATGGTTTTATTTACTGCGTTATATAAATGTTAACATAATAAAATCCTTAGAATAGTGATACAAATTATATAGTTTCAAGTATGTGACTTGAACATGAGATTATATAATTACAATTAGTATCATTGTTCTTAAATGTCCCTAGTCGAGTATCATTGTTGATGGGACAACAATGATGTATTGAGACTAGTATGTGGATTGACTGATGACCAAATCTCATTGGTCATAAATATATGAGATATTAAGTCAATGCATAGGTACATGTTAGAGAACGATGTACTGGACAGACCCACCATGAGAATTCTATGTGGAGCATTATGCGAAGTGTCATTAGAAATTCTCATAGTGACAATGATGTAATGGTTCTCCGACCTGAAATCACTATATTACTACACGGGAATTTATGTACTTTGATATCATCAAATGTCACCTTTAATAGAGTGGACTATAAAGGTGATTATTGGGTACAACATGAATCGTGTGAGGAATATGAGTGATTTAGATGGAATTTAACCCTCCTATTTATTAGGGGTGATATTCATAGGCCTCTTGATTGAGTAGGACTATGAAATGCATGGCCATGCTCAAATAGTGATTTGTTTCATATAGTCTACTCATTGATCAAGAAAACTCAGATTAAACTATGAAGAGTATGACACATTCCATGACTCGAGTTTAATCTAGGATATTAAGGTTAAAAGGATTAAATTACATTGAAACATTGGTCACAAAAAGGTTGTATCGAATCATTGATCTTATTATTACTTGGGTAACAGTGATGCATTACTAGATGCCGCTCACCGTTTATAATTTTATAATATGATTTTAAAATTATTGCCAACGTAATAATAACCTATAAGTCACACACATAGAACGTTATTAAAGGGAATTAATTTAAATTATAAGGATTTAAATATATTAATATGATTAATATTATTTAAATCATGAATTTAAATTAAAAGGATAATTTGTATATGTATATATATATATGTATATTAATTAAGTAAGACTTAATTAAGATATATATATATATATATATATATATATATAAAATTTGGATTTTATGAAATTAGGTTTTGATTTGATTAATTCCTTTTAACTACTATATATATGATATATAGTAGCTACTTAGGGTAACATCATAATTGAAAAACCCTAGCCGCTCTTAGAGAGAGACTAGAGAGAAAATAGTTTCATAATCGTTCCTTTGGTGGCTAGTACCGCAAGTCCCTCTTATTGCAGAATCGTTCGACGGCTCGTGCGGCATTCGTGTGGATACCGTAGAGGCGCGGTTCTAATTGGATTGCATAAAGGATTCGAAGCTATTTCAAAAATTTTCAATAATCGGAATAATATCTAAACCACTGAATTAATTTTAGTTTCGCTTGGATCCTGTTTTGGGTTTCAGAATTGCTTTGATTTATTTTCTATTTCCGCTACGTTTTTGTGCCGAAAACCCTACATGGACATATTAGGTTGCGTAGACAGTTTCGAATAGCAAAAGTTAGCTGATCTTCGAGCAGGAAAGTTTTCTATCTTCATTTAATTTATTTATTAAATACAAGTCTTCTATTTATTATATATGATCTTGTGGTATACAGTTTTTATGATATCTGTTGTTAAAAAGGTTATGATTTCTTGTTCAAACATAACAAAGACATAAGAGTTGTTGTTTGCGTAAAATGTGTTTGATTTGATATCAAAACATAAACTGTGATAAACTAATGTTGTTTGGTATAAACATATATACTGACACTATTATGACCGACAGTTATATGCTAACTGAGGTTTATTTATGACCGATATTTATAGCAATGATCGGGGGTTATTAAGATAGGATGATATGTATAGTCCTAAGTTATTTGGTTGAATGAATCAACTCGGGTTACTAAGTCTATATGACTGACAGAAACTCGTAATGTGCGAGGTTTAGCAGATAAACCTCAGTATATATATGTGCAAAAACTCTGAACTATATATTCATTCAATTCAGATTCGGTGTGAGTATAATTATTACTTGTTCAGAACTTGCTGAGCTTTCTATAGCTCATCCTTGCAAATATTTTTCATTTGCAGATAGAAATGATGTATCCAGTAGTTCCAGTATTTATGGATAGAAAGGCTTAAGACATGGTTATCCTTTTTGAGGACTATGATGTAATAGTTTACTACATTTAGAGTTTATGTAATTGTATATTAAGTTGTGTAATGTATTATTAGTTTCCAGTGCTTAGTTTTACATTTCTAAATAAATTACATTTCTAATCTATATGAACTATACATCTGAATGATAGTATTTATAGATCTTGGGAGTTCTCTGATGCACTGAGGTAGCGCTTCTCAGTTCCAAGAACAACCCAAGCATTAATACTGTGAATGTCAGATAAATATGAATTATTCATATGGAAGAAATATCTGTAAGATACTAAACCTATACATCCAAGTGATGGTATTCAATTACACTAATTGTTCTAACGAGAACTACTATCTACCATGAGTACTGTGAATCTTGGATTAATAGGAATTATTATCTTATGGAATGTTTATGTGAGCACCAAATCTGTTACAGGAAATGTAGAGAATTCGGGGGCGTCACAAACGTCCTTAATCCTTTAGAAGTGCTTTCCACAGAAGACGTTCCTCTCTTTTGTGAGTGACTCTTGGGGATTGTGGATGTTTCATCCAGTTGATGGCTTGGCTTTGTTGCCACCATGGGATGTTTCTTGCCATTACACTGGCCTTATCACCATCGTTCTGACTTTTTACCAGGTTAATATTGATAGTTCCTTTAGGGATAACATTTTAATTGCTGTGGATCTGTATAACAGATTCCATCATTGGTCTTCCCCGATGAAGATGATTTTTCATGGTTTGTATCATCAGATTTCTCAAACGCTTCATTCGAGAAGTATGTTTAATATAGAGGAAATCATATTATTGTAAGTTTTCAATGATGTATATATGATTTGGCTTATTTTAGAATCAAAATTAATACTTAATTTATAATATAATGTGTAAATTGATTTTTAATTGTGTAAATATATGATGAAATGAAAACAATGGGTTTTAAACAAACTATTTTGGTTGAAAAATAAATTCACAGTGATTAGTTTCACTAAGAACATCAAAAAGTGAAGAAATAGCAAAAATAATTTTATTTTTAGGTTTTAATTTGTTGTTTATGTTGTTTATATAGTTAGAAACATATTAGAAATATTAGTTGTTGATTCTGTAAAGTTTATACAACTTGGGTATGTTAAAATGATTGTTAGAAATGAGCTTTTAGGCCTGTTTGGCTTTGTTCTGTGTTCTTTGCGAATTGGAATGGGCTTGAATCGCGCTACCTACGCCACAACGCCAACCCAAAGCACGCTTCGGCAGTCACAGTATTGCACAAATATGTGGCAGTGGCTGATCTAAGGCCTAAGTTGAGTGCGGTAGCACTGACTATATCATTACAGTCACGCTCTCAAGATAAACAAATCAAAACGCCGCTTGATTAGCAGATTTAGCCCGTAAATTTTATTGTTAATATACAACTCTGTAAATGTTAATGTAGCACGCTCTTATAACTATAAAATGTGAGTAATCATGTTATATAATGAAAGAGTAGATTGTGGTGTTGTGATTATATCAAATATGTAAATTATCGTTAGTAATTAATGAGTTATGTGGTAATTGAAATTAGTGTTAATAAAATTAGAATTGTGGTTTAACCATGTGGTTAAACCTAAGCTTTGGAGTTGTAAATGAAATAGATATTCAGTTATGTAACGTGATCATGTGGTAACTAATTATGACATGATGACATGTGTTTAGGATATTGAGAATCAAGTGGTACTATTTAGCTTACATCAAGGCAAGTTCCCTAACCTTTGCTACTTTATTATTCAGCAAGGTTTACTTTTCAATTCATTATCATGTTTATAATTATGCAAGTTCTCGATCTCTAATCTCTTATTAAGCAACTAATTTGTTATTGTTACGCAAGTTCATTACCCTATCTTGATTACGATTATGCAAGTCTCCTAACCCTACTATTATGTTATGCAAGTTTCTTGAAGCTATTATTCAATTGAGCAAGTTCTTTAACTTTAATCTTTTATTATGCAAGTTCCTATTCCTAACTTGTTATCGTTATGCGTTCCTTAATCTAAATCTCTTGTTGAGCATCCTTAACTCTACTTTTCATTGAGCAAGTTAATATTTACACCTTCATTACAATCAAGATTATTTTGTTTATTCAAAGTCTGGACTGTTGTTGAAAGCTTGATCTTTTTGCAAACTATTTATTCAGCTAAAAATGATTGTTGTTCAATCTCTGATCACCAATGTCATTGTTATACTATCTTATATTGTTGTATCGAACTCTTAGTTGACTAGCTATTCTTTACTGATTCAACTAATCCTTAGTTGATGAATGTTCTAAACTCTAAATTACCCTTAAACTCCGTCCAAACCAAACTTCCTTTAGTTTGCTTATGAACCTATACAGTTTTGAAAGCATATAGTCGATGACTAATACTTGTTCAACTTAAAAACCATTGATATCCTATCTCTTATTGATTCATTGGCATAATTCGATTGGAACCAAAACTCTTGAATAGTTATTGATCCTTAATTTATTTAACTAGTACTTAGTTGATGAGCGTTCTAAAGATCTAGAATTCCTTTGAAGTTAATTTCAAACCAAACTTCCTTTGGTTTTAACCTAATGATCGAAGCTGAGATGAACAACCTAACATCAGGGGATTATTTTAGAGCTACGAAATAGCGTTAAAATATTTGTTCAATACATAGTACAAAGGGCTGATCACCTAGAGTACGAGATGATGGTCTGCATAGTCGTTTAGACTGTTAAAGGTTACAATAGAAACACCTGTTAACCTAAGACATAGAAGATGATTATGGTCTTTTAGACTGTTAAAGGTTAAAGTAGAAATACTTGAAAACCTAAAACATAGTTCGTGGTCTTATGACCCGTAGTGTAATCCTTTGATATTGATATCTGTTATTTGATTTAAAAAGTTCATTATTCCTTTGAACTCACAGTATTCGAATTAGAACTTATTATTTTTGGTAAAAATACTTTACCATTGAAAGCTCAGTTAATTGTCATTCATAAAATGTTATTGTATACTATCTTTCTTGTGGGAAATTGTTTGCTCTCTCTTGCACAAAATAATGTAGATGAAGATAAGAAGTTTGAGGAGCTTCTACTGAGCAAGGGCAAAAGCGTAATGCTCGATTAGATGACTTTTAATTTACCTTTTATTTATGAAGCTTGTGTAATAGACTTGGTTATGTTTATATTATATTATTCCACTGATGATGTAATAATAAAGGTTAGATGACATGGGATTTATTTTGAGATTGTGTAACCCTTTAATGGGAGTTTTATTCTTTAAGCTTGCAAGTTTATATCCTTTGTTTATGGGTAATTAGTTATGATTTAATTGACAATGAACACCAAATCGTGGATTGAAGTACCGTGGATTTGGGGGTGTCTGAGTTGGTATCAAAGTTTTAGATTATAAACCTTAGGTGGGGAAACCTTAGGCTATAACCTTCAGAGAGATTGCACATAGAAGTAATAAACTCTCATCGAGTTTTAAGGAAGGAATTAAGGAAATTCATTGAAGATAAAATGATAAAAGATTTTATGTGCTTATGTGTTAATAACCTATGTATTCCCGAGTATATTATGTGTATCGAATAGTGGGAGTTGTGATTAAAACTTTTGTGACAACCCACAAAATCGGATTGTACAAAATTTAAGTTTAAAGAATTAGTTATTAATAAAATAAATTTTTATTAATAATATTATGTGCTATGTGTTTATTAATCGTTCTAGAACCTAGGATGATTATAAAACAGGAGGATTCTGGCTACGAGTTGGACTGAATGACTAAGAATTTTCAAGACGAAAATAAAAAAAATTCGGGAACAAAAATATTTCTAAAAAAAGACGAAATATGCATTATTCACCCGACGAAACCCTAATGATTAGGGTTTGAATAACCTAAGCTTTTTCGAGATATCGCCAACGACTTACAATATCAGATACCCTGATCTTCATTGAAGTAGCTTTCAATTGCTTACATCATCGGATCATTTCTGATGCTTCGTTGGAGTTGTCTCCAACGGCTTGTAGTGTCAGGGATGACTAGCCTTCGTCAAAGTATCTTTCAATGACTTACACCATCGGACCATTTCTGATGCTTCGTTGGAGTTGTCGCCAACGG
This sequence comes from Panax ginseng, assembly GCA_020205605.1. NCBI lineage: Eukaryota > Viridiplantae > Streptophyta > Magnoliopsida > Apiales > Araliaceae > Panax > Panax ginseng. The sequence continues at coordinate 107,008,814 of CM035131.1, read as the reverse complement.
CTTGCAGTGTCAGGGATGCCTGACCCTCGTTGAAGTAGCTTTCAACAGCTTACATTATCAATGATGTCTGAAATCTCAACTAGTGATGTATTTCTAATGAGCCGTACTCTTGACGAGTTTGGATGTTTTTGAGTGCACTCACAACTCCTGTTGTTGGCATTGAACCTTCACGATGCGTTGAAAAGGGCCGCTTTTAATAGCTTTTATCATCAACTTTCTGAACCCTATATCCGGGTGAACAATGACTTACATGAAGACCTGCAGTTTGGTCTCTAAATTCAAGATTTCGTGCTCTTTTTTTCGCTTTAATCGTAGTAGTAATTTTTTTTCCTGATTTAACTTTTTAGTTTCTGGGACCTCCTTTGTAACTCAAATTTGATCGAGTTGGAGGGGGTGGGAACCACCTTGGGTAGTCGTTGAGTAGACCCGCATACCGTCATGAGGTTGATCCGCCACTGTGGGTTATATATCACCTCCTATCTCTTTCACAAGTCATTTTCAAGTTGAAGTCACATAGAGAATCCAAGATTTCTTCTTAAGATCTACTAAGTTTGGGCTACTTTCTGCAAAATCCGTCACCGTACAATTATTCGGCACTATCCTAGTAACGTTTACATATTTTCTTTTCCAGTTTTGACCGTTAGAAAGTGAGATATCATATAAAATGCTTCAAAACACATAGTAGTGAATATGCATGCTTATATGACTTGATAAAAATTATTCAACATAGTAAATGTTAGTCTTTTACCATGCTTAACGTATTAATGTGAAAAAATTGTCTTTTGAAACAGTCAATTCACACCCTTTTCTGCTATTTTTTCATCCTATTTGAGGACAAATGAGCAAAGATTTTGAAGCAAAGTAATCCTGGTAATTAGGTTACCTTGATGGATATGACTTTGATGTTTTTTTATGCATAGACTATGTTCATGACTTTGAGTTGGTGCGGTACTGAATAACCACCTAGTCATGCCTATGTGCATTCGGATAGTCCTATTTACAAAGGAGACTCTGGCGAAATTTTTTTCATGAGTCTAGGCATTAAATGAACATGCATTTTTAACTCTACTGCAGATGTATGTTAAAATAATGCATGCATACATGAAGCTATAAACTGAATTTAATGAGCTCTAGGCTAGAATTTACCACACCCTTTACGAGGTGATTTAGAGACTTTTATCCGGATAAATAGATCCGGACGGTGAGTAGCCTCATCGGCTAAGCGAGTCGTTGATTCATCCTATGTGGGTTCAAAGACCGATGTTAAGGATGAGGATGAGGATGTACCCATTACGAATCCTGCTTCTTCTTCTTCCATTCCCACAAAGAGCTTCTAGGTATAAATGTGACGATTCTAGATCTTCTATGTTGATCTTCCTTTTCCCATTTATGGGCACAAGGGTTCTGATTTTGATTTGCAATTTGATGCAGGTTCCTGACTTTACGTAGCCCCGAGGGAACTGGTTTAGCATACATTCTCTGTATCGGACTCTCCATCTAGAGTACCGAGAGATTGTTCTTGCACAGGGCTTGAGGCTTTTTCCATCCCCTGTCGTTATCCCTTGGGTTATCTCAGGGCTTTGTTTGAGCGTTGGTTTCACCAGACCCAGTGTCTCCATTTATTGGATTGTGAGGTGATGATGACACCGTTGGATTGGCAATTCATCACTAGATTGGAGTTTTCAGGGGAAACAATGCCTTTGGTGGCTGACATTTCCCTGACTTCCATCAGATCCTTGTTGGGAGTCTCGACCACGACGCTCAAGTGTTGAACTATCCATTTTTGGTCCCTTGAGTGTAGATGTCATGAGTGGGGCTCTAACTGAGCCATTATCCGATGATTGGAGGGTTAGAGATTGCATCTTTCGGTGATTGTTTCTGATCATCCTTAGGGGTTATTTCCGGGCTGATAACTCTTCGACGATGTCATTTGATTTAGTTAACTCCACACAGGAGGTGGACCATATCAGAGAGTTTGATTAGGGTTCCTACACCTTTGATGTGACGAATGAATTGTTTGAGTTATGATTCTAGGGACAGAATCCATGTAAGGAGGGAAGGATGTAACGATCCAAAATTTCTGTATGTAATTTAAAATATTTATTGAATTAAATAAATATTTTAGTTGATGTGGTTATTGTTAATAAATATTTAATTATTTATTAGTTAAATAAATAATTCAGGAGTTGTGGAGAATTAACTTAATTAAGTGTTATATATTAATTAAGTTGGTATTTGATAATTTTGTATTTTGAAGTTAATTAAATTAAATGAGTGTTGAATTAATTATTATGTTACGTAGTGATAATATTCTAATTTAATTTATTAATTAAATTAGATGGTTGATAATGATTAAATGAGTTGTTATAATATTGTTTTAAATTAAATTAGTAATTAAAAGTGATGTACTAAGTTATTAAATAAAATTATTATTTATAATGAAAATTACTATCTGTAGCAATTGGAATATGTGGCATCTTGAATTAATAAGTTGTTGTTAGCTTTAATTTAATTGAATTAGAATATTAGAATTTAATTAATTAAAGTGTGACAATTAAACTATATAATAAATGAGTAATTAAAATAAAATAAAAGAGATTTAATTTAGTTTTTTCAAACAAGGCTTAAGGTTGTTACCCCTTATTTTTAATCTTGTTTTGCCAAACAAGCCTTAGTGGATTGTGATTTTCAAAATTCTATAACTGATAAATATTAAGTATACATATTATATTGTAATAAGTATATATCAGTTAAAGTTTTACGTTAAATTTTATTAGCCTAAGCCTAATTCTAAAGAAAACAAAATAGAGAGAAGGAAGATGAAAGAAAAAGAGAGGGAGAGAGAGCTATAGAGAGTTTGAGAGAGAAAGGATTTCTCTGTGAATTTGAGCAACTAAAGAAGAATTCTTATCCTCTAACAAAGTTAAACAAACAATCAAAGGTATAAATTCTTAGCTTTTCTTCATATTCTTGAGTTTTCATTCTCTGTAATTTGAATTCTATGATAATTGTTGAGTATATGGCTTGTGTAAGGTTTTGTGAAGATTAAAGTAGCAATCAAATTGCAAAATTAGCGGAAGCAAAGAAAAAAAATTAGATTTTAAAATTTTTCACAAACCAATTACCCGAATCATCCTTTATGCATATTATTAATTAAAACGAAGAACAAGAAGTTATAGAATCATACCCTTGTAGATACGAGCTTCTACAAGTACGAGTTCAACTCCTACTTCTTCGCGATCTCTTTGAATCTCCGGGTAGATTCCTTCTTTTGATCAATGTTAGCCAGCCAAGTGTATGACCTCTATAGGTGATCCACTAAGGAAGAAGAATATTAAAGAAGAAGGTTGTATTGGCTCAAACCCTAGTTTTTCCCATCTCTATAGAAAAAGGGGGGCGTACTCTCCAACTTTTGGAATTACGTATATTTGATATCTGATATAAGACTTCTTTTATAAAGATATTTGGTAACCCTATTTAATTAAAATAAGGTATTATTTATTTAATTAAACTCTAATTAATTGGGCTCCCTAATCTTATTAGGGATAATTAATTAAACTCCTTTAACTAATTTTGCCTCCTAATCCTATTAGGAATTAATGAGAGTACTTATATTAAATTAATTCCTAAACTCTTTTAGAAATTAAAATTAATAATAATTGTAATAATATTAATAAGACTCCTCTTATTAATTTATATTTAATATTTCTAAAATATTAAATAATAAATATTAAGCTATTTAAATTACTCTATCACCATATATTAAATTAAATAGACTTAACATATTATTACAATTATGCCATTAAATTCTTAAATAATTATTCTTCCTTTTATGGTGTGACCCTTTAGGTTCTCCATATTAAACCGGTTGTGAATAAATCAATTAGAACAATTCTAATCTTATTTAAATAAATAAATTAAGCTATTAAGTTATTTAAATAAATAATATTTATTCTACAATAGGAATAAGCATCAACGACTTTTCAGATAATATAGATTTCAACATTAATCATAAATGAACATTTGAGTGAATAGTTACCATATAATTCAATCCTTCCACCATATAAATTCCCAATTAAATATAAGACATTGAATTATTTTCAAGTCTTATTTTATTTAATTATATGTATTTCGATTCCCAAATGCACAACTTCGAATGACTGCAAATTAGAAACTAGTTTCTAATTTCATTCCACCTTGGCCAAGGATTCCTGGGTTGTCATTTATCGAATCACATAGGACATATCTTTTCTTTTACTAGAAGCGATAGATTCTTTATTGATCATTCATTATCTCCATATATAACTTATTACACCAAAGCATACCCTTTGATATACCCTAAAGGTCTTAAAGAATAAGTCAAAGTGCAATTCATTATATATAAGATACTATGATGATCTCAAGTCTAATGATCATTTATACTACTATCACTACAGGAATTCCTATTGATAGCTAAGTAAAACTCCATTAGGTATTCCTTAGCGAGTCACGTTCATTGAACTTATTCTCCAATAAGCACCTACATACTTGCTTTAGTGTCTGCACACAAATGATCATGAGATTAATTATTCTCATCCAATGAACAAGCAACGTATGTATCAATCTATTTGGATTCACTAATCCCCTTTTTAGTAATCCATTGATTGAGAACATTTTAGTTCTAAGCTATCTAAGAATTTAGATCTCATTAGCATGATCTCATCATGATTCTAAAAGAATTTCTTAAAACTATGAGTTTATCACATATTATTAAAACAACACCATGTAGATAATAAATTCTTTTAATAAATAATTCATTTATTAATAAATAAATAAGATTTATTACAAAGTATATGCTTTATCATCATACATGATTGACTTGTATGCATACTACTTTCATTGTATAAGTTAATTTGTATATATAAACTATTTTTACACGATTTGTATATAATTTAGAGTAGTTTAATTCATGAAGTATGTTTAATATAGAGGAAATCATATTATTGTAAGTTTTCAATGATGTATATATGATTTGGCTTATTTTAGAATCAAAATTAATACTTAATTTATAATATAATGTGTAAATTGATTTTTAATTGTGTAAATATATGATGAAATGAAAACAATGGGTTTTAAACAAACTATTTTGGTTGAAAAATAAATTCACAGTGATTAGTTTCACTAAGAACATCAAAAAGTGAAGAAATAGCAAAAATAATTTTATTTTTAGGTTTTAATTTGTTGTTTATGTTGTTTATATAGTTAGAAACATGTTAGAAATATTAGTTGTTGATTCTGTAAAGTTTATACAACTTGGGTATGTTAAAATGATTGTTAGAAATGAGCTTCTAGGCCTGTTTGGCTTTGTTCTGTGTTCTTTGCGAATTGGAATGGCCTGGAACTGTGCCACGACGCTACAACGCCGACCCAAAGCACAGTTCCAGTGCTGCAGCGCTGGCTCAGCGTGGCAGTGCCAGTCTAAGGCCTAAGTTGAGTGCGGTAGCACTGCATTATAACCGCAGTACCGGCCCTCTCAAGACAAACAGGTGTCTTTAACGCCTTGATTAATGATTTGGCCGTAAATTTTATTGTTAATATACAACTCTGTAAATGTTAATGTAGCACGCTCTTATAACTATAAAATGTGAGTAATCATGTTATATAATGAAAGAGTAGATTGTGGTGTTGTGATTATATCAAATATGTAAATTATCATTAGTAATTAATGAGTTATGTGGTAATTGAAATTAGTGTTAATAAAATTAGAATTGTGGTTTAACCATGTGGTTAAACCTAAGCTTAGGAGTTGTAAATGAAATAGATATTCAGTTATGTAACGTGATCATGTGGTAACTAATTATGCCATGATGACATGTGTTTAGGATATTGAGAATCAAGTGGTACTATTTAGCTTACATGCAAGGCAAGTTCCCTAACCTTTGCTACTTTATTATTCAGCAAAGTTTACTTTTCACTGTTATCATGTTTATACTTATGCAAGTTCTCGATCTCTAATCTCTTATTAAGCAACTAATTTGTTATTGTTACGCAAGTTCATTACCCTATCTTGATTACGATTATGCAAGTCTCCTAACCCTACTATTATGTTATGCAAGTTTCTTGAAGCTATTATTCAATTGAGCAAGTTCTTTAACTTTAATCTTTTATTATGCAAGTTCCTATTCCTAACTTGTTATCGTTATGCGTTCCTTAATCTAAATCTCTTGTTGAGCATCCTTAACTCTACTTTTCATTGAGCAAGTTAATATTTACACCTTCATTACAATCGAGATTATTTTGTTTATTCAAAGTCTGGACTGTTGTTGAAAGCTTGATCTTTTTGCAAACTGTTTATTCAGCTAAAAATGATTGTTGTTCAATCTCTGATCACCAATGTCATTGTTATACTATCTTATATTGTTGTATCGAACTCTTAGTTGACTAGCTATTCTTTACTGATTCAACTAATCCTTAGTTGATGAATGTTCTAAACTCTAAATTACCCTTAAACTCCGTCCAAACCAAACTTCCTTTAGTTTGCTTATGAACCTATACAGTTTTGAAAGCATATAGTCGATGACTAATACTTGTTCAACTTAAAAACCATTGATATCCTATCTCTTATTGATTCATTGGCATAATTCGATTGGAACCAAAACTCTTGAATAGTTATTGATCCTTAATTTATTTAACTAGTACTTAGTTGATGAGCGTTCTAAAGATCTAGAATTCCTTTGAAGTTAATTTCAAACCAAACTTCCTTTGGTATACGAACCTAATGATCGGGAAGTCGAGATGAACAACCTAACATCGTGGGATTATTTTAGAGCTACGAAATAGCGTTAAAATATTTGTTCAATACATAGTACAAAGAAACGATCACCTAGAGTACGAGATGATGGTCTGCATAGTCGTTTAGACTGTTAAAGGTTACAATAGAAACACCTGTTAACCTAGGACATAGAAGATGATTATGGTCTTTTAGACTGTTAAAGGTTAAAGTAGAAATACTTGAAAACCTAAAACATAGTTCGTGGTCTTATGACCCGTAGTGTAATCCTTTGATATTGATATCTGTTATTTGATTTAAAAAGTTCATTATTCCTTTGAACTCACAGTATTCGAATTAGAACTTATTATTTTTGGTAAAAATACTTTACCATTGAAAGCTCAGTTAATTGTCATTCATAAAATGTTATTGTATACTATCTTTCTTGTGGGAAATTGTTTGCTCTCTCTTGTACAAAATAATGTAGATGAAGATAAGAAGTTTGAGGAGCTTTCTACGAGCAAGGGCAAAGGCAGAATGCTCGATTAGATGACACTTAATTTACCTTTTATTTATGAAGCTTGTGTAATAGACTTGGTTATGTTTATATTATATTATTCTACTGATGATGTAATAATAAAGGTTAGATGACATGGGATTTATTTTGAGATTGTGTAACCCTTTAATGGGAGTTTTATTCTTTAAGCTTGCAAGTTTATATCCTTTGTTTATGGGTAATTAGTTATGATTTAATTGGACAATGAACACCAAATCTGTGGGATTGAAGTACCAGGATTTGGGGGTGTCACAAGTTGGTATCAAAGTTTTAGATTATAAACCTTAGGTGGGGAAACCTTAGGCTATAACCTTCTAGGAGATTGCACACATAGAAGTAATAAACTCTCATCGAGTTTTAAGGAAGGAATTAAGGAAATTCATTGAAGATAAAATGATAAAAGATTTTATGTGCTTATGTGTTAATAACCTATGTATTCGCGAGTATATTATGTGTATCGAATAGTGGGAGTTGTGATTAAAACTTTTGTGACAACCCACAAAATCGGATTGTACAAAATTTAAGTTTAAAGAATTAGTTATTAATAAAATAAATTTTTATTAATAATATTATGTGTTATGTGTTTATTAATCGTTCTAGAACCTAGGATGATTATAAAACGGGAGGATTCTGGCTACGAGCTGGACTGAATGACTAAGAATTTTCAAGACGAAAATAAAAAAAATTCGGGAACAAAAATATTTCTAAGAAAAAAGACGAAATATGCATTATTCACCCGACGAAACCCTAATGATTAGGGTTTGAATAACCTAAGCTTTTTCGAGATATCGCTAACGGCTTACAATATCAGATACCCTGATCTTCATTGAAGTAGCTTTCAATTGCTTACATCATCGGATCATTTCTGATGCTTCGTTGGAGTTGTCTCCAACGGCTTGTAGTGTCAGGGATGACTAGCCTTCGTCAAAGTATCTTTCAATGACTTACACCATCGGACCATTTCTGATGCTTCGTTGGAGTTGTCGCTAACGACTATGCGTTGTCGTGGATGCGACCCTCGTTGAAGTAGCTTTCAATGACTTACATTGTCAATGATGTCCGAAATCTCAACTAGTGATGTATTTCTAATGAGTAGTACTTTGATTGTAGTTTGGATGTTTTTGAGTGCACTCACAACTCCGGTTGTTGGCATTGAACCTTCGCGATGCGTTGAAAAGGGCCGCTTTTAATAGCTTTTATCATCAACTTTCTGAACCCTATATCCGGGTGAACAATGACTTACATGAAGACCTGCAGTTTGGTCTCTAAATTCAAGATTTCAGGCTCTTTTCGCTTAATCGTGTAGTACCTTTTTTTCCTGATTTAACTTTTTAGTTTCTGGGACCTCCTTTGTAACTCAAATTTGATCGAGTCGGAGGGGGTGGGGACCACCTTGGGTAGTCGCAGGTAGACCCGCGGCTGTCGCGGGTTGATCCGTGGCCACCTGTGGGTTATATATCACCTCTTATCTCTTTCACAAGTCATTTTCAAGTTGAAGTCACATAGAGAATCCAAGATTTCTTCTTAAGATCTACTAAGTTTGGGCTACTTTCTGCAAAATCCGTCACCGTACAATTATTCGGCACTATCCTAGTAACGTTTACATATTTTCTTTTCCAGTTTTGACCGTTAGAAAGTGAGATATCATATAAAATGCTTCAAAACACATAGTAGTGAATATGCATGCTTATATGACTTGATAAAAATTATTCAACATAGTAAATGTTAGTCTTTTACCATGCTTAACGATTAATGTGAAAAAATTGTCTTTTGAAACAACCAATTCACACCTTTTCTCGCTATTTTTCATCCTATTTGAGGACAAATGAGCAAAGATTTTGAAGCAAAGTAATCCTGGTAATTAGGTTACCTTGATGGATATGACTTTGATGTTTTTTTATGCATAGACTATGTTCATGACTTTGAGTTGGTGCGGTACTGAATAACCACCTAGTCATGCCTATGTGCATTTGGATAGTCCTATTTACAAAGGAGACTCTGGCGAAATTTTTTTCATGAGTCTAGGCATTAAATGAACATGCATTTTTAACTCTACTGCAGATGTATGTTAAAATAATGCATGCATATATGAAGCTATAAACTGAATTTAATGAGCTCTAGGCTAGAATTTACCACACCCTTTCTGAGGTGATTTAGAGACTTTTATCCAGATAAATAGATCCAGACCAGCCGAGTAGCCTCATCGGTTAACTGAGTCAGTGATTCATCCTATGTGGGTTCAAAGACCGATGTCAAGGATGAGGATGAGGATGTACCCATTACGAATCCTGCTTCTTCTTCTTCCATTCCCACAAAGAGCTTCTAGGTATAAATGTGACGATTCTAGATCTTCTATGTTGATCTTCCTTTTCCCATTTATGGGCACAAGGGTTCTGATTTTAATTTGCAATTTGATGCAGGTTCCTGACTTTACGTAGCCCCGAGGGAACTGGTTTAGCATACATTCTCTGTATCGGACTCTCCATCTAGAGTACCGAGAGATTGTTCTTGCCTGGGGCTTCGAGGCTTTCTTTTCCATCCCCCCTGTCGTTATCCCTTGGGTTATCTCAGGGCTTTGTTTGAGCGTTGGTTTCACCAGACCCAGTCTCTCCATTTATTGGATTGTGAGGTGATGATGACACCGTTGGATTGGCAATTCATCACTGGATTGGAGTTTTCAGGGGCAACAATTCCTTTGGTGGCTGACATTTCCCTGACTTCCATCAGATCCTTGTTGGGAGTCTCGACCACGACGCTCAAGTGTTGAACTATCCATTTTTGGTCCCTTGAGTGTAGATGTCATGAGTGGGGCTCTAACTGAGCCATTATCCGATGATTGGAGGGTTAGAGATTGTATCTTTCGGTGATTGTTTCTGATCATCCTAAGGGGTTATTTCCGGGCTGATAACTCTTCGACGGTGTCATTTGATTTAGTTAACGCCACACAGGAGGTGGACCATATCAGAGAGTTTGATTAGGGTTCCTACACCTTTGCTGTGACGAATGAATTGTTTGAGTTATGATTCTAGGGACAGAATCCATGTAAGGAGGGAAGGATGTAACGATCCAAAATTTCTGTATGTAATTTAAAATATTTATTGAATTAAATAAATATTTTAGTTGATGTGGTTATTGTTAAATAAATATTTAATTATTTATTAGTTAAATAAATAATTCAGGAGTTGTGGAGAATTAACTTAATTAAGTGTTATATATTAATTAAGTTGGTATTTGATAATTTTGTATTTTGAAGTTAATTAAATTAAATGAGTGTTGAATTAATTATTATGTTACATAGTGATAATATTCTAATTTAATTTATTAATTAAATTAGATGGTTGATAATGATTAAATGAGTTGTTATAATATTGTTTTAAATTAAATTAGTAATTAAAAGTGATGTACTAAGTTATTAAATAAAATTATTATTTATAATGAAAATTACTATCTGTAGCAATTGGAATATGTGGCATCTTGAATTAATAAGTTGTTGTTAGCTTTAATTTAATTGAATTAGAATATTAGAATTTAATTAATTAAAGTGTGACAATTAAACTATATAATAAATGAGTAATTAAAATAAAATAAAAGAGATTTAATTTAGTTTTATCAAACAAGGCTTAAGGTTGTTACCCCTTATTTTTAATCTTGTTTTGCCAAACAAGCCTTAGTGGATTTTGATTTTCAAAATTCTATAACTGATAAATATTAAGTATACATATTATATTGTAATAAGTATATATCGCTTAAAGTTTTACGTTAAATTTTATTAGCCTAAGCCTAATTCTAAAGAAAACAAAAATAGAGAAGGAAGATGAAAGAAAAAGAGAGGGAGAGAGAGCTATAGAGAGTTTGAGAGAGAAAGGATTTCTCTGTGAATTTGAGCAACTAAAGAAGAATTCTTATCCTCTAACAAAGTTAAACAAACAATCAAAGGTATAAATTCTTAGCTTTTCTTCATATTCTTGAGTTTTCATTCTCTGTAATTTGAATTCTATGATAATTGTTGAGTATATGGCTTGTGTAAGGTTTTGTGAAGATTAAAGTAGCAATCAAATTGCAAAATTAGCGGAAGCAAAGAAAAAAAATTAGATTTTAAAATTTTTCACAAACCAATTACCCGAATCATCCTTTATGCATATTATTAATTAAAACGAAGAACAAGAAGTTATAGAATCATACCCTTGTGAGATACGAGCTTCTACAAGTACGAGTTCAACTCCTACTTCTTCGCGATCTCTTTGAATCTAAAGGGTAGATTCCTTCTTTTGATCAATGTTAGCCGACCCAAGTGTATGACCTCTATAGATGATCCACTAAGGAAGAAGAATATTAAAGAAGAAGGTTGTATTGGCTCAAACCCTAGTTTTTCCCATCTCTATAGAAAAAGGGGGGCGTACTCTCCAACTTTTGGAATTACGTATATTTGATATCTGATATAAGACTTCTTTTATAAAGATATTTGGTAACCCTATTTAATTAAAATAAGGTATTATTTATTTAATTAAACTCTAATTAATTGGGCTCCCTAATCTTATTAGGGATAATTAATTAAACTCCTTTAACTAATTTTGCCTCCTAATCCTATTAGGAATTAATGAGAGTACTTATATTAAATTAATTCCTAAACTCTTTTAGAAATTAAAATTAATAATAATTGTAATAATATTAATAAGACTCCTCTTATTAATTTATATTTAATATTTCTAAAATATTAAATAATAAATATTAAGCTATTTAAATTACTCTATCACCATATATTAAATTAAATAGACTTAACATATTATTACAATTATGCCATTAAATTCTTAAATAATTATTCTTCCTTTTATGGTGTGACCCTTTAGGTTCTCCATATTAGCTTAGGTTGTGAATAAATCAATTAGAACAATTCTAATCTTATTTAAATAAATAAATTAAGCTATTAAGTTATTTAAATAAATAATATTTATTCTACAATAGGAATAAGCATCAACGACTTTTCAGATAATATAGATTTCAACATTAATCATAAATGAACATTTGAGTGAATAGTTACCATATAATTCAATCCTTCCACCATATAAATTCCTAATTAAATATAAGACATTGAATTATTTTCAAGTCTTATTTTATTTAATTATATGTATTTCGATTCCCAAATGCACAACTTGAATGACGCAAATTAGAAACTAGTTTCTAATTTCATTCCACCTTGGCCAAGGATTCCTGGGTTGTCATTTATCGAATCACATAGGACATATCTTTTCTTTTACTAGAAGCGATAGATTCTTTATTGATCATTCATTATCTCCATATATAACTTATTACACCAAAGCATACCCTTTGATATACCCTAAAGGTCTTAAAGAATAAGTCAAAGTGCAATTCATTATATATAAGATACTATGATGATCTCAAGTCTAATGATCATTTATACTACTATCACTACAGGAATTCCTATTGATAGCTAAGTAAAACTCCATTAGGTATTCCTTAGCGAGTCACGTTCATTGAACTTATTCTCCAATAAGCACCTACATACTTGCTTTAGTGTCTGCACACAAATGATCATGAGATTAATTATTCTCATCCAATGAACAAGCAACGTATGTATCAATCTATTTGGATTCACTAATCCCCTTTTTAGTAATCCATTGATTGAGAACATTTTAGTTCTAAGCTATCTAAGAATTTAGATCTCATTAGCATGATCTCATCATGATTCTAAAAGAATTTCTTAAAACTATGAGTTTATCACATATTATTAAAACAACACCATGTAGATAATAAATTCTTTTAATAAATAATTCATTTATTAATAAATAAATAAGATTTATTACAAAGTATATGCTTTATCATCATACATGATTGACTTGTATGCATACTACTTTCATTGTATAAGTTAATTTGTATATATAAACTATTTTTTACACGATTTGTATATAATTTAGAGTAGTTTAATTCATGAAGTATGTTTAATATAGAGGAAATCATATTATTGTAAGTTTTCAATGATGTATATATGATTTGGCTTATTTTAGAATCAAAATTAATACTTAATTTATAATATAATGTGTAAATTGATTTTAATTGTGTAAATATATGATGAAATGAAAACAATGGGTTTTAAACAAACTATTTTGGTTGAAAAATAAATTCACAAATTGATTAGTTTCACTAAGAACATCAAAAAGTGAAGAAATAGCAAAAATAATTTTATTTTTAGGTTTTAATTTGTTGTTTATGTTGTTTATATAGTTAGAAACATGTTAGAAATATTAGTTGTTGATTACGTAAAGTTTATACAACTTGGGTATGTTAAAATGATTGTTAGAAATGAGCTTTTAGGCCTGCTTTGGCTTTTTACATGTTTCTTTGCGAATTGGAATGGCACGAGGCGTGCTTACGACGCTACAATGCCGCAACCCAAAGGCAGTTCAGTCTTTGCAGTCATAGTTTGGCTCGGTGATGGCCGTGTGCGCGCCTAAGGCCTAAGTTGAGTGCGTAGCACTGCATTAATATTGCTTGATCTTGGGTCCTCAAGATAAACCTGGGTCTTTCAGTAACTTGATTAGCGATTTGGCCTGTAAATTTTATGTTAATATACAACTCAGTAAATGTTAATGTAGCACGCTCTTATAACTATAAAATGTGAGTAATCATGTTATATAATGAAAGAGTAGATTGTGGTGTTGTGATTATATCAAATATGTAAATTATCGTTAGTAATTAATGAGTTATGTGGTAATTGAAATTAGTGTTAATAAAATTAGAATTGTGGTTTAACCATGTGGTTAAACCTAAGCTTTGGAGTTGTAAATGAAATAGATATTCAGTTATGTAACGTGATCATGTGGTAACTAATTATGCCATGATGACATGTGTTTAGGATATTGAGAATCAAGTGGTACTATTTAGCTTACACGCAAGGCAAGTTCCCTAACCTTTGCTACTTTATTATTCAGCAAGGTTTACTTTTCACTGTTATCATGTTTATACTTATGCAAGTTCTCGATCTCTAATCTCTTATTAAACAACTAATTTGTTATTGTTACGCAAGTTCATTACCCTATCTTGATTACGATTATGCAAGTCTCCTAACCCTACTATTATGTTATGCAAGTTTCTTGAAGCTATTATTCAGTTGAGCAAGTTCTTTAACTTTAATCTTTTATTATTCAAGTTCCTATTCCTAACTTGTTATCGTTATGCGTTCCTTAATCTAAATCTCTTGTTGAGCATCCTTAACTCTACTTTTCATTGAGCAAGTTAATATTTACACCTTCATTACAATCAAGATTATTTTGTTTATTCAAAGTCTGGACTGTTGTTGAAAGCTTGATCTTTTTGCAAACTATTTATTCAGCTAAAAATGATTGTTGTTCAATCTCTGATCACCAATGTCATTGTTATACTATCTTATATTGTTGTATCGAACTCTTAGTTGACTAGCTATTCTTATCGATTCAACTAATCCTTAGTTGATGAATGTTCTAAACTCTAAATTACCCTTAAACTCCGTCCAAACCAAACTTCCTTTGGTTTGCTTATGAACCTATACAGTTTTGAAAGCATATAGTCGATGACTAATACTTGTTCAACTTAAAAACCATTGATATCCTATCTCTTATTAATTCATTGGCATAATTCGATTGGAACCAAAACTCTTGAATAGTTATTGATCCTTAATTTATTTAACTAGTACTTAGTTGATGAGCGTTCTAAAGATCTAGAATTCCTTTGAAGTTAATTTCAAACCAAACTTCCTTTGGTACGGAACCTAATGATCGAAGCTGAGATGAACAACCTAACATCAGGGGATTATTTTAGAGCTACGAAATAGCGTTAAAATATTTGTTCAATACATAGTACAAAGGGCTGATCACCTAGAGTACGAGATGATGGTCTGCATAGTCGTTTAGACTGTTAAAGGTTACAATAGAAACACCTGTTAACCTAGGTCATAGAAGATGATTATGGTCTTTTAGACTGTTAAAGGTTAAAGTAGAAATACTTGAAAACCTAAAACATAGTTCGTGGTCTTATGACCCGTAGTGTAATCCTTTGATATTGATATCTGTTATTTGATTTAAAAAGTTCATTATTCCTTTGAACTCACAGTATTCGAATTAGAACTTATTATTTTTGGTAAAAATACTTTACCATTGAAAGCTCAGTTAATTGTCATTCATAAAATGTTATTGTATACTATCTTTCTTGTGGGAAATTGTTTGCTCTCTCTTGCACAAAATAATGTAGATGAAGATAAGAAGTTTGAGGAGCTTTCTACGAGCAAGGGCAAAGGCAGAATGCTCGATTAGATGACGCTTAATTTACCTTTTATTTATGAAGCTTGTGTAATAGACTTGGTTATGTTTATATTATATTATTCCACTGATGATGTAATAATAAAGGTCAGATGACATGGGATTTATTTTGAGATTGTGTAACCCTTTAATGGGAGTTTTATTCTTTAAGCTTGCAAGTTTATATCCTTTGTTTATGGGTAATTAGTTATGATTTAATTGGACAATGAACACCAAATCTGTGGGATTGAAGTACCAGGATTTGGGGGTGTCACAAGTTGGTATCAAAGTTTTAGATTATAAACCTTAGGTGGGGAAACCTTAGGCTATAACCTTCTAGGAGATTGCACATAGAAGTAATAAACTCTCATCGAGTTTTAAGGAAGGAATTAAGGAAATTCATTGAAGATAAAATGATAAAAGATTTTATGTGCTTATGTGTTAATAACCTATGTATTCGCGAGTATATTATGTGTATCGAATAGTGGGAGTTGTGATTAAAACTTTTGTGACAACCCATAAAATCGGATTGTACAAAATTTAAGTTTAAAGAATTAGTTATTAATAAAATAAATTTTTATTAATAATATTATGTGTTATGTGTTTATTAATCGTTCTGGAACCTAGGATGATTATAAAACGGGAGGATTCTGGCTACGAGCTGGACTGAATGACTAAGAATTTTCAAGACGAAAATAAAAAAAATTCGGGAACAAAAATATTTCTAAGAAAAAAGACGAAATATGCATTATTCACCCGACGAAACCCTAATGATTAGGGTTTGAATAACCTAAGCTTTTTCGAGAGTTTGGTATGTCGAAATGACATTCCGTCGAAAGATTTGATGATAATATATCGTGAAAAGTTAAGTAAGCCGATAAAACTTGTTCTCAAAAAATGTGCAGAAATCGAACGAAATAAAATGACGAAAAGTATTGTTATGTACTTTTCATTCGTTTAGCTACGTTAGGGGAAAATGTGAAGGAAAACTCTTAACGTCAAAAAGTGTTTTTTAGTTTTTCGGAGATCCGAAGAATGCGTAAAAGTTAAACTGTAGAGGAAAGACAAAATATCTAAAAATATTTGGATTTCGAGAATCGCAGTTTTTCGAACTGTTGGACGAATTCCGCAAGACGAAAGCACAAAGCTTCCAAGAGAAGCTTTATGAATAGTAAGGAGGTGTGAATAGTAACTTTGGGGGAGAAATGACTATTTTGCCCCTAGCCTTGGTTTTATATATAAGAGAAGCTTAAGCTCATTTATTGGTTAATGAAAAATTCACCAACAATTGAGAGAGAGAGAGAGAGAAAAAAAAGTCAGATGAGGAGGAAAAGGAAGAAGAAAAGCTAGCCCGTGTGCAAACTTTGTCCAACGGAAGAAGATTACAGAAGAAAGGTAATCCAAAACATGGTTTAATATAAATTTTCTTTAAGTTTTGTATACACTCAAAATTTTCTGCATACCTGTTACTAACATTATAGGAGGGCAAAATCGTCTTTCAAAGATAAACCTGGAGGACAGCTCAGCTCATTCTCGGAAATAACACCAGAAGTTTTAGTTCCAACCTCGGAGATAACCCCGAGGCATGTAGTTCCAATACCGAAAATCACACCGGAGAAGGCCGCTTCATCTCGGAGATAACCTCGAGATACCCAGTCTCAGTCCCGAAAACAACACCGGGAAAGACAATGTCAACCTTAGAGATAACCCCAAGGAGTGCAGTTGCAATTCCGGAGATAACCCCGAAAATGCTCGTTTCAACCGATGCAATCAGCTTCAATCTCGAGACTCACACCCAGTCACTCAGCTCCAAACCAGGAGAAAACCCCGGGAGGTCAGGCACACCTCAAAGAGAACTCTGAGGACATCCAGTACTTGCAGAAGCCCAATCTTAGAGATAACCCTGAGAAACGACTGCTTTATCCGCCCAAACCAGAGATAACCCCAGTGAGGGGAAAAATCATCATTTTTCCACCACGATCCCACATTGTGCCGTCTCAACAACAGTTCAACATACATTCTACACAACAATGTCCCATAAGAACCAAAGAGTTCCAATTCTGAGTGACTACTACACAAGGCAACACACCGGATATAATTTGAAGTTTGAAAACCAAAGGCATGGTCCAATCTTCCTGACTTTTGACAACCTCTAATCCCATGTCATGGCGTAGCTCTTGATAATAGCACTCCGTAAAAGGTCTTATACACCTTAATCGAAGGCTCATATTGAAGTTCTGCAAGTTTGAGCGGACATCACGTTGCATGCGTTGACGTACTTCGAGACGGCGGGAGCCGCGGAGCCCAGGGCACCCCGGGCATCCGAAGGTACATCTGTGGCTGCCGTAGGTGTACCTGGGGCTCCCCCCTCTATAAATAAAGGGCTTGGGGTGGCCATATTTTAGGAGAAAATGGCGAGGAAGCCCTGTCCAATTTGCTCTGTACACACCCTAAACTAAGTGTGTTTCTCATTTTAAACACTTGTGAGCTTATATTCAGTCATATTTTTACTAGCGGGAGCCGAGTGTTCATAAGTTTAAAGCTATAGAAGTCTTCTTTGGCAGTCCAGTGTAAGTCTTCTTACACACTTTAAAGCCTTTCTCTTCATCTTTGCACACATTATTCTTCACATTGAGAGTCGTGTTGTGTATGTATACCTAGACTTCGGTCCGTGGCTTTTATTTCTTATATATATATATATATATATATATATATATATATATATATATATATATATATATATATATATACAAATCATTTGAAATGATAAACCTTGAGCCGATATCGATATATATCCCATAACGTGCTATCGCTTTTTATATATATATATATATATATATATATATATATATTTGTTAGGCTTGGATTTTACTTCGTGGCCTTTTACTACTTTATTTATATTTAGTTCTGCTTGGAGTTTACTTCGTGGCGGTTGATCGTTTTTACTGCTTTATTTATATTTAGTCCCACCTGGAGTTTACTTCATGGCGGTTGATCGTTTTTACTACTTTATTTACATTTAGTCCCGCCTGGAGTTTACTTCGTGGAAGTTGATCGTATTTATTGATTTATTTACATTTCTGATCCCCCATGGAGGTGCTTCGTGGTGGTTAATCATGTCTGTATATATATATATATATATATATATATATATATATATTTACAGCTTATATATATATAACTGCTTACTTCTTTAATATAAATTATGGCATCATGTGAGCCTAAGAATCATGTGATCACAGATTCAGTCTACGGAATCTAGATTCGGTTCCCACGATGGACATTTTTAGCTGTAAGCAGCTTGTAAATTATTCACAGTGTTTAAATTTCCTTAGATGGTTGTCATGCCCATGAGGAGTTCGACACTGCTTTATTTCTTATTTTCTCGAAGATGCTTCGCATCTCAAAAATAAAAGCAATCAAGCTGAACATTTAATAAAATGGAAGTATCAAAGGCCTCAATTATTATTTCCCTGGAGGTGAGCAACACTCATTACAATCCCATTGGGGCACCACCTCTCACACCCAAGATTTCTGCCAAGGTAATGTCGGCCACTCAAGAGATGATATCATTGGGTCATCAACCTGGACAAGGGTTGGGCAAAGATTATCAGGGTATTAAGCACCCAATTCAAGTTCCCAGTCAAACAGGGACATCTGGAGTAGGCTATTCTTCTAGCTCCAGTCACAGGAATCCTCATAAGCACAAACAGATTCCTTCATCTTCAACCATACGACGATTATCTCCTCCTACAGATCCTGAGCCTATACAGTCTCCGGTGAAGGTTCCAGCCCACGTTATTGCTATGCTATTTCCCAAACTGATACCGGTTAGAGAAAAAGAGGTCCTGATTCTTGATCCTAAAGTGGAGGAGAGGGAACGGAAATGTTAACAAGACATTGGTACGCATCCTTTTTCATGATGAGCACACAAATAGATACACTCCAGATGATGATTGTCTCGACATTATGGTCATCATTCGGGAAAAGGAGGACGATAATCATCACTTCATTACTGCTGTCCACCAGGACTTCACCCTTGACAATTGGAGCAACACTCCTTGCATTTGTCGCCAAGGGTAAAAAGGGCAGAATCCCTCTGCCCTGTAGATAGCTTTAACTGCTTACTTTTCTGTACAATATTAGCAGTTATTTTGTTAGTACATGCTAACACTTTGTATGATTGAATAGTTTCATATATTAAGTGAAAGCATATTTTATTTTAGGACTCTGAATTTAGATGTGCCTATACTTGCTGATGAGGTGCCTTTTTTCCACAAGGACTGTAACTTTGATGAAAAGTTGGACTCAGACTTGATGGAAATACAAGAGGACATTGAGATACCTCAGGAGATCAAGGAATGGGTCGAAGACAAACCCAAACCAAATTTGGATCAAACCACCTCATTCAATCTCGGAACCTTAGAAAGCTCTAGGTTGATCTAGATTGGTACAGACCTCACTCCAAACCAAAGGAATGACATGGTTGTGCTATTAATCCAATTCCAGGATGTGTTTGCATGGTCTCACGAAGACATGGTGGGTTTGTCCACGGACATCGTCATCCATCACCTTCCCATTAAAGAGGGATTCAAGCCAGTCAGGCAGAAGCTCAGGCGATTAAAACCTAAGTGGATATGCAAATTTGTCTCACATTGTTCCAACTCTAACAGAATTTCAGTCAAAAATGCCTCAGCGAATTATCCAGATTCAAGAATACAAATTCAAACCAAACGATAGGCATAATATCATACACTCAGATAATTCATACATGCTATAGAGATGCTGTGTGTGTGTGTGTTGTGTTCACCAAAACTTGATTTAAGCAAAGAATACACATGCTAAATTACTCAAAACAGAAAATTATAGTCTAAATCAAGACTTATGTATACTTATGCAACGAAGACTGTTCCAACATATCAAAACAAACTGAGGTTCAACAATGGGCTTAACTTCTTTATTGCTACTCACGAGGTCAAATTTTTGCTCTTTCCCGCGGTGTTTATTGCTATATTTTTTTCTTTTTTTTCTTTTTCTTTTTTTTCACATGACTGTGCAATGCCTTATTTCATTAGGCAACACTGCTACCCCTTAGCGAGCTTTCAACCAATGACTCCCAGACCATGAAAGACCTTAAGGTGCTAGATGTAGAGACAATCCCCTCGGGCGTACTTACTCAAGTAGCCAGGGCCCCGAAATAATACTAGCCACGTTATTGCTATATTTTTTTTTGTTTTTTTTATATAGCATACCCATGTTTTCCAAAAGTTTAAATATCAATGTTTTATATAGTCTAAGTTCATTTTCCACATATTTCTCTTTTTAAAACTACATTTTCTATCGAGTAATGCAACACATAGTTCTTATACCTATAAGTGATTGTGAACACATTTGTGCAAATCGAAAGCATTTAAACAACAACATGAATTACATCGTGTAAAACATTATAACTTAGTTCATGTTATCCTAAATATTCAAAAATCCTTCACAATTCACTATCATCATCAGCTAGACAAAAATTTCCATAAAGCAAGAACTTTGTGAGACATGCAAACTAACTAAAACAATTTTTTTTTCTAAGACGTAAACAAATAAACTAAACATGCAACATGACGAATAAACATCCAAAATTTTAAACTAATCATGCAAAAACTACATGCAACTATCCTACTACTCCAATACCCCCAAACTTATAATATTCAATGCCCCATTGAACGAAGGTAAAGGGAAAAGAAAACTCCCCTAATGATCAGTGGCACCACCCTCCTCGGGTGGTGAATCTGGTGGTGGATATGGCACTGCTATCCCAAACTGAGGCCACTTAAACATTGTCCCCTACTGATAAAAAGCCTCGGCCAAGGCTCTCGTTAGACCCATCACAAACGCTCCGAAATTATCGTACATGGCATCGACTTTTTGCTCCAACCTTTAGAGCTGGCGATCACCATGGGCAGCAGGTACTTACATGGACGGGCCCGCCTCATCTGTCTGAGAAGGCTGCTGTGATGGCTCTAGGAATGTGGGCCAGAGAATAAATCCTCGTCCACGCGAGTGTGGTTCGCCTCCTGCCCAATCCTCAAATTTTGCAATGGTGGCATGAGTTATGTCCTTGCTTGGGTATTGCATTTGTTCGTTGCACCAGTTGCATCCCTGATGAGTACATAACATAGCTACCACTGATGCATGTGGAATTCTCCCAGTGGTTCTTCCCCGCAGATATCACAACATATTTTGATGAATCAGGTGGCCTACGTCAATGTACTTGCCTTTGATGATGCCCCACAAAATGATAGCCTGCTCAAATTGGTTATTTCATCTTTGGTGCTGAATGACGGAACTAACTTGGCACAGATAAACAGGTTCCATGCTATAGCATACCGATTCAAGGCTGACGCCGAAAAAGATTTTTCTCAGTCGTCCATGCCTTATGATTCCATTTGGTGCCCGAGATGCACAATTCGTCAATCACTACTGTCATTGATTCTGAAGACTGCTCTGATCGCTGGAGGGCAAAAATCCACTTGCACTCCTCGAACTAGTGTTATCCCTCCCTCCATTTCCTAAGCATTCGCGTAGAACTCTCGAACAACCCCCATGGGAATAGGCATAGGAGTTGTAGTCAAGCCAACCCAGCCTCTTTCTGGTATCATATACCATAGTTGGCCGTCTTGCTTATCAGGTTTAAATCCCCGTTCCTTCATAAAAGATTTGGCCAAAATTCAATAATATTCCTGCTGGGCCTCCAAACTGATAAATTTTCTGTGATCCATGACATCCTCTTCTTGGTTACTGGAGGAAGATACTGATGATGAAGAGATGGAAATTGAGCGTGCGATGTAGAGCAAAGTCTTTGGCCTGTAGAGTAAAGATGAATTGTTAATGAATATCTTTGGCCCATATTGTAAAGATGAATTTATTAGTATGATTATGAACAAGAATTGTGATCTGATATAACCATGATTTTGATGTTTCAGGTAAAAATAGGTGATGAAAATTATCTTCGTTCTAGGTGCGAAGAGGAATTTAGAATCACAATTATGATTATAAAGTTATTCACATGATTGTGGACATGAATTGTTGATTGATGTTACAGGGATAAAACATTGTTGGTGGACTTTTAACATGGAGAAGATAATAGACCCTATGGTCTATTTGACTCTTCTAATGGATTACTCGTTCTGTTGAAACTATGGTTAAAACGTTTTATCATCTACCATATGTTCTAAATCTCTGATTTATTACTGATAAAAGCTATTGATGATGTAAATTATCTTTAGTCATGATATTCTCTATTGGGCTAGTTGTGCTCACCCTTTTTGCTTCACAATTCCTTTTTTGTGTAATAAAAGTGTAAATTGGGTCGAAAGAGAAGTAAGGAGAATAGAACGATGGTCTATAGCTATTGAGGTTCTCCCTAAATAGTATGGAAATAATTTTATTGAGAACTTTAGATAAGTGTGTCGTATTGTATACGTCATTTGATATTTAATTTTGGTGAACCGAATAGGGTGAGGTGAACCCAACTTTGGAAGGGTGTTTTACCACTATCATGCAAGATGTCTAATGACATACAACCTCGTGTTATCATAAGACAGGGTTGTGCACATCCACTTGCTGAGTATATCTAGGAGCACTACCTATATAATCTTGGAGTTTATTTGAAATATAGTTCTCACTTAGAGACAACAGAGATAATTATATGTTAAGAGAAGACACACCATTGGAAAGAAGATGATAGCAATCTTCTTGTTTTTCTTTGGGGACTATTGGGTCAACCAAGGATAATTCTATGGACATATGATATCTATCATAACCTAGACGCATGGCCTCCCATGTACGAAGGTTTCCTTGAGCACTTTTCCAAGATTTTAATTTCTAAAATAATAATTGATCTGTACTTTTATGTAAGGTACCATTGTAAGGTTGTGGTCAAGGCACCATGAGAGTTATGTACATTTGTATTAAAACTCACGCTTTACAAATTGGTCGATTCGCACGTCGGTTCAACAATTGTATAAATGAAGTTTGTATTTAATTTTTATAGTATGATATCCGGCGACTCGAGAATGGGTCGTGTGGACCTATTTTGGGGCGCCACAACTATGGATTGAAAACTATGAAGCGGTAAACCTACCACCTTGTCCAATCGATATGGGTTTCGGGTTTGGCAAGAACAACTCAAGAACACATATATGGCGACAGTTTGCCGCTTTAGGAATTTTAGCTTACGATTATTTACAAAATTAATTATTTTTATTGTAAGACCCCAACTTTTATGAATATAGATGAATTTTCTATAAATATCATTTTGAATATTATGAAGTGAATTTGATATAATGTTATAGTTGTAGGTAATATTTATAAATTTTGCAAAGTGCACGCAAGTTATTATATAATATTCGATTGGTGGGGGATATTCATTTTAATAGGAATATTAGTACGAAGAGACAAGCATTGGTGGACCCTACAATGGAATTATTTTCGGATTGAGAAAATGACAAAAATATCTTTTATAAAAATAACGATGAAAGTTTCACTGTTAATTATTGAAACACCCGTGTTAAAAAAAGCGATGAATACGCGTGGTTGCATAATAGAACACAAGATTGATTATTGATGCTTACGTGAGATGTCACTCAGTTTTGTTCAATTATTGTTATAGTAATTGCTGCATAGTATCTCACGTTATTTGATTCAATTATTGTAGATATTTTATATATTATAAAATCAATAATTCAGACAACAAAGTTATTCATATTATTATTTGCAATATTGACAATGTCTAGAAGTTCTGTCAAGGAGAGGTTTGGTCACCTAATTGCGCACCAATAAGAAAAAATTCTTTTTAGAAAGCCCCCTCTTTCCTGGGAACGACCTGATTGTTAAATATTGTGAATTATAATATAGATGATAAATGTTGTTAAAAATATTGATAGGATTTTTTATGATGTAGTTGTTGTAAATTTTGCTTATTATTTGGATCCCCATTTACAAATTTTTTCAAATAATTGATAGGAAGTTATTCAAGTATATATATAATGGGACCCACCTATGATTATGAGATGTTGGTGGGAGGAACAATGGGGCCCACGGTGTTGAAAATTGAATTGTTGGGAGGTTTTTCAAAAGTTGGTCAATGGGTGGGAGCAAATTTCAAATAAACATGTGTTTAAATTTATATATATATATATATATATATATAATATTTTAGTTTTTGTTTGTATTAGATAATGTCATTGAAATTCAATCAACCAAAAGTAGCAAACTCAGCTTCTGAAAGTTTATCACTGTTGGTCCGTGATTAATTTCTAAACAGTACCCCTTCCATTCTTCTATAAATAGGATGCTTAGTTAGAATTGAAAATCACACCAAAATCAGAGAATTCTTCTTCTATAATCTTGAGTGTATTTCTTTAGAGTTTTAGAAACTTTTGAGCGTAGAAAACAGTGAATGTTTTCTTCAGGAATATTTCCGCTATACCAGTTGGAATATTCTTCTTTTCAAGGCAAATGATGTTATTTTTGTTCAATATTCGCTTGAAATAATATTTTCTTCCATACTTTGTAGTATATAAGTAATATTATTTTGTTTCAGATTTCGAATTCTATACTCATTTTGTTAGAGTTTTGGCTTCTATACTCCATGAAATTAGTAGAATATCCTTGATATTTACGCTTCGTCCAGTATCTTTTCATAGAAATATTATTCTGAGCATTTTTGATAAGTTTTAACTTTTTTATGCTGGAATACTATTCACTGGGTTACTATTCCCAAATTACTATTCACGGGGTACTATTCACTCGAGTACTATTGACCCAGAGTACCATTTATGAAAAAAATTGATTCGTTATCGGTCCAAATTATTTTTGGTACAATATTATTCTTGAAATTTACTCCACAAAGAAGTATCATGTTGAAAATTTGGACGTTATTGATTTTTGGATAAATTAAATTATAAATCTTTAAAAATTTATCCTTGAACTTTTTTTTACTGAATTCTTATATCATTGTCATCATCCTCATGTTTATATTATGTTGAAAGTCATCTGTGGCCTGTAGTGCATAGATGGACTTGGTATGATTATGACCAGGGATTATTCGGTATAATCATGACCGTAAGGTTACAAATGATGCGGTAAAAGTCCTCATTGGCCCGTAGTGCATTGATGAAAAGTTGTTGGCATGATCATGACCATTGATGAAAACACGAATATCTTTGGCCCGTAGTGCATGGATAATTTGTGGTCGTGATACTAATGAATATCCTTGGCCGTAGTGCAGGGATGATGTGGACTATTTATTAAGCTGAGTCTCAGCGATAAAAGTGATGAAAAACCTTTTAAATCATAGAAGATAGTAGATTTTATTCTATACTTGACTCTTCTAATGGATTGCTTGTTCTGCTGTAGTTAAACTTGATGTTTATTATATTTTATCAGTTTAACAATGTTGAAGGCTAACGATAAATTATTCTGCATTATCTTAGTCATAATATTTCTTACTGGGCTAGTTGAGCTCACCCTTTTGCTTTCATTGTTCTCTTCAGGAAATGATAATGTAGCCGGGACTAGTCAGGGAATGGAGTGACGGTCCAGATGATAGCATTAGTAGTCCTCACTATTCTATAAAATAGTGTGATAATAAATGTATTGAGGACTCCATTTGAGTTGAATACTGTCTAGAAGACAATATTCGTATTAAAACTCTTAGTTTATTTTTTGTCATATTTTACACGACAGTTGTATTATTAAGTTGTATTTGAATTTTGTACCATGTATTTGGCGACTCAAGATGGGTGATGCATATCTATTTTGGGGGCGTCACAGTTGGTATCAAAGTTTAGGGATATGATCCCTGGCTGAGATGTGAGACAAGAACTAGGAGGGGAGAGACGGAGAATTCCTTCGCTAGTATGACCTACTTAAGTTTATTTGTTATTTAATTGGTCAGTTAGAGTATAGGGATAATATGTGACATGTCAATTAACCCTTGTTTTGTGTCAGTATTTGAAAATGACATCTAAGAATGTTGAGAATATCAATGGAGCACAGTAGATCGTTGAGTCTCCACAGATCAACAATCAAGATAATGTGCATCAGGAAGGCAACAATCCTCATGCAAACAAAAACACTAACCAAATGATGAATGATCGAATGTTCAGAGGCTCTCTGCAATTCATCCAACATTAGGCAAGAGAGACTCCTGTCCGAAATACAGGTGAAAATACTGGCAACTCTCGGACGGTCACTGCTAAACAGTTCAAGGAGCTAGGACAAAAGCACTTAAGGCAGAGACGTGGATAAAGCAGATCAACAAGATATTTGATGTCTTGGAATGCTACGAGGAGCAAAAGGTTCCCTTTGTCACCTTTATGTTGCGAACAGAGGCAGATTACTGGTGGGAATCTATAAAATGTACTCAACTTGCCTCACTAAAGATGTCTTGGGAGAAGTTCAAAGAACTGTTCAATGACAAGTACTTTCCCGAAAGTATTCGTCACATGAAAGAGGTAGAGTTCATTAAACTGGAGCAAAACAACATAACCGTGTTGCAGTACGAAGCCAAGTTTGTCGAGTTATCTCGGTTTGCGTCCCACTTAGTTGATAATGAGGAGAGAATGATACGGATATTTCTAAGAGGTTTGAAACCCGAGATATGTCAATACCTTATCTCTCACAAACTTTGCTTGTATTCAGATGTTGTGAATAGGGCTCAGTTATTGGAACACGATAATGAGTCAACCCAACCAAGAGAGAGTAGTTGACAAAATGATAATACCAGTGGTAGCAGCCATCGAACTAGTGACAACAAACGTGGAGGGAATCAACATGCCAGAAATGGTAACCACTTCGGTGGTAATCATGGCCAAGACAATAAGAATGGACATTTCAAGAAGAGGAGATTCAATAATGATGGAAAGATGTCAGCATCCGCATCTGTTGTTAAGGAAGGAGAACGACCACCTATCATATGCTTCAAATGCGGAGGGGAGGGACATATAAGTCCAAACTGTGTGCAGCAGTCAAAAACGTGTTATAATTATGGAAGAGAAGGTCACCTAGCTCGATTTTGTCGTTCAGGGAAGGCAAGTCTAGCTGGGATTGAGGCACCAAAGGCCGTTCTAGAAAAGTCAAAACCAATTATTCAAGGGAGAGCATTTGTTGTAACCTTTCAGAAAGCAAGGAAACCGAACGAGGTCATCACGGGTAAGCTTATCATAAACTCTAGCGAAGTCTATACCTTATTTGATACCGGTTCTACCCATTCTTTTATTCCTCCTAGTTGCGCTCAACGTTTAAATTTGACTCTAGAGAAATTAGACTTTGACTTATCTGTTGAAACTCCGTTAGGAGAAACCTTTGTTACATCCACTATTTATAAGTATTGTTTGGTTCAAATCGGTACCCCTCACATTACCTGTCGATCTTATTTCATTGAAAATACTTGCATTTGATGTAATTCTAGGGATTGATTGATTAACTACTCATCATGCAAAAAATGATTGTTTTCGTAAGGTTATTAGCTTTCATATTCCTAACCAACCTATTATGAGAATTCAAGCAACTAAAACATTAAAATCAATCACTGTCATCTCAAGCCATAAAGCTATTCGTTTATTGAAAAACGGATGTCAAGCTTTCTTAGCTCCTGTCACAGATTTAAACAAAAATATGTTAGTTTTGAATGAAATTTCTATTATTAATAAATTTCTTGATGTATTCCCTAAAGAACTTCCTGGCCTACCCCTTAGAGCGTGAAATTGAATTTTGTATCGACCTTGAACCCGGTACAAAACCCATTTCCAAAGCCCCATATCGAATGGCTCCTATTGAACTTCAGGAGTTAAAGACCCAACTGCAGGAATTGTTGGACATCAGTTTCATTCGTCCTAGTACTTCTCCTTGGGGTGCTCCTGTTCTATTAGTGAAGAAGAAAGACGAGAGTATGCGACTTTGTATAGATTATCGGGAGTTGAATCATGTCACCATCAAAAATAGGTACCCATTGCCACGTATTGATGACCTGTTTGACCAGTTGCCAGGCGCCAAATTCTTTTCAAAGATTGATCTTCGTTCCGGATATCACCAATTGAAGATTAAAATCGATGACATTCCAAAGACATCTTTCAGAACTCGGTACGGGCATTATGAATTCCTAGTCATGTCTTTTGGATTGACTAATGCTCCTGCTGCCTTCATGGATATGATGAACTGAGTATTCAAGGAATATTTGGATCACTTTGTGGTCGTCTTTATTGATGACATCCTCATATATTCCAAAAGCCGTGAAGACCATGAGCAACACTCGAGGCTGATACTCCAAAAGCTTCGTGAAAACAAGCTATATGCCAAGTTGAAGAAATACGAGTTCTGACTTGAGGAAGTAGCATTCCTTGGGCACGTAGTATCAAGTCATGGAATATCTGTTGACCCGACAAATTTTGAAGCTATTCAAAGCTGGGAGCAACCTAAATCGGTGACCGAAGTACGTAGCTTTCTGGGCTTAGCTGATTATTATTGAAGATTCGTAGAATGGATTTCTCGAATCGCTACTCTATTAACTCAGCTGACTCGGAAAGATACAAAATTCTGTTAGAACGAGGAATGTGACAAGAGTTTTCAAGAACTCAAGAGAAGACTCATTTCAAGACTGTTACGTGACAAGCACCATTTGGCTCTTGAGGATCTGTCATCTACAGTGATGCTTCGGGCAAAGGGTTAGGATGTGTTCTCATGAAACATGGGAAAGTCATAGCCTATGCCTCATGACAACTCAAAGAATATGATAGGAATTATCCTACTCATGATCTAGAGTTGGCAGCAGTCGTTTTTGCACTAATGATTTGGAGGCATTACCTGTATGGAGAGAAGGTGGAGATCTATACGGATCATAAAAGCCTTAAATATTTCTTCACTAAAAAGGAACTCAATATGTGACAACGACGTTGGCTTGAACTATTGAAAGATTATGATCATACCATCTAATACCATCCTGGAAAAGCGAACTTGGTAGCTGAAGCATTGAGTAGAAGATCATATGTGGGTACGAGTGCGATATTGTCAACAAAAGGCCCATTTTGTATGACTTGCAAAGGATGGAGATAGAGTTAAAGACTCCAGGGACCCATGTGATGATGGTGAATATACGAGTAGAATTGACTTTAATTGATAAAGTTAAAGCTACTCAAGCTACAGACCTGGTGCTGATACGTATGAGGAAGAAAGTGCAAGAAGGTGTTATCCAGGAAGCAAGAATCGATGAAGAAGGAATACTTCGAGTCAACTCCAAACTTTGTGTTCCTAACGATTCTGAATTGAAGTATAAAATTATGATGGAGGCGCACAACACACCATTTGTAATCCATCCCGGGAGTACAAAAATGTATCATGATCTTTGACATACATTTTGGTGGAGTAATATGAAGAGAGAGATAGCACAGTTTATCTTAAGGTGTCTAACTTTTAAACTAATCAAGGCGGAGCATCATGTGCCAAAAGGTCCATTGCAACCACTTGAAATTCTAGAATGGAAGTGGGAACACATTACCATGGATTTCGTTACTGGTCTTCCCAAGGTTTCTCAAGGCATAGATGTAATTTGGGTCATTGTTGATAGATTGACCAAGTCTGCTCATTTCTTACCCATATGAGAAACTTATACACTTGAATGTCTTGCTCGTATGTACATAAACGAGGTTGTAAGATTGCATGGTATGCAAGTATCCATAGTTTCTGATCAAGACCCAAGATTCACTTCAAGATTTTTGGTTAGTTTACAAAAAGCTATGGGCACGGATTTACGATTTAGTTCGGCATTTCATCCTCAAATGGGCGGGCAGTCGGAGAGGACTATTCAAACTCTTGAAGATTTATTAAGTCTTTGTGTCATTGACTTCAAGGGAAGTTGGGAGAAGTTCTTACCATTGGTGGAATTTTCCTACAATAACAGTTATCAAGCAAGTATTGGCATGGCTCCATTTGAGGTGATGTATGGAAGAAAGTGTCGTTCTCCAGTATGCTGGGATGAGGTGGGTGAAGCAACATTATTGGGATCGGAGTTGGTACGTATGACTACGAAAAAGATTCAAGCGATCTGACAACGTATAAAAACCTCACAAGATCGACAAAAGAGTTATGATGATCTTCATCGAAAGGATGTGGAATTCAATATTAGAGATCATGTGTTGTTACGTGTTGCTTCATGGAAGGGAGTTACAAGATTTGGAAAGAGAGGAAAGCTCAATCCTCGATTCATTGGCCCATTTTTAATCATCGATCGAGTAGGAACTGTGGCCTATAGACTTGCTTTACCGCCAAGTATGTCTCGTGTTCATAACGTTTTTCACATATCCATGTTACGTAAATATGTGGAAGACCCGAATCACATTATTGAGTTAGAACCGGACAAAATAGCGGAAGATTTAACGTATGAAGAGGTTCCTGTTAAAATCTTGGACAAGAAGGAACATATTCTACGCTCCAAGGTTATACCTCAAGCCAAAGTTTTGTGGAGAAACCACGATGTTGAGGAAATGACCTGGGAGTTAGAATCTGAAATGAAATCAAAGTATCCTTACCTCTTCGACATACCAGGTACGTACCCTAATTTCGAGGGCAAAATATCATAAGAAGGGGAGGTTGTAAGACCCCAACTTTTATGAATAAAGATGAATTTTCTATAAATATCATTTTTTAATATTATGGAGTGAATTTGATATAATGTTATAGTTGTGGGTAATATTTATAAATTTTGCAAAGTACACAAGTTGTTATATAATATTCGATTGGTCGGGGAATATTAATTGTAACAGGGAATATTAGTACGACGGCACAATCATTGATGGACCCCACAACGAAATTATTGTCGGATTGAGAAAACGATAAAAATATCTTTTTATAAAAATAAGGGCGAAAGTTTTACCGTTAACTGTTGAAACAATCGGTGTTAAAAGTACAGTAATATGCGTGGTTGCATAGTAGCACATGGTATTGATTATTGATGATTACGTGAGAAGTCACTCAGTTTTGTTCAATTATTGTTACAGTAATTGCTGCATAGTATCTCATGTTATATGATTCAATTATTGTCGATATTTTATATATTATTAAATCAATAATTGAGACGACAAAGTTATTTATATTATTATTTGTAATATTGACAATGTCTAGAAGTTTTCTCAAGGAGAGGTTTGGTCACCTAATTACGCGCCAATAAGAAGAAATTCTTATTAGAAAGCCCCATCTTTCCCGGGAACGACCTGGTTGTTAAATTTGCGAATTATAATAATGATGATAAATGTTGTTAAAAATATTGGGAGGATTTATATGATGTAGTTGTTGTAAATTTTGCTTATTATTTGGATCCCCATTTACCATTTTTTCAAATAATTGGCAGGAAGTTATTCAGTATATATATAATGGAACCCACCTGTGATTATGAGATGTTGGTAGGAGGGGAACACGTGGGGCATACGAGTGTTGAAAATTGAATTGTTGGGAGGTTTTTCAAAAGGTTGGTCACGGGTGGGAGCAAATTTCAAATAAACATGTGTTTAAATTTATATATATATATATATATATATATATATTATTTTAGTTTTTGTTTGTATTAGATAATTTCGTTGAAATTTAATCAACTAAAAGTAGCAAACTCAGCCCGTGAAAGTTTATCACTGTTGGTCCGTGATTAATTTCTAAACAGTACCCCTTCCATTCTCCTATAAATAGGATGCTTAGTTAGAATTGAAAATCATACCAGGATCAGAGAATTCTTCTTCTATAATCTTGAGCATATTTTTTTAGAGTTTTAGAAAGTTTTGAGCGTAGAAAACAGTAAAAGTTTTCTTCAAGAATATCCTCGTTATACAAGTTGGAATACTCTTCTTTTCAAGGTAAGGGATGTTATTTTTGTTCAATATTGGCTTGAAATAATATTTTCTTCCATACTCTGTAGTATGTAAGTAATATTATTTCGTTTCAAATTTTGAATTCTATACTCGTTTTGTTAGAGTTTTGGCTTCTATACTCCATGAAATTAGTAGAATATCCTTGATATTTGCGCTTCATCCAGTATCTTTTTATGGAAATATTTTTCTGAGCATTTTTGATTAGTTTTACAAACAGGTTCAAGGAAGCATAGGTGCTTAAGGGGTGCATTGGTGCACAAGGAGCAAGTGTGCTCAAGAGAATTGTTGTAATTCAAATTTGATAGAATCTATTTTGTAACAAGGGTCATTTTAATGAAATAAAAGTGAGTCTCCAATACTAGTTGGTATTGGACGTGGACTAGGCTATTTTTAGCTGAACAACGTAAAAAATCTTGGTGTTGATTTTATTGCTTGCTTTACTTTAGTATCTCTCAAAATAGTTACTTTTCTTAATAATCAAAATTTAAATATTTGCTTCATCTTGAGATAATTTATTAACTCCAAGTATTTTATTTGACTTATAAATTCACCAAAATATTTTCATAAACAAAAAGTCAATTCGGTAAACTATATTCATTCAGCAAGCTGCATTCATCAAAATAGTCGGCTAATTTAAGTAGTTTGGTTTAAAGTACAAAAATTGGTCATTGATTGCTCCCACACTTATTCAACCCCCCATTCTAAGTGTGCTTTATATGAATTTCATTTGGTATCAAAGCTTGGCTCTACTTACTTGGTCTTAAAGGTGACTTGTAGGGAAAGATTCTGACAAGGCACAGTTCGAGAACAACAATCAATAAGGTCAATCAACCAATAGACCTCCTTTGCTGTATGGAACAGAAAACTACAACTTTTGGAAATTTTAAATGAGGATCTACCTTAAAAGAGATCCTTGGGAATGGTGGGTTGTGGTGAATGGACCAGTTATTCCAAGAAAAGACGACGGTACTCCAAAGACTCTGCTAGAGATGGACTCAACTAATACTTTCATGATTTCCTATAATTCAAGGGCTATGAACACACTACTTAGTGGCATGGTACAATCCGAGATTGACAAAGTATCCTCATGCAACACAGTTAAGGAAATTTGGGACATTCTAGTTGTGAGCCAAGAAGGAACATCCAAGGTTTGAGAAGTGAAATTAAGCATGTTCATGCATGATTATGAAATGTTCAAACTCGAGAAAGATGGAACTATAAAGATGGCTCAAGCAAGGTTCCTTGTTCTTCTGAAGTCCTTAAAGCTACTCGACAAATCCATTCCACAAAGTGAGATTAACCGTAAGTTACTTCGGGCTATTCCCAAGAGGTTTGCTTCTAAAATCACTACTCTTCAAGATTCCTCTACTATATCTACTATGAATACGCTAAATCTTTTTAGTGAACTTGAGGAATACGAACATCAGTTAAAGAGGTATAATGATGAGAAGGAAAATCCTCAAAGAAAGGTTTTAGCTCTTAATGCAGGAAATGAAGAAGAGTTTGATGATGCTTCAGATGAAGAGATAGCCATGATGTCAAGAAGACTCAAAGGACTTCTACAAAGGAAGAATAAACGAAAGAATATCTTCAACTTGAATAAAGCCAAAGGAAAGGAAACCGAGGAAACATGTTTCGAATGTGGACGTCTAGGGCACTTTAAAAAGGATTGCTTTCAACTAAAGAACAAAGGAAAAACTGGCTTCAAGGATAATAAGAGAAATAAGGCACTGGTCACTTGGAATGATGAAGAAGAATCTGACGTTAAGGTTGAAGCCAAGGATGAGATAGCTCAAGTATGCTTCATGGGAATAGAAGGTGAATCAAACGAGGTATCTAATTTTGAGATTATTTCTTTAAAACAAGAAAATGATAAATTAAAAGAAAAGAATGTATATTTGAAAAACTTGGTAAATAGTTTAATGAGTGAGGTAGACTCTTTGATAGATAAAAAAAAGATATTGAAAAGGAATCTACATGTAAAGAAGAAAAGGTTTTAATTGCTAAAATTTATTATTTAGATAATTATAACAATGTACTTTTCAATAAGGTAAATTTTTTGAACGGTGAGGTCCAAAAATTGACAAATGAACTAAAAATGAGAGATGTATGTATTGATGCATTTAGTGATAAATCACTTGATAAAATTCTTCCTAATAATGAACTTTAAAAAGAAATAGATTCACTAAAATTATCTCTTGCTAAATTTATTTAAGGTGAAGAAAATTTAAATGTCATAGTAGGTAAATAAAGACCTAGCTTTAAAAGACAAGGAATTGGTTATAATCCTATGCATAAAAAAGGTGATATGAAAATGTTAAAATCAAAATTATGTTTTACATTAAATTATTGCTCTACTTTTACAACGTGAAAAAATTGTGGTATTAAAGGTCACTTGGACATAAACTATTTTAAGAAAAATAAAATTAAAAAGGTATGGGTTAAAAAGGATGATTTAAATGCAACTAACATTAAAGGACCCAAAAAGATGTGGGTACCAAAAGGATGAATTATTTTTTCTTGATAGGTATGTCTCAAGGCAATGGTTCCATCTCAAAAATGGATTATTGATAGTGGATGCTCACGTCACATGACTGGTGACAAATCAAAGTTTGTGGATCTAAAAATCAAGAAGAAAAATGGTACAATTACATTTGGAGATAATCGAACCTGCGAAATAATCGAAAAAGGTAAAATAGGAAATGGTAAGCTTAATATTGATAATTTACATCTTGTGAGTGGACTTGAATTTAATCTTATTAGTATCAGTCAATTGATGGATAATGGTCACCAAATTAGTTTTGATAAAGAAAAATGCACTATCTCTCATGGTACTAACAATGTTACTCTAGTTGCACAAAGGAAAAGAAATATATATACTATTGATTTTGAGCAACAGGATGAAGAACTATGTCTGGTTCAAACCAGGAACAGTCTGCTTCGGCAGAATTTTAGCCCAACCACAGAAAGTACTCATAAATTCGATTCTATTCAGTCATATAATAGTTTAAACATACTTATATGGTTATATAACAACTATGTAAACATTACCCAACCCCATTAACATCTACTTAGCCTTATTTCCTTAGCATTCGTGTAGAACTCTCGAACAACCCCCATGGGAATAGGCATAGGAGTTGTAGTCAAGCCAACCCAGCCTCTTTCTGGTATCATATACCATAGTTGGTCGTCTTGCTTATCAGGTTTAAATCCTCGTTCCTTCACAAAATATTTGGCCACAATTCGATAATATTCCTGCTGGGCCTCCAGACTGATAAATTTTCTGTGATCCACGACATCCTCTTCTTGGTTACTGGAGGAAGATGCTGATGATGAAGAGATGGAAATTGAGCGTGCTCTTTTTGGACCCATGTGCAGATGATAGAGAGAGTGCAGAGTAATTGCTGGATAATGAATAAGAGCGGTGATAATAAAGACCCCAAACTCGTCAATGCAAGCACAACCCAAGCAAAGAACCCTAGATTTATACCCGTGGATGAGAGTGTAGGTCTGAACTTTGAATGTAGAGAGAATCATGAGTATGAGTTTTTATGAGAGCTGAGGAGTCATGCGTCTATGGGAGAACGGAAAGATTTGCTTTTGTTAAGTTAAGTGAGAAACCAAATAAGTCACGACTCGGTTTTAAACTTTTAAAACTTTTCAAGACCCAAGATGTCACATGTACATGCAAGGTCCTCAGAAGTGGAAATCTTGCATGCCATGGAGAGAGAGTTGAGGTGTTGATTGGAAATATGAGCTACTGACTTCCAGGCGCGAGTGCACGATTCCTTAAGCTTAATCATGCGCGGCCGCGCGATGTAAATTCCTGTACTGCAAAATTTTTACTCCTAGACTGCCGATCAGTGATGAGTGTAATTGAAGATACCTACATAGACAGGAATGCACACTGTTAAGGGCATGTATTAATGAGCAACTTGAAGGACTACATAAACTCTATCCTACTTCACACACCACACAGTGCAAATTCAGCTACACACTCAATTATTCACAACATAAAAATTATCAAAAATGACATAGAGATGAACTAACTAAATACTCTACTGAATAAATAAAAAGAAAATACAGATAGAAATAATGGGTGGCCTCTCATCGAGCGCTAAGTTATAGTCAATTAGCTTGACTGTCTTTGAATCTCACGTTGAAGAGAGCATTGAGGTGACTTTCTGTCTGTCTACCTCACCACCAAAGTAATGCTTCAAACGCTGGCCATTCACCTTAAAAGGCTTGTCCGGCAACTTATCTAATACTTCAATTGCACCATGCGTAAAAATAGTCTTCACTATAAATGGCCCTGACCATCTCGATTTCAGCTTCTCGGGGAAAAGTTTAAGTCTGGAGTTATAAAGCAAAACCCTTTGTCCCAGTTCGAAGGCTCTCTCAATGATCTTTCGGTCATGCCATTTCTTCACCTTCTCCTTATACAGCTTTGAATTCTCATATGCATGTAATCTGAATTCATCCAACTCATTTAGTTGGAGTAGGCATTTCTCCCCCGCAACTTTCAAATCAAAATTGAGATTTCAAATTTCCCAATATGCCTTATGCTCTAGCTCCATAGGAAGGTGACAAGCTTTTCCATACACGAGCTGAAAAGGTGACATACCCAACGGAGTCTTGTATGCAGTCCTATAAGCCCATACTGCATCATCCAACTTTAACGACCAGTCCTTCCGTGTGGGATTCAAAACTTTTTCAAGGATTCTCTTGACTTCTCGATTCAACACTTCAGCTTGGCCATTTGTCTGTGGGTGATAAGCTGTAGCAATGCGATGGCTCTTGGAGTCCCAAATCTTGTGAAGATACTTCGGTGTAAAAACCTTAGGACAACATTGGCATCATTTGTCGGAAGAGCTTCCACTTCTACCCATTTCGAGACATAATCCACTGCGTGCAAGATGTAGAGATTTTCGCAGGAAGAAACAAAAGGTCCCATGAAATCAATCCCCCACACATCAAAAATTTCTACTTCAAGGATCGTATTCAATGGCATTTCATTTCTTTTGGTGATGTTCTCCACTCGTTGACATCTGTCACACCGCTGGACAAAATTGTATGCATCCTTGAAAATTATCGGCCAGTAGAATCTTGCTTGTAGCACTCTAGCCGCTGTTCTTTCACCACCATAGTGACCTACATACACAGTAGAGTGACAATCCTGCAGAATCCCCTCGGTCTCACTATACGGAATACACCTTCTTATCACTTGATCAGAACAATGTTTAAACAAATAAGGCTCATCCCATATATACCATTTGACATCATGCAAAAATTTCTTCTTTTGATAACCCACCAAGTCAGAAGGTACCATCTTACTCACCAGATAATTCGCGTAGTCTGCGAACCATGGCACTTCCCCTTTCACCACAAATAACTACTCATCTGGAAAGGTCTCATTGATCATAACATTATCATCTGCCTTCCTTTCCGAATCTTTAGTCACGATAAGTGGTCCACCACTTGGTTTTTGGTGCCCTTTCTGTCCTTAATCTCCAAATCAAATTCCTGCAGTAATAAAATCCATTTGATCAACCGGGGTTTTGCATCCTTCTTTGCCATTAAATGTCGAATTATCGCATGATCTATATACACTATCACCCTTGTGCCAATCGGATATGCTCAAAATTTATCGAAGGTGTATACCACTGCCAATAACTCTTTCTCTATGGTGGCGTAGTTTATTTGTGCATCTATAAGTGTCTTGCTGGCATAATAGATCACATGAAAAATCTTCTCTTTTCTCTGCCCCAAAATAGCCCCTACAGCGTAATCGCTGGCATCACACATCAACTCGAATGGCAATTCCCAATTTGGTACGGTAATCACTGGTGCTGAGGTTAGTTTCCTCTTTAAATGCTCAAATGTTAACACGCAGGCTTCATCAAAATTAAACTGTTCATCCTTCTCCAATAGACTACATAGAGGTTTAGTTATCTTGGAAAAGTCCTTGATGAATCACAGAGAAACCTGCATGTCCTAAAACGCAAACACCTTTTTTATCAAGTAGTGGTGGTAAGTTCTCAATCGTATCCAGCTTCGCTCTATCCACCTCAAGTCTCTTCTTCGAAACCTTGTGTCCCAATATGATTCCTTCTTGTACCATGAAATGACACTTTTCCCAGTTCAGCACTAAGTTCGTCTCAACACATCTCTTCAAAACTATAACCAGATTCTCAAGGTATAAATCAAATGAGTCCCCAAAGACTGAGAAGTCATCCATAAATACCTCCACATTTTGCTCCGCCATGTCTAAAAATATAGCCATCATTCAGCTCTGAAAGGTGGATGGAGCATTGCACAATCCGAAAGACATCCTTCTAAAAGCAAAAGTGTCGTTTGGACATGTGAATGTAGTCTTTTCCTGGTCTTCTGAAGCTATCATAATCTGATTGTAGCCTGAATACCCATCCAGGAGGCAATAATACTCATGACCCGCTAATCTGTCCAACATCTGATCAATGAATGGGAGTGGAAAATGATCTTTCCTTGTAGCTTTGTTAAGCCCGCAGTAGTCCATGCAGCACTTCCACCCCGCCACCGTTTTTATTGAATCAACTCATTATTCTCATTAGTCACATCGTCATACCACCCTTCTTCGCAGACACATCGCATCGGGCTCACCCATGAGCTGTCTGAGATTGGATAAATTATGCCTGCATCCAGCCATTTCACTACCTCTTTCTTGACCACTTCTTTCATTATCAGATTAAGTCTTCTTTGTTGTTCAACAGACAACTTACTAGCATCTTCCAGCAAGATCTTATGCATACAGAATGAAGGGTTGATCCCTTTGATATTTGCTATGGTTCATCCAATAGCTGATTTGAACTCTCTAAGCACTCGTAGCAATTTTTCTTCCTGAAAAGATGTTAGTGCAGAAGAAATAATCACAGGTAGCTTTGAATCTTTACTTAAAAATGCGTACTTGATATGTTCTAGAAGTGGTTTTAATTCAAGCTCTGGAGGTGACTCAAGAGATGGCTTTAATTTTACCAATGATTCTCCCACTTTTGTCAATGGCTCGACAGGTGTCCTAAATTTTTTGAATTGTGGAGTAGTGTCCAGATATTGAAAAAGTTCGCCAAACTCCTCATCCTCCCAATCTGAATTTTTAGTAGTGACATTCTTCCACGGTTCATAATTCACTAAATTTTGCACCTCATCATGTAAGACCCGATCCACCAAATCAACCCAAAAACATTCTTTGTCATCTGTTGGGAACTTTATGGCTTTAAAGACATTAAAAGTGACCTCTTGATCATGAACACGCATAGTGAGTTCCCATTTCTGCACATCTATCAAAGTCTTTCCTGCGGTTAAGAATGGTCTCCCCAGTATGATTGGTATATTTTTGTCTTCCTCGTAATCTAAAATGATGAAGTCAGCCGGAAAGATAAATTTATCCACCTTCACCAAGACATCCTCAACAATTCCCCGTGGATACGTGATGGATCTGTCAGCTAACTACAACGAAATGTTTGTCGGCGTTGGAGCCGACAATCCCAACTGATTAAATATTGACAAGGGCATCAAATTTATACTTGCCCCGAGATCACATAAACACTTACTGAAACTCATCTTCTCGATTGTGCACGGAATTGTGAAACTGCCCAGATCCTTCAGCTTTGGAGGTAATTTCTTCATCAAGCACCATCAGATCAGATATTCCTTCACCAAGGCTACCATCTCAAACTCATCTAATCTCCTCTTCCTTGATAATATACCCTTGATGAACTTTGCATAGCTTGTCATCTGTTCCAATGCCTCGGTGAAAGGTATGTTAATTTGTAGATTTTTAAATACCTCTAGAAACTTGCTGAATTGCTTATCCTCCCTCTGCTTATTTAATCTCCGCGGATATGGAATTTGAGGGTGAACTGGTCGTACTGAACTCATAGGCTTCTCAACTGACCCTGATTTATCTTTCTCTTTATGTTGTACCTCAGAATTTTCCAGATTTTCCTTCTCAAGAGCCACCGCTTCGCTTCTCCTCAAACCATGCAAGTTCTTTTCAACAGTAATCATCATATTTGGCGCTACTCAGACTAGCAATACCTGCAAGATCTTTCCCATATCTTAATGTGATTGCTAGGCACTGTTCCTTCCCGTCTCGTCTTGGATTTGCCTCTGTGTTACTTGGCAAAGAACCTTGGGGCCTGTTGTTAAGCATACTCGCCATTTGCCCCATTTGAGTCTCCAAATTCTTAATAGCCACTGCTTGGCTCTTGATCATCACCTCCGTGTTTGCCATGTATTTCAACATCATCTCCTCCACTTTTGATTTCTTTTCTTGCTGAGGTGGAGTTGGAGTGTGATGTTGTTGTTGTTGAGAAAATCCCGGCAGAAATGGTGGTTTTGGGATAAAATGTGGCTGAGATGGCTGTGATTGAAATTGTCGATTCGGTTG
Organism: Panax ginseng; assembly: GCA_020205605.1. NCBI lineage: Eukaryota > Viridiplantae > Streptophyta > Magnoliopsida > Apiales > Araliaceae > Panax > Panax ginseng. Next base: position 106,967,890 of record CM035131.1, on the reverse strand, counting down.
AAACTGAATCTGCTGATTCCCTTGGTTATTAGACCAACTGATGTTTGGATGATTGCGGTTATTGGGGTTGTATGTGTTCTGAAATTGTCCTTGGTCTTTCCCATAATTACTCACATACTGTACTAACTCCGAGCTGATTGCACACTAATCTGTGGAGTGTGACCCCGCACAAATCTCACATACGAAGGCAACTGTTTTTGCTTTGCTTTCTGCCAGAGTATCTATTTTCTTTGCCATAGCTGCCATCTGTGCCGACAACTGAGTAATAGCATCTACCTCCAACAAACCTGCAACCTTGGGCTGTGGCATCCGAGATGTAGGATTCTGAAAATCATTTGCAGCCATAGTCTCAATAAGTGTATAGGCCTCGTCATAGCTCTTCGCCCATAATGCCCCTCCTGCAGCTGCATCTATAATAGGTCTCGATTGCCAACCCAATCCATTGTAAAATGTATTGATTACCATCCAATCCGGCATACCGTGATGTAGACACTTACTCATCATCTCTTTATATCTCTCCCATGCTTTATATAAGGACTCTCCGTGTTACTGCTCAAACTGAGAGATAGTTGTCCTTATCTTTGCAGTCTTAGCCATTGGGAAAAACTTAACTAATAATTTTTGTGCTAAGTCCTCCCATGTAGTGATTAACCCTGATGACAAAGAATGTAGCCAACTCCTCGCCTTATCCCTCAATGAGAATGGGAATAGCCTAAGTTTGATAGCATCCTCCGTCATAGCGTTGTATCTGAATGTATCACAAATCTCTATAAAACTCAATAGGTGTTCATTCAGATCATCGGTAGCAGCACCCCCAAATCAGTCTTCAATTCTCGCACCATCCGAATAGTGCCTGTTTTTATCTCGAAAGTATTCACGCCGCTATCGCTTCACCGACTATGCTCGATCAGAGTCCATTTATATTCGGCATGGAATAATCCCTTAGAGCCTTGTGCTCCTCTCTTTGTTCTTCTGCCATGTCAGATATAGTACTTTCCAACTGAGCTTGAAAATTTCTCCGTACACTTGCTTTCTAACCTTTTTCGTTAATATTATTCTGCGCTGGTATTAATTCAGAATTAGATGAACGCGTGTGCATAAAAATCTACAAGTACCTGAAACCACAAACAAAACAAAATAAAAATAAAAATGAGATAAGAATAGATATGTCTAAGTCATACAATATAGCTTAAAATTGATGATAATTATTTAAATTTAAACGCCTTTCCCCGGCAACGGCGTCAAAAACTTGTTGCCTCTTTTTTAGTTCTAATAATAGAGCTCTAACTCATGCAAGCATATATGTGTCAACAAGTAATACAGAGTAAGTAGAGTATCGTCCCACGAAGAAAGTTGTTTAATTTAAACTCTTATGCATCAACTAAATCACTATTTTTATATGCTTAAACTAATGACTAAAATTGTGAGTTTAATCTAATTGCAAATAATAACTAAAATGAGAAGAAGAATGTAATAAAGCAAATCTGGAAATAATGGGATCCTAACTTCATTTAATACTTCATCTAATTACCACCATTATGCAAGAACGTTCACATATCACAGGAAAGTAGCCAAGAGCACTAATATAGACATAGCCATTTTTCAATGTACTATGTCCTACTTACACAACATCCACATGCGATAGACACCATGCAATCATCAATATAACCAAAATCACTATATGTCTATGTGAAATTGCAACTATATTAAATTTAAGCACAAGCCCTTATATTAACTTATACGGTGAAATAGTATATGTCTATCTGGTTCACGAAATACACAAGCCATGCAAAACATCCCCATATACTTATGCTATCATGATTACAATCTATACTCGCATGTTTATTGTCAATTCTATACAAGTACTGAAAACGAATGGTGATCAGTCATTCATGCATGCAAAACAATCATGGTAGAAATTCCTTATGATATGTAAAACAGTCCAACAATCAAGCATGCAACTAAACTACATATTAAAATCCATTAGAATCCCATAATGGAGTTTAGTTCATGACTGAACCAAAAGCCATCATGGGATTAAAGCTAAACATAGCTAATAAGCAAAAAATTGAAAGAGAAGGGATAGAAACGATCAAACCCAATTGCTGATTATAAACCAATATTAATGTTCAAATCCTCATATAAATCCAGCAAAATAACAAGAGTTATCCACAATGATTGGAAATCCCACGAAGAATTAGAAAAGATGGAGTTTAGGCTTCGTTCTCCGTTGAAATCTCTCCCAAAAGTGTAAACCCTAGTTCTCAATATGAAAAATACGTAAAAACTAATGAATGATACGTCTGACACCAGTCAGAAATCGTCTTTAATTAATTACAACCTTTAAAATTAAAAATTAAAATAAATAAATACAAAGAAAAAGAAGCCATCATCGGCCATCGTTGTTCCTCCTATGTATTTTCATGTGGTGCAGGCAGTTTTTTTGGTCCAAATGAGTGGTTGCATGAAAAGGCGTAAGTATGGTGTTGGCCTATATAGCCGCGCGACTCATCGCAGACTCGAGTTCGATTCTCGTCTTTGATAATCGACATGTTTTGCTACTCATTTCCTTATTCATCAACACCCATACTTAGCGTCTCTGCTCCAATTGATCCTCATGCTATGCATCCATCAGTCTCATGCCATCTAGCCTCACCAAATCATGCCATTTCCTACAATTGTTCTACCAAAGGAGTTTTAAGTAAATGGAATGCAAAATAACATGAAATGCAACTAAAAACACACTAAAATGTACTTGAGATGGGCATAGTTCGCGTAAATTAATATCCAATAAGTAGGTGTAAAACCCACTTATCAATGTCTTTGGCCTGTAGAGCAAAGATGAATTGTTAATGAATATCTTTGGTCCATAGTGTAAAGATGAATTTATTAGTATGATTATGAATAAGAATTGTGATCTGATATAACCATGATTTTGATGTTTTAGGTAAAAATAGGTGATGAAAATTATCTTCGTTCTGGGTGCGAAGAGGAATTTAGAATCACAATTATGATTATGAGTTATTCACATGATTGTGGACATGAATTGTTGATTGATGTTACAGGGATAAAACATTGTTGGTGGACTTTTAACATGGAGAAGATAATAGACCCTATGGTCTATTTGACTCTTCTAATGGATTGCTCGTTCACCGTAATTATGGTTGAAAAGTTTTATCATCTACCATATGTTCTAAATCTCGATTTATTACCGATAAAAGCTATTGATGATGTAAATTATCTTTAGTCATGATATTCTCTATTCATTAGTTGTGCTCACCCTTTTTGCTTTCACAATTCCTTTCGTGTAATAAAAGTGTATTTGGGTTGGCCGGGGGGTAACAGGAGAATAGAACGATGGTCTATAGTCATTGAGGTTCTCCTAAATAGTATAGAAATAATTTTATTGAGAACTTTAGATAAGTGTGTCGTATTGTATCGCCATTTGATATTTAATTTTAGTGAACCTGAATAGGTGAGTGAACCCAACTTTGAAGGGTGTTTTGCCACTATCATACAAGATGTCTAATGACATACAACCTCGTGTTATCATAAGACAGGGTTGTGCACATCCACTTGCTGAGTATATCTAGGAGCACTACCTATATAATCTTGGAGTTTATTTGAAATATAGTTCTCACTTAGAGACAACAGAGATAATTATATGTTAAGAGAAGACACACCATTGGAAAGAAGATGATAGCAATCTTCTTGTTTTTCTTTGGGGACTATTGGGTCAACCAAGGATAATTCTATGGACATATGATATCTATCATAACCTAGACGCATGGCCTCCCATGTACGAAGGTTTCCTTGAGCACTTTCCGAAGATTTTAATTTCTAAAATAATAATTGACTGTACTTTTATGTAAGGTACCATTGTAAGGTTGTGGTCAAGGCACCATGAGAGTTACGTACATTTGTATTAAAACTCACAGTTTTACAGTGGTCGTATTCTGCACGTCAGTTCAACAATTGTATAAATGAAGTTTGTATTTAATTTTTATAGTATGATATCTGGCGACTCAGAATGGGTCGTGTGGACCTATTTTGGGGGCGTCACAACTATGGATTGAAAACTATGAACGGTCAAACCTACCACCTTGTCCACTGACATGGGTTTCTAGGTTTGGCCAAGAACAACTCAAGAACACATATAGCGACAGTTTCGTCGCTTTAGGGCCCTTTTAGCGACAGTTATTTACAAAATTAATTATTTTTATTGTAAGACCCCAACTTTTATGAATATAGATGAATTTTCTATAAATATCATTTTTGAATATTATGAAGTGAATTTGATATAATGTTATAGTTGTGGGTAATATTTATAAATTTTGCAAAGTACGCAAGTTATTATATAATATTCGATTGGTGGGGGGATATTCATTTTAATAGGGAATATTAGTACGAAGAGACAAGCATTGGTGGACCCCACAATGGAATTATTGTCGGATTGAGAAAATGACAAAAATATCTTTTTATAAAAATAACAGTGAAAGTTTTACCGTTAACTGTTGAAACACCCGGTGTTAAAAGTACAGTAATACGCGTGGTTGCATAATAGAACACAGTATTGATTATTGATGCTTACGTGAGATGTCACTCAGTTTTGTTCAATTATTGTTATAGTAATTGCTGCATAGTATCTCACGTTATTTGATTCAATTATTGTAGATATTTTATATATTATAAAATCAATAATTCAGACAACAAAGTTATTCATATTATTATTTGAAATATTGACAATGTCTAGAAGTTCTGTCAAGGAGAAGTTTGGTCACCTAATTGCGCGCCAATAAGAATAAATTCTTATTGGAAAGCCCCCTCTTTCCTGGGAACGACTTGATTGTTAAATATTGTGAATTATAATATAGATGATAAATGTTGTTAAAAATATTGATAGGATTTTTATGATGTAGTTGTTGTAAATTTTGCTTATTATTTGGATCCCCATTTACAATTTTTTCAAATAATTGATAGGAAGTTATTCAGTATATATATAATGGGACCCACCTATGATTATGAGATGTTGGTGGGAGGGGAACACGTGGGGCCCACGGGTGTTGAAAATTGAATTGTTGGGAGGTTTTTCAAAAGTTGGTCACGGGTGGGAGCAAATTTCAAATAAACATGTGTTTAAATTTATATATATATATATATATATATAATATTTTAGTTTTTGTTTGTATTAGATAATTTCATTGAAATTCAATCAACCAAAAGTAGCAAACTCATCTTTTGAAAGTTTATGACTGTTGGTCCGTGATTAATTTCTAAACAGTACCCCTTCCATTCTCCTATAAATAGGATGCTTAGTCAGAATTGAAAATCACACCAAAATCAGAGAATTCTTCTTCTATAATCTTGAGCGTATTTCTGTAGAGTTTTAGAAACTTTTGAGCGTAGAAAACAGTGAATGTTTTCTTCAAGAATATCCCCGCTATACCAGTTGGAATACTCTTCTTTTCAAGGCAAGGGATGTTATTTTTGTTCAATATTGGCTTGAAATAATATTTTCTTCCATACCCTGTAGTATGTAAGTAATATTATTTCGTTGCAGATTTCGAATTCTATACTCATTTTGTTAGAGTTTTGGCTTCTATACTCCATGAAATTAGTAGAATATCTTCGATATTTACGCTTCGTCCAGTATCTTTTCATGGAATTTTTATTCTGAGCATTTTTGATAAGTTTTAACTTTTTTATGCTGGAATACTATTCACAGGATTACTACTCCCGAATTACTATTCACGGAGTACTATTCACTCGAGTACTATTAACTGGAGTACTATTTATGAAAAAACTTGTTTCGTTATCGGTCCAAATTATTTTTGGTACAATATTATTCTTGAATTTTACTCCACAAAGCAGTATCATGTTGAAAATTTGGACGTTATTGATTTTTGGATAAATTAAATTATAAATCTTTAAAAATTTATCCTTGAACTTGTTTTACTGAATTCTTATATCATTGTCATTATCCTCATGTTTATATTATGTTGAAAGTCATCTGGCTTTGTAGTGTATAGATGGACTTGATATGATTATGACCGTGATTTATTGGTATAATCATGATCGTAAGGTTACAAATGATGTGGTAAAGTCCTAATTGGCCCGTAGTGCATTGATGGAAAGTTGTTGGCATGATCATGACCATTGATGAAAACACGAATATCCTTGGCCCGTAGTGTATGGATAATTTGTGGGTTGTGATACTAATGAATATCCTTGGTAGTAGTCAAGGGGATGATGTGGATTATATATTGTCGAGTCTCGAGTGATAAAAGTAATGAAAAACCTTTTAAATCATAGAAGATAGTAGATTTTATTCTCTACTTGACTCTTCTAATGGATTGCTTGTTCTGATGTAGTTAAACTTGATGTTTATTATATTTTATCAGTTTAACAATGTTGAAGGCTAACGATAAATTATTCTGCATTATCTTAGTCATAATATTTCTTACTGGGCTAGTTGAGCTCACCCTTTTGCTTTCATTGTTCTCTTCGTGAAATGGGAATGTAGCAAGGGACTAGTCGAGGGAGCGAGTGACTCGGTCCGGATGATAGCATTAGTAGTCCTCACTATTCTATAAAATAGTGTGATAATAAATGTATTGAGGACTCCATTTGAGTTGAATACTGTCTAGAAGACAATATTCGTATTAAAACTCTCAGTTTATGTTTTGTCATATTTTACATGACAGTTGTATTATTAAGTTGTATTTGAATTTTGTACCATGTATTTGGCAACTCAAGATTGGTGATGTATATCTATTTTGAGGGCGTCACAGTTGGTATCAAAGTTTAGGGATATGATCCCTGGCTGAGATGTGAGACAAGAACTAGGAGGGGAGAGACGGAGAATTCCTTCGCTAGTATAACCTACTTAAGTTTATTTGGTATTTAATTGGTCAGTCAGAGTATAGGGATAATATGTGACGTGTCAATTAACCCTTGTTTTGTGTCAGTATTTGAAAATGACATATGAGAATATTGAGAATAGCAATGGAGCACAGTAGATCGTTGAGTCTCCACAGATCAACAATCAGGATAATGTGCATCAGGAAGGCAACAATCCTTATGCAAACAAAAACACTGACCAAATGATGAATGATCGAATGTTCAGAGGCTTTTTGCAATTCATGTAACATCAGGAAAAAGAGATTCATGTCTGAAATGCAGGTGGAAACACTGGAAACTCTCGGACGGTCACTGCTAAACAGTTCAAGGAGCTGGGACCACCAGAGTTTTTTGGAGAGCCAAAAGCACTTAAGACGGAGACGTGGATAAAGCAGATCAACAAGATATTTGATGTCTTGGAATGCTCCGAGGAGCAAAAGGTTCCCTTTGTCACCTTCATGTTGCGAACAGAGGCAGATTACTGGTGGAAATCTATAAAACGTACTCAACCTGCCGCACTAAAGATGTCTTGGGAGAAGTTCCAAGAACTGTTCAACGACAAGTACTTTCCCGAAAGTATTCGTCACATGAAAGAGGTAGAGTTCATTAAACTGGAGCAAAACAACATACCCGTGTTGCAGTACGAAGCCAAGTTTGCCGAGTTATCCTGGTTTACGTCCTACTTAGTTGATAATGAGGAGAGAATGATGCGGATGTTTCTAAGAGGTTTGAAACCCGAGATATGTCAATAACTTATCTCTCACAAACTTTGCTTGTATTCAGATGTTGTGAATAGGGCTTAGTTATTGGAACACGATAATGAGTCAACCCAACCAAGAGTGAGTAGCCGACAAAATGATAATACCAGTGGTAGCAGCCATCGAAGCGGTGACAACAAACGTGGAGGGAATCAACATGCCAGAAATGGTAACCACTTCGGTGGTAATCATGGCCAAGACAATAAGAATGGACATTTCAAGAAGAGGAAATTCAATAATGATGGAAAGACGTCAGCATCCGCACCTGTTGTTAAGGAAGGAAAACGACCACCTATCATATGCTTCAAATGCGGAGGGGAGGGACATATCAGTCCAAACTGTGAGCAGCAGTCCAAAACGTGTTACAATTATGGAAGAGAAGGTCACCTAGCTCGATTTTATCGTTCAGGGAAGGCAAGTCTAGCTGGGATTGAGGCAACAAAGGCCGTTCCAGAAAAGTCAAAACCAATAGTTCAAGGGAGAGCATTTGTTGTAACCTTCCAGAAAGTAAGGAAACCGAACGAGGTCATCACGGGTAAGCTTATCATAAACTCTAGCGAAGTCTATACCTTATTTGATACCGGTTCTACCCATTCTTTTATTTCTCCTACTGCGCTCAACGTTTAAATTTGACTCCGGAGAAATTAAACTTTGACTTATCTGTTGAAACTACGTTAGGAGAAACCTTCGTTTCACATCATGCAAAAATTGATTATTTTCGTAAGGTTGTTAGCTTTCATATTCCTAACCAACCTATTATGCGAATTCAAGCAACCAAACCATTAAAATCAATCACTGTCATCTCAAGCCATAAAGCTATTCATTTATTGAAAAATGGATGTCAAGCTTTCTTAGCTCCAGTCACAGATTTAAAAAAAAATACGTCAGTTTTGAATGATATTTCTATTGATAATAAATTTCATGACGTATTCCCTAAAGAACTTCCTGGCTTTTATATAAATATCTATTTTATTGCTTTCATAATGTTGATATTTAAACTTTTAGCCTGCGGGCTAGATTTGCCTAAATCTGGCTATTTCTCACTTTAACCGGTTCATGGTGACTAAACTAGAACCGTTGAAGCTGGAATGGTTTGGATTTATTCAAATCTAGTTCTTTTTCTAGCTTTTGTACATATTGTTTTCACATGTGAGCCTAGGAATCATGTGATCACAGATTCAGCTTCTGAATCTAAATTTGGTTACCGTGATGGACATTTTACAGCTGCAGCAAGCCTGTAAATTACCTATGGTTTTTGAATTTCCTTAGATGGCTCTCATACCCACAAGGAGTTCGACACTAAAATGTATCTTATTTTCTCGAAGATGCTTCATATCTCGAAAATAAAAGCAATCAAGCCGAACACTTAATAAAATGGAAGTATCAAAGACCTTAATTACTATTGAGCACATGGGTTTGAAAAACCTATTTTACAAAATATCACTGCTATATCTTGTTAAAATTGAACTTTTATACAAAAGTCAAACCCTTTGTATATAGGTGCAAATGAGGTATATCACTACTTCCAAACAACTGCACATAGGCTCTACACACACACACACATAAACAGATAAAAGTTTTAATGAAAAGTGGTGGTAACTGTGTTATCACGGAAGTCGGGGGGTGCTTAACACCTTCCCTCCGCTTAATCAAGCCCCTGGACCCTAACGAATCTCGGTTTCACAGACCTATCAAATTGTGTCACATCACTGGGTCAATGTGCAAACCTTTTCTCGGTTGAGTTGGTGTAACCATTTAAAAATACCAACTGGCGACTCTTACTGTCAAATCGTCGACATATACATGTTGGACCTTTTCAAACTTGTTTTTTCAAACAAATCTCACCTAAAATGAGAACACCAAAAGACAAGAATAGAAAGGGACAAATAAAAATCCCGACGTCGACAGGTGGCGACTCTGCTAGGGACTCTAGTAAGAGGGATTAAGCCGCTATTCAAGCTTTTCAAAAAAAAAATAAATTATCTGCTTATATGTAAATGCTACATTTACATTTGAATGAATGTGTACTAATCCTTTATTTACTATACTTTAGTGTTTCGCACCATATCTGCCTGTGATATTAGTGTTTTGCACATATCATCATTTCTATATTGTGAGACGCGTTGTATGTGAATGTATGTTGGTGGTCCCTCTACCAGGATGTTATCTCATCAGTGTTTGATTACTGGACTCATTGGGAGACAAATTCCACGAGGCTCAGGAATGGCACCACCTAGATTCTCTTTAGTTGAAATATCAGATTAACTTCCCATCAAGTAAATTACAATGATCTGGGGACCTTCATGGGGAAAAGCCGCGAGAGTAGCCTAAGATAGGTCAGCCTCTGATAAACCAAACGCGGAGGGAAGTCTCTTCATACCTTTCCATTTTAATTACTTGTAATTTCATTTCCATGTCAATCTCAATGTAATGGAAAATATAAAGGAGTATGTGAACGTGCATTCCTTTTTCATATCAAGACCTGTCATGTTATCCTATCATCAAAATAGTTGACATCTGTTTTGTAGGATAATACTCCTAAAAAAAACAGACACATTACATAGCATGTAACATTTCCATGTTTCCTCTGACTAAACTACACAGTCTTTTTATAGGGAAATGATTTGTCCTATTACCCGTTCAAAGTCCAAAAAGGCAGTAAGCCTACCTCCATACATGGCTACAAGTGCTTAGCCTAATCCTATTCATGTCTCTCGGGAGGAGTTCAAAGGATTAAGCAATCAAATAATAGAGTTGGTTTCTCTCCTAAAATAACTAAACAAATCAACTCAAGGTCCACAAATAACCATTCAAACAGAAGCCTCTGTACAGGGAGGAATCTAGGGTCCAGACAGAGAAGTCCCAGCACCTGAGTCTCACAATTAGAAGTCCAACAAAATCCCTGAAATCAGCAATCTTAAAGAAGATCAATACACCAGTGATATTCGGAAGAAGGTTCTATAAAGGGAAGAGACCATTTGGTCCCTCAAAAGGATTGGAACTCATGGGAGTTTTTCCTATTCAGACCTTTGCATCTTCCCCCGAGGTTCATTATTCGAAGAAATTTAAGGCTCCTGACTTCGAGAAATATGATGGATTAGGAGATCCTTACACCCACTTAAAGGTTTTCATTGGAGAACTCGGATCCTATACCGAGAAAGAAAAGCTTAGAATGCAGCTATTTTAGAAAAGTCTGACTGGAGAAGCCAGAGCATGGTACACCAGATTGGATAACTCCAAAATTCACAGCTGGGAGGAGTTAGCCCATGCTTTCCTCAGTCAATACATCTTTCAAACTCAGATGGGTCCAGACCGGTATCAAATTATCATGGTCAAGCATTAAGTCAATGAGTCATTCAGAGAGTATGCCCAAAGATGAAGGCATCTAGCTACTCAAGTTATCCCATCCATGACATAGACTGAGATGGTGATAACCTTCATAGATATTCAAGAAGCTCCATTTTATAAGAGGGTCCTAGCTGGAATAGGAAAGCCATTCTCAAAAATGATTAAGCACGGAGAAATAGCAAAAATGGGTTTAAAGTCTGGGAAGATTCAAGACCTCGCCTCTTTAAAAGCCATAGCTGAGAATATCCAATCTGGAAGTTATGAGAACAACCCCTGGAGGGTCCATAAGAAGGAAGAGGAGGATGTTTCCTTGATACTAGAAGGACAAACACAAAATGGCAACCAAAACTTGCTAGTCTTTTCTCTCTTATCACAAAGACTGAAAGTGAAACCAGGTCAGTTGTTTAGTCTGGAGCAAGCTAGTCTCTACTCTCTTATCATAAAGACTCCATCACTCACCCAAGAAAGTGAAACCTTGGAGGAAAAGCTTGCCAGAAAAGAAAGAGCTCAAGCCCGTCGGGACTTTTCCAACAAAAGGGAATTTACCTATTTAGGTCAACCGATGGAAGGAATATTGCAGATGTTGATCAATGAGGGAAAAATCACAGCACTGCTACCTCAAGTCAACCCACACTCAAAAAGTTTTGATGCTACTAGAGTATGTCAATTCCACTCCCATTCTCGCAGTCACAACACTGAGGAATGCTGGGCACTCTGCCATCTTATACAAAACATGATCGACAGTGGTGACCTGCAAATGGCAGACGATAAAACCGTGTCACTTAAGAGTGGACATACATTTCCTCTAGTATCGCAAAGATGGAAGGAGATCATAGCAGTTATATCCTCAGAGGGAGATTTGGCTGCCACATCATATATAATTCAACCCATCCAGCTCAAAGGAGTTGAAAACCCTTTGAAGGTGGCTGCACTAGCACCACTCATATTTCTATTCAAGCCACATCATCCTATTATCAGCCTTAAGAAAGTCCCATGGAACTATGGAGATGTTGAAGGATCAACATCAAACACAAATGTTGCAGTATCCAAGGAAAATCTGCTCTATCTCCCTTAACGAGTGATGAAACTTGTCATTAGATCTAAGGGAAAGTGCCCAAGGAGAAAGTTGAAGAATTCCTCCGTCAGATAGGACACAATGAAGCCAAGGTGGTTCAAATCTGGAAAGAAGCACCACAACAGATCTTTTTTCTGGACTTGGTTTTCTCTTCGGAAGATCACCGAAAGGTCTTACTAAAGATATTAGAAGAAGCCTACTTACCAAAGACAATGGATGTAGAAAAATTCTATCATTTGGTAGATCACATTTTCAACAGCAATGAGATATCCTTCACAGATGATGACATACCTCCCAAAGGGATGGGTCATTGTAAGCAATTGAACACAGTGGTGATGTCTTCCAGATATGTGGTTGGAGGAGTGATAATAGATGGAGGATCGTCCCTAAACATCTGCCCCTATGTCATGTTAGAAAGAATGAAGATCAATATCAATCGAATTCTAAGTAGCCATATAATCATCAAAGCTTTTGATGGATCTCGGCATAATTCAGCCGGAGAGATTGAATTACCAGTGGAAATCGGTCGACATAGATTCTACATATCCTTCCAAATTCTCAAAATCACTATAGGATATAATTTACTATTATGAAGACCTTGGATCCATATGGCAGTAGCCGTCCCATCCACCCATCATCAACAGCTCAAGTATATCATCAACAATAATCTAGTCACTGTCAAAGCTGAACCAGAGTATCATGTCCAAAGTGATATTCCTCTCATCAATTTCAATGACGAAGTTGAGCATGTAAGCTTCCAAGCCCTTGAGGTGAGCAACACTCACTATCAACCCATTGGGACTCCCACTTTGAAACCTAGAGTTTCAGCCGAGGTAATGTCAGCCACTCAAGAAATGATATCCTTGGGTTTCCAACCTGGACAAGGGTTAAGAAAGGATCAGCAAGGAATTAAATGCCCAATTCAAGTTCCTAGCCAGATAGGGAAGGCAGTACTAGGCTATTCCTCTTGGTCCAGTCACACGAACCCGAACAAGCATAAACCGGTTCCATCATCTGTAAAAACCCCAAATTATACGAATAAAGATTTAATTTTCTCAAAATATTTTTTTTGAATATTATGGTGTGGATTTGAGATAATGTTATAGTCAGGTAGTATTTATAAATTTTGCAAAGTATGCAAGTTGTTGTATTATATTCGATTAGTTGGGAATATTCGTTTTAATAGGAATATTAAATGCAGCCAGAAACAATCATTAAGTGGACACCACAACGAAATTATTATCGGATTGAGAAAATGATAAAAAAATTTTTATGAAAATAATTCATGGAAGTTTTACCGTTTAATTGTTGGAACACCCAATGTTAAAAAGAAATGCGATGAATACGCATGGTTGCATAATAGCACACGGTATTGATTGTTGATGCTTACGTGAGAAGTCACTCATTTTTGTTTAATTATTGCTTCAATAATTGTTGCATAGTATCTCACGTTATTTGATTCAATTATTGTCGATATTTTACCAATAATTGAGATAACAAAGTTATTAATATTATTATTTGCAATATTAATGATGTCTAGAAGTTCTGTCAAGGAGAGGTTTGGTCACCTAATTGCGTGCCAATAGGGAGAAATGCTTATTGGAAAGCCCCCTCTTTCCTGAGAACGACCTGGTCGATTAATATTGTGAATTATAATAAATGTGATAAATATTGTTAAAATTATTAAGGTGATATTGATGAAGTTTTGCTTATTTTATGAACCCCCATTTACCCATTTTTCAAAATAATCGGTAGAAATTTCTTAAAAGGTGGGCTCACATTTGGGGGCCACATGTGGGGCCCATTTAAAGAAAAATGAGGGGGGGAAATCAGGATTTCACGGATGTTTATATATATATATATATATATATATATATATATATGTTATATATATATATATATAAATTTTGTTTTATTATTATTATAAATGTAATAAAACATAAAACTTTTTATATAAAACATAATACTTTTTATAAAGTTTTGTTTTATTTGATTATAAATAGAATATAATATATTTTATTATGCATAGTGTTTGCATAGTAAAATCTTTTTATATAAAATAAATACTTTTATAAAGTTATTTGTTTTATTAGATTATAAATAGAATATATTATATTTTACTATGTATAGTGTTTGTATAGGTTTGCTGCAGATAGTGTTTGTATATTAAAATCTTTTAATATAAAGCAGAATACTTTTATAAATTTATTTGTTTTATTAGATTTTAAATAATATAAATATATATATATATATATATTATAAATAAAATATATTATATTTTATTGCATAGTATCCTTTCCATTCTCCTATAAATAGGATGCTTAGTTAGAATTGAAAACACACCGTAAATTGAGAGAATTCTTCTTCTATAATCTTGGCGTATTTCTTTAGAGTTTTAAGAAGCTTTTGGCGAGAAAGCGGTATAAGTTTTCTTCGAGAATATCCTCACCCTACCAGTTGGAATACTCTTCTTTCTAAGGTAAGGGGTATTATTCTTTCGTATTCATGAAGAGAGTTATTTTCTTTCAATACTCATAAGGGTTGTTATTCCATTCTTTATTATAATGTTGGAATAACCTGTCTAGCGAAGTATCGTATACATGGTGAAATTCTTCTGTTATTCCATTCTTTATTTTCTGTTGGAATAACCTGTCTGTGCGGTCTATCGGATGCCTGGTGAATTCTGTTGTTATTCCATTCTTTATTATTCTGTTGGAACATCCTGTCCGTGCAGATTACACATGACCTAGTTTAATAATTTATTATTCTGTTGGAACATCCTGTTTGTGCGGATTACACATACCTAGTTCCATTCTTTATTATTCTGTTGGAATATCTTGTCTGTGCGGATTACGCATGACCTGGTTCCATTCTTTATTACTCTGTTGGAATAATCTGTCTATGTGGATTACCGCATGCATGGTGAATGATCCTTTCTATTCAATTCTTATTAACTTGTGGAAATGATCATCTATTATGGATTACGCATAATGAAGCGAAAATCCATTTGCGAGTTTCATATATTCTATTATACTCGATTGGTTAAAGTTTTGGCTTCTATACTCTATGAAATTAGTAGAATATCCTGGATATTTGCGCCTCATCCAGTATCTTTTCATGGAAATATTATTCTGAGCATTCTTGAATTTTTACTCCACAAAGCAGTATCATGTTGACAATTTGGACGTTATTGGTTCCTCGATAAATTAATTTATAAATCTTTAAAATTTATTCTTGAACTTGTTTTATTGAATTATTATGTCATTGTCATCATCCTCATGTTTATATTATGTTGAAAGTCATCTTCGGCCTGTAGTGCATAGATGGACTTGGTATGATTATGACCAGGGATTATTCGGTATAATCATGACCGTAATGTTATAAATAATGTGGTAAAAGTCCTCATTGGCCCGCAGTGCATTGATGGACAGTTGTTGGCATGATTATGACCATTGATGAAAACACGAATATCCTTGGCCCGTAGTGCATGGATAATTTATGGTTGTGATACTAATGAATATCATTGGCCGTAGTGCAAGGGTGATGTGGATTATTTATTGAGCTGAGTCTCAGCGATAAAAGTGATGACATACCTTTAAAATCATAGAAGATAGTAGATTTATTCTCTACTTGACTCTTCTAATGGATTGCTTATTTCGCTGTAGTTAAACTTGATGTTTGTTATATTGTATCGGCTTTTAATCTTTGTTGGCTAACGATAATTTATTACGCATTATCTTAGTCATAATATTTCTTACTAGGCTAGTTGAGCTCACCCTTTTGCTTTCATTGTTCTCTTGAAATGAGAACGTGGAAAGAGGACTAGTCGAGAAGCGGAGTGATGCGGCCAGATGATAGAATTAGTAGTCCTCACTATTCTATGATATCAGTCCAAACTGTGAGCAGCAGTCCAAAATGTGTTACAATTATGGAAGATAAGGTCACCTAGCTCGATTTTGTCGTTTAGGGAAGGCAAGTCCAGCTGGGATGGAGGCACCAAAGGCCGTTCTAGAAAAGTTAAAACCAATAGTTCAAGGGAGAGCATTTGTTGTAACCTTCCAGAAAGCAAGGAACCCGAACGAGTCATCACGGGTAAGTTTATCATAAACTCTAGAGAAGTCTATACCTTATTTGATACTTGTTCTACCCATTCTTTTATTCCTCCTACTTGCGCTCAATGTTTAAATTTTACTCCAGAGAAATTAGACTTTGACTTATCTGTTGAAACTCCGTTAGGAGAAACCTTCATTACATCCACTATTTATAAGTATTGTTTGGTTCAAATCGGTACCCTCGCATTACCTGCCGATCTTATTTCATTGAAAATACTTGCATTTGATATAATTCTAGGGATTGATTGGTTAACTACTCATCATGTAAAAATTGATTGTTTTCGTAAGGTTGTTAGCTTTCATATTCCTAACCAACATATTATGCGAATTCAAGCAACTAAACCATTAAAATCAATCACTGTCATCTCAAGCCATAAAGCTATTCGTTTATTGAAAAACGGATGTCAAGCTTTCTTAGCTCCTGTCACAGATTTAAACAAAAATATGTCCGTTTTGAATGATATTTCTATTATTAATAAATTTCTTGACGTATTCCCTAAAGAACTTCCTGGCCTACCCCCAGAGCGTGAAATTGAATTTTGTATCGACCTTGAACCCGGTACAAAACCCATTTCCAAAGCCCCATATCGAATGGCTCCTATTGAACTTCAGGAGTTAAAGACCCAACTGCAGGAATTGTTGTACAACGGTTTCATTCGTCCTAGTACTTCTCCTTGGGGTGCTCCTCTTCTATTAGTGAAGAAGAAATACGGGAGTATGCGACTTTGTATTGATTATCGGGAGTTGAATCATGTCACCATCAAAAATAGGTACCCATTACCACGTATTGATGACCTGTTTGACCAGTTGCAAGGCGCGAAATTCTTTTCAAAGATTGATCTTCGTTCCGGATATCACCAATTGAAGATTAAAATCGATGACATTCCAAAGACGTCTTTCAGAACTCGGTACGGGCATTATGAATTCCTAGTCATGTCTTTTGGATTGACTAATGCTCCTGCTGCCTTCATGGATATGATGAACCGAGTATTCAAGAAATATTTGGATCACTTTGTGGTCGTCTTTATTGATGACATCCTCATATATTCCAAAAGCCGTGAAGACCATGAGCAACACTTGAGGCTGATACTCCAAAAGCTTCGTGAAAACAAGCTATATGCCAAGTTGAAGAAATACGAGTTCTAGCTTGAGGAAGTAGCATTCCTTGGGCACGTAGTATTAAGTCATGGAATATCTGTTGACCTGGCAAAGTTTGAAGCTATTCAAAGCAGGGAGCAACCTAAATCGGTGGATCAAGTCACGTAGCTTTACGGGCTTAATTGATTATTATCGGAGATTCGTTTGAAGGGTTTCTCGAATCGCTACTCTATTATCTCAGCTGACTCGGAAAGATACAAAATTCGATTGGAACGAGGAATATGAGAAGAGTTTTCAAGAACTCAAGAGAAGACTCATTTCAAAGACTGCTCGAGCAGTACCATCCGCTCGAAGGATCATCATCTCAAAGATGATGTTTCGTGCAAAAGGGTTAGGATGTGTTCTCATGCAACATGGGAAAGTCATAGCCTTTATGCCTCATGACAACTCAAAGAATATGAGAGGAATTATCCTACTCATGATCTAGAGTTAGCGCGATCATTTTGCACTAAAGATTTGGAGGCATTACACGATGCAGGAGAAGGTGGAGATCTATACGGATCATAAAAGCCTTAAATATTTCTTCACTCAAAAGGAACTCAACATGCGACAATGACGTTGGCTTGAACTATTGAAAGATTATGATCATACCATCTAATACCATCTTGGAAAAGCGAACTTGGTAGCTGACGCATTGAGTAGAAGATCATATACGGGTACGAGTGCGATATTGTCAACACAAAGGCCCATTTGTATGACTTGCAAAGGATGGAGATAGAGTTAAAGACTCCAGGGACCCATGCGATGATGGTGAATATATGAGTGGAATTGACTTTAATTGATAAAGTTAAAGCTACTCAAGCTACAGACCTGGTGCTGATGCGTATGAGGAAGAAAGTGCAAGAAGGTGTTATCCAGGAAGCAAGAATCGATGAAGAAGGAATACTTCGAGTCAACTCCAGACTTTGTGTTCCTAACGATTCTGACTTGAAGTATAAAATTATGATGGAGGCGCACAACACACCGTTTGTAATCCATCCCGGGAGTACAAAAAATGTATCATGATCTTTGACATACATTTTGGTGGAGTAATATGAAGAGAGAAATAGTGCAGTTTATCTTAAGGTGTCTAACTTGTCAACTAATCAAGGCAGAGCATCATGTGCCAAAAGGTCCATTGCAACCACTTGAAATTCTAGAATGGAAGTGGGAACACATTACCATAGACTTCGTTACTGGTCTTCCTAAGGTTTCTCAAGGCATAGATGCAATTTGGGTCATTGTTGATAGATTGACCAAGTCTGCTCATTTCTTACCAATACGAGAAACATATACACTTGAATGTCTTGCTCGTATGTACATAAACGAGGTTGAAAGATTGCATGGTATGCAAGTATTCATAGTTTCTGATCGAGACCCAAGATTCACTTCAAGATTTTGGGTTAGTTTACAAAAAGCTATGGGCACGGATTTATGATTTAGTTCGCCATATCATCCTCAAATCGACGGGCAGTCGAAGAGGACTATTCAAACTCTTGAAGATTTATTAAGTCTTTGTGTCCTTGACTTCAAGGGAAGTTGGGACAACTTCTTACCATTGGTGGAATTTTCCTACAATAACAGTTATCAAGCAAGTATTGGCATGGCTCCATTTGAGGTGTTGTATGGAAGAAAGTGTCGCTTCTCCAAAGATGTGCAGGATGAGGTGGGTGAAGCAACATTATTGGGATCGGAGTTGGTGCGTATGATCATTTAAAAAGATTCAAGCGTCGACAACGATATAAAACCTCACAAGATCGACAAAAGAGTTATGATGATCTTCATCGAAAAGATGTGGAATTCGATATTAGAGATCATGTGTTGTTACGTGTTGCTTCATGGAAGGGAGTTACGAGATTTGGAAAGAGAGGAAAGCTCAATCTTCGATTCATTGGCCCATTTTTAATCCTCGATCGAGTAGGAACTGTGGCCTATAGACTTGCTTTACCGCCAAGTATGTCTCGTGTTCATAACGTTTTTCATATATCCATGTTACGTAAATATGTGGAAGACCCGAATCACATTATTGAGTTAGAACCGGATGAAATAGCGGAAGATTTAACGTATGAAGAGGTTCCTGTTAAAATCTTGGACAAGAAGGAACATATTCTACGCTCCAAGGTTATACCTCAAGCCAAAGTTTTGTGGAGAAACCACGATGTTGAGGAAATGACCTGGGAGTTAGAATCAAATGAAATCAAAGTATCCTTACTCTCTTCGACATAACAGAATGCACGTACCCTAATTTCGAGGGCTTAAATATCATAAGAAGGGGAGGTTGTAAGACCCCAACTTTTATGAATAAAGATGAATTTTCTATAAATATCATTTTTGAATATTATGGAGTGAATTTGATATAATGTTATAGTTGTGGCTAATATTTATAAATTTTGCAAAGTACGCAAGTTGTTATATAATATTCGATTGGTCGGGGAATATTAATTTTAACAGGGAATATTAGTACGACGACACAATCATTGGTGGACCCCACAACAAAATTATTGTCGGATTGAGAAAACGATAAAAATATCTTTTTATAAAAATAACGGCGAAAGTTTTACCGTTAACTGTTGAAACACTCGGTGTTAAAAGTACAGTAATATGCGTGGTTGCATAGTAGTACACGGTATTGATTATTGATGATTACGTGAGAAGTCACTCAGTTTTGTTCAATTATTGTTACAGTAATTGCTGCATAGTATCTCACGTTATATGATTCAATTATTGTCGATATTTTATATATTATTAAATCAATAATTGAGACGACAAAGTTATTTATATTATTATTTGTAGTATTGACAATGTCTAGAAGTTCTGTCAAGGAGAGGTTTGGTCACCTAATTGCGTGTCAATAAGAAGAAATTCTTATTGGAAAGCCCCCTCTTTCCCGGGAACGACCTGGTTGTTAAATATTGCGAATTATAACAATGATGATAAATGTTGTTAAAAATATTGGGAGGATTTATATGATGTAGTTGTTGTAAATTTTGCTTATTATTTAGATCCCCATTTACCATTTTTTCAAATAATCGGTAGGAAGTTATTCAGTATATATATAATGGGACCCACCTGTGATTATGAGATGTTGGTAGGAGGGGAACACGTGGGGCATACGGGTGTTGAAAATTGAATTGTTGGGAGGTTTTTCAAAAAGTTGGTCACGGGTGGGAGCAAATTTCAAATAAACATGTGTTTAAATTTATATATATATATATATATATATATATATATATTATTTTAGTTTTTGTTTGTATTAGATAATTTCGTTGAAATTCAATCAACTAAAAGTAGCAAACTCAGCCCGTGAAAGTTTATCACTGTTGGTCCGTGATTAATTTCTAAACAGTACCCCTTCCATTCTCCTATAAATAGGATGCTTAGTTAGAATTGAAAATCACATCAGGATCAGAGAATTCTTCTTCTATAATCTTGAGCATATTTTTTTAGAGTTTTAGAAAGTTTTGAGCCTAGAAAACAGTAAAAGTTTTCTTCAAGAATATCCTCGCTATACAAGTTGGAATACTCTTCTTTTCAAGGTAAGGGATGTTATTTTTGTTCAATATTAGCTTGAAATAATATTTTCTTCCATACTCTGTAGTATGTAAGTAATATTATTTTGTTTCAAATTTTGAATTCTATACTCGTTTTGTTGTTTTGGCTTCTATACTCCATGAAATTAGTAGAATATCCTTGATATTTGCACTTCATCCAGTATCTTTTTATGGAAATATTTTTCTGAGCATTTTTGATTAGTTTTACAAACAGGTTCAAGGAAACATAGGTGCTTAAGGGGTGCATTGGTGCACAAGGAACAAGTGTGCTCAAGAGAATTGTTGTAATTCAAATTTGATAGAATCTATTTTGTAACAAGGGTCATTTTAATGAAATAAAAGTGAGTCTCCAATACTAGTTGGTATTGGATGTGGACTAGGCTATTTTTAGCTGAACAACGTAAAAAATCTTGGTGTTGATTTTATTGCTTGCTTTACTTTAGTATCTCTCAAAATAGTTACTTTTCTTAATAATCAAAATTTAAATATTTGCTTCATCTTGAGATAATTTATTAACACCAAGTATTTTATTTGACTTATAAATTCACCAAAATATTTTCATAAACAAAAAGTCAATTCGGTAAACTATATTCATTCAGCAAGCTGCATTCATCAAAATAGTCGGCTAATTTAAGTAGTTTGGTTTAAAGTAAAAAAATTGGTCATTGATTGCTCCCACACTTATTCAACCCCCCATTCTAAGTGTGCTTTATATGAATTTCATTTGGTATCAAAGCTAGGCTCTACTTACTTGGTCTTAAAGGTGACTTGTAGGGAAAGATTCTGACAAGGCACAGTTCGAGAACAACAATCAATAAGGTCAATCAACCAATAGACCTCCTTTGTCAGATGGGAATGAAAACTACAACTTTTGAAATTTTGAATGAGGATCTACCTTAAAAGAGATCCTTGGGAATGGTGGGTTGTGGTGAATGGACGATTATTCCAAGAAAAAAGATGCCCAGTACTCCAAAGACTCTGCTAGAGATGGACTCAATCGAGACTTTCATGATTTCCTATAATTAAAGGGCTATGAACACACTACTTAGTGGCATGGTACAATCTGAGATTGACAAAGTATCCTCATGCAACACAGTTAAGGAAATTTGGGACACTCTAGTTGTGAGCCATGAAGGAACATCCAAGGTTTGAGAAGTGAAATTAAGCATGTTCATGCATGATTGTGAAATGTTCAAACTCGAGAAAGATGAAACTATAAAGATGGCTCAAGCAAGGTTCCTTGTTCTTCTGAACTCCTTAAAGCTACTGGACAAATCCATTCCACAAAGTGAGATTAACCGTAAGTTACTTCAGGCTATGCCCAAGAGGTTTGCTTCTAAAATCACTACTCTTCAAGATTCCTCTACTATATATGCTATGAATATGCTAACTCTTTTTAGTGAACTTGAGGAATATGAACATCAGTTAAAGAGGTATAATGATGAGAAGGAAACTCCTCAAAGAAAGGTTTTAGCTCTTAATGCAGGAAATGAAGAAGAGTTTGATGATGCTTCGGATGAAGAGATAGCCATGATGTCAAGAAGACTCAAAGGACTTCTACAATGGAAGAATAAATGAAAGAATATCTTCAACTCGAATAAAGCCAAATGAAAGGAAACCGAGGAAACATGTTTCGAATGTGGACGTCCAGTGCACTTCAAAAAGGATTGCTTTCAACTAAAGAACAAAGGAAAAACTGGCTTCAAGGATAATAAGAGAAATAAGGCACTGGTCACTTGGAGTGATAAAGAAGAATCTGACGTTAAGGTTGAAGCCAAGGATGAGATAGCTCAATTATACTCCATGGGAATAGAAGGTGAATCAAACGAGGTATCTAATTTTGAGATTATTTCTTTAAAACAAGAAAATGATAAATTGAAAGAAAAGAATGTATATTTGAAAAACTTGGTAAATAGTTTAATGAGTGAGGTAGACTCTTTGATAGATAAAAAAAAGATATTGAAAAGGAATCTACATGTAAAGAAGAAAAGGTTTTAATTGCTAAAATTTATTATTTAGATAATTATAACAATGTACTTTTCAATAAGGTAAATTTTTTGAATGGTGAGGTCCAAAAATTGACAAATGAACAAAAAATGAGAGATGTATGTATTGATGCATTTAGTGATAAATCACTTGATAAAATTCTTCCTAATAATGAACTTTAAAAAGAAATAGATTCACTAAAATTATCTCTTGCTAAATTTATTTAAGGTGAAGAAAATTTAAATGTCATAGTAGGTAAATAAAGACCTAGCTTTAAAAGACAAGGAATTGGTTATAATCCTATGCATAAAAAAGGTGATATGAAAATGTTAAAATCAAAATTATCTTTTATATTAAATTATTGCTCTACTTTTACAACGTGTAAAACTTGTGGTATTAAAGGTCACTTGGACATAAACTGTTTTAAGAAAAATAAATTAAAAAAGTATGGGTTAAAAAGGATGATTTACATGCAACTAACATTAAAGGACCCAAAAAGATGTGGCTAGCAAAAGGATGAATTATTTTTTCTTGACAGGTATGTCTCAAGGCAATGGTTCCATCTCAAAAATGGATTATTGATAGTGGATGCTGTAATAACCCGAGATTTTCTATATAAAATAAATAAGAAATTTTGCGTATAAATTTTTTTTTTATTTAATGACGAGACTAAGTGTCAAGTAAAGTGAACGATAAATGCGAATACATTTATTACTTGAAAAATTAGAAATAATTTTGGAATTATTAATTACCATAAATTATATGGTAATAAATTTCTATATGTTTAAATGTTTTTATTAATTATTTTCCATGAAAACATTATTGGAAATAATATATGAAGTGATAATTAAATTTATATAATAAATATTTTATTATATGAATTGTTCGTAATATTTAAGTTAATTATTTTAACTTGATTATTGATGTTGTGTACTGAAGAATAAGTCGTACATGAGATCCAAACCTCGGATTGGGATTGTGATCAAGAGATGAGAATAATAATATTATATTATTTATATAATGATTTTACAGTACCATAATTATGTACTGGGTATGTGCGGACAGATAATATTGAGCAATGACTGTCAATTAGGTCATAGCATATTACCGTGCTGTGAAACCCTAATTATTAAACTCAGTTATGGGATATTTCTGAGTAGTGACCGTGTATATGAAGTTACTGTGAATAAGAATATCGTAATTGAAGAAAAACCTAATTATCGTTGTATACGTCGATAATTAGGACAAACCCTAATTATTATAACCCTAACCAGGTTGAAATTAGAAAAAGTAACGATCGTGTTAGTAACATATACGGATAATTAAAGAACTACTAATGGTCAATTAGAAACCCTAATTGATGACGTTGAGAAACCCTAATTTTAATTACCGGGTTTAATTTCGATGTTATTGTATAAGTGTTTTAATTTACCAAAGGATAGAAGTTAATTGGTAAATTATAAGAATTAAATCTAGTGATTAAATATTACATTTAATTTCCTTGTACAAGATTGCTCATACACTCTTAAACAAAGCCCAACCATCACCCATAACAAATCAGAAGCAAGAATCAAGAATTAAGAATTTTTGGCAAAAAGGGTATAGGAACACTAAACCTAGAAATCCTATGAGTCGATGTTATTTGATGCAATTGATTGTTTAAAGTTTTGTAATAGAATGTTAATTGATGATATGGGTTGATAAATCAAAGACCCATAACATCAAAGTGCCACCTAATTTGAAGATTTAAACAAGTTGGAAAAACAGAATTTCGTTATTTTTTCACCAAATGTCGAGGCCATAACTCTTTGCTCGATCATGAGTTTTGTTCTTAAAACGTTGTTATGTGTAGCCCGATATGTGGTCTTTAATGCATAAAAAGAATCAAGTCCATATCATGTATAGATTAGAAGTTATAGATGGTCAAACATGGTTGATCCACCATGATAAACCTGTTTTGGGCAAATCAGTAATGGGGCATTCTCATCCACTTTTGTGCTTTAAAAGGTCTGGGCTTTTGATATGTTGTAATGCACTTGAGTTAGGAAGCCATAAGCTTTGGAATGACCTCATTCAGACCTCGGATGAGGGAATTACGGTGATTGGAAGGAAATGTGTCAAATTTCTCAAAACCGAAAGTCGTGCAGCAGGATGTGCTATTTCGGGACCTTGTTTTGATCAGTTGATGTTTCCAAAACCTTCTGGGCTTTTGGTATGTTATAGTACACCGAATAAGCTTTCCATAGACTCCAAAACGGACTAAATCCGATATCGGAGGAGAGAGTTATGACATTTCAAAGTAGTAGTGTCAAAACTTCCCAACAAGTGCGGTGAAGTTCATTTGAACGGAATTTACGGGCTGATGTGTTAGGAATTTGAAATGGTCAAAGAATAAAAGTTGTAGCCCAGAAGTTAGCTTGGCGTGGGCTCAAGAATCGCTAAAAAGCTGTTTTAAAATGAAAGAGTTATGATTGTTTTAGCGAAAAGAGGTAAAGCTGAAACGAGATTGAAACTCATTATGAACGTCCACTTTTGACGACCGTTTGGGCTACCTAATGAACCCGAATTGGGTAATTCGTATTTTTAAAAATAGTCTTACATACCATGTATAACATATCCAAAAATTAGATTAATCGGAGTTATGAGCAATGCGTTAGAAAATGGCAAAGTGAGCTATTGAAAAATTAGTATAAACCAAGTCCCACATCGACTAAATTGAGAACTTCACCATTTTCTAAACCTATAAATAGAAGGGTTTGGCCTTTGTTTCATTCACCAACAATAAGGCCTCCAATTTTTGAGAAAGACTTTGTTGTGGGAGAACTTTTTATAAAGATCTCCTTAGTTAAATTTTGGCGTGGAAGTGCGTATTCAGTGTGTGGAATTCGTATTTCCGGATATTTTTCTTATTTAATTTTTGTAATGTTATTATTTTTAATTGTTAGTTAAAGTTTGAATTTTTGAAGTTTAGTTAGTGTTGTTAATAAACTAGTTAGTTTACTATGTTTATTTTGGCTTGGAATTGATTATGTAAATGAGTTATTTGTGATGACTTTTAATATTTTGTGATGAATTTCATTAATTAATAATTAATAATGATATTAAAGTTATTTAATGATTATATTAAATAATTTAGTTTAAAAATGATTTTAATATTATAAAAATCATTTTAAATGAAAATAAGGTATTTAAAAATATTTTAAGTTATAAAATATAACTTTTAATATTTAAATGATAATTTCATTAATAATTAAATATTAATGATATTAAGATAATATTAATGATATTTAGTTTATTTAATGATTAATATTAAATAAATAGTTTAAAATGGTTTTACTTATTTAAAACCATTTAAAGAGGATATTAAGGATTTAAAAATATTTTAAGTTATAATTAATGACTTTTAATATTTGGATAAATAGTACATTAATATTTAAATATTAATGGTAATTATTTGGGTAATATAAATGTTTTAAAAATAGTTTGAGTTATTATAAATAACTTTTATATTTTTTGCAATGGTTTCATTAATAGTTTAGTATTAATTAAACTATTAATGATAATGGAATTGTTTAATGTTTAAATCATTTAATTATGATTCCGATATTTGAAAGTTATAACCTACCAAACTATTTGACTTGAGAACCGATTATGAAGTTCGAATTTGAAGAAGAACACCTATAGTAATACTTGATTATATCACTATAGGCCCTTTAGTGATGATTTGAATTATTTTAAATTTTTCAATTTCCGAAATTGCGAAAATGATTAAAAATAAGATGTCCGATATTTACTGAGATGTTGAGGTATAGAATAAGAGTCTTAGACTCAGAGTATTTACCCGATAAAGGCGGCCGATGCATGGCAAACAAATGTCGGAACCTTATAAAAGAAAGAAAAGACAACTATAAGAGCATGGATGAGATATTTGAAAAATGTATAAAAATATTTCAAGTATAGAATAGGAACTAAAAGTATGATCCTTTGTGATTATGTGATTAGACTATGTCTTTAACTATAATAGGCGAGACTATGTGTTAAGATATATTGTTCTAATCGAACGAATGATCTGATTATTGATAGGTTGTGATAAAGAGAACCTAAGTTGAGATTTGTAATCAGCGAATCAGGCAAGTATCCTACCTTTGCATTTCCTTTATGCAATGGACATGAGTAAGAAGTTTCAGAATTATTCTATTCCTGTACAGATTATGTACGTTTTGATTATCAACATGTTAGCTCAGATATATATTCTGTTAAGTTGATTTCTAAATGGTTATACAAGTGTCCCCAATTGGATAATCATGGCATTTATTCACATGTTGATATACCTTTGTCAATTACCCGTATACATATATGTAGAATTACATATTATTGTTGAGCAAGATTAAAAACCTTCGGGTTTGGAACCAGGCATGTATGAACATCCCTATATGGGAAGATTTTTGCACAAGGCGGATAGAGTGAGCGATGAATTTCGTTTAAGTTATGTAGTATTGATCAATCACAGGTACAATCTGGGTGATCACCCTCCGTGTCCGTAAGTTATGATGGTTTCGGATGGATTTTCGCTAAACCTTTTCAAAATGAAAAGAATGTTCATAGTATGTTTCTTAAACCCTATTCAAGGGTAGAGCCGAGCCAAATTTAAAGAATTTGAAAGAGAGTTGTTATGTGAATTTTTATCAAGATGACTTACTTCACAACTTTCAATTCGTTGTAGAAGTGTTATGTAAAGAGAATATTTATATTCTTTCGACTTATATATAATTGCTATTACTTCATTGGGCACTTAAATGCTCATCCTTGCTTAAATTAAATGTTTTCGATTATGTATGAGCAACACGAAGGCTCGAGCACGAGCAAAGGAAAAGGAAATTCGATCGAATAAGTGTGTATTATGAGTTAATGGTTATAGTTGTATTGGTATCTATTCAAGTATTGTAAGGAATGTATTTGAAGGTCACGACTGGGAATTAAACTTTGATGTATGTAAATTAAGTTCGAATGTATTATTATTTAGTATTATTCAGCTTAAAGAAATGGTATCGTGGAGAACCGAGTTCGGGTTTCAAGTACCTGGATTTGGGGTCGTCACAGATGCTCACGTCACATGACTGGTGACAAATCAAAGTTTGTGGAGCTAAAAATCAAAAGAAAAATGGTACAATTACATTTGGAGATAATCGAACCTGTGAAATAATCGAAAAAGGTAAAATAGGAAATGGTAAGGTTAATATTGATAATTTACATCTTGTGAGTGGACTTGAATTTAATCTTATTAGTATCAGTCAATTGATGGATAATGGTCACCAAATTAGTTTTGATAAAGAAAAATGCACTATCTCTCATGGTACTAACAATGTTACTCTAGTTGCACAAAGGAAAAGAAATATATATACTATTGATTTTGAGCAACAGGATGAAGAACTATGTCTGGTTCAAACCAGGAACAGTCTGCTTTGGTAGAATTTCAGCCCAACCACAGAAATTACTCATAAATTCGATTCTATTCAGTCATATAATAGTTTAAACATGCTTATATGGTTATATAACAACTATGTAAACATTACCCAACCCCATTAACATCTAACTCCACATAATCAAGAATTTGAAATTCAAGAACTCAAGAAATTCTTTTGACAGAGAATGAAATGGAAAGCAAGGAAAAGGGATTATACCTCTGTAATGTGAACTGAACTTGTTGCTAAATGAACTCCCAATTCCTTAGAATACTTGTATGCTCTCAATTCAGAGACTCAATAAAATTCTCAGCAATTCAAATTAGAAGGAGATGGTTTGTATTTATAGAGAAATCAATATACAGACAATGCATATACACATCAATTTAAACCAATGAGAATGTTAGATTACATGATGGTTAAGAGAGAGTTGATAAATGGTTGCTGAAGATTATCATGACAACCACTCCCCCCATGATCATGAGCTAGAAGGAGCTTGGAAGAAGAAAAGGAAAATAGGCCTTCGCCTTTTTACTGGACACGTGAATGAGAAATGGGTCTCTCAAATTGGGACAACCCAAATACTCAGCATTCTTTCACACTTAAGCTATACACTCTTATATTATATTTATATACATATCATCCATACATGGGTTATATCTTAATGTCACAATATAATTTACATAATTAATATTTCAAGGTAGTAGATGTGATATGGCAATGTAACATACATATAATCCATATTGTCACATACACATTTCATAATGTATTTATAACATATAGTTCCAATACGCTCAGTCACATTGCTTCACATAATATAGTTTAATAAAACTTAATATAGGGTTGCTATATATAGTATAGTCACATAAGTGTCATACTACACTATATAATATAGTTGTATTCCATATATTTTATATTTTTAATTATTGCACACTTGCACATAACAATCAATATAATCTTATTATATTAATAACTTACTTATTTGTTTTATGTCAAATAAATAAATTATTCACCTTCTTGATTAATTAAAACTAATATTAATTAATCCATTCCTCATTGATTAATGTAATTATGGATCTCTATAACAATTACTTATCTATATAAATCTTATTATATTTATAGACACATTGCTAATAATAATAATCACATATCATTAATTAATTACCATTAACAATTAATCAATATTCTACAATAACAATTAACAATTAATATTAATTAATTGTTAACTTAATAATTCCTTCGTCGATTAATATTATTATTAATATTTCCCATCACTGTGCCACACAAGGATTTCAACAAGTTCATCACAAACTCCATATCTCCTCAATTAACAATTACTCAATATAATTAAGTTAACTCACCTCATAACACAAAATCATTTATATTCAAATAAATATTTATTCCCATTAATATATTCATTTAATAAGATGTGGAAATTCTCGGGTATTACAATGTCTCTATTGGGGACTCCAATAGGAGGGCTTATGCCGTTGTTCAAGCTTTTCAAAACTTTTATTTGATTATTTGTGAATTATAGACACTAAAAATTTTGCATTCTTGTTGCTAACCCTGCAGGATGGAAAAATCATATTCCAGAAATAACCCTGGAAGTCAACTCAGCCCCGAGACAACCCCGAG
Source organism: Panax ginseng (assembly GCA_020205605.1). NCBI lineage: Eukaryota > Viridiplantae > Streptophyta > Magnoliopsida > Apiales > Araliaceae > Panax > Panax ginseng. The sequence continues at coordinate 106,937,923 of CM035131.1, read as the reverse complement.
ATACTCAGTTCTCAATCCTGGAGACAACCCCGAGATACTCAATTTCAATCCCAGAGATAACCCAGGAGATTCAGTTTCAACCTCGGAGACAACCCCGAGGGAAGCAGTTCCAGTTTCAGAGATAACCCCGGAAAAGTCAATTTTAATCTCGGAGACAACCCCGGGACACTCAGTTCCAACCCCAGACATAACCTCGGGAGGTCAAGCACATCTCAGAGATAACCCCGAGGACATTCAACATGCACATCAGCCCAATCTCAAAGCCGAAGATAACCCCGGTGAAGGGCAAAATCATTATTTTGCTACCTCGATACTACATTCACATCGTCTCAACATCATTTCAATCAACACCTCATACAGAAGTGTTCCACAAGAACAATAGCTCAAATCCCGAATGACTACTACACAAGACATCACACCTGATAGAATTTGAAGACTTGAAGATCTGGTCATAGACCCATCTTCCCGGCTTTGTACAACCTCTACTCCCATGTCATTGAGTAGCTCTCAACAACAGCAGTCCAAAAAGCTATAACACGCCTTTATCAAATGCCCAAATTAAAAGTTATGAAGGTTCAAGTGGATAACGCATTGCATAAGTGCACGTACTTTGAGACGATTGGACCCACAGAGCCCGGGGCAACACAGGCGCAATTGCAGTAGAACTGCGAGCTGCTCTTGTGTTGACCATGCAGTTCTGGTCTATAAATATAAGCTCTTGGCAGCTCATTTAAATAAAAAAGAGAAAAGGTGAGAAAACTATGTCCATTTCAGCCTGTAAACACTTCTAGAGTGCTATAAACTGAGTGATTCTTCTATCTAAACACTTGTAAGCTTGTGTTTTACAACATACTGATGTTTAACCAGTGGAAACCGAGTTTTTAGTCGTCAAAAGCTATCTCAAGTCTCCCAGAATCATCGATCCGTGGCTTTTTATTACTTATATAAATAAAATGCTTATATATATATATATATATATATATATATATATATATATATATATATATATATATATATATATTATCGAACTCTATTTCGATTGAGCCCTGAATATAACATCTGGAGCATTTATCGCTTATATATATATATAATATATATATATATATATATATATATATATATATCTTATCATTGAACTCATTCGATTGAGCCTAGATATAATATCTGGTGCGTTTATAGCTTTATACACACACACACACACACACACACACACACACACACATATATATATATATATATATATATATATATATATATATATACTACTTTTATATAAATATCTGTTTTATTGCTTTCATAATGTTGATATTTAAACTTTCAGCCTGCGGGCTAGATTTGCCTAAATTTGGCTATTTCTCACTTTAACCGGTTCATGGTGACTAAACTGGAACCGTTGAAGCTGGAATGGTTTGGATTTATTCAAATCTAGTTCTTTTTCTAGCTTTTGTACATATTACTTTCACATGTGAGCCTAGGAATCATATGATCATGATTAAACACGAATCTAAATTTTGTTCTCGTGATGGACATTTTTACAATTGCACCAAAATTGACAGTAAATTACCTATGGTTTTTGAATTTCCTTAGATAGCTCTCATACCCACAAGGAGTTCGACACTACAATGTATCTTATTTTCTCGAAGATGCTTCATATCTCGAAAATAAAAGCAATCAAGCCGAACACTTAATAAAATGGAAGTATCAAAGACCTTAATTACTATTGAGCACATGGGTTTGAAAAACCCATTTTACAAAATATCAATGCTATATCTTGTTAAAATTGAAATTTTATACAAAAGTCAAACCCTTTGTATATAGGTGCAAATGAGTTATAGCACTACTTCCAAACAACTACACATAGGCTCTACACACACACACACACACATAAACATATAAAAGTTTTAATGAAAAGTGGTGGTAACTGTGTTATCACGGAAGTCAGGGGGTGCCTAACACCTTCCCTCCTCTTAATCAAGCCCCCGGACCCTAACGAATCTCGGTTTGACAGACCTATCAAACTGTGTCACATCACTAGGTCAATGTGCAAACCTTTTCTCGGTTGAGTTGGTGCAACCATTTAAAAATACCAACTGGCGACTCTTACTATCAAATCGTCGACATATACATGTTGTACCTTTTCAAACTTATTTTTTCAAACAAATCTCACCTAAAATGAGAACACCAAAAGACAAGAATAGAAAGGGACAAATAAAAATCCCGACGTCGATAGGTGGCGACTCTGCTGGGGACTCTGGTAAGAGGGATTAAGCCGCTATTCACAAAAAAAATATTTATCTGCTTATGTGTGAATGCTACATTTACATTTGAATGAATGTGTACTAATGCTTTATTTATTGTACTTTAGTGTTTCGCACCATATCTGCCTGTGATATTAGTGTTTTGCACATGTCATCATTTCTATACTGTGAGACGCATTATATGTGAACGTATGTTGTGTGGTCCCTCTACCAGGATGTTATCTCGTCAGTGTTTGATTACTGGACTCATTGGGAGACTAATTTCACGAGGCTCAGGAATGGCACCACCTAGATTCGCTTTAGTTGAAAGATCGGATTAACTTCCCATCATGTAAATTACGATGATCTGTGGACCTTCATGCCAAAAAGCCGCGAGAGTAGCCTAAGATAGGTCAGCCTCTGATAAACCAAACACAGAGGGAAGTCTCTTCATACCTTTCTATTTTAATTACTTGTAATTTCATTTCCATGTCAATCTCAATGTAATGGAAAATATAAAGGAGTATGTGAACGTGTATTCCCTTTTCATATCAAGACCTGTCATGTTATCCTGTCATCAAAACAGTTGGCATCTGTTTTGTAGGATAATACTCCTAAAAAAAGTAAACACATTACATAGCATGTAACATTTCCACGTTTCTTCTGACTAAACTACACAGTCTTTTTATAGGGAAATGATTTGTCCCGTTACCCGTTCAAAGTCTAAAAAGGCAATAAGCCTACTGCCATACATGGCTACAAGTGCTCAGCCTAATCCTATTCTTGTCTCCCGTGAGGAGTTCAAAGGATTAAGCAATCAAATAATAGAGTTGGTTGCTCTCCTAAAATAACTAAACAAATCAATTCAAAGTCCACATATACCCATTCAAACAGAAGCCTCTGTACAGGGAGGAATCGAGGGTCCAGACAGAGAAGTCCCAGCACCTGAGTCTCACAATGAGAAGTCCAACAAAATCCCTGAAATCACCAATCTTAAAGAAGATCAATACACCGGTGATATTCGGAAGAAGGTTCTATAAATGGAAGAGACCATTTGGTCCCTCAAAAGGATTGGAACTCACGGGAGTGTTTCCTATTCAGACCTTTGCATCTTCCCCCGAGGTTCATTATTTGGAGAAATTTAAGGCGCCTGACTTCAAGAAATATGATGGATTAGGAGATCCTTACACCCACTTAAAGGTTTTCATTGGAGAACTCGGTTCCTATACCGAGAAAGAAAAGCTCAGAATGCAACTTTTTTAGAAAAGTCTGACTGGAGAAGCCAGAGCATGGTACACCAGATTGTATAACTCCAAAATCCACAGCTGGGAGGAGTTAGCCCATGCTTTCCTCAGTCAATACATCTTTCAAACTCAGATGGGTCCAGACCGGTATCAAATTGTCAAGGTCAAGAATTAAGTCAATGAGTCATTCAGAGAGTATTCCCAAAGATGAAGGCATCTAGCTACTCAAGTTATCCCATCCATGAGAGAGACTGAGATGGTGATGACCTTCATAGATATTCAAGAAGCTCCATTTTATAAGAGGGTCCTAGCTGGAATAGGAAAGCCATTCTCAAAAATGATTAAGCACGGAGAAATGGCAGAAATGGGATTAAAGTCTAGGAAGATTCAAGACCTCGCTGCTTTAAAAGCCGTAGCTGAGCATATCCAATCTGGAAGTTATGGGAACAACCCCCGGAGGGTCCATAAGAAGAAAGAGGAGGATGTTTCCTTGATACTAGAAGGACAAACACAAAATGGCAACCAAAACTTGCTACTCTTTTCTCTCTTATCATAAAGACTAAAAGTGAAACCAGGTCAGTTGTTTAGTCAGGAGCAAGCTAGTCTTTTACTCTTATCATAAAGACTCCATCACTCACCCAAGAGAGTGAAACCTTGTAGGAAAGGCTTGCCAGAAAAGTAAGAGCTCAAGCCCGTCGGGACTTTTCCAATAAAAGGGAATTTACCTATTTAGGCCAACCGATGGAAGAAATATTGTAGATGCTGATCAATGTGGAAAAAATCACATCACTGTTACCTCAAGTCAACCCACGCTCAAAAAGTTTTGATGTTACTAAAGTATGTCAATTCCACTCCCATTCTCACGGTCACAACACTGAGGAATGCTGGGCACTCTGCCATCTTATACAAAACATGATTGACAGTGGTGACCTGCAAATGGCAGACGATAAAACCATATCACTTGAGAGTGGACATACATTTCCTCTAGTATCGTAAAGATGGAAGGAGATCATAGCAGTTATATCCTCGGAGGGAGATTTGGATGCCACATTATATATAATTAAACCCATCCAGCTGAAAGGGGTTGAAAACCCTTTGAAGGTGGCTGAACTAGCACCACTCATATTTCTATTCAAGCCACATCATCCTGTTATTAGCCTTAAGAAAGTCCAATGGAACTATGGAGAGGTTGAAGGATCAACATCAAACATAAATGTTGCGGTATCCAAGGAAAATCTGCTCTATCTCCCTTAACGAGTGATGAAGCTTGTCATCAGATCTAAGGGGAAAGTGCCCAAGGAGAAAGTTGAAGAATTCCTCCGTCAGATAGGACACAATGAAACCAAGGTGGTTCAAATCTTGAAAGAAACACCACAACAGATCTTTATTCTGGACTTGGTTTTCACTTCAGAAGATCACCGAAAGGTCTTACTGATGATATTGGAAGAAGCCTACTTACCAAAGATAATGGATGTAGAAAAATTCTAGCATCTGGTAGATCACATTTTCAACAGTAATGAGATATCCTTCACAGATGATGACATACCTCCCAAAGGGACGGGTCATTATAAGCAATTGAACACAGCGGTGATGTCTTCCAGATATGTGGTCGGAGGAGTTATAATAGATGGAGGATCATCCCTAAACATCTGCCCCTATGCCACGGTGAAAAGAATGAAGATCACTCTCAATCGAATTCAAAGCAGCCATACAATCATCAAAGCTTTTGATGGATCTCGGCGAAATGCAGCCGAAGAGATTGAATTACCAGTGGAAATCGGTCGACATAGATTCTACATATCCTTCCAAATTCTCAAAATCACTATAGGATATAATTTACTATTATGAAGACCTTGGATCCATATGGCAGTAGCCGTCCCATCCACCCATCATCAACAGCTCAAGTATATCATCAACAATAATCTAGTCAACTTTGTCAAAATTTGAACGGTATCTGTCAAAGTGATATTCCTCTCATCAATTTCAATGACGAAGTTGAGCATGTAAGCTTCCAAGCCCTTGAGGTGAGCAACACTCACTATCAACCCATTGGGACTCCCACTTTGAAACCTAGAGTTTCAGCCGAGGTAATGTCAGCCACTCAAGAAATGATATCCTTGGGTTTCCAACCTGGACAAGGGTTAGGAATGGATCAGCAAGGAATCAAATTCCTAATTCAAGTTCCTAGCCAGATAGGGAAGGTTGTACTAGGATATTCCTCTTGGTTCAGTCACATGAACCCGCACAAGCATACACCTGTTCCATCATCTGTAAAACCCCAAATTTTACGAATAAAGATTTAATTTTCTCAAAATATTTTTTTGAATATTATGCTGTGGATTTGAGATAATATTATAGTTGTGGGTAGTATTTATAAATTTTGCAAAGTATGCAAGTTGTTGTATTATATTCGATTGGTCGGGGAATATTCGTTTTAACAGGGAATATTCATACGACGACACAATCATTGGTGGACCGCACAACGAAATTATTGTCGGATAGAGAAAATGACAAAAATATTTTGATGAAAATAATGGCAGAAGTTTTACCGTTAATTGTTGAAACACCCGGTATTAAAAGTACAGTAATACGCGTGGTTGCATAGTAGCACACGGTATTGATTGTTGATGCTTACGTGAGAAGTCACTCAGTTTTGTTCAATTATTACTATAGTAATTGTTGCATAGTATCTCACGTTATTTGATTCAATTATTGTCGATATTTTACCAATAATTGAGATAACAAAGTTATTAATATTATTATTTGCAATATTAACGATGTCTAGAAGTTCTGTCAAGGAGAGGTTTGGTCACCTAATTGCGCGCCAATAGGGAGAAATCCTTATTGGAAAGCCCTCTCTTTCCTGAGAACGGCCTGGTCGATTAATATTGTGAATTATAATAAAGGTGATAAATGTTGTTAAAATTATTAACGTGATTTTAAGAAGTTTTGCTTATTTTATGGACCCCCATTTACCCATTTTTCAAAATAATCGGTAGAAATTTCTTAAAAGGTGGGCTCATATTTGGGGGCCACATGTGGGGCCCTGAAAAGAAAAAATGAGAGGGGGGGGTGGAATCGGGATGTCACGGATGTTTATATATATATATATATATACATTATATATATAAATTTGGTTTTATTATTATTATAAATGTAATAAAACATAAAACTTTTATATAAAACAAAATACTTTTAATAAAGTTTTGTTTTATTTGATTATAAATAGAATATAATATATTTTATTATTCATAGTGTTTGCATAGTAAAATCTTTTTATATAAAATATAATACTTTTATAAAGTTATTTGTTTTATTAGATTATAAATAGAATATATTATATTTTATTATGCATAGTGTTTGCATAGTGCTGCGATAGTGTTTGCATAGTAAAATCTTTTATATAAAAATGTAATACTTTTATAAATTTATTTGTTTTGTTAGATTTTAAATAATAATAATATATATATATATATATAATATAAATAGAATATATTATATTTTATTGCATAGTATCCTTTCAATTCTCCTATAAATAGGATGCTTAGTTAGAATTGAAAACACACCAGAAATTCAGAGAATTCTTCTTCTATAATCTTTTGCGTATTTCTTTAGAGTTTTAAGTAGCTTTAAGCGTAGAAAGCAGTATAAGTTTTCTTCAATAATACCCTCACCCTACCAGTCGGAATACTCTTCTTTCTAAGGTAAGGGGTATTATTCTTTCGTATTCATGAAGAGAGTTATTTTTTTTCAATACTCGTAAGGGTTGTTATTCCATTCTTTATTATTATGTTGGAATAACCTGTCTATGCGAAGTACCACATACATGGTGAAATTATTTTGTTATTCCATTCTTTATTATTCTGTTGGAATAACCTGTTTGTGCGATCTATCGCATGCCTGGTGAATTCTGTTGTTATTCCATTCTTTATTATTCTGTTAGAACATCCTGTCTGTGCAGATTACGCATGACCTGGTTCAATTCTTTATTATTCTGTTGGAACATCCTGTATGTGCGGATTACACATGACTTGGTTCCATTATTTATTATTCTATTGGAATATCCTGTCTGTGCGGATTACGCATGACCTAGTTCCATTCTCTATTACTCTGTTGGAATAACCTGTCTATGTGGATTGCCGCATGCATGGTGAATTATCCTTTGTATTTATTCCTTATTAACTTGTGGAAATGATCTGTCTACGTGGATTACCGCATGGCGGGCGAAAATCTATTTGCACTTTCATATATTCTATTATACTCAGTTGGTTAAAGTTTTGGCTTCTATACTCTATGAAATTAGTAGAATATCCAGGATATTTGCTCTTCATCCAGTATCTTTTCATGGAAATATTCTTCTAAGCATTCTTAAATTTTTACTCCACAAAGCAGTATCATGTTGACAATTTGGACGTTATTGGTTCCTAGATAAATTAATTTATAAATCTTTAAAATTTATTCTTGAACTTATTTTATTGAATTATTATGTCATTGTCATCATCCTCATGTTTATATTATGTTGAAAGTCATCTGCGGCCTGTAGTACATAGATGGACTTGGTATGATTATGACCAGGGATTATTCGGTATAATCATGACCGTAATGTTATAAATGATGTGGTAAAAGTCTTCATTGGCCCGCACTACATTGATGGACAGTTGTTGGCATGATCATGACCATTGATGAAAACACGAATATCCTTGGCCCGTAGTGCATGGATAATTTGTGGTTGTGATACTAATGAATATCATTGGTCGTAGTGCAGGGATGATGTGGATTATTTATTGACCTGAGTCTCAGCGATAAAAGTGATGAAAAACCTTTTAAATCATAGAAGATAGCAGATTTTATTCTCTACTTGACTCTTCTAATGGATTGCTTGTTCCGCTGCAGTTAAACTTGATGTTTGTTATATTGTATCAGTTTAACACTATTGAAGGCTAACGATAATTTATTCTACATTATCTTAGTCAAAATATTTCTTACTGGGCTAGTTGAGCTCACCCTTTTGCTTTCATTTTTCTCTTCAGGAAATGAGAACGTAGCAGGGACTAGTCGGGGAACGGAGTGATGGTCCAGATGATAGCATTAGTAGTCCTCACTATTCTATGAAATAGTGTGATAATAAATGTATTGAGGACTTATTTTGAGTTTGAATCATCGCCAGAAGACAATATTTGTATTAAAACTCACAGCTCATGTTGTATATTTAAGATTGTATTTGTATTCTGTACCATGTATTTGGCGACTCAGAATAGGTGATGTATACCTATTTTGGGGGCATTACAGTTGGTATCAAAGCTTAGGAATATGATCCCTGGCTGAGATGTGAGACAAGAACTAGGAGGGAAGAGACGGGGAATTCATTCACTAGTATGAACTACCTAAGTTTATTTGGTATTTAATTGGTCGGTCCGAGTATAGGGATAATATGTGATATGTTAATTAACCCTTATTTTGTGGCAATATTTTAAAATAACATCTGAGAATGTTGAGAATAGAAATGGAGCACAGGAGACCGTTGAGTCTCCACAGGTCAATAATCAGGATAATGTGCATCAGGAAGGCAACAATCCTCATGCAAACAACAACACTGACCAAATGATGAGTGATGGAATGTTCAGAGGCTTTATGCAATTCATACAACATCAGGCAAGAGTGGCTCCTGTCCAAAATACAGGTGTAAACACTAGTAACTCTCGGACGGTAACCGCTAAGCAGTTCAAGGAACTGGGACCACCAGAGTTGTTTGGAGAGCCAAAACCACTTAAGGCGGAGACGTGGATAAAGCAGATCTGTAAGATATTTGATGTCTTGGGATGCTTTGAGGAGCAAAAGGTTCCCTTTGCCACCTTCATGTTGCGAGCAGAGGCAGATTACTAATGGGAATCTGTAAAGCGTACTCAACCTACCGCACTAAAGATGACTTAGGAGAAGTTCCAAGAATTGTTCAATGACAAGTACTTTCTCGAAAGTATTCGTCACATGAAAGAGGTAGAGTTCATCAAGCTGGAGCAAAACAACATGACCGTGTCGCAGTAGGAAGCCAAGTTTTCCAAGTTGTCCCGGTTTGCGTCCCATTTGGTTGATAATGAGGAGAGAATGACACGAATGTTTCTAAGATGTTTGAAACCTGAGATACGTCAATATCTTATCTCTCAAAAACTGTGTTTGTATTTAGATGTTGTTAATAGGGCTCAATTATTGGAGCGTGATAATGAGTTAACCCAACCAAAAGAGAGAAGCCGAAAAAATGATAATACCAGTGGTGCAGTTTGTCAGCACCAACAATACAGCTGAGTATGAAGGCTGTATCATGGGGCTAAAACTTGCCCAATCATTGGGTATCAGGCGGTTAACTATCTTTGGAGATTCTGAATTGGTTATCAAATAAACCACGGGAATCTATCACACCAAAGAACTATATTTGCTGCCTTACCATCGGCAAGTTATCCAGATGGCTTCGAAGTTTGAAGAAATAAACTTCTACCATATTCCTTGAAATATGAATGACTTTGCAGATGCGCTAGAAACTTTAGCTTCCTTGATCAACATACCTGACAAGGAAAACATGCCAAGCATCTCTTTTTCCCTGCACATGGCTCCAGTCTATGGGAATTACATTGGAGAAGTATCGGATGAGCTACCTCCTGTCAACCACCCCTTGTATCAGCATATCAGGGAGTATTTACGAGACGGATCTACACGCGCTGAGGCGAGCCCAACTAAAAGAAGGCGGATCCATCGACTGGCTATGAAATTTTACCTGAGCGGAGATGCACTCTACAAAAGAGATGCATGATTAGGTCTCCACAGATGTCTGGACAAAAACCAAGTTCAGAGGCTCATGGATGAAATCCATGGTGGAGTATATGGCCCACACATGAGCGGCCCTCTACTTGTTAAAAAGATCCTCAGAATAGGGCACTACTGGATCTCCCTCAAGGGTGAATATGATTATCACATCAAGAGGTGCTATCAATGCCAAATTCTTGGGAATGCTATCCATGCCCCTCCAAGGGAGCTCCAAAATATGAGTTGACCTTAGCCCATCTCAATGTGGGGAATGGACGTGATCGGGCCCATCGAGCCCAGAGCCAGTAATGGGCATTAATTTATCTTCACCATGATTGATTACTTCACCAAATGGGTAGAAGCAGCCTCCTTCCCCAGGGTTACCAAAAAAGTTATCATTGGTTTTATCAAAAACAATGTCATTTATCGATATGGACAACCAGAGGGAATTATGTCAGACAATGCTAAGAACCTCAACATTAAAATGATGGAGGAGTTATGCAGACAATTCCATATCAAACATCTCAACTTCGTTATCTACCATCCAAAGATGAATGGTGCTGTTGAAGCGGTTGATAAAAACATCAAAAAGATCATGCAAAAGATGTTCGCCAATCACAAAGGATGACCTGACCTCTTACCTCTGACTCTATTAGCCTGACCTCTTGCCTCTGACTCTATTAGCCTACAAACCTTCAATGTGTACTTCCACTAGGGCAACCCCCTACTCATTAACCTATGGGATGGAAGCAGTGCTGCCCATAGAGGTGGAAATGGAATCCCTCAGAGTGTTGATAGATGCTCAACTGGATCAAGACCAATGGTTATGAGACATGTTTCACCAATTGTATCTAATAGACGAAAGGCGAAGTGATGCTATCTTCCATGGTAAGTTATACCAATAAAGGATCACCAGATCCTACAACAGAAAAGTCTGGCTATGGCAGTTTAAACAACATAACTTTGTTTTAAAGAAGATCATTGACAACCAAGATCAGTCTAAGGGAAAATTAGTTCCAAACTGGGAAGGCTCGTTTATTGTCAAGGAGGTATTGACAAGAGGTGCTCTCATATTACAGGAAATGGACGAAGATGAATTTCCATAGCTTATCAACTCAGACATAGTACTATGAAATGGTACTATGTTTGAGGTTACCATCAAGCAAAAATCCTTGTTTTGGATCACCAGATCACTAGTCAACTCAGGCTTTCTAACCATTTCTTCATAAACCTTTCTTCATACCCTTCTACCCCATCAGGGACCAAATACTCTTCAAACCAGCAGCCTAGTTTTTAGATCATCAGATCTTTCATTCTACTTCATTTCAAATCTTTCAGGTTATCCCACCAGGGATTGAACCTTTCACACCCGTAGTTTTGTCCCACCAAGGATAAAACATTTCACACCTGCAGTTTTATCCCGCTAGGGATAAGACTTTTCACACCTGCAATTTGTCCTATACATGGGATCAAACTTTTTCCCACACAGTTTGTCCTGAACATGGGATCAAACTTTTCGGCTGCAAACCGTCCTGCACATGGGATGAACTACGTCGACCTGATCTCCATGATACCTTGGAGTACGTAGAAAACCATTTTTTAATATCCCGATCGCAATAAAAAAAATAACAAAAAACAAAACTAAATCACACTTCTATACCCTTCTACACCTTATCACACACTACATTGAACCTCTTACACCAGGTTCGAACTACGCAGACTTGATCTCCTCTTCAATAGGAGTACATAGATAGCCATTTATGGTCCGGTTTTACCCCTACCAAAACACAAACACTTGTCACATGGGACTGGGATCCAACTTCAATCCACCACATTTTATTGCTTCAGACCAAAGGGATGGAACTACCTGACCTCCCCATAAATGGGAGAGTTGGCGACCATCTAAGTTGCAGTTGAGTCCTCAAAGAGAAACACCAATCCATAAGAGATGGAATTACTTGGGATCTCCTCTTCAATAGGAGTACCGACAAACATATGTGGTGCGGTCAATTTCAGAGAGGAAAGTCATACTCCTCTCCACATCTACATACAGAAACAAGTCCCAAGACACCAAAGAAGGTAGGGAATACACACAGATCAATGATCCATTCTGAAAGATCCTGAGACATCTCAATGTCCACTCGTCAAGGATGAGTTCATAATACATTAAGATCACAAGCCTTGAAGAAGAAGGCAAATATCAAGCAAGTAGCAAGGCACAACTGAAAATGAAGTAAATCAAAATATATTTCCCTGCCATATATAGTGTTGTTTGATATATACAATATGTATTGTATATGAAAAAATGGATAAGCTAGTCTGTGTAGGAACATACAAGCCTATCTACAAGCCTGTGGATATACGAGCTAACAAGTCCAACATGTCATCTCTCTCCAAAGAAGGAGGTAACGCTATGAGCTCTTGCCCAAGGGTATCTACACGAGCTAACAGATCCACAACCAACTACATGGTGACATGATGCTCATCAATATATGCACTCATCTTGGAAATCATGCCAGTAGTAAGGGATCTCACGGTAGTACTATCTATAATGGCTACATCCCGGGCAGATATGGCAGCATCCCGCTCAATGATCAATGCATCTCTGGATGATTTGGCCTCATCCCGCTCAATAATAGTGGTGTCCATATGAGCTAGAGCATCATCTCTCTCTAATATAGCGACATCTCTCCCATCAAGAGCTGTCAACATCAAGGCCCTAGCATGATCTTTCTCAAATGTCATCAGATGTAGACTCTGCATTAAATACTTTGAAGGGGGAGTCACAGCTGTAGAGGAACTGGAAGAATCTATCACAGCTGCTGGAAACCCAACAAATAGTTCCTCCTCGGCGAGAGAATCAATGTCCTCTATGGGCTCTCCACTATCAGAACTAATCCCCAGCATTGTGGATATAATCGCAGTCGATGTAGTCTCTGTCTCCATCCATGAAAAATACTCTGTCAAACAGCCTGGATAGCTAACAGAAAATGGAGCTAGCTCACGCTTATCTCAATAGGCATACACCCTAGATCTGTCCACAACTGATAAGCGGCGAGAAGCTAGACGTTGACCTAATGCTCCCTCAAAAGAATGGAAATCCTGAAACTGGTCAAACTGTTACATCACAGCCGGTGGGTGGTAAGTAGTCATACCCCTCAAACAAGCCAGAGGGAGATAATCCATGCCAGGTGCATGAGTAATGAAGCTGTAGGGTGAACTGAGCCCTGTATATGATAAAATGCCAAATGGATCTCCGATCCCTGCCAAGAACACTGACCAGGACATAGCATCTGTGCACTCCGCTGGCTGAAAGGAGTAAGACATGGCTATCTCATGGGTAAAATAGTATTTATGTCGTCGGAAGGTGCCAATCGGTCTCAGATGTGACATGAACCACACATACAACATGACTGAGCTACCTATAAATACCCTAGCAGGGTAGGTACAACAATATGCGGTGGATCTCAATGTCTCAGTCATAATCATTGGCACAATGGTATGACCCTCCCCGAGAGCTCTCACAGCCATGATCACACCAATGTCCAGCTCATCCATATACCGTGGCATTATTACGTATGACAATACACATATCAGTAATACATCTACTCTAGCTACAGGCCACTGATCCTCTGGTGTGGTGAATTCCCCAGAATGTCGGGCATAACTATCTGGTGAGCCAAATCTGTCTATCGAAAAACTCTAAGACACCACATGACCGGATGTGATCTCATCCTGTACTACTCTACGCTGTAACCCAGTTAGGGTTATGAACTGTCGGCTCATATCGCCAATGACCATCCAAGCACAAGGTCTATCTAAGGGCAAAGCCATCAATCACTTGTAATCCTCTAATGTGGGAGTCAACTCCTGCGTCCCAAAATGGAAAACCTACCTCTCTGGCACCCAATGCTACAGCATACCGTCCACAAATCACACAGGAACCTGGAACATCAGGAGGGTCATGGAATGCTATAATAACTGATCTACGGTCACCTTGTCTGGAAGTGACAAACTATCATACCACGACCTCAGACGGGAGGCTACCACTAACAGAGGCCTATCAAAAGATATAGCGAGAATGGGGCACAACCACCCAATATCTAATAAAGGACTATCAAAAGATATAACGAGAATACACATTAGAAGAAGACAATGGTGTCAATGTTTACATCATAAATCCTTTCCACCTAATGTAATTCCTCTTGAGTCACTAGATCTCCATCAACGGGGATGTCAGGCCTATATAATGGAGGATCTGCACCGGAAAAACCATACGGGTCATCTGAGGGGCCAACGCTAGAGCTAGAAGGATCAAAAGTATCTCCCTCTGAAGGATCTCTGCCTAAGTTCCAGATGAAAAAATGTGCCCGATCTAATTGCTAGGTCAAACTGTCAATTTATGTCAAATGAGTCAGATCTCAGACACAGGCTATCCAATCCATCATCATCATGGATCCAAGAACCATGTCCCCCATAAACTGAGTGACGCGGGTCTGGGCTCCAATAGTACGAGGGGACAACCAGTGATGAAACATCTCATGAGTATATGGACCCTCTAACAGTGTAAAGTCGTCAACACCCATCAGTGGGATATCAATTATGGGCGACTGTAACACAGGCCAATAACATCTGACAGGAGGTAAGATCGGCACACAAATCTCTCCTGTAGTGCTCCTAATAGCACACTCTCCTAAATAGAGCTCCCATCCTCCTTCTGTGAAGAGAGGAATCCGGCGGGTGGATATCACGTACTTTACACCAGTCGGGAAACAATCCTCAAACCTAACGGTCAAATGTTCCATAGAGTTGGGAATCCAAGTGATAGCATCAGCTATCAATAACTCCAACTGTAGAAGACAATGGGTGAAACCCTCAGCTACAGGAACCTCCAGTAGTATGGAGTGATACCATCGCCGTCCTTGTGGATAGGTCTCCAAACCTAACACACTCACAGGACACAAACATGAGAGCCTCTCATAGGACCAAAACTGGTAATACAAAGGCAAACATCTGCTGTCAGTCAACACTCTTAACCTGTACAAAGGAAATCATAAGAGAAATAGTCACCAGCAGAAATGGGTAGAATCTTAACCAAGCCTTTATCAAGCTTTGCGAATGCATGCGCATGCCACTGAGGAAATAGGTGAAGGTGTAGGAACCCCAATCATACTCTCTAATACGGTCTACATCTCGTGTAGCACTGATCATAGAAAATTATACCATAAAAGAGTTATAAGCTATGAAGCAACCCCTAATGATCATCAGGAAAAATCACCGAAGAATGCGATCCCTGACTCTCACATCATCGGGTATGGGCTCACTCAACAGCCCGTTCATAGCATCTACGCTCAAAGGACCTGTATGGACTGTCCTACCCTTGAGCACCTCAGCCGGAACTCCTAACAAGGATTTAACGATAGTCGGGGTAATATTCGCCATGCATGGCACTGGCGCCCCTCCAAACTCTATACTTGTGATAAACCACCAATCCATCGGTGTCATCATCACCTCATAGTCTAACAAATGGAGATATTGGGTCTGGTAAAATCAGTGCTCAGACAACGCTCTGAGGTATCCCCAAGGACAACGTCGGGGGAGGATGGAAAATAATGCCTCAAAGCCCCAACCATGCACAATCTCTAGATAATCTGGATGCAGAGCCTGATACAGAGAGTGTATGCTAAACCAATTCCCTCGAGGTTGTGTAAAGATGAGAACCTACATCATAAAGTAGATTAACATCAGAACCTTTTCTCCTCATCAATAAGAAAAGGGAAGATCAAATCTAGCCTGTAGCTCGTTTGCATGCAAGTAAACTGAGGGGTGTTGAATCAAATAACCCAGAAGCTCTAGGATCATCACCTGAATGCCTGGAAGATCCCTATGGAGAACATGAGCAGCAGGAGCGGGGTCCGCAATCGGTACATCCTTCTCCTCGTCCTCAACATCCGGTACATCAACACGAATAGGATGAATCATCGCCTCCTCCTGAGACTTTTAGAATCAGTCTAAGCAGCGGGGTGAGGCAGGCAATGAAGCCTTCCTCCGCACATCTGAAGTGGTCCTGTGGGAACTACTCGGCTAATTTGGATCCATATATATTTGGACACAAGTCTCCAAATCACCTCAGAAAGGGTGTGGTAAACTCTAACCTGGAGATTTTTCAAATGCATTTTATGACTATATGCATGCATGTATTATTTTAACATACTCTTACAATAGAGTTAAAAATGCATGACTATCCAATGCCTACATTTTGGAACTTTTTTGCCATAATCTCCTTTGTAAATAGGACTATCCACATGAACATAGGCATGACTAGGTGGCCATTTAGTAGCACACTTACGCATAGTCATAAACATCCTATATGCATAACACTATCAAAGTCATAATCCGTAAAGGTAGCCTAATTTCCAGGATTACTTTTCTTTACCACATTTGCTCATTTGTCCTCAAATAGGATAAGAAATAGCAGAAAAGAAGTGCCAATTTGACTTTTTTAAAAGTTAAATTTTTTCACATCATTATGTTCAACATGGTTAAATATTAACATTTACTATGTTGAATATTTTTTATCAAGTTATATGAGCATGCATATTCACTACCATGTGTTTAGAAGCATTTCATGTGATAATTCATTTTCCAACGGATAAAAACTGGAAAAGAAGACATACATACGTTACCAGGACAGTGTAAAACACTTGTACGATGATAGAATTTGTAGAGACGCCTGGACTTAGTAGATCTGAAGAAGAGCTCTCGGATTTCCTATGTGGCGAAACTTGAAAATGAATTATGAACGCAATAGGCCATGTAAGGCCACCCACAATTGGCCGCAGATGTACCTGCAGCTACCGTAGGTGTACCTGTGACTCCTCTAGATGGGGCCCACCTTCTGGCTCAGTCCAATATGAGTTGCAAAAGAGGTCTCACAAGCTGAAAAGGATAAATCAGGAAGAAAAATGCTACGTGATTGAGCGGAAGAGCCTGAAATCCTGGTTTTCATAGACCAATTCACGTGTCTACACGTCACTCATTGGTATTCTCCCAAACACAGGGTTCACTATATCAATGATCATAGTTGTTACACAATACACTCGGCAATACCTCACAAGGGTCCGATGTCGTCAGTTCGGAGTCGTAAATCCAAAATAATTCTCCCCAGCGGAAACTTAATCCGTTGATGGACATGTTAATGAAGGTCAACCAGCTTTGACATAATCAACCGTTGGCAGTTATACCAAACGAAGCGTCAGGAACTATCCGACGATCTCATCCATTGATGCATATGTCAACGAAGGTCAAGCATCCTTGACACTTTTCCCAGCAGGGATCTCATCCGTTGATGTACATGTCGTGAGTCAGCAAAGACCGACAAAGACTGGCTAAGTGATAACTCCAAAAGAGTAGCGAAAAGACCTGGCGATACAAACCAGGATGGACTATCCTCATTGGGGAGGACCGATGATGGAATTTGTTATACACAACTTTATCAGACAAAACACATCCCCACAAAGTCTCTTGTACATGAGAGATACGCCATCAGTGGAATGCCTGTACCAAGGATTAAGGACTTTGTTGATAACCCCAACTTCAACATCCTGGAAGTTGCTGAGAACTTTGGATCACACGTTCAAGCAGTTCATCAGAGTCTTTAGTGATAACTCCAGCCCCATCAAAAGTTGGGAGAGCAAACAGTCATACATCCCGTTGGAAAACGGTCCAACAAATCACATACATCATGCATTTATATCATGCTGCTGTACTTTGCATCAGGATTATTGTCGCATTTCAAGTGTCTAGTATTCTTTATCCTATCAATACCATTGCATTGTATGAATATGATAAAGAGGGGCATCTATAGACACTCAAAATTTTGTATTTCTATTATTAACCTGGCAGGATGGTAGAATCGTCTTCTAGAGATAACCCTGGTAGTCTAATCAACTCAATTCCAGAGACAACCCAAGAATCCTCATTTTTCCATCTCAAAGATGACTTCAAGATATCTGGCTCTAGTCCCAAAAATAACACTAGGAGTTTCAGTTTCAACCTCAGAGACAACCCTAAGGAATACAGTTCCAGTTTTGGAAATAACACCAAAGGAGGCAGTTCCATCTTGGAGATAACCCCGAGATACTCAGTTCTAGTCCCAGAAATAACACCGGGAGTTTCAGCATCAACCTCGGAGATGACCCCGAGAGTGCAATTGTAGTTCATGAGATAACCCCAAAAAAGCTCATTTCAACCTTTGCAATCAGCTTCAACCTCTGAGATAACCCCGAGGCACTCAGTCCCAAACACGGAGATAACCTCAGGAGGTTAAGCATACCTCAGAGATAACCCTGAGCAACGACTGCTATATCAGCCCAAACCGGAGATAACACCGGTGAGGGGCAAATTCGTTATTTTGCCACCTTGATCCCACATGCTCGCCATCTCAACACATTTCCACATACATTCTACACAGCAGTGTCCTATAAGAACTAATAGCTCCAATCCTGAGTGACTACTACATAGGATAGCACACTAGATAGAATTTGAAGACTTAAAGACCAAGGGCATGGTCCCATCTTCCTGAATTCGTATAACCTTTAATCCCATGTCATTTGTGTATCTCTCAACAATAGCACTCCGAAAAAGGTCTTATAAACCACAATTAGATACCCAGATTGATGTTCTGAAAGTTTGAGCTGATAACACGTTGCATACATGTACGCACTTCAAGACGGCAGGACCCGCAGATCCTGGGGAACCCCGGGCAGCCGCAGGTGCACCTGTGGCTGCCACAGGTGCACCTGTAGCTCCCCCCTCTATAAATAGAGGACTTAGGGTAGCCATTTTGTAAGAGAAGAAGGCGAGAAAGCCCTGTCCAATTTGCTCTGTACACACTATAAACTGAGTGCTTTCTCATTTTAAACACTAGTGAGCTCATATATTGCTATTTTTACCAGTGGGAACCGAGTGTTCATCCATTTAAAGCTATTGAAGTCTTATTTGGCAGTCCACTGTAAGCCTTCTTACACCTTTTAAATCATTTTTTTCACATTCTGCACACACCGTTCTTCATATTAATAGTCGTGTTGCGTGTGTATGCCCGGACTTTGGTCCGTGGCTTTTTATTTCTTTTTTTGTATATATATTTATATATATGGACTAACATTATCGAGTTATGCATTCGATTGAGCCTGGACTCACGTCCGGAGCGTTTATTACTTATATATATATATATATATATATATATATATTTATCGCTGAAATGATAAATTGAGCCTGGATCGATATATATTCGGTGCATTTACTGCTTATATATATATATATTTACATTTCTGTCTGGCCTGGAGTTTACTTTGTGGTGGTTGATCATTTTTACTACTTTATTTACATTTTGTCCCGCCCGGAGTTTACTTCGTGGCGGTTGATCATCTCTACTACTTTATTTACTTTTCCAATCCCCCAAGGAGTTTCTTCGTGGTGGTCGATTGTCTCTCTATATATATTTACCGCTTTTATATATTTACATTTCCAATCCCCCATGAAGTTCGCTTCGTGGTGGTTGATCATCTGTATATATATATATATATATATATATATATATATAACTACTTAAAGCTTTCATACAAACAGCTACATCATGTGAGCCTAGGAATCATGTGATCACAGATTCAATCTCCTGAATCTAGATTCGGTTCCCAGGATGGACATTTTCAGCTGTAATCAACTTGTACAATATTTACTATGTTCGAAGTTCCTTAGATGGCTATCATGCCCATAAGAAGTTCGGCACTGCTATGTATATTATTTTCTCGAAGATGCCTCACATCTAGAAAATAAAAGCAATCAAGCCGAACATATAATAAAATGGAAGTATCAAAGGCCTCAATTACTATTGAGCATAAGGGTTTGAAAAACCTCTTTTACAAAACATCACTGCTATATCTTGTTAAAACTGAATTTTTACACAAATTCAAACCCTTTGTATATAGGTGCGAACGAGGCATATAAATACTTCCAAATAATTGTACATTGACCCACACACACACACACACATTCATATAACAGTTTAATTGAAAAGTGATGGTCACCGTGGTAACACGGATGTCGGGGGGGTGCT
Source organism: Panax ginseng (assembly GCA_020205605.1). Classification (NCBI taxonomy): domain Eukaryota; kingdom Viridiplantae; phylum Streptophyta; class Magnoliopsida; order Apiales; family Araliaceae; genus Panax; species Panax ginseng. Next base: position 106,917,530 of record CM035131.1, on the reverse strand, counting down.
TAACACCTTCCCTCCGCATAATTAAGCTGTCGGACCCTAACAAATCTCATTTCATAGAGCTGTCAAATAGTTTCCAATCACTGGGTCAATGTGCAAACCTTTTCTTGGTTGAGTTGGTGCAACCATTTAAAAATACCAATTGGCGACTCTTAAAGTCCAATCGTCGACATATACATGTCGGACCTTTTCATAACCTGTTTTGTCAAACAAATCTCACCTAACATGAGAACACCAAAAGACAAAAACAAAAAAGGGATAATAAAAATCCCGACGTCGACACACGGGAGTACGTAGGCAGTCATTTTTATGGTTCGGTCTAACTACAGAAAAAACTAAAAAAATATATGTAAACCCTCTTTACCATATACAATTTTCAACCTTTTAACGCTAGTTTGGAACTACGCAGACCTGATCTCCCCCTCATAAATGGGAGTACGTAGGCAGCCATTTGAGGTGCGATCTCACCCCTACAAAAAACACAAAACCCTGTCAATAGTACTGGGATCATCCTTCATACTTTCAGACCAAACCTTAAGAGATGGAACTACCTGATCTCCCTAATACATGGAAATACAATGGCGACCACCTATGGGGCGGTTACACTACACCTCATCGGCTCAGACCACAGGGATGGAACTACTTAGTCTCCCCACATAAATTTGTGAAAAACCTATGGTCATCTAAGCCGCGGTTGAATCCTAAAAGAGAAACACCAATCCATAAGAGATGGAACTACCTGGGCTCCCCAATACAAATGAGGACCGATGACCATCTGTGGGGCGGTCAACCTCCAAGAGGAAAGCAACAACCCTCTCTATAACCACATTCAGAAACCAGTCCCAAGACACCAAAGGGTAAGGGAAAACAAAGATCAACGATCCATTCTAAAAGAGCCTGAGACATCTCAATGTCCATCCATCAAGGAGGAGTTCAGAATACATCAAGATCACAAGCCCTAGAGAGCAGGCAACTATCAAGCAAGTAACAAGGAATATCTAAAAGGGAAGTGGATCAAAACATATTTCCTTGCCATATAATATTGTTTGATATATACAAATGTGTTCAGTACATGATAAAAATGGCTAACCTAGTCTATGTAGGAAAGTAAAAGCTAATCTACAAACTAGTGGATAAGCGAGCCATCAAGTCCAGCATGACATCTCTATCAGAAGACGTAGGTAAATCTATGAGCTCCTGCCCAAGGGTATCCACACGAGCCAGGAGATCTACGACAATCTACATGGTGCTACTATGCTCATCAGTGAATGCACTTATCTCTATAATAATGTCAGCAATATGAGATTTCAATGCAGTACTATCTGTAGTGGCAGCATCTCGGGTAGCTAGATCATTATCCCGCTCAACAATAGATGCATCCCTAGATTATCTAGCCTTATCTCGCTCAACAACAGCGGTATCCCTGTGAGCTACAGCATCATCTCTCTCAACTAGAGCCACATCTCTACCAGAAAGAGCTGTCAGCATCAAGGCCCTAGCCTGATCCCTCTCAAACGTCATTAGATGTAAACTCTGCTCTAAATACTCTGCAGAAAGTAGAGTCATAATAGCAAGAATACTAAGAATCAACCTGAGCTGCTAACAACCCAACAAATAGCTTATCCTTAGTGGGAGAATCAAGATACTCCACAGGCTCCCCACTATCAGAATCAATACCCGACTCTGAGGATACAACCCTAGCCGATGCAATCTTTGCCTCTAACCATGCAAAATACTCTATAAAATAACCTGGACGGCTAGTAGAAAAATTAGCTCGCTCACACTTGGTCTAACGGGTATAAATCTTGGACAAGTCCTCGTTGACAGAAGACAAGATGATAAACGCTAACCCAATACCCCGTCCAAGGGATGAACATCCTGAAACTGGTCAAACTTTTCCATGATAGCTAGTGGATGATCAGTGGTCACACCCCTCAAACCAACCAGGGGAAGATAGTCCATGCCAGCTTCATGAGTGATAAAGCTATAGGGAGAGCTGAGCCCTAAACACGACAAAATATCAAATGGATCCTAGATCCCTGACAAGAAAACCGACCAAGAAGCTATATCTGTACACTCTGTCGGCTAGAAGGAGTATGACATGGCTATCTCATGGGAAAAATAGTACCTATAGCATCAGAAAGTGCCAATTGGTCTCATGTGTGTCATAAACCACACGTACAAAGAGACCAAACTTCATATAAATGTCCCCATAAAATGGGTATGGAAATACGTGGCCGATCTCAAGGTCTCTGCCAGAATCATTGGTAATATGGTATGTCCCTCCTGGAAAACCTGCACTACCATAATCATGCCGATATCCAAGTGGTCCATGTACAATGGCATATACACATACATCAAGAGTACATCTACTCTAGCAACATGCCAATCATCCTCTGAAGTGGTGAAATCCCTGGAATACCACAGATAACTGTCCAATGATCCAAATCTATCAATCAGAAAACTCATGAACACTACTTGCCCCGAGGAAATCTCATCTAGAGCAACTCTGCGCCTCAAACCTGTGAATGTCATAAACTGTCAGCTCATATCTCCGACAACCATCCGAGCACAAGGCCTATCTAACAACAAATCTGTCAAACACTCATACTCCTCCAATATGGGAGTTAACTCCTGGGTAGCAAACTGGAATACCTGCCTATCCGGTACCCAATGCTCCAACATGCCCTCTACAAAACATGATGGAACCTAAAATGTCAAGAGGGTCATAGAGTAACGCATCAGCTGATCAACTGTCACCCAATCTAGGGATAACAAAATATCATACCATAATCTCAATGAAGATACCATCAATACTAGTGGGGTATGCTCAATCCGGCTAACTATCGATGAAGACATCTGTAGGGCCGTGTCATCAGACCATCCAGGGGTCAATGCTAAACTCATCTCTGGAAATACATATGCATAACATAATACATGTATAATAAACAATAGATGATAATATGATGTAGGGAATGCAAAACAGTATATATATATATTACTAAGTACATAATCATATAAATACATCATCTCTGTATGCAACTGGAAAATACAGGGAAATGGGGCACAACCGCCCAACAACAAATAGAGGCCTATCAAAAGATATAATGAGAATGGGGCATAGCCGCCTAATATCAAATAGAGGCCTATCAAAAGATATAACGAGAAATACATCAGAAGAAGTCAATAGTGTTGATGTCCACATCATCCAACCTATCTATTTGATGTAACTCCTCCCGAGTCACTGAATCTCTACCAGTAGGAATATAACACCGATACAATAGAGGATCTGCGCTGGCAAAACCATCTGAATATGGGCCACCTAAAGGGCCAGCCCCAGAGCTAGAAGGATCAAAAGTATCCACCTCAAAAGGATCTCTGCCCAAATACCAGATGAAAAAATGTGCCCGGTCCAACTGTTGGGTCAAATTGTTAATCTGTGTCAGATGAGTAGGCTATTAGACGCAGGCAATCCAATCTGCTATCATGACAGAGTCAGGAACCATATCCCCCATAAACTGTATGGCGCGGGTCTGAGCTCCAATGGTGCGAGGGAACCACCACTAATAAAAATTCTCCTGAGTGAACAATCCCTCTAACAAACTAAAGCCATCAACTCCCACCAATGGGTCCTCAATGATCGATTGTAAAAAAGGCTAATAATGCTTGGCAGGAGGAAAGATTGGTATACGAATCTCTCTTATGGTGCTCCTAATAGCACACTCTCCTAAATAGAGCTCCCAACCTCCATTTATGAAGAGAGAAATCTGACGGGTGGACATCATATACTCGATACCAGTAGGGAAACCACCCTCAAAGCCAACTGTCAAAAGGTCCTCAGAGTAAGGAACCCATGTAATGACATCGACTGTCAATAGCTCCAATTGTAAGTGTGAATGGGTGAAACCGTTAGCTATAGGAACCTCCGTCAAAGTCGAGTGATGCCATCGCCATCCCCATGGATAGGGGTCTAAACCTAACAGGCTAACGGGACTAACACATGGGAGCCTCTCATAAGCCCAAAACTACCAATACAAGATAAAATATATGTGGTCAGTCAAAACTCTCAACCCGAATAAGGGAAATCAAAAGAGAAAATAGTCACCAGCAGGAATGGGTAAAATCCTAGCCATGCCTCTGTCAAGCCTTACGAGTGGAGACGCATTCCCCCGAGGAAGTAGGCGAAGGTATAGGAGCCCCAATCAAACTCTCTAATATGGTCCACATCCAGTGTGGCACTGACTAAAGCGAATGACACCATAGAAGACTTATCCACTAGAAAACAACCCCTAAGGATGATCAGGAATAATCGCCAAAGGATGCAATCTCTAACCCTCCTATAATCGGGCAATGGCTCAGTCAAAGCACCACTCATGGCGTCTAAACTCAAAGGACTAGTATAAACTATCCTTCCTCTGAGCGCCATAACCAGGACTCCTAGCAAGGATCTTACGGCAGTCGGGGAAATGTCCGCCACACAAGGTACTGGCGCCCTGGAAAACTCCATTCTAATGACGAACCGCCAATCCATCGGTGTCATCATCACCTAATAATCCAGTAAATGGAGAGACTGAGTCTGGTAGAACCATGTCTTAGACAATGCCCTGAAGTAACCCTAAGGACAACGGTAGGGGAAGATGGAAAAGAACGCCTCGAAACCCCATGCACACACAATGTCTCTATACTCTGGGTGAAGAGTCTGGTATAAAAAGTGTATGCTGAACTAGTTCCCTTGAGGCTGTGTAAAGCTGGGAACCTGCATTATAAATCTAAATCAACATCAGAACCCTTGCTCCTCACAAATTGGAAAAATGAAGATCAACACAACTTTTACCTCGTTCGTATACAAATATACCGAGGGGTGACAACTCAAATCATCCAGAAGCTCTGGAATCGTGACATTTTTAGCTAGAAGCTCCTTGAGGGGAATTAAAGCAGAAGGAGCTGGATCCGCAATTAGTACATCTTCCTCCTCATCCTTAACATCTTGTCTCTCAACCTGGATAAGACTAATCACTGACACCATCAACCGACGAGGCTGTCGGGTTGGAGGAGGCTGAGGCACATCAAAAACTCTCCTCCTCACACCTACAGAAGTCCTACGGGAGCTACTCCGCTGGTCTAGATCCATATATCTGAAGAAAAGTCTCCAAATCACCTCAAAAAGGGTGTGGTAAATTCTAACATAGAGCTCATTGTCGACGTCAAGATTTTTATTGTCCCTCTTCTGTTCTTATCTTTTGGTGTTCTCATGTTAGGTTAGATTTATTTGAAAAAACAAGTTGTGAAAAGGTCCAACATTTATATATCGACGATTGGACTGTAAGAGTTGCTAGTTGGTATTTTTAAATGGTTACACCAACTCAACCGATAAAAGGTTTGCACATTGACCACATGATGTAATACTGTTAAACTGGTCTGTGAAATCGAGATTCATTAGGGTCCGAAGACTTGCTTATGCGGAGGGAAGGTGTTAGGCACCCCCCCGAAATCCATGTTACCACGGTGACCGCCACTTTTTAATTAAATTGTTATATAAATGTGTGTGTGTGTGGGTCAATGTGAAATTATTTGGAAGTAGTGCTATGCCTCGTTCACACCTATATACAAAGGGTTTGAATTTAGGTAAAAATTCAGTTTTAACAAGATATAGCAGTGATGTTTTATAACAGAGGTTTTTCAAACCCTTATGCTCAATAGTAATTGAGGCCTTCGATACTTCCATTTTATTAAGTGTCCGACTTAGTTGGTTTTATTTTCAAGATGCAAGGAATCCTCGAGAAAATAATATACATAGCAATGCCAAACTCCTTGTGGGCATAAGAGTCATCTAAGGAAATTCAAACACCGTGAATAATGTATAAGCTGTTTACAGCCGAAAATGTCCATCACGGGAACCGAATCTAGATTCAGGAAACTGAATCTGTGATCACATGATTCCTAGGCTCACACGATGTAACAGTTTATATGAAAGCTGTAAGCAGTTATATCTATAAAAGCTATAAATATATACATACAGACTGTCAACCACCACAAAGCGAACTTCATGGGGGATTGTAAATGTAAATATATAAAAGCGGTAAATATATATATAGAGACACGATCAACCACAATGAAGCACCTTCATGGGGGATAAAAAATGTAAATAAAGTAGTAAATGCGATCAACCACCACGGAGTAAACTCAAGGCGAAATGAAATGCAAATAAAGCAGTAAAAGGCCACGAAGTAAACTCCAGGCCTAACAGAAATATAAATATATATATATATATACAAGCAGTAAACGCTCCGTATATAAAATCCAGTCTCATCGAACAGAGTTCGACAATAGTTTATATATATGTATATATATAAAAGTAATAAACACTCTGGATATAAATCCAGGCTCATCAAATAGAGTTCGACCACAGTTTATATATAAGTATATATATATATATAAAAGCAATAAACGCTTCGGACGTGAGTCCAGGCTCAATCGAGTCATAACTTGATAATGTTACTCTATATATATAAATATATATAAATATATATATATATATACAAAAATAATTAAAAGCCACGGACCAAAGTTTGGGCATACATACGCAACACTACTCTCAACGTAAAGAACAGTGTGTGCAAAATGTGAAGAAAAGGCTTTGAAAGGTGTAAGAAGGCTTATAGTGGACTGCCAAAGAAGACTTCTATAGCTTTAAATGGATGAACACTCGGCTCCCGCCGGTAAAAATATAGCAATATATGAGCTCACAAGTGTTTAAAATGAGAAAGCACTCAATTTACGGTGTGTACAAAGCAAATTAGATAGGGCTTCCTCGTCATTTTCTCTTACAAAATGGCCACCCCAAGCCCTCTATTTATACAGGGGGGACTTGCAGGTGTACCTGAGGTAACCGTAGATGCACCTGCAGTTGCCCGGGGTGCCCCAGACTGTGGGTCCCGCCATTTCAAAGTACGTGCACGCGTGCAATGTGATATCCGCTTGAACTTTTAGAACTTCAATCTGGCCTCTGATTGAGGTGTATAAGACCTTTTACGGAGTGTTATTATCGAGTGCTACACAAATGACATGGGATTAGAGGTTGTAAGAAGTCAGGAAGATGGGACCATGCCCTTGGTCTTCAAGCTTCAAATTATATCCGGTGTACTATCCTGTGTAGTAGTCACTCGGGATTACAGCTATTGGTTCATGTAGGACACTACTGTGTAGAATTTATGTTGAAATGTGTTAAGATGATGTGCATATAGAATCGAGGTGGAAAAATGATGATTTTGCCCCTGACTGGGGTTATCTCCGATTTGGGCTGATAAAGTAGTCGTTGCTCAGGGTTATCTCTGAGATTGGGCTGCTGCAAGTACTGGATGTCCTCAGGGTTGTCTCTGAGGTGTGCCTGGCCTCTCAGGGTTATATCCAAGTTTGGGACTGAGTGCCTCGGGGTTATCTCTGAGGTTGAAGTTGATTGCTGGGGGTTGAAATGAGCTTTTCTAGGGTTATCTCTGGAACTTCAACTGCACTCCTTGATGTTATTTCTCAGTTTGAAACTGAAACTCCTGGTGTTATTTCTGGGATTAAATTTCTCGGGGTTATCTCTGAGAAGGAAAAGGCTTCTCCATTGGGATTTTCGTAACTAGAACTGTTTTGTCCTCTATGGTTATCTCTAATAGATGATTCTGCCCTCCTATAATGTTAGTAACAGGAATGCAAAATTTTAAGTGTCTATACTCATTAAATCTATTTTAAGTCTAAATGCATGCAAGTATTACTTTAACATACAACTACAGTAGATTTGAAATTGCATGTTCACTCAATGTCTAGACTCGTGAAATTTTTTTGCCAGAGTCTCATTTGTAAAAAGGACTATCCACATGCGCGTAGGCATGACTAGGTGGCAATTTAGTAGCACACCAACTCACAGTCATAAACATCCTATATGCATGAAAAATATTAAAGTCATAATCCATAAGGGTAGCCTAATTACCAGGATTACTTTTATTCACAACCTTTGCTCGTTTGTCCTCAAATAGGATAAAAAATAGCAAAAAAAGTGCCAAATTAACTATTTTAAAAGTTAATTTTTTCCACATCAATACATTCGTCAAGTGGCATATCTGTACATGCCGTTGTATATGGACCATTTGGATATCGACGTGATTATGGTAGTCCGTGCTCTTAGGGAGGGTCATACTATCTTATCGATGATTTTGGTAGAGACCTAGAGGTTGGCCATGTTTTGCCATACCCCTCTAGTGGGGATTTTTAGAGGCAATGCGGTCTTGGTATACGTGTGCTTTATGACACAGTTGAGACCGATTGGTACCTTCAGATGTCATGGGTATTATTTTTCCCATGAGATAGCCACGTTCTATTCTTTTCAGCTGGCTGAGTGTACAAATGCAGCATCATGGTTGGCTTTATTGTCAGGGATCGAGGACCCATTTGACTATAGCTTTATCACTCATGCATTCGGCATGGACTATCTTCCCCTAGTCAGTTTGAGTGGGGTGACCACATATCATCTACTGGCTATCATTGGAAAGTTTGACCAATTTCAAGATATTCACCCCTTTGACGTGGCAGTGAGTCAGTGATTGTCTTATTGGCTTTTATGAGCGGAGGATTTCAATAGGATTTATGACTATTGGACTCGTTGAGAGAGGACTGACTTATTGACTAGCCATCCAGTTCGTTCTCCAGAGTATTATGCATGGCTGGAGGCAGAGATTGCATCGGCTAGGGTTATTTCCTCAAAGTCGAGTATTAATTCTGATGATGGGGAGCCTATGGAGTACCCTAATTTTCCCATTAAGGATGAGTTGTTTACTGGTTTTTCAGTAGCTCTGGTTGATTCCCCCCCAGTATTCCCCTATTGTGACTCCACCTTCTGTAGAGTATTTAGAGCAGATGTTACATGTAATGATGTTTGAGAGGGATCAGGCTAGGGCATTAGTGTTGATAGCTCTTTCTGACAGAGATGCCACTTTTGTGGAGAGAGATCATGCTCTAACTAGTAGGGATATCGCCCATTCCTACCAAAATCCAGGCCATCAAGGAAATGCCCATTCCTCAGACAGAGAAAGAAATACGGGGATTTTTGGGAAGGATCAACTTCATTAGCCGATTCATTTCTCAACTCACGGCAACCTGTGAGCCAATCTTCAAATTATTAAGGAACAACTCCTCCATGAAATGGAATGACGAGTGTCAAAAAGCCTTCCCGAAAATTAAGGAGCAACTGATCAACGCTCCTATTATGGTACCTCCCAGGGATGATGTTCCCCTATTCATGTACCTATCCATAAATGACAATGCTATGGGTTGTATGCTGGGGCAGAAAGATAATAGAGGCCAAGAGCGAGCTATGTATTACCTCAACAAAAGATTCAACATCAGTAAACACAAGTACACTCTGATCAAGAAGACTTGTTGTGCTTGAGCATGGGCTTCCATGAGATTACAACATTATCTCCATGGTCACACAACCCATCTCATATCCCGCGTGGAACCTCTTAAGTATGTGTTCAACAAACCCATACTGAATTGTCGACTGTCCAGATGGTAGTTGATCCTACAGCAATTTGACATCGTCTACATGACTCAAAAGTTGGTCAAGGGTCAAGGAATTGCGGATCAATTGGCCGCTGCACCTGTAGGGGATTACAAACCCTTAAAAACATACTTTCCTAACGAAGGAGTAATGACAATTTAGCTACCACATCAGTACGATACATGCTGTTCGTAGAAAATGTATTTTGATGGAGCTGTTAACACAAAAGCCTTTGGAGCCGGAGCAGTTTTGATATCCGATACGGGGGAACAATTTCCTGTCGCCGTCAAATTGTAGCTTGTTAACACCAACAACACAGCTGAGTATGAAGGCTGTATCATGGGACTCAAACTTGCTCGTTCAATGGGTATCAGGCGGTTAACTGTCTTTGGAGATTCCAAATTGGTAATCAAGCAATCCACAGGAATCTATCAAACCAAAGAATTATATTCTTGCCTTACCACCCAGTAAGTTCTATGAGATGGCTTTGGAGTTCGAAGAAATCTCCTTTCTACACATTCCTCGTAATAGGAATGACTTTGCAGATGCATTAGCAATATTGGCCTCCTAGGTTTAAATACCGGACAAGGAAAACATGCCAAAAACCATGATTGCTATGCAAAAAGCCCCAGTCTATGGGAATTACATTGGAGAAGTATCGGATGAGTTGCCTCCCATCCACAACCCTTGGTATCAATATATCAAGGAGTACCTACGAGATGGATCTACACCCACTGAGGCGAGCCTAACTGAGAAGAGGCGGATTCATCAACTTGCTATGAAATTCTACCTGACCGAAGATGCACTCTACAAAAGAGGTGCATGATTAGGTCTCCTCAGATGTCTAGACAAAGACCAAGCTCAATGACTCATGGATAAGATCCATGGTGGAGTATGCGGCCCTCACATGAGTGGACCCCTACTTGTCAAGAAAATTCTCAGAACGGGACATTATTGGCTTACACTCAAAGCTGACTATGATGATCATGTCAAGAGGTGCTATCAATATCAGATCCATGGGAATGCTATCCACGCCCCTCCAAGGGAACTTCATAATATGAGTTCGCCATGGCCCTTTTCAATTTGGGGAATGGATGTGATCGAGCCCATCGAACCCAAAGCCAATAATGGACATCGATTCATATTCACCATGATCGACTACATCACCAAATGGGTTGAAGCAGCTTCCTTCCCCAGGGTTACTAAAGAAGTCATCATTGCTTTCATAAAAAACAATGTTGTTTGTCGATATGGACAACCAGAGGTCATTGTGTCAGACAATGCTAAAAACCTCAACAACAACATAATGGAGAAATTATGCAGAAAATTCCACATTAAACATCTCAACTCTGTCATCTACCGACCAAAGATGAATGGTGCTGTTGAAGTGGCTAATAAAAACATCAAGAAGATCATGCAGAAAATGTCTGCCAATCACAAAGGATGGCCTTACCTCTTGTCTCTAACTTTATTAGCCTACAAAACTTCAATGCGTGCTTCCACTGGGGTAACCCACTACTCGTTAATCTATGGGATGGAAGCAATGCTCCCCATAGAAGTGGAAATGTCATCCCTCAGAGTATTGATGGATGCTCAGTTGGATGAAGATCAATGGGTACAAGACATGTATTACCAATTGTCTCTGATAGATGAAAGGCGAACCACAGCTATCTTCCATGGTCAGTTATATCAACAAAGGATCACACGATCCTACAACAGAAAAGTCCGACTACGGCAATTCAAACAACATGACTTGGTTTTGAAGAAGATCATTGACAACCAAGATCAATCTAAGGGAAAATTTGCTCCTAACTGGGAAGGTCCATTTATTGTCAAAGAAGTATTGACAGGAGGTGCTCTCAGGTTGCAGGAAATGGATGGCGATGAATTTCCACAGCTTATAAACTCGGACACCGTGAAACGGTATTATGTCTGAAGTTACCATCAAACAAACATCCTGGTTTTGATCATCCAATCACCAGTCATTCCGGTTTTGAACCCTCTCTTTTTACAAACTCTTACGCCTCGTGGAAACATACACTTCAAGCTAGCTGCCTGGTTTTACTTCATTTCAAACTTTTCACACCTACTTCTCCTGAAGACGAGATTAAACTTTTCACACATACTTCTCCTAAAGACGAGATTAAACTTTTCACCCCTGCAGTTTATCCTCAAGATGGGATTAAACTTTTTCCACACTTGCAGTTTATCCCCTCTATGGGATTAAACTTTTTTCTCCCCGCAGTATAGCAAACACATTGGATTTACGCTCCTCTTCAGTTGCGATTCATCCTGGGGGGTGAACTACGTCGACCTGATCTCCCTGATACCCGGGGGTATGTAGGCAACCATATTCTATATGGTTCGGTCGCAATAAAGAAAAATAACAAAAACATTTATGCCCTTTCTTCACAAAAACAACAAAAACAATAAAAATACTTCTACACCCATCTGCCTTCCGCATTCAGCGTTGAACCTCTTACACCAGGTTTGAACTACGCACACTTGATCTCCTCTTCAATAGGAGTACGTAGGCAACCATTCATGGTGCAGTCTAACCCCTACCAGAACAAACATACTTGTCAGATGGTACTAGGATCAACCTTCAAATTGCCCCATTTCATCGGTTTTAGATCAAAAGGGATGGAATTATCCAACCTCTTCTCACAAATAGAAGATTCGGTGACCATCTAAGCTGTGATCGTGCCTCAAAGAGTTATACCAACCCATAAGAGATGGAATTAACTAGGCTTCTCACAAATAGAAGTACTAGCGACCATCTGTGGTGCGGTCAATCTTAGAGAGGAAGAAACCATCATCCTCTCCACTTTTCCATACACATACCAGTCCCAAGACACCAAAGATGGTAGGGATTTTCAGTAATCAATGATCCATTCTGAGAAACCTTGCGACATCTCAATGTCCATCTATCAAGGATAAGTTCAGAATGCATCAAGATCAAAGGCCCTGGAGAAACAGGAAAATATCAAGCAAGTATCAAGGCATAACTAAAAGGGAAGTGAATCAAAATATATTTCCCTGCCATATATACTATTGTTTGATATATACATCTGTGTTGTACATGACAAAATGGCTAAGCTAGTCTATGCAGGAAAATACAAAGCTATCTACAGATCTATATATATGCGGACTATCAGATCTAACATAGCATTCCTCTCTGAAGATGGAGGTAACGTTGTAAGCTCCTGCTCAAGGGTATCTACACGAGCTAGCAGATCGGAGGCTAACTGCATGGTGGCAACATGCTCATCAATGTAGGCACTCATGTCGGCCAGACTAACCGTCATCTGGGATCTCAATGAAGTGTTGTCTGCAATGGCCACATCCCTAGTAGATAAGGTTTCATCCCACTCAACTATCAATGCATCCATGGTTGATCTAGCCTCATCCCTCTCTAATAGAGCGGTGTCTCTCTCATCAAGAGCTGTCAACATCGTGGCCCTAGCCTGATCTCTGCCATAGGTCATCAGATGTAAGCTCTGCTCCAAATGATGTGCTTAATACTGAGTAATAGTGGCACTCGATGTGGGAGAATCTATCACAAATGCTAGCAAATTGCACCATTAGGTCAAGTCATCGGTGGAATGATGACCTCCTTTATAGGCTCCTCATCGCCGTAATCGGTCCCCGCACTATGGATATCGCCGCAGCCTAATGCGATCTCTGTCTCCATCCAGGTGTGGAATACTCTGTGAACAACTCGGATGATCGACAAAAACTCAATTTGACTCTCACCGATCGCCATGAGGCATATAACTCGGATCTCACCCTCCACGACAAATGGTGTGACGCGAAGCACTGACTCATTGCCCCCTCATACGGATGAAAGTCCTAAAACTGGTCAAACTGACACATCACGGCCAATGGGTGGTAAGTAATCATGCCCCTCAAACCAGCCAGAAGGAGATAATCCATGCCCGTAGCATGAGTAATGAAGCTGTAGGGTGAGCTAAGCCCTGAACACGGCAATATATTAAATGGATCTCCAATCTACGCCAAGAAAGCGGACCAAGATACAACATCTCAGTACACCCGCAGCAGTGAAGGAGTACGACATATGGCTATCTCATGGGTGAAACAAAATCCATGATGTCTAAATGTGCTGATCGGTCTCAAGTGTGACATGAACCACACATACAAGATGAAAGTTATTTATGAACACTCTGCTTGGGATAATCTGCAGCAGTATGTAGCCGACCTCAAGGTTTCTGCGATAATCATCGGTACAATGGTACGACTCTCCCTGAGAGCTCTCACTTCCATAATGACGTCGATATCTAGCTCATCCATGTACCGCGGCATGTACACATATGACAATATGCATAGAAGTAGTACATCTACTCTGGCTGAACGCCAATGATCCTCCGGTGTGGTGAAATCCCCATAATGTTGTGCATAGCTGTCCTCAGAGCCAAACCTGATAAACAGGAAACGCTAGGATATAACATGTCCGGATGTAATCTCATCCTGCACTACTCTGCGCCTCAATCCTGTGAGAGTCATGAACTATCTACTCATGTCTCCTGTCACCATGTGTACGCAAGGTCTGTCCAGAGGCAGCATCGTCAATCGTGCATACTCCTCCAAAGTAAGAGTCAACTTACAGGTCCCAAAGCGAAAATACACCATACCGTCTTCGGCACCAAAGGTTTCTAAGCATACCCTCTACAAAATCTGGAGGAACTGAAACATCAAGAAGGTCATAGTATGTTAAGCAAATCATCTACGATCACCATGTCGATGTCGATATACTATCATACCATGATTGATACCGCCTACCACCGCAAATGGTGGGTATGATTAATACTGACTAATCGTCAAGAAGACAACAAAGATGCGGCCGTGGTCATAAGACCATCCAGGGTCAATTTGAATATCTCTGGACATACATACATATGCATAACAATAACATGCATGATACAATAGATGGCAATATGATATAGGGAATGAAAACTGTGCATACATTCCTAAGTATATCATCATATAATACATCTCTGTACAGCTAAAATACAGGGAAATGGGGTGAAGCTACCCGACATCTAATAGAGGCCTATCAAAAGATATAGTGAGAATGGGGCGAAGCTACCCAACAGCTAATAGAGGCCTATCAAAAGAAATACATCAGAAAAAGTTAATGGTGTCGATGTCCACATCATCGATGCTGTCCACCTGATGTAACTCCTCCTGAGTCACTGGATCTCTATCTACAGGGATGTCAGGCCTATACAAAGGAGGATCTGCGCCAGAAAAACCATATGGGTCATCCGAGGGACCAGCGCCAAAGCTGGAAGGATCAAAAGTATCTACCTCTATAGGATCTCTGCCCAAATGTCGAATGAAAAGATGTGACCAGTCCAACTACCACGTTAATCTGTCAAACTATGTCACATGAGTCAGATCTCTGACACAGGCTAGCCAATCCGTCATCATCACGGATCCTAGAACCATATCACCCATAAATTGTGTGGCGCGGGTCTGAGCTTCAATCGTATGAGGGATCCACCAATGCTGGAACATCTCCTGAGAACAGGGGCCCTCTGACAATGTAAAACCGTCAATCCCCATCAATGGGATGTCAATGATGGGTGGCTGCGAAATAGGCTAATAACGCCTGGGAGGAGGCAAGATCGGCATACGAATCTCTCCTGTAGTGTTCCTAATAACACGCTATCCTAAATAGAGCTCCCATCCTCCATCTGTGAAGAGAGGAATCTTGTGGGTAGAAATGACGTACTCTACTCAAGTTGAGTACCCATTATCAAAGCCAACTCCCAAATGCTCTCCAGAGTAGGGAATCCATATGATGACATCAGCTGTCAATAGCTCCAGCTGTAGGCGACAATGAGTGAAACCCTCAGCAACAGGGACCTCTGCCAGTATGGAATGATGCCATCTCCGTCCTCATGGATAGGTATCTAAACCTAACATGCTCACAAGACGCAAACAAAGAAGCCTCTCATAGGCCCAAAACTGCCAACGCAGAGGTAAACATCTGCTGTCAGTCAACACTCTTAACCTATACATGGGAAGAGACAAGAGAAACACTCACCAGCAAAAATGGGTAGAATCCTAACCACGCCTCGGTCAAGCCCTACGATCGCATACGCATTCCCCTGAGGAAGTAGGCAAAGGTGTAGGAACCCCAATCATACTCTCCTATACGGTCCATGTGTCGAGTGGCGCTGATCAAAGCGAAAGACACCGTAGAGGAATTATCTGCTATGAAATAGCCCCTAATGATCATCAGGAACAATCGCCTAAGAATGCGGTCCTTGACTCTCACATCATCGGGTATGGGCTCACTCAACAGCCCGCTCATAGCATCTACGCTCAAAGGACTGTCATACGAACAATCTCGCTTGAAGCGCCTCATGGAACTCCTAACAAGGATCTGACGGCAGTAGGGGTGATATCCGTCGTGCAAGGCATTGGCTCCCCTCCAAACTCCATACCTATGATAAACCGCCAATCCATCGACGTCATCATCACCTCATAGTCCAGCAAAGGGAGTGACTGAGTCTGGTGGAACCACCGCTCAGACAATGCCCTGAGGTAACCCAAGGGACAGCGACGGGGTAGAATGGAGAAGAACCTCCCGAATCCCCAGCCATGGACGATCACTTTATAGTCATCATGCAAGGACTGATATATTGAGTGGATGCTAAACTAGTTCCCTTGAGGCTGTGTGAAGCCGGGAACCTACATCAAATGCAGATCAACATCAGACTCCTTGACTCCTCATCAATAGGAAATAAGGAAGATTAAAGATCTAACTTCATACCTCATTTACGTGCAGGTATACTGAAGGATGCCTACTCAAGTCCCCTAGAAGATCTGGGTTCGCCACTTGAATACCTCGCAATACCCTACGGGGAACACGTATAGCAGGAGCAGGAACCTCGAATGGTACATCCTCCTCCTCATCCTCGACATTCGGCACCTCAACCCGAATAGGACGTACCATCGCCTCCGCCAAACGATGAGGCTGTCTCACAGAACGGTGCTGAGGCTCTTCAAAAGCCCTCCTTCGTACACTAGAAGTTGTCCTGCGGGAACTACTCGGCTGATCTGGATCCATAATATCTGGACAACAAGTCTCCAAATCACCTCAAAAAGGGTGTGGTAATTTCGTACCTGGAGTCTTTTTCAAAATGCTTTCTATGATTACATGCATACATTTATTGTTTTAACATACATCTACAGTAGAGTTAAAATTCATAACTACTCAATGCCTACATTTTCGGAAAATTTTGCCATAGCCCCCTTTGTAAATGGGACTATCCACATGCACATAAGCATGACTAGGTGGCCATTCAGTAGGACACCTGTACACAGTCATATACATCCTGTATGCATTCATCACATCACAGTAAAAATCTATAAGTGTAGTCTAATTACCAGGATAATTTTACTATTCTACCTTTACTCATTTGTCCTCAGATAGGATAAGAAATGACAGTAAAAGGTGCCAATTTGACTGCTTCAAAATTCAAATTTTTTTTCACATCATTATGTTCACTATGATTTAATACTAACATTTACTATGTTGAATATTTGTTATCAAGTCATATCAGCATGCATATTCACTACTATGTGTCTAAATGCATTTCATGCGTTAAGTCATTTTCCAACGGACAGAAATTGGAAAAAAATACATGCATGTGTTACCAGGACAGTGAAGAACGCTTGTACAGTGATAGAATATGCAGAAAGTTGCCCGAACTCAGCAGATCTAAAGAAGAGCTCTCGGATTTCCTTTGTTGCACAACTTGAAAATGACTTATGAAAGCGACCAGCCACCTATACATAGGCACAGTTGGCCGCATGTTAACCTGCGGCTCCTGCAGGTACACCTGCGGCACCCCTACATGGGTCCCACACCTCCGGTTCGCTCCCGTTAGAGTTATAAAGGAGGTCTCACAAATGCTACGCGATGGAGCGGAACAGCCTGAAATCATGGTTTCTTGTCGGTCAGAGTTAAACTCCCATCATCTCAATGGTATTCGCCTAAATGCAGGGTATACTATACCATTGAGCTCAGCATTCATAAACCATGCTCGGCAATACCCCATAAAGGTCCAATGCTAACATTTGTAGGGTCACAACCCTAAATAATCCCCGGCGGGGGTTACAACGCCGAAGTTATCAAACATCTACGCCTCCCCGGCGGGGATCAAAACGCGCATCCTTCAAGCATCTACGTTTCCTTGATGGGGGTCACAATGCAATGCGATCAATTATACACACATCAATAAAGGTCAAACAACCTTGACGTCATATCAGCCGATGACAAGTAAACCCATCGAAGCAACCTTACCCAACAAAGGTTACAATACAACGCAACCATTGATACACACATCAATGAAGGTCAAGCAGCCTTGACAATGCACCCAGCATGGATCTATCCGGTGAGGAAACATGTTATACACATCCTCAAACAGATGAAGCATTATCCCCACAGATCTCTTCCACACAAGAGGTACCTCTATGGAGTATAAACCAGTGTATAGGATTCAAGACTTTGGTGATAGCCCCGACGTCAACATCCTTGGAAACTTGGATCGCATGTCCAAGCCATCACTGATTGTCATCCCAGCAGGATTACATGACAATCAATCATGCATCATGCATTTCCATCATGTTGCTGCATATAGCATCATGTTTATCTTGCTTTCATTTCAAGTGTCTAGGATTCTTTATCCTATCCATGCCTTGCATTGCATGAATATGATAAAGAGGGGCATCTGTAGACACTCGAAATTTTCTGCACTCCTATTACTAATATTGCAGGAGGGTAGATTCGTCTTTTGGAGATAACCCTGAAAGACAACTTACATCCATGTCGGATACTACCGGAAGTTCAGCTACAACCCAGAACACAAACTGGGAACATCATCTCAACCTAGAACACACATCGGGAATGTCATTTCCAATCTCGGAGATAACCCCAATATATGCAAATCAAAAGACCGACAACAACACCGGAGAGGACAGTCCTATCTCGGTGATAACACTGCGATGTTTAGTTTTAGTCCCAGAGACAACACTGGGAGTAGCAACCCTATCCTTGGTGATAGCCCCAAGGGATGCCATTGCAGTTTCGGCGATAACCACGGGAATGCTTGTTTCAAACACATGTGATCAGCTTTATGCTCAGACATCCTGTAGAGGCACATACACCTCAGACCCGAAGATAACAATGGGCAGACAGGAACATCCATAGATGACAGTGAGACATACAAACAACAAGCAGTCCAATCTCAGATGTAACCCTGAGCAACGTCTGCTTTCCGCTTAAACCGGCAATAACCCCGGTGAGGAGTCAACACATCATCTTACTGTCTCAACAAGATGATATCGCAACATACCAATAAGTGGTCCAATCTCAGCTGTAACCCTGAGCAACGTCTACTTTCAACTCAAACTGGCGATAACCCCGACAAGGAGTCACACATCATCTTGTACCTTCGATAAATGGCACATCGTCTCAACACTTCATACATACAGACATCCAACAATGTCCCAAAAGAGCCGAGGATTGACAATCCCGAGTGAATATTACAGGTGGCAGTACTTTGGATAGAATTTGAAGCTTGAAGATCATGGCATAGACCCCTCTTCCTTACTTCGTACAACCTCTAATCCATGTCATTACGTAACTCTCGAAACAAGTGATGCGAAGAAGTACAGATATACTTCGTTCGGATGCTCAGATTGAAGTTCTGCAAGTTTGAATGGACATTACTGATTGCACGCATTGCGTCGCTACTGAGATGAACTAGTGAGGCTCGGATCCACCACGCGACCGCAGGTATAATGAGCTACCGCAGTATAATCATGGGCAGCAGTGTACTGCGGCCATCAGTCTATAAATATAAGCTGAGGGGTCAGCTATTTGAAGAGAGAGAGAGAGAAGGAAAAAGGCGAGGAAGCCCTGTCCATTTTACTATGCATACACATCTTTTGAGTGTTTCCTCTTTTTTAAACACTAGTTAGCTCAAATATAGCTACTTTTTATCCAGCGGGAGCTGAGTGTTTATCCATTTAAAGTCTAAGAAGTCTACTTTGGCAGCCCACTGTAAGTCTTCTTACATTCTATAAAGCCTCTTTCTCATATATCACACACTATTGTACACGTTGATAGTCGTGTGAGTGTGTTTGCCCAGACTTTGATCCGTGGTTTTCATTTCTGTCTATATATATATACTAATATATGTATATATTTCGTATATATTTACTAATATTATCGAGTTATGCCTCGATTGAGCCTGAACTTGATGCGGAGCATTTATCTTTCTATATATATATATATATATATATATATATATATATATATATATATATATATATATATATATAAATTATGGTCGACTCATTCGATGAGCTGGATTTTATATCCAAAGCGTTGAATTGCTTTTGTATATATATATATATATATATATATATATATATATATATATATAATTGTTGTCGGACATATCTCGATGAGTCCAGGATTTACATCCAATGACGTTTACTACTTTTTATATATATATATATATATATTTACATTTCATCTGCTGGAGTTTACTTCGTGGCATTTGATCGCTTTAAAGTTGTTTTTACATTTCATCCCACACAGAGTTTACTTGTGGCGGTTGATCATGTTCATATATATATATATATATATATATATATATATATATATATATATATATATATATTACCGCTTTTATATATTTATATTTCGATCCCCATGGAGTTGCTTTCGTGGTGGTTGATCCGATCTGTATATATATATATATTTACTGACTTTTATATATATAATCGCCATCGCTTTTCATACAAATTGTAGTATCATGTGAGCCTAGGAATCATGTGATCATGTTGAGTTCGATCTCATGAACCTAGATTCGGTTCCCATGATGGACATTTTTAGTCAGATAGCAAACTTTGTACATTATTTTACAAAGGTCTCGAAGTTTCCTTGGATGGTCATCATGCCCATAAGGAGTTCTAAGCTCTTTGTATTATATTTTCTCAAGGATGCTTCGCATCTCGAAAATAAAAGCAAACATGCCAAGCATTTAATAAAATGGAAGTATGAAAAGGTCACAATTCCTATTGAGCACACGGTTTGAAAACCACTTTTACAAAACATCATTGAAATATCTTGGTTAAAACTGGATTTTTGTATAAAATTCAAACATTGTGTATATAGGTGCGAACGAGGCCTCGCACTACTTTCAAATAATTGCACATTGATCCACACACACACACACACATTCATATAACAATTTCTTTGAAGAGTGGCGGTCACCGTGGTAACACGCAGATTACTTTGGATAGAATTTGAAGCTTGAAGACCATGGGCATAGACCCCTCTTCCTGACATCGTACAACCTCTAATCCATGTCATTGTGTAACTCTCAACACAAGCAGTCCGAAGAAGGTCAGATATACCTCGTTCGGATGCTCGAATTGAAGTTCTGCAAGTTTGAGCGGACATTACAATGCATGAGTGCACGTACTACGAGATGACAGGACCCGCGAGGCTCGGATGCATCACGACCAGCCAGAGGTACAACTGCGGCTACCGTAGGTGTACCTGCGGCCATCCGTCTATATATACAAGTCTTGGGGTCAGCCATTTGAGAAGAAGAGGGAGGGAAAAAAGCGAGGAAACCCTGTCCATTTTACTCTGCATACACATCTTTTGAGTGTTTCCTCACTTCTAAACACTAGTTAGCTCACATATAGCTATCTTTTATCTGGCGGGGGCTGAGTGTTTATCCATTTAAAGTCAATAGAATTCTACTTTGGTAGCCCACTGTAAGCCTTCTTATATTCTATAAAGCCTTATTCTCATATTAACACACACTGTTATACACGTTGAGAGTCGTGTGAGTGTCTTTGCCCGGACTTCGATCCATGGTTTTCATTTCTGTCTGTATATATATACTTATATATATATATATATATATGTATATATTTCCTATATAGACTAACATTATCGAGTTATGCCTCAATTGAGCCTAGACTTCGGTCTGGAACGTTTAATTGCTTATATATATATATATAATTATTGTCAGACATATCTTAGTTTGACCACAATTTATATATATATATATATATATATATATATATATATATATATATATATATATATTATATATATATTTATATATATAATTATTATCGGTATATATCTTATGAGCCTGTATTTTATATCCTAAGTTGCATTTAATCGCTTTTATATATATATATACATATATATAATTGTTGTCGGACATATCCGATGAGCCTGGATTCACATCTAGTGCGTTAACTATATATCTATCTATATATATATATATATATATATATATTTACATTTCTGTCAGGCCTGGAGTTTACTTCGTGGCCTTTACCGACTTTTATTTACATTTCGTCCTACCGGAGTTTATTTCATGGCGATTAATCGCTTTTAAACTTTATTTCTATTTTGTCACTTTGTAGTTCACTTCTCGTGGCGGTTGATCATGTTTATATATATATATATATATATATATATATATATATATATATATATATATATATATAATTGACTACTACTTTCCATACAAATTGTAGTATCATGTGAGCCTAGAATCATGTGATCAAGGTGTTGGGTTCATGAATCTATATTTGGTTCCCATGATGGACATTTTTCAAATTGTAAATGTACTGCATACATTATTTTACGATTGTTCGAAGTTTTCTTGGATGGTCATCATGCCTTTGAGGAGCTTCTAAGATCGCTATATATTATTTTCTCGAGAATGCTTCGCATCTCGAAAATAAAAGCAAACACGCTGAACATTTAATAAAATTGAAGTATGAAAAGGTCTCAATTCCTATTGAGCACACGGTTTGAAAAACCTCTTTTACAAAACTTCATTGACATATCTTGGTTAAAACTGGATTTTTCCATAAAATTCAAATCTTGTGTATATAGGTGCGAACGAGGCCTCACACTACTTTCAAATAATTGCACATTGATCCACACACACACACACACACATTCATATAACAATTTATTTGAAGAGTGGCGGTCACTGTGGTAACACGGATGTCGGGAGGTGCCTAACACCTTCCCTCCGCATAATCAAGCCCCCGAACCCATAATGAATCTCGGTTTCACAGACCCGTTTAGCAGTGTCAAATCACTAGGTCAATGTGCTAACCTTTTCGGTTGCGTTGGTGCAACCGATTAAATACACCAATGGCGACTCTTAAAGTCAATCGTCGACATTATACATGTCGGACCTTTTTCACTTGTTTTTTCAAATAAATCTCACATTAACATGAGAACACCAAAGAACAAGTAACGAAAAGGGACACAAAAAAATCCCGACGTCGACAATAATTAATTAATGAAATTCAACTTTAAATATTGAAAGTTATATTTTATAACTAAAAATATTTTTAAATACCTTATTAATATTTAAAATGATTTTTAATATAATAAAATTATTTTAAATCTATTTATTTAATTCATTTATTAAATAACTAAACTATCATTAATATTAAATTAATTATTGAAATTCATCATAAAATATTAAAAGTCATTAAAAATAACTTAAATTTTTTCTTATTCCATAATGTAATTTTAAATGATTTTTCAAGTTTTAAAATCATTTTTAATAATTTATTTAATATAATTATTAAATAAATTAAATACCTTTAATATTCCAAAAAATATTAAATATTTGTGAAATATATCCAAAATAATTAAAATATAATTTTTGGACTTTAAAATAATTTTTAATAATTTATTATGTATTTTTAATAATTAAAAACTAATTTTCTATAATTATTTAATAATAATATGATTTTTATAAATAATCTGTCGCTAAAGACCACCTATAGCAACAGAACCCCCACTACACTCTGATCGTGTACTATTTTTGTGTTCTATAAACATCAGTGTATAGCCAACATGTAGGACTACAGATCTAATACATAACATAATCAAAACATCAACAGAATATCAAGATCTCGGATTTGAATCAAACCTTGTCGAATCTGAACTTATGAACTTTCGGGTTGCCCGTAAAGTTCATCAAATGAACTTTTAGCTTGGTTTGACCAATCCCCAATCCCAGTATGTTTGTGATATAAGAGATTTAAAAGCTTTTACATGTAGTATATCTATCATACTATAACCTTAATACAACAAACAACACCAATATATAACAGATTACAAGATCCAAAGCGTCAAAAGTCTTGTCAGACCATTTCTGGGCAAGATTTGGGTTACCCAGAATTTGTCCAGTCATGGTCGGTCAACAACTTTTGACTAACAATATCTTACAACCTGTTTAAGATATGAACTTGATTCTTGTTCCAGATCAAAGACCACATACCAAACTACACATAACAACTTAAAAACAACAAAAATCATAAACAACCAAAGATCTGTGGCCAATGACATTTGTTGTCAGACCACAGTTTGATTTTTTTCCAAATTTTGCAAAAACTCAAATCCGAGCCTCTAGATGTTATGGATCTAACATCTAGCAACCCAGATCATCATTATACACTACTAACAACATATTAAAACACTGAATCATAACATCTAAAAACAGATTTATGGTCAGATTTCAAGCTAGGGTTTTATACCTTTATGTGAACAAATCTTGATTTCTAGCTTTCTAATTTGATTGGTGTTAGTGGGGCTTGGATTTGGGACTAATATGCTAAGAAATTTTGTTGGTTTAAGAGAGAGAGAGAGTCTAGGTTGAGAGTTGATACAAAATGAGCTAGCAAGTGGCTTATTTTCTCTCTGTAATATATTTATAGAAGTCTAGCAAATGTGGGATTTAACTATTAGCCCCCATAAACTTGTTGTCCCTTGGATAAAAGACTACACCTTATCTCTCCAATTAGCCTAATCATGTGATTAAGGGTGCTTAATAGATGTGCAACCAATGGGAGATTGACACCTATGTACTTGATGTAAGAGTTGCTATTTAAGGAAGCTTGATTAGCATAATTTGTTGCCTTAAAAGGCCTATTGTGGCCAGCTATATATATCCCCACTAATTCATTTATTTATCTTTTATTTTAATGCATAAATTAGATAAATCAAAGATCTAAAATACCCTTAATTATGTGGACTAAGTTTGGGCTTGTATTTGATTTCTTTTGGGCTTCTCCCATAATTGTTTTGGGCCATTTAATAATCATAGTCTAATAATATTAATATACATTACCCAAATTGTTTATTTAGGGTTTAAAATAAAATATAATTAGTTTGCAAAATTTATAATTATGGTTTTCTTAATTTGATTAGGGTTCTAATCATACATGAACATTAGGGTTTATAATTAATAACTAGGAATTAAAGAAATTAATAAATTTAAATGTTAATTAGGGTTGACCTAGTAAATTGCAAAATCATACAACACAGTTATATAATAGTCTTGGACTCACAATTGAGTTTCAAATTAGGGTTTCCTCAGTAAAACTAGGGTTTGCCATAATACACCATAACTGACCAATCATTCATAGGTCCACATACATCTGATATATAATTATAGCCTTTGAAAAATCAAAATATAAATAATATTATATTATTATTCTCATTCCTTGATCAAAATCCAAAATTAGGGTTTAGATTCTATATCCGATATATCTCATCATACTTAACATTATTAATTAAGTTAAAATAATTAATTAATAATTTGTACTAAAATTCATTCAATAAAGTAATTATTATAATAATTTAAAAATCATTTCATATATTATATAAATAATATATGATTATATTTTCATGGAAAATAATTAATAAAAACATTTCGCTATAAAATTAGTTATTATAAGAATATAATTTATAATAATCAATAATTCTAAAATAAAATTATTTAAAATCATTCATGTAATAAATATATCACATAAACACATACACACATTATCTTGGCACATATTCCCCATATTTAAAAAAAATTATATGCAAAATTTCTAATTTATTTGTATAGAAAATATCGGGTTGTAACATGCTCAACAACCATGATAATGATATAAAGTTAAATACAACACATAATAAACCTCTTTAAAGGAATCATATAGTTAAAAGTCAAGAAATCCAATAATAAGCAAGATCCGACTAAAATCAAATAGTTACCAAATTCAAAGGTCGAAATTGGATACTTAAGCTTTATTTATTCACATACGGGGGCTTTTTGCTCTTTTCCCTTTTTATTTTTCTCATAGATGTGCAATGTAAGACCCCAACTTTTATGAATAAAGATGATTTTTCTATAAATATCATTTTTAAATATTATGGAAAGAATTCGATATAATGTTATAGTTGGGGGTAATATTTATAAATTTTGCAAAGTACGCAAGTTGTTATATAATATTTGATTGGTCGGGGAATATTCGTTTTAACAGGGAATATTAAATACTGGCACAATAATTGGTGGACCCTACAATAGAATTATTGCCGGATTGAGAAAATGACAAAATATTTTATGAAAATAACGGCGGAAGTTATGCAGATTAACTCATTGAAACACACCGATTGTTAAAAATACTGATGAATACGCGTGGTTACACGATATTGATTATTGATACTTACGTGAGAAGTCACTCGATTTTTTTCAATTATTGCTACAGTAAGTTTTGCATAGTATCACACATTATTTGATTCATTTATTGTCGATATTTTATATATTATTAAATCAATAATTGAGATGACTGAGTTATTAATATTCTTATTTGCAATATTAACGATGTCTAGAAGTTCGCCAAGGAGAAGTTTGGTCACCTAATTGCATGATAGGGAGAAATCCTTATTGGAAAGCCCTCTTTTCGAGAGAGCGACCTAGTCGATTAATATTGTGAATTATAATAATGATGATAAATGTTGTTAAATATATTGAGGTGTCTTTTTATGAAGTCACGGAAGTTTATATATATATATATATATATATATATATATATTATATAAATTTTATTTTATTAGTATTATTAATGTAATAAAGCAGAAAAGCTTTTTATATAAAAGCAGTAATACTTTTATAAAGTTATTCATTTTATTAGACTATAAATAGAATATATTATATTCTATTATGCATAGTGTTTTGCATAGTAAATTTTTTTATATAAAATGAATACTTTTATAAATATATTTGTTTTATTAGACAATAATTAAAATATTTTATATTTTATTATGCATAGTGTTTGCATAGTGCTCGCTTAGTGTTTTGCATAGTAAAATCTTTTTTATATAAAGCGAGAATACTTTTATAAAGTTATTCGTTTTATTAGATTATAAATAGAATATATTTTATTTTATTTAAAAGATTTTATTTTATTAGAATATTTTATTTATCTTTTTATAGTAAATCAATATGGACGATCAGTTTAAAAAGTAAATCAATACGGACCG
Source organism: Panax ginseng (assembly GCA_020205605.1). Taxonomy (NCBI): domain Eukaryota; kingdom Viridiplantae; phylum Streptophyta; class Magnoliopsida; order Apiales; family Araliaceae; genus Panax; species Panax ginseng. The sequence continues at coordinate 106,890,576 of CM035131.1, read as the reverse complement.
TTCATGAATTAGTTATTATTCAGGTCCATTGTCTTATAAATAGAAACTCATTCCTTCATTATTTCTTACAATTCATGAAACTCTGAGAGAGAAACTATAGAGAGAAAGAAGAAAAGTATTATGCTACTTCTTTACTCCTATATCCGGTTTCTTCTAAGGTAAGAGGTATTATTTCTTTCAGTATTCATGAAGAGAGCTTCATTATTCCATTCTTTATTATTCTGTTGGAATAACCTATATACGCGTGCTACCCTATACATTGTGAAATTCTTATGTTATTCCATTCTTTATTATTATGTTGAATAATATGTCTATCAAGCAATCGCATATATGGTAAAATTCTTTCATTATTCAATTCTTTATTATTATGTTGGAATAACTTTTGTCATGCATCAAGCACCGCATACATTGTGAAATTCTTACATTATTCCATTCTTTATTATTACATTGGAACATCACGTACGTGCGTTTACGCATTGACTGAATTCTATTATTTATTATTACGTTGGAATATTCTCGTCGTGCATTTACGCATTGACTTGGTTCCGTTATTTATTATTACATTGGAATAACCTATCTATCTGTATGGTCTATCGCATGCCTGGTGATTTCTTTTGTTATTCCTTTCTTTATTATACTAAGTTGGTTAAAGTTTTGGCTTTTATACTCCATGAAATTAGTGGAATATCTTTGATATTTGCGATTTATCCAATATCTTTTCATGGAAATATTCTTCTGAGCATTCTTGAATTTTACTCCACAAAGTAGTATCATGTTGACAATTTCGACGTTATTGGTTCCTGGATAAATTAATTCTTGAACTTGTTTTATTGAATTCTTATATCATTGTCATCATCCTCATGTTTATATTATGTTGAAAGTCATCTGTGGCTTTTGTCTTTGCATAGATGGACTTGGTATGATTATAACCAGGGATTAATCGGTATAAACATGACCGTAATGTTACAAATGATGTGGTAAAAGTCCTCATTGGCCCGTAGTGCATTAATGGACAGTTGTTGACATGATCATGAACATTGATGAATACACAAATATCCTTGGCCCGTAGTGCATGGAAAATTTGTGGTTGTGATACTAATGAATATCCTTGGCCGTAGTGCAGCGATGATGTGGATTGTTTATTAAGCTGAGTCCTACCGATAAAAGTGATGAAAAACCTTTTAAGTCATAAAAGATAGTAGATTTTATTCTCTACTTGACTCTTTTAATGGATTGCTTGTTCCGCTATAGTTAAACTTGATGTTTGTTATATTGTATCAGTTTAACACTGTTAAAGGCTAACGATAATTTATTCCGCATTATCTTAGTCATAATATTTCTTACTGGGCTAGTTGAGCCCACCCTTTCTTTCACTGTTCTCTTTAGGAAATAAGAACGTAGCCGGGACTAGTCGGGAAACGGAGTAACGGTCCAGATGATAGCATTAGTAGTCCTCACTATTCTATTAAATAGTGTGACAATAAATGTAATGAGGACTCCATTGAGTGTGGATATTATCTAGATGACCATATTCTTATTAAAACTCTTAGATTATGTTATATCGTATTTTATACGACTGTTGTATAATTAAGTTGTATTTGTATTCTGTACCATGTATTTGGTGACTCAGAATAGGTGATGTATACCTATTTTAGGGGCATCACAGTTGGTATCAAAGCTTAGAGATATGATCCCTGGCTGAGATGTGAGATAAGAACTAGAAGGGGAGAGACGGGGAATTTTTTTGCTAGTATGACCTAACTATGTTTATTTGGTATTTAATTGGTCAGTCAGAGTATAGGGATAATATGTGATATGTTTATTAACCCTTGTTTTATGGCAGTATGTGAAAATGACATCCGAGAATGTTGAGAACATCAATGGAGCACAGGAGATCGTTGAGTCTCCACGGATCAATAATCAGGATAATGTGCATCAGGAAAGCGACAATCCTCAGGCAAATAACAACACTGACCAAATGATGAATGATGGAATGTTCAGAGGCTTTATGCAATTCATGCAACATCAGGCAAGAGCCGCTCCTGTACAAAATGCCGGTGGAAACACTGGCAACTCTCAAATGGTCACCATTAAGCAGTTCAAGGAACTGGGACCACCAGAGTTTTTTGGAGAGCCAAAACCACTTAAGGCGGAGACGTGGATAAAGCAGATCTGCAAGATATTTGATGTCTTGGGATGCTCCGAGGAGCAAAAGGTTCCCTTTACCACCTTTATGTTGCGTGCAGAGGCAGATTACTGGTGGGAATCTGTAAAACATACTCAACCTGCTGCACTGAAGATGACTTGGGAGTAATTCCAAGAATTGTTCAATGATAAGTACTTTCCCGAAAGTATTCGTCACATGAAAGAGGTAGAGTTCATCAAGCTAGAGCAAAACAACATGATCGTGTTGCAGTACAAAGCCAAGTTTGCCGAGTTGTACCGGTTTGCATCCCATTTAGTTGCTAATGAGGAGAGAATGACGCGAATGTGTCTAAGAGGTTTGAAACCCGAGATACGTTAATTTCTTATCTCTCATAAAGCGTGTTTGTATTCGGATGTTGTTATGAGGCTCGATTATTAGAGCGCGATAATGAGTCAACCCAACCAAAAGAGAGCATTTGGAAAAATGATAATACCTGCAAGTTAGAAGCGGTCATCAAGCGGTGACAACAAGCGCCAAGGGAATTAATAGGCCAAAAATGGTAACCACTTCGGTGGTAATCAGGCCAAAACAATAAGAATGGACATTTCAAGAAGAGGAGATTAAACAATGATGGAAAGACGTCAGCACCAACACCCGTTGTTAAGGAAGGAAAACGACCACCTATCATATGCTTCAAATATGGAGGGGAGGGACATATCAGTCCAAACTACGTGATGCTGTCCAAAGCATGTTATAATTATGGAAGAGAAGGTCACCTAGCCCAATTTTGTCGTTCACCGAAGACAAGTTCAGCAAGGATGGAGGCACCAAAGGCCGTCCAAAAAAGTCAAAGCCGGTAATGTAAGGGAGAGCATTTGTTGTGACCTCCCAGAAAGCAAGGAACCCGAACGAGGTCATCACGGGTAAGCTTATCATAAACTCTAGCGAAGTTTATACCTTATTTGATACCAGTTCTACCCATTCTTTTATTTCTCCTACTTGCGCTTAACGTTTAAATTTGACTCTGGAGAAATTAGACTTTGACTTATCTGTTGAAACTCCATTGGGAGAAACCTTCATTACATCCACTGTTTATAAGTCTTGTTTAGTTCAAATCGGTACCCTCACATTACCCGTCGATCTTATTTCATTGAAAATACTTGCATTTGATGTGATTCTAGGGATTGATTGGTTAACTACTCATCATGCAAAAATTGATTGTTTTCGTAAGGTTGTTAGCTTTCATATTCCTAACCAACATATTATGCGAATTCAAGCAACTAAACCATTAAAATGAATCACTGTCATCTCAAGCCATAAAGCTATTCGTTTATTGAAAAACGAATGTCAAGCTTTCTTAGCTCCTGTCACAGATTAAACAAAAATATGTCAGTTTTGAATGATATTTCTATTATTAATAAATTACTTGACGTATTCCCTAAAGAACTTCCTGGCCTACCCCCAGAGCGTGAAATTGAATTTTGTATCGACCTTGAACCCGGTACGAAACCCATTTCCAAAGCCCCATATCGAATGGCTCCTATTGAACTTCAGAAGTTAAAGACCCAACTGTAGGAATTGTTAGACATTGGCTTTATTCGTCCTAGTTCTTCTCCTTGGGGTGCTCCTATTCTATTCGTGAAGAAAAAAAATGGGAATATGCGACTTTGTATTGATTATCAGGAGTTGAACCATGTCACTATCAAAAATAGATATCCATTGCCTCGCATTGATGACATGTTTGACCAGTTGCAAGGCGCCAAATTCTTTTCAAAGTTTGATTTTCGTTCAGGAAATCACTAATTGAAGATTAGAATCGATGACATTCCAAAGATGACTTTCAGAACTCGGTATGGGGCATTATGAATTCCTAGTCATGTCTTTTGGATTGACTAATACTCCTGCTACATTCATGAATATGATTAACCGAGTATTCAAGGAATATTTGGATCACTTTGTGGTCATCTTTATTGATGACATCCTCATATATTCCAAAGGCAGTGAAGATCATGAGCAACACTTGAGGCTGATACTCCAAAAGCTTCGTGAAAACAAGTTTTATGCCAAGTTGAAAAAATGTGAGTTCTGGCTTAAGAAATTATCATTCCTTGGGCAGGTAGTATCAAGTCATGGAATATCTGTTGACCTGACAAAGATTGAAACAATTTAAAGTAGGGAGCAACCTAAATCAAAGGATCAAGTATGTAGCTTTCTCGGTTTAAAGTGGTTATTATCGAGATTCAGTAGAAGGGTTTTCTCGAATCGCTACTCTATTAACTCGGTGACTCGAAAAGATACAAAATTCTATTGAGGCGAGGAATGTGAGAAGAGTTTTAAGAACTCAAGAGGAGACTCAATTCAAGACTGCTTACGACAATACCATCCGCTCAAGGGATTTGTCATCTATAGTGATGCTTCGGGCAAAGGGTTAGGATGTGTTCTCATGCAACATGGGAAAGTCATAGCCTATGCCTCTCGGCAACTCAAATAATATGAGAGGAATTATCCTACTCATAATCTAAATTTAGAGGCATTACCTGTATGGGGAGAAAGTGGAGATCTTTACGGATCATAAAAGCCTCAAATATTTCTTCACTCAAAAGGAACTCAACACGCGACAACGTCGTTGGCTTGAATTGTTGAAAGATTATGATCATACCATCCAATATCATCCTGAAAAAGTGAACGTGGTAGTTGACGCATTGAGTAGAAGATCATATGTGGGTGCGAGTGCGATATTGTTAACACAAAGGCCCATTTTGTGTGACTTGCAAAGGATGGAGATAGAGTTAAAAACTCCAGGGATCCATGTGATGATGAAGAATATACGAGTAGAACCGACTTTAATTGATAAAGTTAAAGTTGCTCAAGCTACAGACCTAGAGCTGATGCGTATAAGGAAGAAAGTGCAAAAGGTGCTATGCCGGAAGCAAGAATCGATGAAGAAGGAATATTTCGAGTCAACTCCAGACTTTGTGTTCCTAACGACCCTGAGTTAAAGTATAAAATCATGATGGAGGCGCACAACACACCGTTTACAATCCATCCTGGGAGTACCAAAATGTATCGTGATCTTCGTCATACATTTTAGTGGAGCAGTATGAAGGGAGAGATAGCGTTGTTTATCTCAAGGTGTCTAACTTGTCAATGAGTCAAGGTGGAACATCAAGTACCAAAAGGTCCATTGCAACCACTTGAAATTCCAGATTAGAAGTGGGAGCACATTACCATGGATTTCGTTACTGGTCTTCCCAAGGTTTCTCAAGGCATAAATGCAATTTGGGTCATTGTTAATAGATTGACCAAGTCTGCTCATTTCTTACCAATACGAGAAACTTATACACTTGAACGTCTTGCTCATATGTACATAAACGAGATTGTAAGATTGCATGGTATGCCAGTATCCATAGTTTCTGATCGAGACCCAAGATTCACTTCACGATTTTGGGTTAGTTTGAAAAAAGCTATGGGCACGAATTTACGATTTAGTTCGGCATATCATCCTCAGATGGACGGACAATCAGAGAGGACTATTCAAACTTTGGAAGATTTATTAAGACACTGTGTCCTTGACTTCAAGGGAAGTTGGGATATGTTCTTACCATTGGTGGAGTTTTCCTACGACAACAGTTATCAAGAAAGTATTGGCATGTCTCCATTTGAGGCGTTGTATGGAAGAAAATGTCATTCTCTAGTATGCTGGGATGAGGTGGGTCAAGCAACGTTGTTGGGACCAGAGTTAGTACATATGACTATAGAAAAGATTCAAACAATCCGGTAACGTATAAAAACCTCACAAGATCGACAAAAGAGTTATGCTGATCTTCATCGAAAGGACGTGGAATTCGATATTTGAGATCATGTGTTGTTACGTGTTGCTCCATGGAAAGGAGTTATGAGATTTGGAAAGAGAGGAAAGCTCAATCCTCGATTCATTGCCCATTTTTAATCCTCAATCGAGTAGGAACTGTGGCCTATAGACTTGCTTTACCACCAAGTATGTCTCATGTTCATAACGTTTTTCACATATCCATGTTACGTAAATATGTGGAAGACCCGAATCACATTATTGAGTTAGAACTGGACGAAATAGCGGAAGATTTAACGTATGAAGAGGTTCCTGTTCAAATCTTGGATAAAAAGGAACATATTCTACGCTCCAAGGTTATACCTCAAGTCAATGTTTTGTGGAGAAACCACGATGTTGAAGAAATGACCTGGGAGTTAGAATCTGAAATGAAATCAAGGTATCCTTACCTCTTCGACATACCAGGTATGTACCCTAATTTTGAGGGCGAAATTTCTTAAGTAGGGGAGGTTGTAAGACCCCAATTTTTATGAATAAAGATGATTTTTATATAAATATCATTTTTAAATACTATGGAATGAATTTGATATAATGTTTTAGTTGGGGGTAATATTTATAAATTTTACAAAGTACGCAAGTTGTTATATAATATTCGATTGGTCGGGGAATATTCGTTTTAATAGGGAATATTCGTACAATGACACAATCATTGGTGGACCCCGTAATGGAATTATTGTCGGATTGAGAAAACAAAAAAAATATTTTATGAAAATAACGGCGAAAGTTGTACCGTTAACTGCTGAAACACTCGATGTTAAAATATGAGAATACGCGTGATTGCATAGTAGCACACGGTATTGATTATTGATGCTTACGTGAGAAGTCACTCAGTTTTGTTCAATTATTGCTACAGTAATTGTTGCATAGTATCTCACGTTATTTGATTCAATTATTGTCAATATTTTATATATTATTAAATCAATAATTGAGATGATAGAGTTATTAATATTATTATTTGTAATATTAATGATGTCTAGAAGTTCTGCCAAGGAGAGGTTTGGTCACCTAATTGCGCCCCAATAGGGATAAATCCTTATTGGAAAGCCCCCTCTTTCCTGAGAACGACCTGGTCGATTAATATTGTGAATTATAATAATGATGATAAATGTTGTTAAATATATAGAGGTGTCTTTTGACGAAGTCACTAAGTTTATATATATATATATATTATATAAATTTTGTTTTATTAGTATTATTAATGTAATAAAACGGAAAAGCTTTTTATATAAAATGTAATACTTTTATAAAGTTATTTGTTTTATTAGACTATAAATAGGATATATTATATTTTATCATGCATAGTGTTTACATAGTGCCTGCATAGTGTTTGCTTAGAAAAATCTTTTTATATAAAACAGAATACTTTTATAAAGTTATTCATTTTATTACATTATAAATAGAATATATTATAATTATATTTTATTTAAAAGATTTTATTTTATTATAATATTTTTATATATCTTGCATAGTAAATTAATATGGACCGGTCTGGTTTAAAAGTAAATCAAACAGATAGTTCATTAATTAGTTACTATTAGGTCCATTCTCCTATAAATAGAAGCTCATTCCTTCATTATTTCTTACGAATTCTTTGAAACTCTAGAGAGAGAAACTATAGAGAGAAAGAAGAAAAGTATTCTGCTACTTCACTACTCCTATATCCAGTTTCTTCTAAGGTAAGAGGTATTATTTCTTTCGTATTCATGAAGAGAACTTTTGTTATTCCATTCTTTATTATTACATTGGAATAACTCAGATCTCTAGCAGCTACCCTATACTTGGTGAAATTCTTACATTATTCCATTCTTTATTATTATGTTGGAATAACATGTCTATGCAAGCAATCTTAGTATACATGGTGAAATTCTTCTCGTTATTCCATTCTTTATTATTATTTTGGAATAACTGCATACATCTGGCACAATTTATATATGGTGAAATTCTTCTATTATTCCATTCTTTATTATTCTGTTGGAACATCTTATCTGTGCGTTTACACATGACCTGGTTTCATTATTTATTATTCTGTTGGAATATTCTGTCTTTGCATTTACGCATGACCTGGTTCCGTTATTTATTATTCTGTTGGAATATCTTGTCTGTGCGTTTACGCATGACCTAGTTCCGTTATTTATTATTCTATTGGAATAACCTGTCTGTGCGGTCTATCGCATGCCTGATGATTTCTTTTGTTATTCCATTCTTTATTATACTAAGTTGGTTAAAGTTTTGGCTTTTATACTCCATGAAATTAGTGGAATATCTTTGATATTTACGCTTTATCCAGTATCTTTTCATGGAAATATTCTTCTAAGCATTCTTGAATTTTACTCCACAAAGCAGTATCATGTTGATAATTTCGACGTTATTGGTTCCTGGATAAATTAATTCTTGAACTTGTTTTATTGAATTCTTATATCATTGTCATCATCCTCATGTTTATATTATGTTGAAAGTCATATGTGGCATGTACTGCATAGATGGACTTGGTATGATTATAACCAGGGATTAATCGGTATAATCATGGTAGTAATGTTACAAATGATGTGGTAAAGTCCTCATTGGCCCATAGTGCATTGATGGGATGGTTGTTGGCATGATCATGACTATTGATGAATACACAAATATCCTTGGCCCGTAGTGCATGGACAATTTGTGGTTGTGATACTAATGAATATCCTTGGCCATAGTGCAGGGATGATGTGGATTATTTATTGTTTGAGTCCCAAATGATAAAAGTGATGAAAAACCTTTTAAATCATAAAATATAGTAGATTTTATTCTCTACTTGACTCTTTTAATGGATTGCTTGTTCATTTGTAGTTAAACTTGATGTTTGTTATATTGTATCAGTTTAACACTGTTGAAGGCTAACGATAATTTATTCGCATTATCTTAGTCATAATATTTCTTATTGGGCTAGTTGAGCTCACCCTTTCTTTTCACCGTTTCTTCGTGAAATGAGAATGTGGCCGGGACTAGTCTGGGAACGGAATAATGGTCAGGATGATAGCATTAGTAGTCCTCACTATTACATTAAATAGTGTGACAATAAATGTAATGAGGACTCCATTGAGTGTGGATATTGTCTAGATGACAATATTCTTATTAAAACTCTTAGATTATGTTATGTCGTATTTTATACGACTGTTGTATAATTAATTTGTATTTGTATTCTGTACCATGTATTTGGCGACTCAGAATAGGTGATGTATACCTATTTTGGGGGTGTCACATGCAATGTCTAGCCTTATTAGGCTTTTCAATCCCCCTTAGCAAGATTTCAACCAACAACTCCCAAACCGTAAGGCTTTAGGGTGCTAAGTGTAGAGACATCCCATCAGGCGTACTTACTCAAGTAACAAAGGGCATAAAACTAGACTAAACACGGTGTTTATTCATATTTTGTTCTCTTTCTTTTCCTTTTTTTTCATAGCTTATATATCCCAAATTTTCCCCAAAACTTAGGTTCTTATTTAATCTTAGCCATCACTATCTATTCATGATTCTCTTTCATTCAAACTAGCATTATCCTTAAAAATTCCATTATGTGTCCATTAAACTCAATTAGTGAACATAGTTATTTCTAAAGTGCTAACCTGATTATACCTGTTTCTAACAGATAAATATCTAATTCATGATAAGAAATCACATCAAATTCTTAACAGTCAATACTATACTTGTCTACGCAATTCCAATCTCATCATTGGCCAAAACAAACTTTTACCCATCTAACAGCTAGAATCATGCAAGTATGACATAAATGCAATATAAAAACAGTAAACTAACTAATATTTTTGAAAATTTTCAATTTTTCAATTTTGTTATATAACTCAATAAAAGCAAGAAACGAGAAACAAAAATATTTATAATTCTAAACTACTATGCAAATAAAACTATATTAACTCAAAATAAAACTAAACTAATGCATAAATAAACTAGCATGAAAATGAAAACAAAACAAAACTAACATATGCAAACTAAACATACATAACAAAATAGAAACTAAAACATTAAACAAAAAACTAAAACTAAATCCCCCAAACTTAACACTTACAATGTCCTCATTGTAAAATATAGCATTAAAGTAAAAGAGGACATCCCTGTAAAGTGGTAAGCCTGTGGTAGCGGTGGCGGTGGCTGTGGAATAAGAACTGAAAACTCCTCCACATCAGAATCCAATGGTGGGTACTGTGGCATTGGCTCTGGAACTGGAAGCTGCAACTAGTCCGCAACAAGATTAAGTCTTTGCAATGCCAGATTCAACGAGGCAAAGGAATTATTTATTGTGTTGAACATGTGATCCTGCCTTGCCGCCAGTCTCTTCATCTTTTTATCTGCTACTTTATCTCTCTCATCAAGATGTCTTTAAAGACTGCAAAACTATGTACTGAACATGTATTTGGTAGATCGACTACCTCTTGCAGCTTTCTCCTCCCTAGTCACCTCATCAGCCCTAAAGTCATCATCCTCTGAGGTGTCCTCTGCCTCCTCTTCATCAGGAGCATCAGGAAATAAAAAATTGACCCCTCGAGGATGTGACTCTCCTCTAGCCCAAACTGAGTATCTTGCAATCATTCTTGGATCTAGAAGCTGGAGGGGCTGCTGCACGGGCTCATCACCTGACCATCTAACACCTGAGTGCCTGTACAACCCATATATGAGACGGGTGTGAAAATTCTCCTAAGAATGGCTCGTGCAGACAACACTGGATGGAGAAGCTAATGATTAAACCGATGTTGATGTCAAAGTCCTTCATTATTTCATAGAGGAGTAGCATTTTTTCCTTTGTAACCTCACTAGTATGCGTCAAAGGGAATGACTTCGCAAACAAGAACGCGTACCAAATTTTCCCTTATAGGCTCTTATCTTTGCTCAAGAAAAGGGTGGCACCCTTTCTCCCTTTCACCTATACAGTGTCAGGTTTTCAGATCTCTTTTAGAATTTGGTCATAATTGGGATTACTATCTCTGAGTTGGGCATATTAGCACACTGCAGGGGCTCGAACATTGTAATATTCATTGATTGCTTCTGCACTGAAAGATACTTGTTTTCCTCGTACAAATGCCACAAATGGTGCCCTATCCGTTGAGTTGGCATAAAACTCTTTTACCACATTCACAATTGCAGGATCGGGATCATTAGTGAATACCTCCTAGCCTTGTTCGTGTATCTGTCTCAGCATTTGGCCATTGAACGCACCCAACCTCAAACCCCTTTGAAGTGTCAGTGCTTTGGGCATGAGGTTGTCATATTTGTCCGCTGCATTTGCACTAACAAACATGCATTTGTCATAGCTTTGGGCTAGTGGCGATGAACCTTCGCCCCTTTGGCGCTTAGAAGGAGTTTTCGATGCCATACCCCACAATTCTTGTCAACTAATTCCCCAAACCTAACATGGACAATTGCACAAACACTTAATGTGCACCCCCTCACAAAACCTTAAAATTGATGAATGAATTCCAAACTATGATGAAGCACAGAAGAGAGTAGCTTACCCCACTGAATTCCCCAATTGATGATGAATTTGAAGTAATTGATTGATCAATTGATGAATTTTTCCTTCATTCCTTACTGCAACCCTTAACTTGATGAACCCTAGGTTTTGGGTGACTAAAAATCAAGGAATTTGATGGAGATTTGGTGAGGGATGAACAAATTAGGGTTATGTGTATATATATAATGGAAGTGGTGGAAAGATTATAGGGAGAATAGAGGGAATATGGGAGATTTCGTGGGGAATAAATTGGCTTGGGTTCAGTTATGGAGAATAGAAGTGGAGAAGACTAAGTCCTACAGGCTTTTAATTTTTTTTTTCTGATTCCCATACCCCCGCTGGGGCAAGGGTTTTTTAGCCTACAAAGCCTGCTGGGGTAGGCATATAAAGTGACCCCCCGCAGAGGTAGGTGTGTCAATGAGGAAAATGTTCGCTTGAGCGGGGGGTCCTTTTATGCAGAACTTGAATTTTTTAGCAACTTTAAGTCGTGTGCTTGTCCAACTTCATCCTTAGTACCTTAAATCCATTAAAACCCAAAAATATAAGATAATTCCATGGAGTTTGAGTGAACATGATGAAAATAACTGAAAATAACTAACTAGTTAGCTATGAATTGTACAAAATTGAACTAAGTAATGCTAAAATTCTAAACTAAACTACAAATTGAATAACATGAAACTAAAATACTGTAAATAACAAGAAAATTGGGTTGCGTCTTAATGAGCGCTTGTTTTTTAGTCTTTTAATCTGACTAATCCCTGTTCATGGCGTATCGGGAAGAGTGATCACGGTGGCTTGGTTGTCGATGTCGCCACCCCAATAATGCTTTAGAAGCTTCCCATTAACTTTGAATGTTTCGAGAGGATTCCTGTTATATAATTCAATGGCACCATGTGGGTAGAGTGTTTTAATAGTAAATGGTCTCGACAATCATGATTTGAGCTTTCTAGGAAATGACCTCAGTCCTGAGTTGTATAATAGAACATATTGACCCGATTCGAACTTTCTTTGCAAAATTTTCTGATCATGCCACTTTTTAACCTTTTCTTTGTACAGCTTCGAGTTCTCGTAGGCTTGCAGACAACACTTATGAAGCTCATTCAGTTGTAGAAGTCTCTTCTCACCTGCAACTATTTAATCAAAATTAAACTTTTGAATGGCCCACTATGCTTTGTGTTGTATGCTATCCTATAAGGCCATAAAGTGTCGTCTAACTTTAGAGACCAGTCTTTTCTGTTCGGATTGACCACTTTCTCTAAAATTCATTTCACCTCTCTGTTTGAAACCTCAACTTGGCAACTTATTTGGGAATGATAAGTTGTTGCAACCCTATAATTTACCCCATATTTTGCCAAGAGAGCTGTAAAGAATCTATTACAGAAGTTACTTTCCTCGTCATTTATAATTTCTCTTGGTGTGCAAAATCTCGTGAAGATGTTTTTCTGTAGAAATTTTATAACCACCTTGGCATCATTAGTAAGGAGTGCCATAACTTCAACCCATTTCGATACGTAATCCACAGCTAGCAGAATATACAAATTATTGTATGAAGGTGGAAAAGGTCCCATGAAGTCCATCCCCCATACATCAAAAATCTTGACTTCCATGATTGTGTTAAGTGGCATCTCATTCCTTTTTTAAATATTACCCACCCTTTGACATCTATCACAGCTTTTTACGAACTGGTGGGCATCCTTGAACACAGTAGGCTAATAGAATCATGCCTGAAGAACCTTAACCTTAACCTTATTCACCAAAAGGAGTTTTAAGTAAATGTAATGTAAAATATAATGAAATGCAACTAAAACACAATAAAATGTACTTGAGATGGGCATAGTTCACGTGAATTGGTATTCAATAAGTAGGTAAAAATACCACTTATCAAATACCCCCAAACTTGAACTGTTGCTTGCCCTCAAGCAATACACACTAATAAATAATGAAAATACAACTACAATACTACGCAACTAATCTATGATACAACCTAGTCTCACATAGTCTCAGCCATAACAGAATTCCAGCCCAAATTACCTCAGTGAATTCTCCAGATCCAAGAATGCAATTTCACACCAAACTATAGGCATAATATCATACACTCAAATAATTCATATCTACTATAGAGATGCTGTGTGTGTGTGCGGTGTTCACCAAAACTTGATTTAAGCAAAGAATACATATGCACATTGCTCCAAACAAAAAATTATAGTCTAAATCAAGACTCATGTATACTCATGCCACACAGATCGTTTCAACATATCAACACAAACTAAAGTTCAACAATGGGCTTATTGCTTTATTGCTACTTACGAGGGTGTTTTACGCACTTTCCCACGGTGTTTATTTCTATTTTTCTTTTCTTTTTCTCCTTTTTTTTCTTTTCTTTTTTTTTCACATGACTGTGCAATGTCTCAATCCATTAGGCACACTGCTACCCCTTAGCGAGCTTTCAACCAATGACTCCTAGACCATGAAAGACCTTAGGGCGCTAGGTATAGAGACAATCCCCTCGGGTGTACTTACTCAAGTAGTCAAGGCCCCGAATTAAGACTAGCCACGTTTTGCTATTTGATTTTTTTTATACATAGCATACCCATGTTTTCCCAAAGTTTACATGTCCATGTTTTATACAGTCTAAGATCACTTTCCACATATTTCTCTTTTTAAAACTACATGTTCTATCAAGTAATGCAATACATACTTCTTAAACCTACAAGTGATTGTGAACACGTTTGTGCAAACCGAAAGCATTTAAACAGTAGCATGAATTTTATCGTGTGAAACATTATAACTATGTTCATGTTATCCAATATAATCTAGAATCCTTCATAATTCACTATCATCATTGGCTAGGCAAGAATTTCCATAAAGCTAAACATTATGAGACATGCAAACTAAAACATACAAACACAAGCAATCATGAATAAAAATTAAAAAAATTTAGCAAAATTTTATGACATGCAAAATTACACTAAACATGCAAAAACTGAATGAAACTACACTACTACACCAATACCCCCAAACTTATAATATTCAATGTCCTATTGAATGAAGGTAAAGGGTATAGAAAACTCCATTAATGATCAGCTTGACCACCCTCCTTGGGTGGTGAATCTGGTGGTGGATATGGCACTGCGGTCCCAAACTGAGGCCACTCGAGCATTGTCCCTTGTTGCGCGAAGGCTTCGGCCAAGGCCCTGGTGAGTCCCGTGGCAAACATTCCAAAATTATCATACTTGGCGTCGACTTTACGCTCCAACCTTCGGAGTTTTCGATCGCTAGGAACGGTGTGTGCTCGGGTGGATGGGCCTACCTCATCTGTCTGAGGGGGCTGCTGGGATGGCTCGGGGAATGTGGGCCTGAGAATAAATCCTCGTCCGCGCGGGTGTGCTTCGCCTCCTACCCAATCCTTGAATTTTGCAATGGTTGTATGGGTGATGTCCTGGCTTGGATATTGCATTTGTTCGTTGCCCCAATTACACCCCTGATGAGCACATAACATGGCGACCACTAATGCATGTGGAATGCTCCCAGTGGTACTTCCCTTCAGATACTTCACGATGTTTTGATGAATCAAATACCCCAGGTCGATATACTCGCCAGTAATTATGCCCCATAGAATTATGGCCCTTTTCGTCGTTATCTCATGCTGATGCGATGAAGGCAATAACTTAGCACAAATAAACAGGTTCCATGCCTTGGCGTATCGATTCAGTGCGGCTGCTGGGAATATGTGAGGCTGGGTCGTGCCGACTTTGTAAGTGCACTTCGTGCCTGGTATGCACAACTCTGCAATGACACGTTCCAAGTCCGTTTCCTGATGTGCCCCTGTGATCCAATTGGCAGCCCCTCGTGGTGGTGTCTCAGTGATTCTCAGAATGGTTCTGATGGCGGAAGGTCTGTATTCTATCTCAACACCTCAAACCATAGAGGTATCGTTCATGGTGACTTTGGCATTGGCGTATAAATCTCAAACTATGCTCATCGAAATGGGCGTGGGAGATGCAGTCAGTCCACCCCAGCCTCGTTCCTGGATCTTGGCACAAATTTGTCCATCATGGCCTTCTGGTTTGAATCCTCTTTCCTTGATAAATGTTTTTGCTACGATCCGGTAGTACTCCTGCTGGGCTTCCAGACACAAGAACTTGGTCTGGTCAACAATGTCCTCCTCGTGACTGCCAGAGGAGGATGAGGAAGATGAAGATGGTCGTGCTCTTTTTGGACCCATTTATAGATATTTTAGCAAGAATACAGATGAACTTACTAAGAATGAATGAGAATTTGTGATGTGATAATCTCCCAACTTGTTTCTGCCAACCCAATTAGGAGCCCTAGCTTTATAGAGTGGATGAGAGCGTGGGTTAAGCTTTGAACGTGGAGAGAATCGTGGAGATGTGATTGAGAAATGCACGGTTTCAATTTGTAACTGATAGAGAGATAGAGACGTGAGTTATGGGGATGGAGATATTTTCGCGTCTATTATTATCCCAAATGAAAGTGCAAATGGTCCACAACTCTTTTTAAAAATGTTCAGATCTGTCTTAATTCGGTGTCGTGCATGGCCGCGCAAGTGTGTAGTGGGCTGGGAGCACGGGCGCAAGACTTGCAGAATGTTTGTTGGCCTGATTGACTTGGCATGCGGCCGCGCGAGTTTGTACTTCATAGGTTGCGCGGCCGCGCGAGCCTAATATCTGCAATGCTCAAGTTCAACTCCATTCTGTCTATCAGTGATGCCTTCAAATGATGGTTCCTGCATAGACATTAATGCACATTGTTAAGATATGAATTAGTGGCCTCATAATGCTATCATCTTGTAAATATTCGCAAAGCAATTCTTACTACACTCTTAAGCATGAAAATCTAATATCCTATTAAAAATGAATGATATATAAATGACTAAAGTAATTCAAAATGAATAACTAAAAAGTCAATGGGGGTAGAAATAATGGGTTGCCTCCCATCCAGCGCTAAGTTATAGTCAATTAGCTTGACTATCTCTGAATCTCACGTCACATCAAGAATTGAGGTGCCTTCCTTATTGTCCACCGCACCTCAAAATTTAATGACTTCAGCTTTCATTAACGGCTCTACCTTCAACTTTAAACTTTTGCCAGTTACACACCTCAACGGTTCATAATTCCTCGGTTTTTGTACCTCATCCTTTACGCCCCGATCTGCCAAGTCCACCAAGAAGCATTCTTCTTCATCCGTTGGGAACTTTATTGCCTTAAAGACATTGAAGGTGACCTCCTGATCATGTACACGCATTGTGAGTTCCCCTTTTTGCACGTCTATCGAAGTCCTTCCTATGGCTAAAAATGTTCTTCCCAGTATTATTTGTATGCTTTTGTCCTCTTCGTAGTCTAGAATAATGAAGTCAGCGGGAAAACCAAACTTGTCCACCTTAACCAACACAGCTTCAACAATTCCCAATGGATACGTGATGGATCTGTCAGCTAGCTTTAGAGAAATGTTTGTCGGCCTTGGAGCCAGCAATCCCAACTAGTTAAACACTAACAATGGCATCAAATTTATACTTGCTCCCAGATCACATAAACACTTACTAAAGTTCATCTTCCCAATTGTGCACGAAATTGTGAAGCTTCTTGGATCTTTCAGCTTTGGAGGGAGTTTGCGCTGAAGCACTAAACTGCATTCCTCGGTCAAGGCTACCATTTTAAACTCATCTAATCTTCTCTTCCTTAACAATATACCCTTCATGAACTTTGTATAGCTTGGCATCTGTTCCAATGCTTCGGCTAAAGGTATATTAATTTGCAGCTTTTTGAATACCTCCAGAAACTTGTTGAACTGTTTGTCTTCTTTCTGCTTAATTAACCCCTACGGATACGGTACTTGAGGGTGAATTGGTGGCTTTGGACTCTTAACCTTCTCTTCTGAACCTGCTTTGTCTTTCTCTTCCTGCTGAACATCAGAATTTTCCAGATTTTTCTCCTCTTGACCACTGTCTACCTCATGCTTGTGCCATGGCCTCCTTAATACTATCGGTAGCGGTAGCGCGCGACTTGCAGAACCTGTCAAATCTTTCCCTGATCTCAATGTGATCGCTTAACACTGCTTCTTCCCGTCTCTTCTTGGATTTGTCTTAGTGTTACTTAGCAATGAAACCTGGGGCCTGTTGTTAACCATACTCGCCATTTTCCCCATTTGAGTCTCTAAATTCTTAATAGCCACTGCTTGGCTTTTGATTATAACCTCTGTATTGGCCATGTATTTCATCATTATCTCCTCCATATGTGATTTCTTTTCTAGTTATGGTGCAGCTGGAGTGTGATGTTGTTGTTATTGAGAGAATCCCAGTGGGAACGGTGGTGTTGGTGTAAACCGTATTTGAGACGATTTGTGGTTGAAAGCTATTAGTTAAATCAAACCGATTCTCTTTGTTGTCCTTGGTTATTTAACCAACTAAAGTTTGGATGATTATGGTTGTTGGGGTGGTATGTGTTCTGAAATTACTTAAATTTGCTCTGAAGTGACTGCTGTGTAAATGGCAAGCCGAAAACGCGAATCTAGCCACCCCAAACGTCGATCCAAGTAACTTTTGTCCCAAATCCTACAAAACAATATATAACATGCTTGAATAGACCCAAACACTTAAAAACTATTCTAAAAGACTTGAGAACAACAATAAATTAAGCCCGAATGTATCCAATTCATGTATATAAAACTCACTCATCAGCCGACAACTATGTAATCGCATCTACCTCCAACACACCTGTAATCTTGGGCTGTGGCATCCAAGTTGTAGGATTCTAATAATCATTCACAACCATAGTCTCGATAAGCGTATAGGCTTCGTTATAGCTCTTTGCCCATAATTCCCCTCCTGCGGCTGTATCCACAATCGGTCTCGACTGCCATCCCAAACCATTATAGAAGGAGTTGATCAGCATCCAATCTGGCATACTGTGATACGGACATTTTTTGAGCATCTCTTTATATCTTTCCCATGCCTCGTATAAGGACTCGCCTTGTTGTTGCTCAAACTGAGATATAGCTATCCTCATCTTTGCAGTCTTAGCCATTGGAAAGAACTTGGCTAAGAATTTATGTGCTAAGTCCTCCCATGTAGTAATTGACCCTGACGACAAAGAATGTAGCTAACTTCTAGCCTTATCCCTCAATGAAAATGGGAATAGCCATAGTCTAATGGCATCCTCCGTCACACCATTGTATCTGAATGTATCACAAATCTCGATAAAGCTCAATAGGTGTTCATTCGGATCATCCGTGACGGCACCCCCAAACTGAACCGAGTTCTGCACCATCTGAATAGTGCCCGGTTTGATTTCAAAGGTGTTGGTCGCTATCGTAAAGTCGACTATTATGCTCATTGTAGTCCATTTATATTTGGCATGGAATACTCCCTTAGAGCCCAATGCTCCTCTCTTTGCTCAAGTCTCGGTTCTTCCGCCATTCTGGATGTTGTATTATCTAACTGCGCTTGCAAATTCTCTGCACACTCGTTTACTAACCTCTTCCGTTTATGTTATCCTGCGCTGGTGTTAGTTCTGAGTTGGATGATCGCGTGTGTATAAAAATCAACAAGTTCCTGAAATGAAAACCACAACAAAAATAGAAATGAGAAACGATTAGAATTGTCTAAGTCATACAATATAACTTTAAACTAATGATAATTATTTAAATTCAATGCCTTTCCCCGGCAACAACGCCAAAAACTTGTTACCTCTTTTATAGTTCTGATAAAAGAGCTCTAACTCATGCAAGCATACATGTGTCAACAAGTAATACAAAGTAAGTAGAGTATCGATCCCATAGAGAAAGTTGTTAAATTTAAACTACTATGCATCAATTAACTCACTGTATTTATATGCTTAGACTAATGAATATAATTGTTGACTTAAACTAATTGTAACTAACAACTGAAAATAAGTATACTAATGGAATGAATATAATCTGGAAATAATGGGACCCTAACTTCATTTAATATTTCATCTAATCGCCACTATCATGCAAGAAGTGTTCACATATCATAGGAAAATAGCTAAGAGCACGAATAGAGTTATAACCATTTTTCAATGCACTATAACCTACTTACATAGCATCCATAAATGATAGACTCCATGTAATCACCAATACAACCAAAATCACTATATGTCCATGTGAAATTGCCATTATATTGATTTTAAGCACAAACCACTTACTCTAGCTCATACGGTGAAATAGTATATGTCTATCTCGGTTCACAAAATCATGCAAGCCGTATCTACACCCCATATTCGCATGATATCATGATTACAATCCATACTTGCATGTTCATTGTCAATTCCATACAAGTACTGAGACGAATGGTGATCAGGCATTCATACATATAAAACAATCATGACTAAATTCCCATATGATATACAAAACAACCCTAGCATTTAAGCATGCAACCAAACTACATATTAAAATCCGTTAGAATCCCATAATGGAGTTTAGTTCACGACTGAACCAAAAGCCATTATGGGATCAACGTTAAACATGATTACAAAACAAACAATTGAAAGATGAAAGATAGAATGATCAAACCCAATTGCAGATTTGGAACCAATAATAACATTCAAATCCTCATAAAAATCAAGTAAACGATAATAAAGAACCACAATGACAGAGAATCCCAAGAAGAATTGGAGAAGTAGACGTTTTGGCCTCGTTCTACGTTGGAATCTCCCTCACAGTGTAAACCCTAGTTATGATATGAAAAATACGCTAAAAGTATCAATCCCCCGTCTGACACCAGTCAGAATCGTTTAAAAACCAATTACAACTCATTTAATTAAAAAATAAAATAAAATAAATACACAACTAATAATCCCCGCTTGTGCCTCGCCTTCATGCATCCATTAGCCTCGTGCCCGCTAATACTACCAAAATTAAGCTGATTCCTGCACTTATTCACCAAAAGGAGTTTTAAGTAAATGCAATGCAAAATATCATGAAATGCAACTAAAAAACAATAAAATGTACTTGAGAGAGGCATAGTTCGGGTGAATTGGTATTCAATAAGCAGGTAAAAATACCACTTATCAATAAAAGGATAGCATGATAGGTCTTGATATGAAAAAAGGAATGCATATTTAAATCTTCATTTATATTTTCCATTACATTGAGATTGACATGGAATTAAAATTATATGAAATTGAAATTACATGTAATTGAAAGGGGAATGTGTGAAGAGACTTCCCTTCGCGTTTGGTTTATCAGAGGCTGACCTATCTTAGGCTACCCTCGCGGGTTTTTGGTATGAAGGTCCCTAGATCATCACAATTTACTAGATAGGAAATTAATATGATCTTTTAATTGGAGTGAATCTAGGTGGTGCCTTTCCTGAGCCTCGCGAGATTATTCTCCCTTGTGTCCATTATTCAAACATTGACGGGTTTTCCTCCTGGTGGAGGAATCACACAACATACATTCACACACATCGCATCTTACCGTATGGAAATGATGACATGTGTGAAGCACCAATATCACAGGTAGATATGGCGCAAAGAACTAAAGTGCAGTAAACAAAGCATTAGTATACATCCATTCATTGTAAATGCAGTATTAACACAAAAATAGATAAAAAAGTTTTGTTTTGAAAAGTTTAAACAACGGGTTAAGCCCTCTTACTGGAGTCCACATCAGAGTCTCCACCTGTCGACATCGGGAAGATTTGTGTCCCTTTCTGTGCTTGCCCTTTTGTGTTCTCATTTGGGTGAGTTTTGTCTGAAGAGGCGAGTTTGAAAAGGTCCGAAATGTGAATGTTGACAATTTAACTTTTATAGTCGTTAGTTGGTAGATTTGAAATGGTTATACCAACTCAACCGATTTTAAAAAGATTTTCACAAAGACCCAATGGTTGGACACTGTTTAACTGACCTTGGGAACTAAAATTCATTGGGTTTGGGGAATTGATTAAGTCGGGGGTGGGGGGTGACCCGACTGTGAAAAACGAGCTAGTAACTTTTCAATTAACTTATTTATCTGCATCTGTGTGTGTATTTATTGGGCCTATATGCAATTATCTGGAAGTAGTGTTATGCCTCGTTTGCACCTATATACAAAGGGTTTGACTTGTATAAGAGATTAATTTTAACAAGATATAGCAGTGAATTTTGGAAAATAAGTTTTCAAACCCTTATGCTCAATAGTAATTGAGGCCTTTGATACTTCCATTTTATTCTGTATTTGGCTTAATTGCTTTTATTTTTGAGATGCAAAGCATCTTTGAAAAAATAAGATACATAGTAGTGTCGAACTCCTTATGGGCATGATAGGCCTCCAAGGATATCCAGACACCGTATATAATTTATAAATTGGGTTCAGCTAAAAATGTCTATCGTGGGAACCGAATCTAGATTCACAGGCTGAATCTTCGATCACATGATTCCTGGGCTCACATGATAGATTAATATGTACAAAAGCTAGAAAGAAAACTTGATTTAAATAAATCTAAACCAGTCTAGTTTCAACTGTTCCAATTTAGTGTCTTTTGAACCGGTCAAAGTTAGAGATAGCTAGATTTAGACAAATCTAGTCCACAGGCTTTAAGATGAAATATCTACATTGCGAAAGCAATTAAAGCAAATATATATATAAAAAGCAGTAAATATATATATAGGTATATATATATAGACGATCAATTTCTTATATATATATATTTATATATATATATTAAAGTAGTGCTCAGTCAATTTTGAGGATCGAGTATATATATAAGAAAGAAAAAGCCACGGATCGACGATCCGGGAGTAAATATACATATATATATATATATATATTAAAGTAGTAGAAAACTTAAAAATCTAAAAAATCTTACGATGGGCTGCCAAGAAGACTTCAGATAGCTTTTGGGGCCTGAAAACTCAATTTCCACTGGTTAAACTTCAGTATGTTACAGAACACAAGCTTACAAGTGTTTATAAAGAAGAATCACTCAATTTGGAGAATGCTAGTAGGGGTTAATAGCTAAAATGGATAGAGTTTTCTCTCTTTTCTTCTTTTTTTTTCAAATGAGTTGCTGAGAGCTCATATTTATAGAACAAGGCACCGCGGGTCAACTCACGGTAGCCATGGGTCTATCTACGGCTGCCTGAGCTTCCCCAAGCTTTGACGTGGGTCCCATCTTTGTGAAGTACGTGCACTTAGGCTACGCATTGTCTGCTCGAACTTCATAACGTTCAATCTGGGCATCCGATGGAGGCATGATATACCTTTTCGGAAAGCCGTTGTCGAGAGATATATAATGACATTGGATTAAAGATTGTTCGAAGTCGAGAAGATGGGTCCATGACCAGATCTCCATGTCTTCATTGTCTATCTGTTGTGTTGTCTTGTGAAGTTGTCACTTGGGATTTTGAGCTATGGTTCTTATGGGATATCCTTATATGCAGTTTGAGTTTAACTGTGTTGAGACGATGTTGATGTGATGTTGAGGTGGAAAAATGAATATTTTGCCCCTCTCAGGGTTATCTCCGGCTTTAGCGTAGTTGTAGTAGTCATTTCATTAGGGTTATCTTCGAGATTGGGCTGTTATTGACTCTGACTATCCTCAAGTTTATCTCTGAGGTTGGTTTGACCTGTCGGGGTTATCTCCAGGTTAGAACTAACTTTTCCAGGGTTATCTTTGAAAAAATGGACTGAATCTCTTGGGGTTATCTCCGAGATTGGAAACTGAATCTCCTGGGGTTATCTTTAGGGTTAGAACTGGATCTCCCAGGGTTATATCTGGGGTTGGAACTGATTTGAATTCTAGGGTTATCTCTGGAAGATGATTCTGCCCTCCTGTATGGTTAATAACAGGAATACAAAATTTTGAGTGTCTATAACGGGGACCTCCATCAAAGTAGAGTGATGCCAACACCATCCCCGCAGATGTGTCTCTAAGCCCAAAGTGGTAACTGGATGAAGGCAAGGAAGTCTCTCATAAGCTGAAAACTAAAATAAGCATAAACAAAGTATATCAATTAATCTATCAAAAATACTCAAAAGTGGGGAATGGAAGATCGATTGTCAGTACTTACCAACAAAAAAGGGTAGAAGCCTAACCAAGCCTCTGTAGCGGCTTCAGAACTTAGGTGCATCCCTTGAAGGAAATATGCAAATGTGAAAGAGCCACAATAAAAATCTTCGATGCAATATACATCTCAGAGAGCACCAATAATGGCAAAAAAGACAATCGATGAGTTATCTGCAATGAATCAGCCCCTGATGATCGTCAGAAATAGACGGTGAAAAATGCAATCTCTCGCTGCCTGATCCTTGGGAGGAGGCTCTGAAAAAGCCATTATCGATGTCGGGACTTTTATTGTCCCTTTTTTGTTCCTGTCTTTTGGTGTTCTTATGTTAGGTGAGATTTGTTTGAAAGAACAAGTTATGAAAAGGTCCGACATGTATATGTCGACAATTGGACTATAAGAGTCGCCAGTTGGTATTTTTAAATGGTTGAACCAACTCAACTGAGAAAAGGTTTGCACATTGACCCAGTGATGTGACACTGTTTAACAGGTCTATGAAACCAAGGTTCGTTAGGGTCCGGGGACTTGATTATGTAGAGGGAAGGTGTTAGCACCCCCCGACATCCGTGTTACAACGGTGACCGCCACTTTTCAATTAAATTGTTATATGAATATGTGTGTGTGTGTGTGTTGATCAATGTGCAATTTTTTGGAAGTAGTGCTATGCCTCGTTCGCACCTATATACAAAGGGTTTGAATTTGTGTAAAAATTCAGTTTTAACAACATATAGTAGTGATGTTTTGTAAAAGAAGTTTTTCAAACCCTTATGCTCAATAGTAATTGAGACCTTTGATACTTCCATTTTATTAAATATTTGGCTTGATTGCTTTTATTTTTGAGATGCAAGGTATCTTCGAGAAAATAATATACATAGCAGTGCCGAACTACTTATGGGAATGATAGTTATCTAAGGAAATTCAAACACCGTGAAGAATGTACAAGCTATTTACAGCCGAAAATGTCCATCATGGGAACCGAATCTAGATTCAGAAGACTGAATCTGTGATCACATGATTCCTAGACTCACATGATTTAGCAATTTATATGAAAGTTGTAAATAGTTATATATATAAAAGCTGTAAATATATATATATAGACTGTCAACCACCACGAAGTGAACTTCATGGGGGACTTGAAATGTAAATATATAAAAGTGATAAATATATATATAGAGACACGATCAACCACCACGTAGCACCTCCATGGGCTATCGAAAAAGTAAATAAAGTAGTAAAGACGATCAACCACCACGAAGTAAACTCCAGGCATGACTAAATGTAAATAATGTAGTAAATGGCCACGAAGTAAACTCCAGGCCTGACAGAAATGTAAATATATATATATATATAAGTAATAAACGCACCAGATATAAAATCCAGGCTCATCGAATAGAGTTCGACAACAGTTTATATATAAGTATATATATATAAAAGTAGTAAACACTCCGGATGTAAATCCAGGCTCATCGAACAAGGTTCGACAATAGTTTATATATAAGTATATATATATAAAAGTAGTAAACACTCCGGATGTAAATCCAGGCTCATCGAACAAGGTTCGACAACAGTTTATATATAAGAATATATATATATATATATATATAAAAGCAATAAACACTCCGGACGTGAGTCCAGGCTCAATCGAGGCATAACTCAAGAATGTTAGTCCATATATATATATATATATACAAAACGAAATAAAAAGCCACGGACCGATGTCTAGGCATACACACGCCACACGACTCTCAACGTGAAGAACTATGTGTGCATAGTAGTGGAGAAAAGCTTGAAAAGACGTAAGAAGGCTTACAATGGACTGCCAAAGAAGACTTCTATAGCTTTAAATGGATGAACACTCGGTTCCCACCGGTAAAAATATAACCAAATATGAGCTCACAAGTGTTTAAAATGAGAAAACACTTAATTTATAGTATGTATAGAGCAAATTAGATAGGGTTTCCTCGCTGTCCAGTCTTACAAAATGGCCGCCCCAAGCCTTCTATTTATAGAGGGGGGGTGCCGCAGGCTCCGTGGGTCCTGCCGTCTCAAAGTAAGTGCACTCATACAACGTGATGTCTGCTCGAACTTTTAGAACTTCAATCCGGGCATCCGATTGAGGTGTATAAGACCTTTTTTGAAGTGCTATTGTCGAGAGATACACAATGACATAGGATTCGAGGTTGTGCGAAGTCAGGAAGATGGGACCATGCCCTTGGTCTTAAAGTCTTCAAATTATATCCGGTGTGCTATCTTGTGAAGTAGTCACTCGGGATCGGAGCTATTGGTTCTTGTAGGACACTAATGTGTAGAATGTATATTGAAATGTGTTGAGATGGCACACATATGGGATCGAGGTGGAAAAATGATGATTTTTCCCCTCACCGGGGTTATCTCCGGTTTGGGCTGATATAGCAGTCGTTGCTCAGGGTTATCTCTGAGATTGGGCTGCTGCAAGTACGGAATGTCCTTAGTGTTATCTTTGAGGTGTGCCTGACCTCACGAGGTTGTCTCCGCAATTGGGACTAAGTGCCTCAGGGTTATCTCTGAGGTTGAAGGTGTCTGCAAAGGTTTGAAAGGAGCTTTTTTGAGGTTATCTCTGGAACTGCAACTGTACTCTCGGGATCACCTCTGAGGATGATGCTGAAACTCCCGGTGTTGTTTTTGGGATGTGACTGAGTATCTCAGGGTATTTCTCCGAGATCGAACTGCCTCCTCCGATGTTATTTCCGGGATTGAGCTGAGTTGTCCTCTAGAATTATCTCTAAAAGATGATTCTGCTCTCCTGTAATGTTAGTAACAAGAGTGCAAAAATTTTGAGTGTTACAGATGCCCCTCTTTATCATATTCATTCAATGCAATGGCATGGATAGGATAAAGAATACTATACACTTAAAATGTGACAAGATAAACATGATACAATGTACTGCAACATGATGTATATGTATGATGTATGTTATTTGTTGGATTGCTCTCCAACAGAATGTAATGACTGTTTATTCCCATGACTTCTGATGAGGATTAAAATTATAACTTATAACCCTGATGAACTATCTTGGATGTGTGATCCAAAGTTCTCAAGAATTTTGAGGATGTTGACGTTGAGGTTATCACCAAAGTCTTTAATCCTTGGCATAAATTTTCCTCATGTACAAGAGACTCTGTGGGGATGTGTTTTGTCTGATGAAGTTATGCATAATAGATTCCATCATCGGTCCTCCCCAATAAGGATGATCCTTTCTAGTTTGTGTAGCCAAGTCCTTCCATTGGTCTATCAGAGTCACTGCCAACCGTCTGTGTGGTCAGGGTTGCCTGACACTCACTGAAATGTACATCAATGGATAAGATCATTGATGGGCAAAGCGTTAAGGCTGCTTGACATTCGTTGACATGTGCATCAATGTATGAGATCATCGGATGGTTCCTGACGCTTTGTTGGGTTTAACTGCCAATGACTGATGATGTCAAGGTTGTTTGACCTTCATTGACATGTGCATCAATGGATTAAGTTTCTGCTAGGGAGAATTATTTTTGAGTTACGACTCCGAACTGACGGCATCGGACCCTTGTGAGGTATTGCCAAGTGTATTGTGCAACAACTGTGATCATTGATATAGTGAACCCTGTGTTTGGGCGAATACTAATGAGTGATATGTAGAAACGCGACTTGGTCTATGAAAACCAGAATTTCAGGCTCTTCCGCCTAATTGCGTAGCATTTTTCTTCCTGATTTTTCCTTTTCAGCTTGTGAGACTTCTTTTACAACTCATATTGGACTGAGTCAGAGGGGTGGGCCCTACCCAGGGGAGCCACAGGTACACCTACGGCCAGCCATGGGTGGTTTTAAGGCACTTGGTGCTATCATAAGTCATTTTTATATTTTGCCACACAGGAAATTCGAGAGCTCTTCTTCAGATCTGCCGAGTTCGGGGGTCTTTCTACAAATTCTATCACCGTACAAGTGTTCTACACTGCCCTGGTAATGTATACATGTCTTCTTTTCCAGTTTTTATCCGTTGCAAAATGAGTTATCACATGAAATGCTTCTAAACACATAGTAGTGAATATGCATGCCTATATGCCTTGATAAAAAATATTTAACAAAGTAAATGTTAGTATTTAACCATGCTGAACATAATGATGTGAAAAAATTTAACTTTTAAAATAGTCAAATTGACACCTTTTTTCTATTATTTCTTATTCCATTTGAGGACAAATGAGCAAAAGTGGTAAAGCAAAGTAATCCTAGCAATTAGGCTATCCTTATGAATTTTGACTTTGATATTATAATGCTTATAAGATGTTTATGACTGTGGGTAGGTGTGCTACTGAATGTCCACCTAGTCATGCCTATGTGCATGTGGATAGTCTTATTTACAAAAGAGACTATGGCAAATTTTTGCCAAAATGTAGGCATTGAGTAGTCATGCATTTTTAACTCTATTATAGGCGTATGTTAAAGTAATGCCTGCATGCATGTAGTCATGTAATACATTTGAAAAAGCTTCAGGTTAGAGTTTACAACACCCTTTCTGAGGTGATTTGGAGACTTGTGTCCAAATATATGGATCCAGATCAGTCGAGTAGTTCTCGTAGAAGCACTTCAGATGTGAGGAGGAGGGCTTCTGATGTGCCTCGACCCCTTTCAGTTAGACAACCTCGTCGTCTGGCAGAGGCGGTGATACGTCATGTCCGGGTTGATGTACCAGATGTTGAGGATGAAGAGGAGGATGTACTGGTTGTGGACCCTGCTCCTACTGATCCTGTTCCCCGTAGGGATATCCTAGGAATTCAGGTGGCGATCACAGAGCTTCTATGTGATTTGAGTCAACACCCTTCAGTTTACTTGCATTTAAATGAGGTACAACCTGGATTTTGATCTTCCTTCTTTCCTAATGATGAGGAGTAAAGGATTCTGATGTTGATCAACTTTTGTGATGTAGGTTCCCGGCTATACGCAGCCTCGAGGAAACTGGTTTAGTATTCACTCTATATATCAAGCTCTGCATCCCGATTATCGAGTAATTGTGCATAGCTGGGGCTTCGAGGCGTTCTTTTCCATCCTCCCCTATCATTAACCCTGGGGTTACCTCAGGGCGTTGTCTGAGTGCTGGTTTCACCAGACTAAGTTTCTCTATTTGTTAGACTGTGAGGTGATAATGACATCGATGGATTGGCGATTTATCATAGGTATGGAGTTTGGATGGGCGTCAGTGCAATGTATGACGGATATTACCCCGACTGCCGTTAGATCCTTGTTAAGAGTCCTGGCTGAAGCACTCAAGGGTAGAACAGTTCGTATAGGTCCTTTGAGCGTAGATGCTATGAGTGTGTTATGGAGTGAGCCCATACCCGATGATGTGAGAGTCAGTGATCGCATTCTTCAGTGATTGTTCCTGATAATCATTAGGGGCTGCTTCATAGCGGATAACTCTTCCATGGTATCTTTCTCTTTAGTCAGCGCCACACGGGATGTGGACCATATTGGAGAGTATGATTAGGTCTCCTATACCTTTGCATATTTCCTCAGGGGAATATACTGGCAGAGGTCCCTATAGTTGAGGGTTTCACCCATTACATCTACAATTGGAGTTGTTGACAGATGATGCTATCATATAGATTCCCTATTCTGGGGAACACTTGACCATTGGGTTTGAGGATGGGTATCCGACTGGTTTCGAGTACGTGATATCCACCCGTATGATTCTTTTCTTCACACATGGAGGATGGGAGCTCTATTTAGGAGAGCGTGATATTAAGAGCACCACAAGGGTCATTTATGTACCGATCTTGCCTCCTTCCAAGCGTTATTGGCCTGTATCACAATCACCCGCCATTGATATCCCATTAATGAGGGTTGACGAATTTACACTTTTAGAGGGTTTGAATACTCATGAGATGTTCCAGCATTGGTTTTCCCCTCGTACCATCGGAACCTAGACCCGCGCCACTCAGTTTATTGGAGTTATGGTTCCTAGATTTGTGATGACGATGGATTGGATGGCCTATGTCTGAGATCCAACTCATTTGACACAGATTGACAGTTTAACCCGATAGTTAGATCGAAAATATTATTTTATCCGACACTTGGGCAGAGATCCTTTAGAGGCAAATACTTTTGATCCTTCCAGCTCAGGCGCTGGCCCCTTAGGTGACCCATATGGTTTTGCCAGTGCAGATCCTCTATTATATATGCCTGACATCCCCGTTGATGGAGATCTAGTGACTCAGGAGGAGTTACATCAGGTGGACAGGATTTATGATGTAGACATTGACACCATTATCTACTTTTGATGTGTATTCTCATTATATCTTTTGATAGGCCTCTATTAGATACTAGGTGGTTGTCCCCCATTCTCGCTATATCTTTTGATAGGCCTCTATTAGTTATTGGGCGTCTGTGCCCCATTTCCGTATATTTTTAGCTGTACAGAGATTATGTATTAGATGATGATGTACTTAAGAATGTATGTACTATTATTCCTTACATCATATTTCCATTTATTATTTATCATGCATGTATTATGTTATGTATATGTATGTATGTCAAGAGATATTCAGCATTAACCCCTGGATGGTCTTATAATACGACCCACACAGATGTCTTCTTCGACAGTTAGTCGCATTGATCACACCCCACTAGGAGTATGCGCGGTTGACGACACTACTATTGGACAGACCTTGTGCGCAGATGGCTATTGGTGACATAAGTCGGTTGTTCATGACCCTCACCGAGTTACGGCGTAGAGTAGTACAGGATGAGATTGCATCCACTCATGTGGTGTCCCAGTGTTTTTTGATTGAAATATTTAGCTTAGAGGATAGTTATGTACGACACTCGGGGGATTCCACCACATCGGAGGATCAGTGGCGTTTGGCCATAGTAGATGTACTCATTATGTGCGTAGTGGCTTATGTGTACATGCCACGGTATATGTATGAGTTGGACATCGGTGTTATCATGGCAGTGAGAGCTCTAAGGGAGGGTCATACCATTATACTGATGATTGTGACAAAGACATTGAGATCCGCACGTATTGTCACACCTATCATGCAGGGTTATTCATTGGCAACTCGGTCATGCTATATGTATGGTTCATGTCACATCTGAGACTGATATGCACCTTCCAACGACATGAATAATATTTTACCCATGAGATAGGCATGCCTTACTCCTTTTAGCCAGCGGAGTGCACAAACGTTGTATCTTAATCAGTGTTTTTGAAAGGGATAGTAGATCCATTCGATATTTTGCCGTATACAGGGCTCAATTCACCCTACAGCTTCATTACTCATGCACCTGGCATAGATTATCTCCCTCTGGCTAGTTTGAGGGGCATGACTACTTACCACCCACTGGTTGTGATGTCACAGTTCGCCCAGTTTCAGGATTTCCATCATTTTGAGGGGGCATTAGGTCAGCACTTGGCTTCTCACCACTTGTCAGTAAAGGAAAGATCTAGGGTGTATGCCTATTGGGATCAGCGTGAGCTAGCTAAGTTTTTTGTTAGCCATCCGGGCTATTCGCTAGAGTATTCTGCATGGATGGAGACAGAGACTGCCTCGGTAGTGGTTGTATTAATAGAGCTGGGGATTGATTCGGAGGGTGGAGAGCTCGTGGAGGACATTGATTTTCCCACCAAGGAGGCGCTATTTGCTAGGTTGCCAGCAGCTATGATAGATTCTCCAAGTACTTCTGCAGTTGTGACTCCCCCTTCAGAGTATTTAGCGCAGAGTCTATATCTAATGACATTTGAGAGGGATCAGGCTAGGGCCTTGATGTTGACAACTCTTGCTGGTAGAGATGTCGTTCTTTTAGAGAGAGAGAGAGGATGCCTTAGCTCATAGAGACACCGCTATTGCTGAGCGGGATGAGGCTAGATAATCCAGAAATTTATTAATTGTTGAGCGGGATACTACCATATTTGCCAGGGACGTAGCCGTTACAGATAGTAGTACAGTGAGATCCCTTACTACTGGCATGATTGCCGAGATGAGTGCATATATTGTTGAGCATCATGTCACCATGTAGTTGGTTATGGATCTGTTAGCTCATATAGATACCCTTGGGCAGAAGCTTACATCGTTACCTCTTTCTTCGGAGAGAGATGCCATGTTGGACTTGATAACTCGTATATCCACGGGATTGTAGATAGGATTGTATTTTCCTGCACAAACTAGCTTAGCTATTTTGTCATGTACAGTTCATATTATATATATCAAACAACATTATATATGGCAGGGAAATATATTGTGATTCATTTTCCTTTTAGTTGTGCCTTGTTACTTGCTTGATATTTGCCCGTTTCTTTAGGACTTGTGATCTTGATGTATTCTGAACTCATCCTTGATGGGTCGACGATGTCTTAGGATCTTTTAGAATGGATCATTGATATGTGTGTATCCCTACCCTCTTTGGTGTCTTGGGACTAGTTTCTGTATGGAAATATAGAGAGGAGTTTGGCTTTCCTCTTTGAGATTGACCGCACCTCAGATGGTTGCTGGTACTCCAATTGAAGAGGAGACCCTAGGTAGTTCCATCTCTTATGGATTAGTGTTGCTCTTTGAGGACTCAACTTCAACATAGATGGTCGCTAATTCTCCTATTTGTGTGGGGAGATCATTAGTTCCATCCCTTTGGTCTGGAGTCGATGAAAACAGGTGGATTGAAGAAAGATCCTAGCACTATGCGACAAGTTTTTATGTTTTGGTAGGGGGTAAGACCGAACCATAAATGGCTACCTACGTACTCCTATTGAAGAGGAGATCGAGTCTGTGTAGTTCGAACCTGGTGTAAGAGGTTCAACGCGGTTTGTGAAAAGGGTGTAGAAAGGTAAGAGGGTGTAGAAGTGTTTTGTTTTTTTTATTACAGCTGAGCCATTATAAAATGGTTGCCTACGTACTCCCAAGTATCGGGGAGATCCGGTCGACATAGTTCGCCTCATGTGCATGACGATTTGCAACCGAAAAGTTTGATCCCATGTACAGGACAAACTGCATGTGTGAAAAGTCTTAT
This sequence comes from Panax ginseng, assembly GCA_020205605.1. NCBI lineage: Eukaryota > Viridiplantae > Streptophyta > Magnoliopsida > Apiales > Araliaceae > Panax > Panax ginseng. Next base: position 106,858,029 of record CM035131.1, on the reverse strand, counting down.
CCGTAGTGGGACAAAACTGCGGGTGTGAAAGGTTTAATCCCTAGTGGGATAACCTGAAAGGTATGAAACAAAGTGGAATAAAAGATCTGATGATCTGAAAACTAGGTTGCTGGTTTGAAGAGTGTTTTTCCCTGATGAGGCAAAAGGGTATGTAGAAAGGGTTGTATGTAGTAAAGGTTAGAAAACCTAAAATGAAATATTTGGCTCAGAGGATTACATCCAGTCATGTGGCGTCCCAGTGTTTTTTTATTGAAATATTTGGCTCAAAGGATAGTAATGTACGATACTCGGGGGATTTCACCACATCGGACGATCAGTGGCGTTTGGCTAGAGTAGATGTACTCATTATGTGCGTAGTGGCTTATGTGTACATGTCACGGTATATGGATGAGTTGAACATCGGTGTTATCATGGCAATGAGAGCTCTCAAGGAGGGTTATACCATTGTACTGATGATTGTGACAGAGACATTGAGATCCGCCACGTATTGTCATACCTATCTTGCAGGGGTCTTCATTGACAACTCGGTTATGCTGTATGTATGGTTCATGTCACATCTGAGACCGATATGCACCTTCCAATGACATGGATAATGTTTTACCCATGAGATAGCCATGTCTTACTCCTTTTAGCCAGCGGAGTGCACAGACGTTGTATTCTAGTCGGTGTTTTTGGCAGGGATAGGAGATCCATTCGGCATTTTGCCGTATACAGGGCTTAATTCACCCTACAACTTCATTACTCATTCACCTGGCATGGATTATCTTCCTCTGGCTAGTTTGAGGGGCATGACTACTTACCACCCACTGGTTGTGATGTCATAGTTCGCCCAGTTTTAGGATTTCCATCCTTTTTGAGGGGGCATTAGGTCAGCGCTTGGCTTCTCGCCACTTGTCAGTAGAGGAAAGATCCAGGGTGTATGCCTGTTGGGATTAGTGTGAGCTAGCTAAGTTTTTTGTTAGCCATCCAGGCTATTCGCTAGAGTATTTTGCATGGATGGAGACATAGACTGTCTCGGTTGTAGTTGTATTCATAGAGCTGGGGATTGATTCGGAGGGTGGAGAGCCCGTGGAAGACATTGATTTTCCAACCGAGGAGGCGCTATTTGCAAGGTTACGAGTAGCTATGATAGATTCTCCCAGTACTTCTGTAGTTGTGACTCCCTCTTCAGAGTATTTAGCGCAGAGTCTGTATCTAATGACATTTGAGAGGGATCAAGCTAGGGCCTTGATGTTGACAACTCTTGCTGGGAGAGATGCCACTCTATTAGAGAGAGAGGATGCCTTAGCTCATAGAGACACCACTATTTCTGAGCGGGATGAGGCTAGATCATCAAGAGATATATTGATTATTGAGCGGGATGCTGCCATATTTGCCAGGTACGTAGCCATTACAGATAGTACTACAGTGAGATCCATTACTACTGGCATGATTGCCGAGATGAGTGCATATATTGATGAGAATCATGTCACCATGTAGTTGGCTGTGGATCTGTTAGCTATTATAGATACCCCTTGGGCAGAAGCTTACATCGTTACCTCTTTCTTTAGAGAGAGATGCCATGTTGGACTTGATAGCTCGTATATCCACGGGATTGTAGATAGGCTTGTATTTTCCTTCACAAACTAGCTTAGCCATTTTGTCATGTACAGTTCATATTATATATATCAAACAATATTATATATGACAGGGAAATATTGTGATTCGTTTCCCTTTTAGTTGTGCCTTGCTACATGCTTGATATTTGCATGTTTCTTTAGGACTTGTGATCTTGATGTATTCTGAACTCATCCTTGATGGGTCGACATTGAGATATCATTGGATCTTTTAGAATGGATCATTGATATATGTGTATCCCTACCCTCTTTGGTGTCTTCGGACTAGTTTCTGTATGTAAATATGGAGAGGAGTGTGGCTTTCCTCTTGATCGCACCTCAGATGGTTACTGGTACTCCAATTGAAGAGGAGATCCCAGGTAGTTCCATCTCTTATGGATTAGTGTTGCTCTTTGAGGACTCAACCACAACTTAGATGGTCGCCAATTGTCCTATTTGTGTGGGGAGATCAGTTAGTTCCATCCCTTTGGTCTGAAGTCGGTGAATAGTGGTGGATTGAAGGACGATCCCAGTACCATGCGACAAGTTTTTGTGTTTTGGTAGGGGGTAAGACCGAACCATAAATGGCTACCTACGTACTCCTATTGAAGAGGAGATCAGGTCTGCGTAGTTCGAACCTGGTGTAAGAGGTTCAATGCGGTTTATGAAAAGGGTGTAGAAGTGTTTTTGTTTGTTTTTTTTTATTGCGACTGAGCTATTATAAAATGGTTGCCTACGTACTCCCAGGTATCGCGGATATCCGGTCGATGTAGTTCGCCCCGTGTGTAAGACGATTTGCAACCCAAAAGTTTGATCCCATGTACAGGACAAACTGCAGGTGTGAAAAGTCTTATCCGTAGTGGGACAAAACTGCGGGTGCGAAAGGTTCAATCCCTAGTGGGATAACCTGAAAGGTTTGAAACGAAGTGGAATGAAAGATCCGATGATCTGAAAACTAGGCTGCTGGTTTGAAGAGTGTTTTTCCCTGATGAGGCAGAAGGGTATGTAGAAAGGGTTGTATGTAGTAAAGGTTAGAAAACCTAAAATAATTAGGGATCTAGTGATCCAAATACCAGGATGTTTGCTTGATGGTAACCTCAGACATAGTACCGTTTCACGGTGTCCGAGTTAATGAGTTGTGGAAATTTATCACCGTCCATTTCCTGTAATATGAGAGCACCTCCTGTAAATACCTCATTGAAAATAAACGGTCCTTCCCAATTTGGAGTAAATTTTCCCTTAGATTGATGTTAGTTGTCAATGATCTTCTTCAAAACCAAGTCATGTTGTTTAAACTGCCATAGCCGAACTTTTCTGTTGTAGGATATGACGATCCTTTGTTGGTATAATTGCCCATAGAATACAACATCACTTCGTCTTTCGTTTATTAGAGACAATTAGTGGTACCTATCTTGTAACCATTGGTCTTCATCCAGCTGAGCATCTATCAACACTTGGATTCCATTTCCACCTCTATGGGGAGCACTGCTTCCATCTAATAGGTTAATGAGTAGGGGTTGCCCTAGTGGAAGTACGCATTGAAGTTATGTAGGCTAATAGAGTCAGAGGCAATAAGTCAGGCCATCCTTTATGATTGGTGGACATCTTTTGCGTGATCTTCTTGATGTTCTTATTAGCCGCTTTAACAGCACCATTCATCTTTGGATGGTAGATGACGGAGTTAAGGTGTTTGTTGTGGAATTTACTGCACAACTCCTCCATCATTTTGTTGTTGAGGTTCTTAGAATTTTCTGACACAATTACCTCTGCTTGTCCATATCAACAAATGACATTATTTCTGATGAAACCAATGATGACTTCTTTGATAACCCTAGGGAATGAGGCTGCTTCTACCCATTTGGTGAAGTAATTGATCATGGTGGAGATAAACCGATGTCCATTACTAGCTCTGGGCTCGATGGGTCTGATCACGTCCATTCCCGACATTGAGAAGGGCCACGGTGAACTCATATTGTGGAGTTCTCGTGCAGGTGCGTGGATAGTATTCCCATGAATTTGGTAGTGATAACATCTCTTGACATGATCATCACAGTCAGACTTGGGAGTGAGCCAGTAATGCCCTGTTCTGAGGATCTTTTTGACAAGTAGAGGGCCACTCATGTGCGGGCCACATACTCCACCATGGATTTCATCTATGAGACTTTGAGCTTGGTCTTTGTCCAGACATCTGAGGAGACCTAGTCCTGCATCTCATTTATAGAGTACATCTCCGCTCATGTAGAATTTTATAACCAGTCAATGGATCCGCCTTCTTTCAGTCGGGCTCGCCTCAATGGGTGTAGATCCATCTCGCCAATACTCCCTGATATGCTGATACCAAGGATGTTGGATGGGAGTTAACTCATCTAATACTTCTTCAATGTAATTCCCATAGGCTGGAGCCTATTGCAGGGCAAATGGGATGCTTGGCATGTTTTCCTTATCAGATATGTTGATCAAGGAGGCCAAAGTTCCTACTGCATCTGTAAAATCATTCCAAAGTTCCTACTGTATCCGTGAACTGGATCCCTCCAAAATTAAAGCCATCACTGAGATGCCCGTGCCTCGAACAGAAAAAGAATACGGGAATTTCTTGGGAGAAATAATTTCATCAGCAGATTCGTCTCTCAACTCACATCAATGTGTGGGCCCATCTTTAAGTTGTTAAGCAAAAATTCCTCCATGAAGTGGAATGAAGAGTGTCAAAAAGCTTTCCTTTCCATCAAAAAGTAATTGGTTAAAGCTCCTGTCTTAGTACCTCCAAGGGATAATGTTCCCATGTTTATGTACCTGTCAGTCAATTATAATGTTATGGGCAACATGCTAGGACTAAAAGACGATAGACGCGAGCAGAAGTAAACTTTGATTGAAAAGACATGTTGTGCATTAACATAGGCCGCCATGAGATTACAACATTATCTTCATGGGCACACAACCTATCTCATATCCCGCATGGATCCTCTAAAGTACATATTCAGCAAACCCATTGTAGACACTCAAAATTTTCTGCACACATGTTACTGACATTGCAAGAGGGCAGATTCGTCTTTCGGAGATAACCTTGGAAGACAGCTCACATCCATTTCGGATACTACCAGAAGTTCTGTCTCAACCCCGAAACACACAGTGAGAGTATCAATTCCAACCTCGGAGATAACCCCGAGTTTCGTCTTTGGAGATAACCCCAAGGAATGTTGTTGCATCGATAACTCCAGAAATGCTTGTTTCAAATGCATGCAATCAGCTTCAAGCTCAGACCTCCTGCCGAGGCACTCCTACCAAAGACCCAGAGCTAACATCGGGAAGACATGCACACTTACAGATGACTTTGCTGAATTCAAACACTTGCAGCAGTCCAATCTCAGATGTAACACTGAGCAACATCTGCTATCAGCCCAAACCGAAGATAACCCCGGTGAGGAGTCAAATTGTCATCTTGCCACCTCAATCCCAGCACGTCGTCTCAACATTTCATACATACATTTCAACATAACAATGTCCCACAAGAGCCCATGAGTTCCAATCCTGAGTGACTATTACGCGTGGTAGCACACCAGATAGAATTTAAAGCTTGAAGACCATGGGCATGGTCCCCTCTTCCTGATTTCGTACAACCTCTAATCCCATATCATTGCGTAACTCTCGACAAAAGTAGTCCGAAGATGGTCTTGTACACCTAGTTCAGATGCTCTGATTGAAGTTCGGCAAGTTTGAGCGGACATCACAGTGAACGAGTGCACGTACTTTGAGACGATGGGACCTGCAGAGCCTGGGGCACCCCAAGTAGCCGCAGGTGCATCTGCGGCTGCCGCACGTACACTTGCGGCTCTGCCCTCTATAAATAGAGGGCTTGGGGTGGCCATTTGAAAAAAAAAGGCGAGGAAGCCCTATCCAATTTTCTCTGTACACACCCTATATTGAGTGTTTCATCATTTTAAACACATGTTAGCTCACATATAGCTATATTTTTACCCGCGGGAGCTAAGTGTTTATCCATCTAGAGTCATAGAAACGTGCTTTGGCAGCCCACTGTAAGCTTTCTTACACTCTATAAATCCTTTCTCTTCATCTTTGCACACATTATTCTACACATTGAGAGTCGTGTTTTGTGCGTATGCCCAGACTTCTGTCCGTTGTTTTCATTTCTGTCTGTATATATATACTAATATATGTATATATTTTATATATGGACTTACATTATCGAGTTATGCCTCAATTGAGCCTAGACTTATGTCTGGAGCGTTTACCTGCTTTTAGATATATATATATATATATATATATATATATATATAGGGTCCGGTTCCTGTAAGGGAGCCCTTTGTTAAAATGCGGACTTTTTTTTTTTGCTTTTTTTTTATAAAACAACAAAAAAAAGTTTAGTATTTTATGGAACTGAAATTTTTTCATAATACAATGTTTTGGATATGATTTGGATACGTATAATAAAATAGAGTGCATCGCGCTGACCACAATTAAACACTAGGATGATCGACCACAATTATATATATATATATATATATATATATATATATATATATATATATATATATATATATATATAGATAAAGCGTGGCTGACTACATACGATGAGCCTGGATTATACATCCTGGAAGGCGTTTACTTATATATATATATATATATATATATATATATATATAAGCAATTAAGCGCTTTCGATGAAATCGACCACAATTTATATATATATATAAATTGTGGTGGGACTAACTCTGATAAAACTGGATTATACATTTGGGGCGTTTACTTGCTTATATATATATATATATATATATATATATATATATATGTGTGTGTGTGTATATGTACATTTAGTCCCACCCGGAGTTTACTTAAGTGGTATTGATCGCCTTTTTTCTGACTTTATTTACATTTCTCGATCCCCCATGGAGGTGCTTCGTGGTGGTTGATCATGTCTATATATATATATATATATATATATATATATATATATATATATATATTTATCGCTTTTATATATTTCTGATTACGATCTCCCATGGAGGTGCTTCGTGGTGGTTAATCATGTCTGTGTATATATATATATATATATATATATTTACAGCTTTTATATATAACTGCGGCATCATGTGAGCCTAGGAATCATGTGATCACAGATTCAGTTTACTGAATCTTGATTCGGTTCCCGTGATGGACATTTTCAAATTTATGGCGACTTATACATTATTTCTGATGTTTGAATTTCCTTAGATGGTTGTCATGCCCATGAGGAGTTCGGCACTGCTATATATTATTTTCTCGAAGATGTTTCGCATCTCAAAAATAAAAGCAAACAAGCGGAGCATTTAATAATAAAATGGAAGTATGAAAAGGTCTCAATTAATATTGAGCACAGGGTTTGAAAAACCTCTTTTACAAAACTTCATTGCTATATCCTGTTTAAAACTGATTTTTTTCTACAAATTTAAACCCTTTGTATATATGTGCGAATGAGGCCTCGCACTACTTCCAAATAATTTCACATTGATCCATAGACACACACACATTCATATAACAGTTTCTTGAAAAGTGGCAGTCACCATGGCAACACGGATGTCGGGGGGTGCCTAACACCTTCCCTCCGCATAATCAAGCCCCTGAACCCAAATGAATCTCGGTTTCACAGACCCGTTTAGTAGTGTCACATCACTGGGTCAATGTGCAAAACTTTTCTCGGTTGCGTTGGTACAACTAGTTAAAAACACCAACTGGCGACTCTTAACAGTCCATCGTCGACATTACACATGTTCCACTTAACATAAGAACACCAAAGAACAATAATGAAAAGAGACAAATAAAAATCCAGACGTCGACAGGTGGCGAATCTACTGGGGACACCAGTAAGAGGGCTTAAACCGCTACTACGAGCTTTTCAAAACTGTTATATGCTTGTGTGTGAATGTTGCATTTACATTTATGATGAATGTGTACAAATGCATTTTTACTTACTGCACTGCAATATATCTCTCTATGATATTAGTGCTTTGCACATGTCATCATTTTCATAAACGGTGAGACACGTTGTATGTGAATGTATGTTGTGTGGTTCCTCCACCAAGAGGCTATCCTATTGGTGTTTCATTACTGGACTCGTATGGAGAATAATTCCAACGAGGCTCAGGAAAGGCACCACCCAGATTCGCTACAGTTGAAAGACCGGATTAACTTCCCGTCAAGTAGATTGCGATGATCTAGGGACCTTTATGCCAAAAAGCCGCAAGAGTAACCGTAAGATAGGTCAACCTCTGATAAACCAAACGCGGAGGAAAGTCTCTTCATGCTTTCCATTTTCAATTACTTATAAAAACATTTACTTGTAATTTTATTCCATGTTCATCTTTATGTAATGGAAAATATGAAGAATATTTGTGCATACATGACATGTTATCAAATAACACCCGTTTTTATAGGAAAATATTCCTAAAATTGGCACATTATGATAGCATTTACATTATCCCTAAGACTAAACTACATAAGTCTTTTGTAGGAAAACAATTGGGCCTGTTACCCGCACAAAATCAAAAAAGGCCACGAGCCTACAACCAATTATGTCTTCTTCTGACAAGTCTAATGTCGTTTCTCGAGAAGAATTTGACGGATTGAGTAAACAAATTATAGATTTAGCTGTTCTGCTAAAAGAATTGCATCAATCTACTCAGGGTACAAAGATGCCTACACATACAAAATCCTCTACACAAGGAGGAACATAAGGTTTGAATAAAACAAATCCAGAATTTCAGTTGGATACGACCAATAAAGACCCTGAAAACACCCATCTCAAAGGAGATCTAGACACCGGTGATATAAGGAAGAAGGTCCTTCAAATGGAGGAAACTATCCGCGCTCTCAAAGGGATTTGAACACATGTAAGTGTTTCATATGTTGACCTTTGTATATTCACTGGTGTTCATTATCCAAAAAAATTCAAGACCCCTAACTCTGAAAAGTATGATGGATTAGGGGATCCCTATACATATTTAAAAGTGTTCATTGGAGAACTTGGATCTTGTGCGGAAAATGATAAGCTCATAATGCAGCTGTTCCAAAAGAGTTTGACTGGAGAAGCTCAGAACTTGGATCGTTTATGGTATACCAGATTAGACAACTCAAAGATCCATAGCTGGGAAGAGCTAGCTCACGCCTTCCTCACTCAATACAGTTTTTAATCTCAGATGGCTCCTGACCGGTACCAGATTACCAAGGTCAAGAAACAGTCTAATGAGTCTTTCAGAGAGTACGCTCAAAGGTGGAGGCGTTTGTTGCTCAAGTTATTCCTTCTATGATAGATGCAGAAATGGTCATGACTTTCATAGACATACAGGAAACTCCTTTCTATGAAAGGGTCTTAGTTGGTATTGGCTAACCATTCTCTATAATGATCAAGCACGGAGAGATGGTTGAGATGGGGTTGAAGTCAGGAAAGATTCAAGACCTAGCCGCTCTTAAAGTAGTTACTGAGCACATCCAGTCCGAATCTTATGGAAACAACCCCCGGAGGGTCCATAAAAAGAAAGAGAAGGATGTTTCCTTGATACTACAAGGTCAAAAAGGCGGTCAGAACATGCCTATGCAGAGGAGATACTACTCCCCTTTCCAAGCACAGTCTTCAAACCCTTCATTGCCTAAAGGTGGAGATGCAAAGCGCCCTCGAACGTTCACACCCTTAGTGGACTCGCTCAAGAATATTCTGGCTCTTCTGACTACTCAGAAGAAAATCACACATCTTCTTCCACCAGCCAACCCTAATAGGAGGGGTTTTAATGCTACTCGGAAGTTTTCTTATCATGCCAGAGCACCTGGACATGATACTCAAGATTGTTGGGCCTTGAAACACCAGATCCAAGATTTAATAGGCAACGGTGAGATCGTAGTCACAAAACTAGATCAACCTCATGTGCAAGAAAACCCTCAACCTCAACACAAAGAAGAAGAGGTCAACATGATTAGTTGGAGGGCTGGACATAGTTCCAGTTTTAACAGTGAATCATCCTAGACCATCAAAGACGGTGTTGACAGATGGGATTACGTAAAGTTCCAATTTACTATGGAACGAAAGATGAAAGATATTTGCAATCAAATTGAACAATTAGTAGAACTGGTGACCCATCAGCATCAAGTCACACGCCAGGTAGTTAGCCAGGAGCATGCCTATCTCCTTCATTTTGTTATGAATGCTCCACCATCACCTTTAGAAAGTGAAGTTATGGAGGATATGGTTGCAAAGAGAGCAAGTACTAAAGCCCGTCGGGATTTTTCCAATCAAAGGGAATTTACATACCTGGGCCAACCTATAGAGGAGATATTTCAGATGCTAATCAACGAAGGAAGAATCACCTCCCTTCTACCTCCAATCAATCCCCGTTCAAGACGGTTCAATTCTAATGGAGTTTGACAATATCATTCATATTCTCGCGGTCATAGCACTTAAGAATGTTGGGCACTCCGCCACCTTATTCAGAATCTAATTGATAGTGGTGTCCTGCAATTGGATGACGATGACACTGTGCTACTTGAGAGTGGGAATACATATCCTACCAAATAGAAAGGATTAGTAGCAGTTATATCCGCTGAGGCTGATGATACTATCAAACCATTTCCCATACAAGCAATTCAACTTAAAGGAGCTGACAATCCTTTGAAAGTGGCTGCACCAGAGCCAATTTCTTTACCCTTCATACCTCAGTATCCTGCTGTCAGCTTACACAAAGTCCCATGGAATTATGGAGAAGCTGAAGGATCCATGTCTCATACTACTGCTACAATGTCAAAGGAAAATCCATTGTATCTTCCTCAAAGGGTGATGAAGCCCGTTATAAAAGCAAAGGAGAAGATTCCCATGGAGAAGATTGAAAAATTCCTCCGCACTATGGGTCATAATGAAGCCAAAGTAGTTCTAAACTTAAGAGAAGCTCCACATCAGATCTCAATACTGGACTTGGTTTTCTCTTTTGAGGTTCACTTGAAGATTTTATTAAAGGTCTTGGAAGAGGCCTACTTGCAAAAATCAGTGGATGCGGAAAAATTTCAACGTATGGTTGATCACATTTTCAACAACAATGTGATATTTTTCACTGATGATGACATATATCCCGAAGGGACCGGTCATTGCAAGCCATTGCATATTGCAGTTTTGTCCTCAGGGTATATGTTAGCTGAACTTTTGATAGATGGAGGTTTGTCTCTGAATATATGTCCTTATGCCACCTTGGCGAGGATGAATTTAAATCTCAAACGGATCCGAAGCAGCCATACGGTTATCAAAGCTTTCGATAGATCCCGATGAAATTCTATCGGAGAGATTGAGCTGCCAATTGACATTGGTCCAAATACATTCAATGTATTCTTCCACGCCCTCAAGATAAATTCATGATACAACTTGATATTGGGGAGATCATGGATCCACATGGCTGGAGCCGTTCCTTCTACACTACATCAACAACTCAAATACATTATCAACAATAGTCTAGTCACTGTTGTTGGGTAAAATCAAATTACGCATAACACGCAAGTATACATGTTCAACAAGTAATAAAGTGATTAGTAGAGTATCATTGCCACAGAGACAATTTAGTAAGAAATTTAACCTCACAATTATCAATTTCTTATTAATCCTAATTTTATTAAACTATCCAATTCAATGATTATAACTATAAAAACTAAATTAAGAAATAAATAAATAACCACAAAACTATCACAAGTATCAAAATTTGGAATTTCAAACAATTAATGGAGAATTAGACTTATGATTTCACCTTAAGCTTCACTCTAATTTTAACACTTTTATTCCAATTCAATTCACTATCCCATTTTATTAATCAAGAACACGAATGTAGTATTAACCACTCCTCGATGCACTAATACCGTATTAACTTAAATCTACAAATTAGATAGAAATAAGTTAAACACCTTAATCAACTAACTCACTATATCTCTATGTTAATTACAATTAAAGAAGGTTTAAGATTAAGTTCTCTATCCAATTACATGCGATGTCAAGCATATCTCTACCTTAACATTCATCAAGATTTTGCTATTCACAAAATTCATGAACACATGTCATATTAACTAAGTCTAGATTTGAATATCCTCTCTCGATTCCATACAAATCCAAACAGAATTTTTGATCAGGCAATTCATAAATTCAAATTCAAATTAATATAAATAAACTGGAAATAGCCTATTGAACTAGAAATCAAAGTTTACAAAATAATCGTTTCACCTAAGGACCTATCATAAGCCTAAAAAGTGAATTAGTTCATCATAAATGAAATAAAAACTAAATAACTCAAAGATAACATTCTTTCAATTACAAATAATAACCTAACAATAAGAATATTGAAAAACACCCTTCACGTAGCCTAGGATTTCAATTGCCTCGAAAATCTCCTCGAAATACTCCTCTAACACTTGCTAAGAAAAAAACTGGAATTAATCTTCCTAATATGCCCTGTGTTGTTGAATTCGTTGTTGATGGAGTAATAGATGTCCAACACACAAGTCCCAGCCGAAATTCTCCATCAAGTAGATCCATGTACAATCCAAACGCTTAGCATCCATGTTCCAACAGAATTTCAAGTAGAGCACAACACTCAGGATTCGACACTTAGCCACGGGGTGTATGTTTTAAAAGACCCATACGTGAGCTACCATTTTGCAAATTCCATATGAAGACCCCAGCATTTACGAGGTCTATTCTATTGAATGATTCGTTTGTTGCTTCATGACTTCTTCCCAAATTGCACCGAATTGACTCCAAATGATTCCAAATGACTCCAAATCTACGTTAAATGTCACAACAACCATCTTACACATAAAAGAACACAAAACAAGTACAAACGAATATGAACACAAGAAAATAGCAACAAATAAGCATGAAATGGACACCGATTCGTGGATATAAAATCCACTTATCAAAATCCCCCAAACATAAACCGTGCTAGTCCTCGAGCACAAAACAAACTGCACGCTATGCCATGCAACGAGATGAGATGGAATGAATATGATCTAATCTATATGCTTTCAAATCCAACAGTATCGCAGAATCAAAATTATCTCATCGGCCTCAAAGAAAACAAGCAACTCTACAATATTAACTATAAAATCAATCCACAATTCCGTATTAATCCTCAAATCTAAAACCATCATCACTAGTATAGTGTGCATGTGTGATTAACATCCATGATAACTACTACAGACTCAAATTCAATACATAATCAATTTCTTAGAAAGAACCATACAGTACAAACTTAAAAATTCCAAAAATAGACACGTTCCAACTAAAACTAAGCAATCCAGGGGTTCACACAGGGTACTTATACTTTATTTATATATATTTTTTCCTTCTTTTTATTTCTTTTCACGGGGGCTTTTTGCTCTTTTCCCGTTTTATTCACTTTTTTTTTTCATTTTAAACCATGACTGTGCAATGTCTCATTCCATTAGGCTAACAGTGCTACCCCTTAGCTAGCTTTCAACCAACGACTCCCAGACTATAAAAGACTTTAGGGCGCTAGGTGTAAAGACAATCCCCTCGGGCGTAATTGCTCAAGTAACAAAGGCCCCGAAACAAGACTAGTTATGATATATATACTCTTTTTCATTTTTTTTCATAAAGCTTATATACCCCACATATAATCCCCCAAACTTAAGTTCTTGCCTAATTTTGGCCTTTACTGCCTATCCTTGTCATTTTCTCATATACTCTAGCATTATCCTTTAGAAACTCTTTATGTATCAATTTGAACTGACCAGTCAACAAAGATGTTATTAATCGTGCTAACCTTTTTATACCAGTTTCAAACGAGCGCAAGATTCTATTCATAACAGAAATTGTATCACAGTTCTAGTAATCAATGTTATATTGGTTAACTTATTATCAATCTCATCATTGGCCCACAGATAACATGAACTACAACACTGCTGGACATATGCAAACACAATATTTAACTAATTTTTTTTCCAGAACAAAATGTTATCATAACAGAATTAAAAACAATGCAACAACAAAAAAAAATAACCTAAGTTACTATGTATGCACCTAACCTATATGCAACATCATAAATCCTAATTACCATGCAAAATTAAAATAAAAATGACAAATTTAAACCTAAATTATACATATCCATGTAAACATGAATTTAAATCCCCCAAACTTAAGTAATACAATGTCCTCATTGGATGAATAATCAAAATTAAGTACATGAGGACTTCCCTGCTGTGGCGCCCCCAAAATAGGTATACATCACCTATTCTAAGTCGCCAAATACATGGTATAAAAATACAAATACAACTTAACAATACAACTGTCGTGTAAAATACGACAAAACATAAATTGAGAGTTTTAATAAGAATATTGTCATCTAGATAATATCCACACTCAATAGAGTCCTCATTACATTTATTGTCACACTATTTAACATAATAGTGATGACTACTAATGCTATCATCTGGACCATCACTCCGTTCCCCAACTCATCCCAGCTATGTTCTCATTTCCTGAAGAGAACAGTGAAAGAAAGGGTGAGCTCAACTAGCCCAGTAAGAAATATTATGACTAAGATAATGCAGAATAAATTATCGATAGCCTTCAACAGTGTTAAACTGATATAATATAACAAACATCAAGTTTAACTGCAGCGGAACAAGCAATCCATTAAAAGAGTCAAGTAGAGACTAAAATCTACTATCTTCTATGGTTTAAAATGTTTCATCATTTTTTATCGCTGAGACTTAGCTTAATAAATAAAACATATCATCTAATCATCCCGCATACGAGTTATTCCAACGTAATAATAAAGAATGGAATAATGAAGGATTCACCATAAATGCGATATTTGCCGCATGATGAGTTATTCCCAACATAATAATAAATAATGGAACCAGGTCATGCGTAAATGCACAGACAGGATATTTTAATAGAATAATAAATAATGGAACTAGGTCATGCGTAAACGCACAGAAAGGATATTCTGAAAAAATAATAAAGAACGGCACCAGGTCAGGCGAAATCCGCACCGACAGGATATTCGAACAGAATAATAAATAATGGAATAACAACAGAATTCACCATGTATGCGATAGACCGCACAGATAGGTTATTCCAATAGAATAATAAATAATGGAACCAGGTCATGCGTAAATGCACAGATAGGATATTCCGATAGAATAATAAAGAATGGAATAACAGAAGAATTTCACCATGTATGCGGTACTTCGCATAGACAGGTTTTTCAACATAATAATAAAGAATGGAATAACAGAAGAATTTCATCATATATACGGTAGTTCACGTATACAAGTTATTCCAATATAATAATAAGGAATGGAATAACAATAGCTCTCTTCATGAATACAAAAGAATAATACCCCTTACGAGTACAACAAATAAGAAACTGGATATTGGAAAAAGTGAGGCAGCTGACTTCTCTTCTTCTTTCTCTCTATAATTTCTCTCTCTAGAGTTTTAGTGAATTCATAAGAAATAATGAAGGAATGATCTTCTATTTATAGGAGAATGGACTGAATAGTAACTAATTTATGAACGGTCCAGATTGATTTACTTTTAAACAAACGGTCCATATTGATTTAGTATTAAAACTTAAAGCAACGGTCCATACTGATTCATTATTAAAACTTTAAACCAACGATCCATATTGATTTACTATTAAAACTTTAAACCAGCGATCCATATTGATTTACTATTAAAACTTTAAACCAACGATCCATATTGATTTACTATTATAATTTTAACCAACAGTCTGAAAAATTAGCACATCTCCTCATGGAATAATATTGTACCCAAAAATGATTTAGACCGAAAAGAAATATATTTTTTGGATGAATAGTACCCCATGAATAGTACTTTAGGAATAGTATCCCCGTAAATAGTACCCCGACACAAAAAGTGTCCCAAATACCCGAGTGAATAATACTAAAGTGAATAGTAATTGGGTGAATAATAACTCATGAATAGTACTCCGACACGAAAAGTGTCCCAAATACCCGAGTGAATAATGCTAGAGTGAATAGTAATCGGGTGAATAGTAACCCGTGAATAATACTTCGACATGAAAAGTGTCCCAAATACCCGATTGAATAATATAACCTCCAGGAATCAGTTATTATCGAAATAAATATCGATTTCCATTAACACTAATAATTTCAACACAATGGAAATATCAATTTCATCTTTAATTAACACAAACTTATTCATCATTAATATTGTAACTCACAATATTTAACAACCAATTCGTTCCCAGAAAAGAGGGGGCTTTCCAATAAGGATTTCTCCCTATTGGCGCGCAATTAGGTGACCAAACCTCTCCTTGACAGAACTTCTAGTCATTATAAATATTGTAATTTAATAATATGAACAACTTTGTCGTCTCAATTATTGATTTAATAATATATCATATAATGTAGATGATACTGTGACAATAACTGAATCAATAATATGAGAGATATGATGCATCAATTACTGTAGCAATAATTAAGTATAACTAAGTGACTTCTTACATAAGCATCAATAACCAATATCGTGTGCTACTATGCAACCAAGTGTATTACTGTACTTTTACTAACGAGTAGTTCAACAGTTTTAACGGTAACACTTTCGCCATTATTTTTATAAAAAAGATATTTTTGTCGTTTTCTAAATATGACAATACTTCCGTTGTGGTTTCACCAATGATTGTGTCGTCGTACGGATATTCCCTACCAAATGAATATTTTATAACAACTTGCATACTTTGCAAAATTTATAAATACTACCCATAACTATAACATTATATCAAATCCACACCATAATATTCAAAATTTCGTGGCACCCCCAAAATAGGTATATATCACCTATTCTGAGTCGCCAAATACATAGTACAAAAATACAAATACAACTTAATAATACAACTATCGTGTAAAATACGACAAAACATAAACTGAGAGTTTTAATAAGAATATTGTCATCTAGATAATATCCACACTCAATAGAGTCCTCATTACATTTATTGTCACACTATTTAACAGAATAGTGAGGACTACTAATGCTATTATCTGGACCATCACTTTATTCTCCGACTCGTCCCAGCTATATTCTCATTTCCCGAATAGAACAGTGAAAGAAAGGGTGAGCTCAACTAGCCCAGTAAGAAATATTATGACTAAGATAATGCAGAATAAATTATCGGTAGCCTTCAACAGTGTTAAACTGATATAATATAACAAACATCAAGTTTAACTGCAGCAGAATAAGCAATCCATTAAAAGAGTCAAGTAGAGAATAAAATCTACTATCTTCTATGGTTTAAAATGTTTTCATCAATTTTTATCGCTGAGACTCAGCTTAATAAATAAAACACATCATCTAATCATCCATGTACTACGGGCCAAGGATATTCATTAAATCATCAATGGTCATGACTATACCGAATAATCCCTGGTCATAATCATACCGAAAACTGTCCATCAATGCATTACAGGCCACTCAGGACTTTTACCATATCATTTATAACATTACAGGTCATGATTATACCGAATGATCCCTGGTCATAATCATACTAAGTCCATCTATGCACGTAAGCCAAAGATGACTTTCATTACAATATAAGAATGAGGATGATGACAATGCCATAATAATTCAATAAAACAAGTTCAAGAATTAATTTATCCATGAACCAACAATGTCCAAATTGTCAACATGATACTGCTATGTGGAGAAAAATTCAAGAATGCTCAGAAGAATATTTTCATGAAAAGATACTTGATGAAGCGCAAATATCCAGGATATTATACTAATTTCATGGAGTATAAAAGCTAAAACTTTAACCAACTGAGTATAATAGAATATATGAAACTGCAAATGGAATTTCGTCCGCCATGCGGTAATCCACGTATACAGATCATTTCCACAATTTAATAAGGAATGAATACAAAGGATCATTCACCATGCATGTGGTAATCCACATAGACAGGTTATTCCAACAGAATAATAAAGAATGGAATAATAGAAGGATTCACCATGCATGCGATAGACTACACAGACAGGTTATTCCCAATAGAATAATAAAGAATAGAACCATGTCATGCGTAAACGCACATACATAATATTCTGACAGAATAATAAATAATGGAACCAGGTCATGCGTAAGCGCATGATGTGATATTACGACGAAAAATAAAGAATGAAACTGTGTCGGTAATTAATCGACAAGATATTCCAACAGAATTATAAATAATGGAATAACAACAGAATTCACCATTCATGCGATAGACCGCACAGACAGGTTATTCCAATAGAATAATAAATATTGGAACTAGGTCATGCGTAAACGCACAGGCAAGATATTTCGACAGAATAATAAAGAATGGAATAACAGAAGAATTTCACCATGTATGCAGATGCGAGCATAGATGGGTTTTTCAATATAATAACAAAGAATGCAATAACAAAAAGAATTTCACCATGTATACGATAGATCTGCGTGATCTGAGTTATTCAACAGAATAATAAGGAATAGAATAACAATAGCTCTCTTCATGAATATGAAAGAATAATACCCCTTACGAAAGTACAAAAATAATATCCCTTACAAGTACAACAAATAATATCCCTTAACTTAGAAGAAACTAGATATTGGAAAAGTGAGGTAACAAACTTCTTCTTCTTTCTCTCTATAATTTCTCTCTCTAGAGTTTGGTGAATTCGTAAGAAATAATGAAGGAATGAGCTTCTACTTATAGGAGAATGGACTGAATAATAACTAATTGATGAATGGTCCAGATTGATTTACTTTTAAACGGACGGTCCATATTGATTTACTATTAAAACTTAAAGTAACGGTCCATACTGATTCACAATTAAAACTTTAAACCAGCAATCCATATTGATTTACTATTAAAACTTTAAATCAGTGATCCATATTGATTTACTATTAAAACTTTAAACCAACGATCCATATTGATTTACTATTATAATTTCAACCAACGGTCTGAAAAATTAGCATATCTCCACATGGAATAATATTGTACTCAAAAATGATTTGGACCGAAAAGAAATATATTTTTTTTGGGTGAATAGTACCTTATGAATAGTACCCCAGAATACGAAAAGTGTCCCAAATACCCGAGTGAATAATACTAGAGTGAATAGTAATTGGGTGAATAGTAACTCGTGAATAGTACTCCAACACAGAAAGTGTCCCAAATACCCGAGTAAATAGTAATCGGGTGAATAGTAACCTTGAATAGTAACTCATGAATAGTACTACTTACCTAAAAGTGTCCCAAATACCGATTGAACAATATAACATCTAGATATCAATTATTATCGAAATAAATATCAATTTCCACTAACACTAAAAATTCCAACATAATAGAACTATCAATTTCATCTTTAATCAACACAAACTTATTCATCATTAATATTATAACTCACAATATTTAACAACAATGTCGTTCCCAGGAAAGAGGGGGCTTTCAATAAGGATTTCTCCCTACAGTAGCCGCAATTAGGTGACCAAACCTCTCCTCGATGAACTTCTAGACATTGTAAATATTGCAATTTATTAATATGAACAACTTTGTCGTCTCAATTATTGATTTAATAATATATCATTTAATGCGGATAATCTTTGTGACAATAACTGAATCAATAATATGAGAGATATGATGCATCAATTACTGTAGCAATAATTGAGCATAACTGAGTGACTTCTTACGTAAGCATCAATAACTAATACCGTGTGCTACACGTGTATTACTGTACTTTTACTACCGAGTAGTTCAACAATTTTAATGGTAACACTTTCGCCGTTATTTTTATAAAAAGATAATTATGTCATTTTCTAAATACGACAATACTTTCGTCGTAGTTTCACCAATGATTGTGCCGTCGTATGGATATTCCCGACAAAAAGAATATTCCCCGACCAAACGAATATTTTATAACAACTTGCATACTTTGCAAAATTTATAAATACTACCCACAACTATAATATTATATCAAATCCACACCATAATATTAAAAAAAATATTTCGAGAAAATTAAATCTTTATTCGTAAAATTTTGGGTCTCACACCTACTATCGCTTAAGTCTGAGGAGGTGGTTGTTGATCTTCTTCTTCTGAATCACTTGGTGGAAACCTCGGCATTGGCACGGGTTGCTGATATGGAAATTGGGTCGCCGGGTTGAAGCTCTAAAGGGTTGTGTTGAGTAAGGCGAAAGATGCATTCATAGCATCAAACATTTTATCTTACCTCAATGCGAGTCACCGCATCTCCCGACGTGCTGCCTTGTTGTGCGCATTCATTTGATTTTGAAAATCAAGGAACTGAAGACTAGATAGTGCCTCGGTCTATGGTACCTGCTTGGCTCCTTGCTCTCCCATAGCTTCATTCTCATCCTCTGATGTGTCTGCCGCATCAACTTCATCCTCTAAAGCTGGTGGTAAAATAAAGCCCAGTCCACGAGGATGTGAATCACCTCCTGCCTATACAGAATACTGCACTATCATTCTAGAGTATAGCAACACAAGCGGAATCTATGTGGGCTCATCGTCGGACCATCTCACACCCGTTTGGTGGCACAACCCACATATGATTGATGTATGTGGCAAGCCGCCCGAGAAATTTCCACGTAAACACCGGCTGATGGAAAAATAGATAATGGCCCCGACGTCGATGATGAAATCTTGCACAATTGCGTACAGCAGTAACACCTTCTCTTTGGTCACGTCCGAGGTTTGTTGGGATGGATACAGTTTAGCGCATAAGAATGCGTACCAAATTTTTCCATCCCAACTGAGGTCATTGTTGTGGAACATTGTGCCTCCCTTGTGACCTTTGATCCAAGTTGTTCCCGGCTTAGTCATCTCCTTGGCCTCATGGTCCGGATCAAAATCTCTTAGTTGAGCATATTGGCATTATCGAGGAACTCACAGTTAATAGTAGGTGTTTATTGCATCGACACTGAACAAAACCAAGTGACCCCACACAAACGCGTTGAATGGAGCTTTATCCTCAGCGTTTGCATAGAATTCCTTGACAATATTGACCACAGCGGGTTCCGGCTCTTCTGTGAATTTTGTCCACCCCTTTTGATAGATTTGAGGCATCATCTCCCCATCACTGGGATCCGGTGCCAACCCCCGCTCTGGTGTAAGGGCTTTGGTGAGCATGTACTCATCTGGGGCCAATGCAAGTGGCACTCACAAATTTCTGGTGATCAATGGTCCGGGTTGGTTGTGTGGGCCTTGAACTTTCTCCCGTTTGACGTTTTGATGTTGGTTGTGAAGACATGTTCTCTCGATTGCTTGACTCATAATACCTTGCCCCACCAAACGTGGTTCACCCACTTTGTCGAACACTTGGTGTGCATCGATGACTATCCCCCAAACTTGGCAATTGTATGTGGTAATTAAGGTGAATGAAGTTGAGGAACTTGAAAATAATGATATGCTTGCCTCTAAATTGCTCACAAGTAGCCTCTATGGCCATAATTCAAAATTTTATGAGTGTAGTTGAAGAGTATTTTGAGGAATATGGGATGAGATTTGGTAATATATAGAGGTGGTGTGAGGGGGTTTATCGGTGGATTGAAGAGGTGGGGAGAGGTAGTGGATCTTTAGAAATCGTGGGTGTAGTGAGTGGTGGTTGAAGGTGATGGGGAGATTTAATTGAAGTGGAAGTTGTGGAGTCTAGCACATACATAACTGCCGAAAAGTCAGTTGAGTTCCAGGACCCCTGCCCCGGCGGGGGGTATTAGTCTTAGAAAGCCCGCCTCGGTGGGCATGGCTACTATAATTGGCATTGAGGACCCCTGCCCGAGCGGGAAGGCCTTCTGTTAAAGTTCCATGTTTCTCAACTTTGCTTCATTGTAACCCACTCAATGATCCTTTTTCCATCCTGCCAGATATAAAACATAAGCATTAGTGGATTGTTGATAACATAATGTATTATAGAGAGATTAACAAAACTTTTATTATATAATACTAACTAATAACTTAATAAAAACTATATTCTACAATTATAAATGAAAAATACGAGAAATAAACTATAGATTTGGTTGCCTCCTAATTATCGCTTGATTTTAAGTCGTTCAGCCTGACTACTTCCTGTTCATGATGTGTCAGCCAAGGTGATGGCGTTGACATCGGTGTTGGCCTCGCCACCCCAATAATGCTTTAAACGATGACTATTGACCTTAAATGTTTTTAACGAATTGAGACTATAGAGTTCAACGGCACCATGAGAGAGTACCCGCTTTATAGTGAATGGTCCCGACCATCTCGACTTGAGCTTTCTTGGGAACAATCACAACCGTGAGTTGAATAAAAGGACTGATTGACCTGGCTCGAATATTCGATGTATAATTTTCTGGTCGTGCCATCTTTTTACCTTTTCTTTGTATAATTTGGATTTCTCGTAGGCGTGGAGGTGAAATTCGTCGAGCACATTCAGTTAAAGTAGTCTATTTTCTCCTACAGCTGCTTGATCGAAATTTAGTTTTTGAAACGCCCAATAAGCCTTATGTTGTAGTTTGACTGGTAATTGACATGCCTTTCTGTACAGTAGTTGATATGGTGACATCTCGATTTGTGTCTTGTACGCAGTCCGGTATGCCCATAATGCATCGTCCAACCGAAGTGACTAATCCTTACGATTTGGATTCACCACTTTCTCTAATATTTTCTTGACTTCTCTGTTTGAAACCTCAGCATGCCCACTAGTTTGGGGTGATAAGTTGTCGCTACCTTGTGGTTGACCCCATACCTTGCCAAAAGAGCTATGAAGGACTTATTACAGAAGTGACTACCTTCGTCACTGATTATTGCTCTTGGCATGCCAAACCTTGTGAAAATGTTTTTCTATAGGAATTTGAGGACCACCTTGGCATCGTTTGATGGTAGTGTTGTAGCTTCGACCCACTTTGATACGTAATCCACTAGGAGTAGAATATACTGATTGTTCAAAGACGAAGGGAATGGCCCCATGAAATCGATGCCCCATACATCAAAGATTTCCACTTCAAGAATTGTTTGTAGAGGCATCTCATTCTGTTTCAAAATGTTGCCCATCCTTTGACACCTATCGCATTGTTTGACAAAATGGTGGGTGTCCTTGAATAATGTATGCCAATAAAACCCAGCTTGCAACACCTTTGTTGCTGTCCTCTAGCTACCATAATTTCTGCCACACACAGATGAATGACACTCATGAAAAATGTTTTTCACTTCACTGTAGGGCACGCACCTTTAAATCAGTTTGTCAATGCACTACTTGAACAAATACGGTTCATCCCACATGTACCATTTTAAATCATGAAGAAACTTCTTTTTCTATTATCTTATGAGATCAGGTAGAAGAATATTGCTCACAAGAAAATTTGCATAATCCGCATACTAAGGAAATTGTGAGAAATCCCAAACAATTGCTCATCCGGGAATGATTCATTAATTTCACACTGCTTTTTTTTTTTCTTCCCTTGGTTTTCCAAATTTAGGCAAGTGATCGGCTACTTGATTCTTCATCCCCTTTCTATCCTTTATTTCTAAGTCAAACTCTTGAAGTAGGAGAATCCATCGGATAGACGTGGCTTAGCATCTTTTTTCGCTATTAGATATCGAATAGCCGAATGGTCCATGTAGACTATCACCTTAGTCCCGATCAAGTATTCCCGAAATTTATCGAACACATATACTATTGCAAGCAATTCCTTTTCCGTGGTTGTATAGTTCATTTGAGTCTCCGTTAGTGTTTTGCTTGCATAGTATATGGCGTGAAACACCTTGTCTCAGCGTTGACCCAAAATAGCCCCAACCGCTTAGTCACTTGAATCACACATCAGCTCGAACGACATATTCCAATCCGGTACGATGATTACGGGTGTTGTAGTCAATTTCTTCTTCAACAATTCAAAAGCTAACTTGCATTCCTCATTTAAACTAAAAATAGCATCCTTCTCTAAAAGACTGTATAAAGGTTTTGCAATTTTAGAGAAATCCTTTATGAACCTCCTGTAGAACCCATCATGTCCCAGAAAACTTCTAATACCCTTAACTAAGCTCGGTGGAGGTAATTTCTCGATTGTTTCCAACTTTGTTTTGTCAACCTCCAATCCTTGAGCTGATACCTTATGGCCCAAAATTATGCCCTTCTCAACCATAAAATGACATTTTTCCCAATTGAGTATGAGGTTCGTATCCTTGCATCGCTGTAACACCATTACCAAATTCCCTAGGCAAGTATCAAAGTTATCCCCATAGACAGAAAAGTCATCCATGAAGACTTCAACATTTTTCTCCACCATGTCTGAGAAAATGGCCATCATACACCGTTGGAAGGTCGCAGGTGCATTGTATAATCTGAATTACATCTTCCTAAATGCAAATGTGCCATAAGGGCACGTAAATGTCATCTTTTCTTGATCCTCAGGAGCGATGACTATCTCGTTATAGCCCGAGTACCCATCCAATAAACAGTAATATTCATGTCCCGCCAATCTGTCCAACATTTGATCAATAAAGGGCAGCGGGAAATGATCTTTTTGGGATGCCTTGTTCAACTTCCTATAATCCATGCAAACCCTCCAACCTATCACTGTTCTTGTCGGTATTAACTCGTTATCCTCATTCGCGCACCACAATCATTCCTCCCTTTTTGGCACGTGACTTTGGACCAAAGCTAACCCACTTCTATCGCCGAAAATTGGGTAGATGATACCAAGATCCAACCACTTCAAAATTTCCGTCTTCACAACTTCCTTCATAATCGAGTTGAGTCGACGTTGTTGCTCCACCGTCGGTTTTGCATCATCTTCCATCAGAATCTTGTGCGTGCAAAATGAAGGGCTAATTCCCTTTATATCCACAATCATCCACCCAATCATCGATTTTGTGTTCCTAAGCGCCCTCAACAACTTTTCTTCCTGCAAATCGTTAAGTGCAGGAGAAATAATAACAGGTAAAGAATTTGAATTGCCTAAGTATGCATACCTGAGGTGTTTAGGGAGTGGCTTAAGTTCCAAAGCTGGTGGCTCCTCCAATGACGATTTTAGTTTTTCTGCGGGTATCTCCTTAGTGTGCAAAGGTTCAAACGGTGCTCTGAATTGGCTAACTCATGGAAATGAATCTAATATCTATAAGTAGTCCACAAATTCTGGGTCGTTAAACTCATCATCCCCCCAATAAAGTCGTTTCTAATAGATCGTTGACCAAACTCTTGCCCATATCTTCACTGATGATTTGCTCAATTAAATCCATCCAAAACATTCTTCCTCATCCGTAGGGAATTTCACGGCCTTGAACACATTAAATTTGATTTCTTGATCTTGGACCTTCATAGTAAGTTCTCCTTTTTGCACGTCTATGAGTGTCCTACCCGTGGCCAAGAAGGGTCTCCCTAGGATAATCGGGATGTTTTTGTCCTCTTCAAAATCATCAATGGTCATGACTATACCGAATAATCCCTGGTCATAATCATACCGAAAACTGTCCATCAATGCATTACAGGCCACTCAGGACTTTTACCATATCATTTATAACATTACAGGTCATGATTATACCGAATGATCCCTGGTCATAATCATACTAAGTCCATCTATGCACGTAAGCCAAAGATGACTTTCATTACAATATAAGAATGAGGATGATGACAATGCCATAATAATTCAATAAAACAAGTTCAAGAATTAATTTATCCATGAACCAACAATGTCCAAATTGTCAACATGATACTGCTATGTGGAGAAAAATTCAAGAATGCTCAGAAGAATATTTTCATGAAAAGATACTTGATGAAGCGCAAATATCCAGGATATTATACTAATTTCATGGAGTATAAAAGCTAAAACTTTAACCAACTGAGTATAATAGAATATATGAAACTGCAAATGGAATTTCGTCCGCCATGCGGTAATCCACGTATACAGATCATTTCCACAATTTAATAAGGAATGAATACAAAGGATCATTCACCATGCATGTGGTAATCCACATAGACAGGTTATTCCAACAGAATAATAAAGAATGGAATAATAGAAGGATTCACCATGCATGCGATAGACTACATGCATGAGTTATTCCCAATAGAATAATAAAGAATAGAACCATGTCACGCCAATGCGTAAGCACATACATAATATTACAGCGGAATAATAAATAATGGAACCAGTCATGCGTAAGCGTCATGGATATGATATTACGGCTAAAAAATAAAGAATGAAACCAGTCAAAGGCGAATTTTCAAGACCCACAAGATATTCCAACAGAATTATAAATAATGGAATAACAACAGAATTCACCATTCATGCGATAGACCGCACAGACAGGTTATTCCAATAGAATAATAAATATTGGAACTAGGTCATGCGTAAACGCACAGGCAAGATATTTCGACAGAATAATAAAGAATGGAATAACAGAAGAATTTCACCATGTATGCGGTACTGAGCATAGACAGGTTTTTCCAATATAATAACAAAGAATGCAATAACAAAAGAATTTCACCATGTATACGATAGTCTGCGTATACAGGTTATTCCAACAGAATAATAAGGAATAGAATAACAATAGCTCTCTTCATGAATATGAAAGAATAATACCCCTTACGAGTACAAAAAATAATATCCCTTACAAGTACAACAAATAATATCCCTTAACTTAGAAGAAACTAGATATTGGAAAAGTGAGGTAACAAACTTCTCTTCTTCTTTCTCTCTATAATTTCTCTCTCTAGAGTTTCAGTGAATTCGTAAGAAATAATGAAGGAATGAGCTTCTACTTATAGGAGAATGGACTGAATAATAACTAATTGATGAATGGTCCAGATTGATTTACTTTTAAACGGACGGTCCATATTGATTTACTATTAAAACTTAAAGTAACGGTCCATACTGATTCACAATTAAAACTTTAAACCAGCAATCCATATTGATTTACTATTAAAACTTTAAATCAGTGATCCATATTGATTTACTATTAAAACTTTAAACCAACGATCCATATTGATTTACTATTATAATTTCAACCAACGGTCTGAAAAATTAGCATATCTCCACATGGAATAATATTGTACTCAAAAATGATTTGGACCGAAAAGAAATATATTTTTTGGGTGAATAGTACCCCATGAATAGTACCCCGACACGAAAAGTGTCCCAAATACCCGAGTGAATAATACTAGAGTGAATAGTAATTGGGTGAATAGTAACTCGTGAATAGTACTCCAACACAGAAAGTGTCCCAAATACCCGAGTAAATAGTAATCGGGTGAATAGTAACCCTTGAATAGTAACTCATGAATAGTACTCTGACACGAAAAGTGTCCCAAATACCCGATTGAACAATATAACATCTAGATATCAATTATTATCGAAATAAATATCAATTTCCACTAACACTAAAAATTCCAACATAATAGAACTATCAATTTCATCTTTAATCAACACAAACTTATTCATCATTAATATTATAACTCACAATATTTAACAACAATGTCGTTCCCAGGAAAGAGGGGGCTTTCCAATAAGGATTTCTCCCTACAGGCGCGCAATTAGGTGACCAAACCTCTCCTTGACAGAACTTCTAGACATTGTAAATATTGCAATTTATTAATATGAACAACTTTGTCGTCTCAATTATTGATTTAATAATATATCATTTAATGCAGATGATACTGTGACAATAACTGAATCAATAATATGAGAGATATGATGCATCAATTACTGTAGCAATAATTGAGCATAACTGAGTGACTTCTTACGTAAGCATCAATAACTAATACCGTGTGCTACACGTGTATTACTGTACTTTTACTACCGAGTAGTTCAACAATTTTAACGGTAACACTTTCGCCGTTATTTTTATAAAAAGATAATTATGTCATTTTCTAAATACGACAATACTTTCGTCGTAGTTTCACCAATGATTGTGCCGTCGTATGGATATTCCCGACAAAAAGAATATTCCCCGACCAAACGAATATTTTATAACAACTTGCATACTTTGCAAAATTTATAAATACTACCCACAACTATAATATTATATCAAATCCACACCATAATATTAAAAAAAATATTTCGAGAAAATTAAATCTTTATTCGTAAAATTTTGGGTCTCACACCTACTATCGCTTAAGTCTGAGGAGGTGGTTGTTGATCTTCTTCTTCTGAATCACTTGGTGGAAACCTCGGCATTGGCACGGGTTGCTGATATGGAAATTGGGTCGCCGGGTTGAAGCTCTAAAGGGTTGTGTTGAGTAAGGCGAAAGATGCATTCATAGCATCAAACATTTTATCTTACCTCAATGCGAGTCACACAGATCTCCGACGTCTTTGCCTTGTTGTGCGATTCATTTGATTTTGAAAATCAAGGAACCGAAGACTAGATAGTGCCTCGGTCTATGGTACCTGCTTGGCTCCTTGCTCTCCCATAGCTTCATTCTCATCCTCTGATGTGTCTGCCGCATCAACTTCATCCTCTAAAGCTGGTGGTAAAATAAAGCCCAGTCCACGAGGATGTGAATCACCCCCGCCTATATGAGAATCTTGCACTATCATTCTAGAGTATAGCAACACAAGCGGAATCTATGTGGGCTCATCGTCGGACCATCTCACACCCGTTTGGTGGCACAACCCACATATGATTGATGTATGTGGCAAGCCGCCCGAGAAATTTCCACGTAAACACCGGCTGATGGAAAAATAGATAATGGCCCCAACGTCGATGATGAAATCTTGCACATCACAGATCTGCCAAGAATAACACCTTCTCTTTGGTCACGTCCGAGGTTTGTTGGGATGGATATGGGTTTAGCGATAAGAATGCGTACCAAATTTTTCCATCCCAACCGAGGTCGTGTTAATGGAACATTGTGCCTCCCTTGTGACCTTTGATCTAAGTTGTTCCGGCTTAGTCATCTCCTCGCCTCATGGTCAGGATCAAAATCTCTTAGTTGAGCATATTGGCATTATCGAGGAACTCACGAGTTAATAGTAGGTGTTTATTGCATCGACCTTTGAACAAAACCAAGTGACCCCACACAAACGCGTTGAATGGAGCTTTATCCTCAGCGTTTGCATAGAATTCCTTGACAATATTGACCACAGCGGGTTCCGGCTCTTCTGTGAATTTTGTCCACCCCTTTTGATAGATTTGAGGCATCATCTCCCCATCACTGGGATCCGGTGCCAACCCCCGCTCTGGTGTAAGGGCTTTGGTGAGCATGTACTCATACCGGTCAGCGGCGGTGGCACTCACAAATTTCTGGTGATCAATGGTCCGGGTTGGTTGTGTGGGCCTTGAACTTTCTCCCGTTTGACGTTTTGATGTTGGTTGTGAAGACATGTTCTCTCGATTGCTTGACTCACAATACCTTGCCCCACCAAACGTGGTTCACCCACTTTG
Organism: Panax ginseng; assembly: GCA_020205605.1. Taxonomy (NCBI): domain Eukaryota; kingdom Viridiplantae; phylum Streptophyta; class Magnoliopsida; order Apiales; family Araliaceae; genus Panax; species Panax ginseng. Next base: position 106,829,023 of record CM035131.1, on the reverse strand, counting down.
TCGAACACTTGGTGTGCACTGATGACTATCCCCCAAACTTGGCAATTGTATGTGGTAATTAAGGTGAATGAAGTTGAGGAACTTGAAAATAATGATATGCTTGCCTCTAAATTGCTCACAAGTAGCCTCTATGGCCATAATTCAAAATTTTATGAGTGTAGTTGAAGAGTATTTTGAGGAATATGGGATGAGATTTGGTAATATATAGAGGTGGTGTGAGGGGGTTTATCGGTGGATTGAAGAGGTGGGGAGAGGTAGTGGATCTTTAGAAATCGTGGGTGTAGTGAGTGGTGGTGGTTGAAGGTGATGGGAGATTTAATTGAAGTGGAAGTTGTGGAGTCTAGCACATACATAGCTTCGCCAAAAGTCGATTGAGTTCAGGACCCCGCCTTACGTAAAGTATTAGTCTTAGAAAGCCCGCCTCGGTGGGCATGGCTACTATAATTGGCATTGAGGACCCCTGCCCGAGCGGGAAGGCCTTCTGTTAAAGTTCCATGTTTCTCAACTTTGCTTCATTGTAACCCACTCAATGATCCTTTTTCCATCCTGCCAGATATAAAACATAAGCATTAGTGGATTGTTGATAACATAATGTATTATAGAGAGATTAACAAAACTTTTATTATATAATACTAACTAATAACTTAATAAAAACTATATTCTACAATTATAAATGAAAAATACGAGAAATAAACTATAGATTTGGTTGCCTCCTAATTATCGCTTGATTTTAAGTCGTTCAGTCTGACTACTTCCTGTTCATGATGTGTCAGCCAAGGTGATGGCGTTGACATCGGTGTTGGCCTCGCCACCCCAATAATGCTTTAAACGATGACTATTGACCTTAAATGTTTTTAACGAATTGAGACTATAGAGTTCAACGGCACCATGAGAGAGTACCGCTTTATAGTGAATGGTCCCACCATCTCGACTTGAGCTTTCTTGGGAACAATCACAACCGTGAGTTGAATAAAAGGACTGATTGACCTGGCTCGAATATTCGATGTATAATTTTCTGGTCGTGCCATCTTTTTACCTTTTCTTTGTATAATTTGGATTTCTCGTAGGCGTGGAGGTGAAATTAAATCCGAGCACATTCGATTAAAGTAGTCTATTTTCTCCTACACAATTTGCTTGATCGAAATTTAGTTTTGAAGCGCTTGATAAGCCTTATGTTGTAGTTTCATTTGGTAATTGACATGCCTTTACATACGATGAGTTGATATGGTGACATCTCGATTTGTGTCTTGTACATGATCCGGTATGCCCATAATGCATAAATCAATCAAGTGACTAATCCTTACGATTTGGATTCACCACTTTCTCTAATATTTTCTTGACTTCTCTGTTTGAAACCTCAGCATGCCCACTAGTTTGGGGTGATAAGTTGTCGCTACCTTGTGGTTGACCCCATACCTTGCCAAAAGAGCTATGAAGGACTTATTACAGAAGTGACTACCTTCATCACTGATTATTGCTCTTGGCATGCCAAACCTTGTGAAAATGTTTTTCTATAGGAATTTGAGGACCACCTTGGCATCGTTTGATGGTAGTGTTGTAGCTTCGACCCACTTTGATACGTAATCCACTAGGAGTAGAATATACTGATTGTTCAAAGACGAAGGGAATGGCCCCATGAAATCGATGCCCCATACATCAAAGATTTCCACTTCAAGAATTGTTTGTAGAGGCATCTCATTCTGTTTCAAAATGTTGCCCATCCTTTGACACCTATCGCATTGTTTGACAAAATGGTGGGTGTCCTTGAATAATGTATGCCAATAAAACCCAGCTTGCAACACCTTTGTTGCTGTCCTCTGGCTACCATAATTTCTGCCACACACAGATGAATGACACTCATGAAAAATGTTTTTCACTTCACTGTAGGGCACACACCTTTAAATCAGTTTGTCAATGCACTACTTGAACAAATACGGTTCATCCCACATGTACCATTTTAAATCATGAAGAAACTTCTTTTTCTATTATCTTATGAGATCAGGTAGAAGAATATTGCTCACAAGAAAATTTGCATAATCCGCATACTAAGGAAATTCTGTAGAAATCCCAAACAATTGCTCATCTGGGAATGATTCATTAATTTCACACCTGTTTTCTTTTTCTTTCCCTTGGTTTTCCAGCCTAGGCAAGTGATCGGCTACTTGATTCTTCATCCCCTTTCTATCCTTTATTTCTAAGTCAAACTCTTGAAGTAGGAGAATCCATCGGATAGACGTGGCTTAGCATCTTTTTTCGCTATTAGATATCGAATAGCCGAATGGTCCATGTAGACTATCACCTTAGTCCCGATCAAGTATTCCCGAAATTTATCGAACACATATACTATTGCAAGCAATTCCTTTTCCGTGGTTGTATAGTTCATTTGAGTCTCCGTTAGTGTTTTGCTTGCATAGTATATGGCGTGAAACACCTTGTCTCAGCGTTGACCCAAAATAGCCCCAACCGCTTAGTCACTTGAATCACACATCAGCTCGAACGACATATTCCAATCCGGTACGATGATTACGGGTGTTGTAGTCAATTTCTTCTTCAACAATTCAAAAGCTAACTTGCATTCCTCATTTAAACTAAAAATAGCATCCTTCTCTAAAAGACTGTATAAAGGTTTTGCAATTTTAGAGAAATCCTTTATGAACCTCCTGTAGAACCCAGCATGTCCCAGAAAACTTCTAATACCCTTAACTAAGCTCGGTGGAGGTAATTTCTCGATTGTTTCCAACTTTGTTTTGTCAACCTCCAATCCTTGAGCTGATACCTTATGGCCCAAAATTATGCCCTTCTCAACCATAAAGTGACATTTTTCCCAATTGAGTATGAGGTTCGTATCCTTGCATTGCTGTAACACCATTACCAAATTCCCTAGGCAAGTATCAAAGTTATCCCCATAGACAGAAAAGTCATCCATGAAGACTTCAACATTTTTCTCCACCATGTCTGAGAAAATGGCCATCATACACCGTTGGAAGGTCGCAGGTGCATTGTATAATCTGAATTACATCTTCCTAAATGCAAATGTGCCATAAGGGCACGTAAATGTCATCTTTTCTTGATCCTCAGGAGCGATGACTATCTCGTTATAGCCCGAGTACCCATCCAATAAACAGTAATATTCATGTCCCGCCAATCTGTCCAACATTTGATCAATAAAGGGCAGCGGGAAATGATCTTTTTGGGATGCCTTGTTCAACTTCCTATAATCCATGCAAACCCTCCAACCTATCACTGTTCTTGTCGGTATTAACTCGTTATCCTCATTCTGCACCACAATCATTCCTCCCTTTTTTGGCACGCACTGGACCAGGCTAACCCACTTACTGTCGAAAATTGGGTAGATGATACCGGCATCCAACCACTTCAAAATTTCCGTCTTCACAACTTCCTTCATAATCGAGTTGAGTCGACGTTGTTGCTCCACCGTCGGTTTTGCATCATCTTCCATCAGAATCTTGTGCGTGCAAAATGAAGGGCTAATTCCCTTTATATCCACAATCATCCACCCAATCGCTGATTTGTGTTCCCTAAGCGCCCTCAACAACTTTTCTTCCTGCAAATCGTTAAGTGCAGCAGAAATAATAACAGGTAAAGAATTTGAATTGCCTAAGTATGCATACCTGAGGTTTTTAGGGAGTGGCTTAAGTTCCAAAGCTGGTGGCTCCTCCAATGACGATTTTAGTTTTTCTGCGGGTATCTCCTTAGTGTGCAAAGGTTCAAACGGTGCTCTGAATTGGCTAACTCATGGAAATGAATCTAATATCTATAAGTAGTCCACAAATTCTGGGTCGTTAAACTCATCATCCCCCCAATAAAGTCGTTTCTAATGGATCGTTGACCAAACTCTTGCCCATATCTTCACTGATGATTTGCTCAATTAAATCCATCCAAAACATTCTTCCTCATCCGTAGGGAATTTCACGGCCTTGAACACATTAAATTTGATTTCTTGATCTTGGACCTTCATAGTAAGTTCTCCTTTTTGCACGTCTATGAGTGTCCTACCCGTGGCCAAGAAGGGTCTCCCTAGGATAATCGGGATGTTTTTGTCCTCTTCAAAATCCAGAATGATAAAGTTCGCGGGGAATATAAACTTATCCACCTTAACCAATATGTCCTCTATTATGCCTCTCGGATATGTGACTGACATATCCACCAACTGCAATGAAATATTCGTAGGCTTTGGCGCGGGCAAACCCAATTCTTTGTATACTGACAATGGCATAAGGTTCACACTCGCCCCCAAATCACACAAACACTTGCTAAAAGACATGTTCCCAATTATTCATAGGATAGTGAAACTCCCCGGGTCCTTAAGTTTTGGTGGTAATTTCTGCTGTAACACTGCACTACACTCCTCTATTAGTTCCACTGTTTCAAAGTCATCCTATTTCTTCTTCCGTGACAGAATTCCTTTCATGAATTTTGCATAACTCGGCATCTGCTCTAGGGCTTCTGCAAACGGAATGTTAATCTAAAGTTTCTTGAAAACTTCCAAAAACTTAGCGAACTTTTTATCCAATTTTTATTTTTGGGCCCTCTGCTGAAACGGTGGTGGAGGATAGGCAACTGGTCCATTAATTGGTTTGCTCTTTTCCACTTGTTTTTCGTCCCCTTGCTTGACCTCAACTGCTGTATTTTCTCTTTCTGTTTCAACCTCCTTTGGAACCAAAATTTCTGTTTCTTGACCCTCAAGCTGTTTTCCACTTCTCAACATAATAGCCTGACATTGCTCGTGATTACCCTTCGGATTTCTCTCGGTGTCACATGGTAATGTTCCTTGTGGTCTATTATTCAATGCTAATGCAATTTGTCCTATATGATTCTCTAGATTCTTGATAGCCATCTCTTGTGATTTCATTGTATTTGCTTGATTTTTCATAGTCACCTCATTGCTTGTTATTTATTTTGTCACCAACTCCTCTTCTGATTTCCTTTCTTGATGTTGAGCTGGTTGTTGATTGTTCTAAAATTCGGGAGGATATGATGGTCGTGGAGCTTATTGATTCTGATTATTTTTCCATGAAAAGTTTGGATGATTCCTATTCCCTTGATTGTACGCATTCTGGTATGTATTATTTGTAATTCTATTATATTTGCCCACAAATTGCACAGATGCTGGATTAATTGCGCACTGATCCGTAAGATGCTCTCCCATGCACAACTCACATATAATTGCCATTTGATGTGTTTGTTGTGCCTGTACCCCTGTCATAGAATCTAACTTCTTTGAAAGTGTTGAAATCTGCGCTTGTATTGCCATCACACCATCTAGAGTTGCCTTTTCCTGTGTCATTCTTGCTGTGGGCCACTGGTAGTTGTTGGCTGCCATGGTTTCAATCAAATCGTAGGCTTCCTCGTAACTCTTAGCCATGAATGCTCCACCCGACGCTGCATAAATACTGGTTCTGAGGTTTCCATTCAATCGGTTGTAAAACATGTTCATTTGCAACCACTTAGGCAATCCATGATGTGGACACTTTCGGAGAAATTCTTTGTATCTTTCCCATGCCTCATACAGTGACTCCCCGTGTTGCTGTTCAAACATTGTTATCTCATTCCTCATTTTTGCAGTTTTTGTCGGTGGGAAGAATTTTGCAAGGAATTTCTAGGCTAGGTCTTCCCAAGTAATTATTGATCCCAGCGGTAAAGATTGTAACCAACTCTTTGCCTTGTCCTGTAAAGTGAATGGGAACAAGCGAAGTCTCACCGCATCATCCGACACCCCATTGTACCTGAAGGTGTCGCAAATCTCCAAAAAGCTAACTAGATGTTCATTCAGATCGTCATTAGCCAATTCCCCAAACTGAACTGAATTCTGAATCAATTGAATTGTCCCAAGCTTAATTTCAAATGTATTTGCAGCAATTGCGGGCCTGGTGATGCTTGACTGCAATTTAGTCACCTTGGGTGTGGCGAAGTCCCTTAACGATTTCTAATCTTCGGCTGCCATTTCCTCTTCTTTCTTAGATGTTTCAAATTCCTGCCTCGTTTCCTTGATCCACTTACTTAACCTCTGAAACCTTTTCTCAATGTCGTCCTTAAAAGGCAGCAAGTCTGGATTTTTGGACCGAGTTTGCATAAACCGCTTCAAACACCTGAAATAAGAGGAACAAAACAAAGATAAAAAAATGTTTAAGTAAAAATGGATTAATTAAACTGATATTGAAAAAATATTAAGATCTATACTAAATTGGTCCACGGCAACGGCGCCAAAAAATTGTTGGGTAAAATCTAATTAAGCACAACACGCAAGTATACGTGGTCAACAAGTAATAAAGTGATGAGTAAAGTATCGTTCCCACATAGACAATTTAGTAAGAAATTTAACCTCACAATTATCAATTTCTTATTAATCCTAATTTATTAAACTATCCAATTCAATGATTAAAACTATAAAGACTAAATTAAGAAATAAATAAATAACCACAAAACTATCACAAGTATCAAAATCTGGAATTTCAAACAATTAATGGAGAATTAGACTTATGATTTCACCTTAAGCTTAACTCTAATTTTAACACTTTTATTCCAATTCAATTCACTATCCCAATTTATTAATCAAGAACACGAATGTAGTATTAACCACCTCTCGATGTACTAATACCGTATTAACTTATATCCACAAATTAGATAGAAACAAGTTAAACACCTTAATCCACTAAATCACTATATCTCTATGTGAATTACAATTAAATAAGGTTTAAGATTCAGTTCTTTATCTGATTACATGCGATGTCAAGCATATATCTACCTTAACATTCATCAAGATTCTACTATTCATAAAATTCATAAACACATGCCAAATTAACCAAGTCTAGATTTGAATATCCTCTCTCGATTCCATACAAATCCACAAAGAATTGTTGATCAGGCAATTCATAAATTCAAATTCAAATTAATATAGATAAAAACTGGAAATAGCTTACTGAACTGGAAATCAAAGTTTACAAAATCATCGTTTCATCTATGGATCCATCATAAGCCTAAAGAGTGAATTAGTTCATCATAAATGAATAAAAACTGAATAATTCAAAGATAACATTCTTTCAATTACAAATAATATCCTAACAAGAAGAATATTGAAAAACACCCTTCACGTAGCCTAGGATTGCAATTGCCTCGAAAATCTCCTTGAAATACTCCTCCAACACTTGCTAAGAAAAAACTAGAATTAATCTTCCTAATATGCCTTGTGTTGTTGAATTCGTTGTTGATTGAGTAATATATGTCCAACACACAAGTCCCGGCCGAAATTCTCTATCAAGTAGAGTCCATGTACAATCCAAACGCTTAGCATTCAAGCAGAACACAACACTCAGGATTCGACACCCCCAGCCCCGGCGAGGGTGTATGCCTTAAAAGGGCCCACCCCGGTGGGCTACGATTCTGTAAATTCCATATGAAGACCCCCCGCCCCGGCAGGGGTCTATTCTGCTGAATGATTACTGTTGCTTCATGACTTCTTCCAAAATTGCACCAAATTGACTCCAAATGATTCCAAATGACTCCAAATCTTCGTTAAATGTCGTAACAACCATCCTACACATAAAAGAACACAAAACAAGTAAAGACGAATATGAACACAAGAAAATAGCAACAAATAAGCATGAATGGACACCAATTCGTGGATATAAAATCCACTTATCAACTATCAATGCTGAGCCGGAATGTCCTAAACAAGGAAATCTACCAATCATAAGCTTTAATTCAGAAGTTGAGCCGGCCAGTTTTCATACTTTGGAAGTGAGTAACACACAATATCATCCTATTGGAGCACCACTTTCCATACCCAAGATTTCTGCCGAGGTTATTTCGGCCACTCAAGAAATGATGTCATTGAGTCATCAGCCTGGACAAGGGCTTGGTAAAAATTAGCAAGGTATTAAGCACCCAATTAAAGTGTCCAATCAAACTGGGACATCCGGACTAGGCTATTCTGCTAGTTCCAGTCACAGGAATCCTCATAAGCATAAGCAGGTTCCTCAAGCTTCCGCCACACGGTGAATTTCTCAACCTGCACCTCATGAACTGATACAGTCTCTAGTAAAGGTACCAACCCATGTTATGGCTATGCTGTTTCCTAAACCAGTACCATTCAAAGCAAAAGAGGTGCTGATTCCTGATCCCGAAGTGGAAGAAAGGGAGTGAAAATGTAAACATGATATCGCCCTGATGATGTCAGGCATACACATCATTGTCCATGATGAACATACAAACATATATACCCCAGACGATGATTGCCCAGATGTTATGGTCATCATTCGGGAGAAGGAGGACGATGAAAGCCCTTCCATCATTGTAGTCCATCAGGACTTTACCCTTGATAATTGGAACAACACTCCATGCATTGGTCGACGAGGGTAAACCGGGCAGAAAATCCCTCTGCCCTTTGGATAATTTTAATTGCTTACTTTTCTATACAGTATTAGCAGTTATTTTATCAGTACATGCTAACGCTTGTGTATGATTAAACAGTTTCATATATTAAGTGAAAGCATATTTTGTTTCAGGACTCTAAATTTAGATGTGCCTGTACTTGCTGATGAGGTGCCTTTTCTCCACAAGGACTATAACTTTGATGCAAAGTTGGACTCAGACTTGATTAAAATACAAGAGGACATTGAGACACCTTAGGAGATTAAGGAATGGGTCGCAGACAAACCTAAACCCAACCTTGACCAAACCACTTCTTTCAATCTTGGAACCTTAGAAAGCCTTAAGCTAATCCAGATTGGTTTAGACCACACCCCAAACCAACGGAATGACATGGTTGCGCTACTAACCCAATTCCAGGTTGTGTTTGCATGGTCTCACGAAGACATGGTGGGTTTGTCCACTGACATTGTTCTTCATCACCTTCCCATTAAGGAGGGATTCAAGCCGGCATTATTATGGTGTCTACATATCCAGAGTAGATATCCAACATTGTTCTCGTACCTAAACCAGGAGGAAAGGTGTGTGTTTGTGTGGATTACGGGGATCTGAACAAAGCTTGCCTTAAAGATAGCTTTCTCGTGCCTTTTATCCACATTCTTATTGACAATACTGCTCAATACGACATGTAGTCCTTTGCTGATTGCTTTACGAGGTACCATCAAATTATGGTCGCTGAGGAGGACCGTGATAAAACTTTTTCATCACGCCTTAAGGAACCTTCTACTATAGATGGTTATCATTCGGCCTCATCAATGCTGGGGCAACCTACCAGAGATCTATGATGGTTCTTTTCAATGATTTAATGCATAAAGAGATAGAGATATATGTGGATGACATCATTGTCAAGTCCCGAAGGGAGGAAGACCACTTAGACCATCTCAAAATGTTATTCAACAGGTTGCGTAAGTACAACTTGAAGTTGAATCCAGCCAAGTGTGCCTTTGGTATCAAATAAGGAAAGTTACTTGGTTTTCTAGTCAGCCACAAAGGAATTGGGCTGGATCCCACCAAAATCCAGGCCATCAAGGAAATGCCCATTCCTCAGACAGAGAAGGAAATACATGGATTTTTGGGAAGAATCAACTTCATTAGCAGATTTATCGCTCAACTCACAGCAACATGTGAGCCCAACTTTAAATTGTTAAGGAATAACTCCTCCATGAAATGGAACGATGAGTGTCAGAAAGCCTTCCTTACAATCAAAGAGCAGCTGGTTAACACTCCTGTTTTGGTACCACCCGGGATGATGTTCCCCTGTTCATGTACATGTCCATTAATGACAACGTTATGGGCTGTATGCTGGGGAAAAAAGACGATAGAGGCCAAGAATGAGTTATCTATTACCTCAGCAAATGATTCAGCAGCAGTGAACACAAGTACACTCTGATTGAGAAGACTTGTTGTGCTTTAGCATGGGCTTCCATGAGGTTATAGCATTACCTCCATGGTCACACAACCCATCTCATATCCCGCGTGAATCCTCTCAAGTACATGTTCAGTAAGCCCATACTGAATTGTTGGTTGTTTAGATGGCAGTTGATCCTATAACAATTTCACATCATCTACGTGACGCAAAAGTCTATCAAAGGTCAAGGAATTGTGGATCAACTGGTCGTCGCACCTGCAGGGGATTACAACCCTTTAGAAACATATTTTCCCGATGAAGGGGTAATGACAGTTCAGCAATACCATCAGTACGATTCATGCCACACAAGGAAAATGTATTTTGAAAGAGTACATTAACATGGAAGGCTCTAAAGTGGGCGATTCTAGTATCCCGTGACGGGAGCGATATCCCGTCATCGTTAAATTGCGGTTTATCAAACACCAACAAACACCGAAAGTCTGAAGGATGTATCATGGGGCTAAAACATGCCCGTTCAATTGGCATCAGGCGGTTAACTGTCTTTGGAGATTTAGAGTTAGTAATCAAACAATCCAGAAGAATCTATCAAACCAAAGAATTACATTTGTTGCCTTACCATCGACATGTTTTACAGATGGCTTTGGAGTAAGAAGAAATCTCCTTTCTACACATTCCTTGTAATAGGAATGATTTTGCGGATGCACTAGCAACGTTGGCCTCCTTGATTCACATACCTGACAAGGAAAACATGCTAAGCATCATATTTGCCCTGCGAAAAGCCCCAGTTTTATGGGAACTATGTTGGAGAATTATCGAATGAGTTACCTTCCATCCACAACCCTTGGTATCAACGTATCAAGGGGTATTTGCGAGATAGATCTACACCTGCTGAGGCGAGCCTGACTGAAAAGAGGCGGATCTATCGACTTACTATAAAATTCTACCCGAGTGGAGATGCACTCTATAAGACAGATTCATGATTAGGTCTCCTCAGATGTCAGGACAAAGTCCAAGATCAGAGGCTCATGGATGAGATCCGTGGTGGAGTATGTGGCCCACACATGAGCGGACCCCTACTTGTTAAGAAAATCCTCAGGACATGGCATTATTAGCTTACACTCAAAGTTGACTGTGATGATCACGTCAAGAGGTGCTATCAATGCCAGATTCATGGGAATGCTATCCAGGCCCCTCCAAGGGAACTCCACAATATGAGTTCGTCATAGCACTTCTCAATGTGGGGAATGGACGTGATTGGGCCCATCGAGCCCAAAGCCAGTAATGGACATCGATTTATATTCACCATGATTGACTACTTCACCAAATGGGTAGAAGCAGCCACCTTCCCTGGGGTTACCAAAGAAGTCATCATTGCTTTCATTAGAAACAATGTCGTTTGTCGATATGGACAACAAGAGGTCATTGTGTCAGACAATGCTAATAACCTCAACAATAAAATGATTGAGGAGTTATGCAATAAATTCCACATCAAACACTTTAAGTCTTTCATCTACTGTCCAAAGATGAATGGTGTTGTTGAAGCGGCTAATAAAAACATCAAGAAGATCATGCAGAAAATGTCCGCCAATCACAAAGGATGGCCTGACCTCTTGCCTCTGACTTTATTAGCCTACAAAACTTCAATGCGTACTTCCACTTGAGCAACCCCCTACTCATTAGATTATGGGGTAGAAGAAATACTCCCCATCGAGGTGGTAATGGAATCCCTCGGAGTGTTGATGGACGCTCAGTTGGATGAAGACCAATGGGTACAAGACAGGTATCACCAAATATCTCTAATAGATGAAAGGCGAACCGCGGCTATCTTCCATGGTCAGTTATATCAGCAAAGGATCGTCAGATCCTATAACAGGAAAGTGCGGCTACGGAAGTTCGAACAACATGACTTGGTTTTGAAGAAGATCATTAACAACCAAGATAAATCAAAGGGAAAATTTGCTCCTAACTGGGAAGGCCCGTTTGTTGTCAAGGAGGTATTGACAGGAGGCGCTCTCAAAATACAGGAAACTGATGGCGATGAATTTCCACATCTCATCAACTCGGACACCGCGAAACGGTACTATGTCTGAGGTTATCATCAAGCAAACGTCCTGGTTTTTTGGATCATCAAACCACCAGTCATTCCAGTTTATAACCCTTTTTACAAACTCTTTTTCCCCTCAGGGAAACATACACTTCAAACCAGCAGCCTGGTTTCACCTCATTTCAAAGTTTTCACACAATTTCGGTTTTCCTGAGGACAAGATTGAACCTTTCACACTTGCAGTTTATCCTAATGATGGGTTGAAACTTTTCTACGCCTGTAGTTTGTCCTGAAGACGGGATCAAACTTTTTTCACACCTGCAGTTTGTCCCAATCATGGGATCAAACTTTCTTCTCCCTGCAGTATAGCCTGCACATGGGATTCATACTTCTCTTTGGCTATAATTCGTCTTGAGGGGCGAACTACGTTGGCCTGATCTCTCTGATATATGGGAGTACATAGGCAATCATATTCTATATGGCTCGGTTGCAATAAACAAAAAACACAAAAACATTTATGTCCTTTCTCTACAAAAACACTTCTACACTCTTCTTCATCAATAAAACTTCTACACCCATATGCCTTTCACATTTAGCGTTGAACCTCTTACACCAGGTTCGAACTATGTAGACCTGATCTCCTCTTCAATAGGAGTGTGTAGGCTGCCATTTATGGTTCGGTCTAACCCCCTACCAGAATAAAAATATTTGTCACACGGTACTGGGATCAAACTTCAATCCACCACATTTCATCGGCATCAGACCAAAGGGATGGAATTACCCAACCTCTCCTCACCAATAGGAGATTCGACGACCATCTAAGCTGCAGTTGTGCCTCAAAGAGCAACACCAATCCATAAAGAGTTGGAATTAACTAGGCTTCTCACAAATAGAAGTACTGGCGACCATCTGTGGTGCGGTCAATCTCAGAGATGAAAAGCCACACTCCTCTCCACATCTACATACAAATAACAGTCCCAAGACACCAAAGATGGTAGGGATACACAGAGCTCAATGATTAGTTCTGAAAGATCCTGCAACGTCTCAATGTCCACACATCAAGGATGAGTTCAGAATTATCAAGATCACAAACCCTGAAGAAACAAGTAAATATCAAGCAAGTATCGAGGCACAACCGAAAGGGAAGTGAATCAAAATATATTTCCCTGCCATATATAATTCTGTTTGATATATACATATATGTTGTACATGACAAAATGGCTAAACTAGTCTGTACAGGAAAATACAAGTCTATCTACGGATCTGTGTGTATGCAGACTATCAGATCTAATATAGCATCCCTCTCTGAAGAAGGAGGTAGCCGCAAGCTCACGCTTAATGGTATCTACTACGAGCTAGGCGATCCGAGGCTAAGCGCATGGTGGCATGATGCTCATCAATGTATGCACTCATATCGATAAGGATGTCGATCGTAAGGGATCTTACTGAAGTACTATCTGTGACGACCACATCTCGAGCAGATAAGGCACCATCCCACTCTACAATCAATGCATCTTTGGCTGATCTAGCCTCTTCTCTCTAATAGATTTATGTCTCTCCCATCAAGAGCTGTCAACATCAAGGCCCTAGCTTGATCTCTCTCAAAGGTCATCTGATGTAGGCTCTGCTCCAAGTACTGTGTTGAATGTTGAATCACAGTAGCACTTTTAGTGGGAGAATCCATCACAAATGCTGGCAGCCCAGTAGTCAAATCCTCCTCAATGGGAATATTATCCTCCTCCCTAGGCTCCTCATCGTCGAAATCAGTCCCCTGCACTGTGGATACTACCACAGCCGTTGCAGTCTCTGTTTCCATCCATGCGGAATACTCTGCAGAATAACTCAGATGGCTGATGGAAAACGCAGCTAGCTTTCATTGATCCCAACAGACATACAACCTGGATCTGTCCTCTGCTGATAAGTGCCGAGAAGTGAAGTGCTGACTCGATGCCCCCTCAAAAGGATGAAAATCTGAGGCTGGTCAAATGACACATCACGGCCAGTGGGTGGTAAGTAATCATGCCTTTTAAACCAGCCAGAGGAAGATAATCCATGCCCGGAGCATGAGTAATGAAGCTGTAGGGTGAGCTAAGCCCTGTACACGGCAATATAGTGAACGGATATCCATACCATGCCAGGAAAGCTGACCAAGATGCAGTATCTATACACTCCGCAAGCTGAAAGGAGTATGACATGGCTATATCATGGGTGAAACAATACACATGTCGTCTAAAAGTGCCAATCGGTCTTAAGTGTGACATAAACCACACGTACATCATGACCAAGCTGCCTGTAAACACTCTTACTGGATAAGTGCAAAAGTATGTAGCTGACCTTAGAGTCTTTACGATGATCATCGGTATGATGGTATGACCCTCCCTGAGAGCTCTCACTACCATAATAATGCCAATGTCCAACTCATCCATGTATCATGGCATGTAGACATACGACAGTACGCACAATATTAGTACACCCACTCTGGCTGAACGCCAATGATCCTCCAATGTGGTGAAATCCCTGGAATGCCGTACATAACTATCCTCAAAGCCAAATCTGTCAAACAACAAATGTTGTATAACATGGTCAGATGTGATCTCATCCTGCACCACTCTACGCCTCAAGCCAGTGAGGGTCATGAACTGCCTACTCATGTCTTCGATCGCTATATGCATGTAAGGTCTGTCCAGTGGCAGCATCGTCAAATGTGCATACTTCTCCAAAGTAGGAGTCAACTCCTGGGTCCCAAATCTGAAAACCTGCCTCTTCGATACCCAGTGCTCCAGCATGCCCTTCACAAATCCTGTGGAAACCTGAAACATCAACATGGTCATAGTATACTGCAACAAATGATCTACAGTTATCTTGTCTGATGATGACATGTTATCATACCACGATCGCATACCCGATGCCCTAAAAAATGGTGGGGTATGATCAATACGGCTAACTATTGAAGAAGACATCTATACGGGTCGTGTCATAAGACCATCCAGGGGTCAGTGTCGAATATCTCTGGACATACATACATATACATAATATAATAACATGCATGATACAATAGATGGCAATATGATATAGGGAATGGAAAATTGTACATACATTCCTAAGTATATCATCATCTAATACATCTCTGTATAGCTAAAATACAGGGGAATGGGGCAAAACTGCCCTACATCTAACAGAGGCCTATCAAAAGATATAGCGAGAGTGGGGCAAAGCTACCCAATGTCTAACAGAGGCCTATCAAAAGAGATAACCACAATATACATCAGAAGAAGTCAATGGTATCGATGTCTACATCATCAATCCTGTCCACCTGATGTAACTCCTCCTGAGTCACTAAATCTCTATCTACAGGGATGTTAGGCCTATACAAGGAAGGATCTACACCGACAAAGCCATATGGGTCACCTGAGGGGCCAGCACCAAAGCTGGAAGGATCAAAAATGTCTTCCTCTAAAAGATTTATGCCCAAGTGCTGGATAAAGAAATGTGTCTTGTCCAACTGCCAGGTCAAACTGTCAATCTATGTCATATGAGCCAGATCTCTGACACAAGCTAGTCAATCCATCATCATCACGGATCCTGGAACCATATCCCCCATGAACTGAGTGGCGCAAATCTGGGCTCCAATGGTACGAGGGAACCACCAATGCTGGAACATCTCCTGAATGCAGGGACCCTCTAAAATGTGAATCTGTCAATCCCCAACAATGGGATATCAGTGACGGGTGACTGCGAAATAGGCCAATAACGCCTGGCAGGAGGCAAGATCGGCATGTGAATCTCTCCTGTAGTGCTCTTGATAGCACGCTCTCCTAAGTAGAGCTCCCATCTTCCATTTGTGAAGAGAGGAATCCTACGGGTGGAAATCATGTGCTCGACACCAGTCAGGTACTCATCCTAAAATCCAATGCTCAAATGCTCCCCAGGATAGGGAACCCACGTGATGATATTCGTTGTCTATAACTCTAGCTATAGGTGGCAATGAGTGAAACCCTCAGCAACAAGGGACCACCGCCATTATGGAATGATGCCATCTCCGTCCTCATGGATAGGTGTCTAAAGCTAACACGCTCATAGGATGAAAACATGGAAGCCTCTCATAGTCTCAAAACTGCTAACACAAAAGCAAACACCTACTATCAGTTAACACTCTTAACCTGTACATGGGAAAAGACAAGAGAAATACTCACCAGCAGAAACGGGTAGAATCCTAACCAAGCCTCGGTAAAGCCTTGCGATTGCATGCGCATTCCCCTAAGGAAATAGGCGAAGGTGTAGGAACCCCAATCATAATCTCCTATACGATCGACATGTCGAGTGGCGCTGATCAAAGCGAAGGACACCGTAGAAGAGTTATCTGCTATAAAGTAGCCCTTAATGATCATCAGGAACAATCGCCGAAGAATGCGATCCCTGACTCTCACATTATCGGGTATAGGCTCAGTCAACAGTCCACTCATAGCATCTACGCTCAAAGGACCTGTACGAACAGTCCTGCCCTTGAGCGCCTTCGTTGGAACTCCCAATAAGTATTTGATGGCAATAGGGGTGATATCGGTCATACAAGGCACTAGTTCCCCTTCAAACCCCATACATGTGATAAATCGCCAATCCATCGGTGTCATCATCGCCTCACAGTCTAGCAAATAGAGTGACTGAGTCTGGTGAAACCAGCGCTCAGACAATGCCCTAGGTAACCCCAGGGACAACGACGGGGAAGAATGGAAAAGAACGTCCCGAATCCCCAGCTATGTATAATCGCTCTATAGTCATCGTGAAAAGCCTGATACATAGAGTGGATGTTAAACTAGTTCCCTCGAGGCTGTGTAAAGCCGGGAACCTACATCAAATGCAAATTAACATTAGAATCCTTTACTCCTCATCAATAGGAAATAAGGAAGATTAAGATCTAACTTTAATACCTCGTTTGTGTGCAGGTAGGCTGAAGGATGTTGACTCAAGTCGCCTAGAAGCTCTGGGTTTACCACTTGAATACCTAGAAAATTCCTACAGGGAACATGTGCAGCAGGAGCAGGAACCTCAATCGGTACATCCTCCTCTTCATCCTCGACGTCTGGCACTTCAACCCGGATAGGACGTATCACCGCCTCCACCAAACGACGAGGCTGTCTAACAGAATGGGGTCGAGGAACTTCAGAAGCCCTCCTCCATACACCAGAAGTGGTCCTGCGGGAACTACTCGGCTGATCCGGATCCATAATATCTGGACAACAAGTCTCCAAATCACCTCAGAAAGGGTGTGGTAATGTTTAACCTGGAGCTTTTCAAAATGCATTTTATGACTACATGCATGTATGCATTATTTTAACATACGTTTATAGTAGAGTTAAAAATGCATGACTACCCAATGCCTACGTTTTGAAATTTTTTGACATAGTCCTCTTTGTAAATGGTACTATCCACATGCACACAGGCATGACTAGGTGGCCATTAAGTAGCACACCTACCCACAATCATATACATCCTACATGCATTAATACATTACAGTAAAAAATTCGTAAGTGTAGTCTAAATACCAGGATTATTTTGCTTTTCTACCTTTACTCATTTATCCTCAAATAGGATAAGAAATGACAGTAAAAGGTGCCAATTTAACTGTTTCAAAAGTCAAATTTTTTCACATCATTATGTTTAGCATGGTTTAAAACTAACATTTACTGTGTTGAAGATTTTTTATCAAGTCATATCGGAATGCATATTCACTACTATGTGTCTAAGTGCATTTCATGTGATAACTAATTTTCCAACGGATAGAAAATGGGAAACAATACATGCATATGTAACCAGGATAATGAAGAACACTTGTACGGGGGTAGAATGTGCAAAAAGTTGCCCGAACTCAGCAGGTCTGAAGAAGAGCTCTCACATTTCCTTCGCAGCGCAGCTTGAAGGTGACTTATGAAAGAAATATGCAACCTTTGCATAGTCATGGTTGGCTGCATGTCCACCTATGGCTGCTGTAGGTGTACCTGTGGCACCCCTACATGGGTCCCACACCTCCAGCTCAGTTCAGTTCGAGTTACAAAGGAGGTCTCACAAGATGAAAAGACCAAATCAGGAATAAAAATGCTACACGATTGAGCGGAACAACTTAAAATCCTGGTTTTCACGGGCCAAACTCTGGCTTTGCATATCACTCATTGGTATTCACCTGAATACAAGGTACACTATACCAATGTGCTCAACTTTTACAAATCATGCTTGGCAATACCTCACGCAGGTCCGATACCACCAAATGCAGGGTCGTAACCCTAAAACAACCTTCCCCGGCGAGGGTCACAATGCAAGACTTTCAAACATCCCCGACGGGGGTCACAACGCATGACTTTCAAACATCCCCGACGGGGGTCACAACGCAAGACTTTCAAAAATCCCCGGTGGGGGTCACAACGTAAAATTTTTAGACATCTAAGTATCCCCGGCGGGGGTTACAACGCAATCTCAACCATTGATACACACATCAATGAAGGTCAAGCAACCTTGACGTTATCTCAGCCGGTGGCAAGTAAACCCATTGAAACCATTGATACACACATCAATGAAGGTCATGCAAGATACGTCTTTATTGTCTAATCCATGCTTTCATATGCATTTGTGCACATACTCAAGTTATTTACATATGCTCACAAGGTCAGAATGTATATTACTCCATGTATACAATTCCTAATTTTCAAATCTTTAAGCCTTCTTTAAATAACAAAGTCAAAACAAACCTATTATGGCTTACTATATATATAACTACCTTAGTCCACAAGTTCAGGTCCTTTGTATGCATATAGTAATCAAAGTAACATGCTCAGGATATCAAAGTTCAAGTCCTTTGTATGCATATAGCAGTAAGCAGTTATATATACTGTATATATAAATGTATATATATATATATATATTTACTGCTTTTATATATTTATATTTTCGATCCCCCATGGAGGTGCTTCGTGGTGGTTGATCATGTTCAGTATATATTTATATATATATATATATATATATATATATATATTGAAATGATCAACCACTGCTAAGCACCTCCATGGGAGATCGTAAAAGGAAATAAAGCTATAAAAATGATCAACCGCCATTTAAGTAAACTCCAAAGAGACTAAATGTAAAAAAAATCAGAAGACTCTCAACCGCCATGAAGTAAACTCCAAAGGGACTAAATGTAAATAAAAAGAAAAGGCCACGAAAGCAAACTCAGTTCGACAAAAATGTAAATATATATACATATATATAAAAGCGATAAATTCACATAGGATATAAAACCCAGGCTCATCGAACAGAGTTCGACAACAGTTCATATATATAAGTATATATATATAAAAGCAATAAATGCTCCAGATGTAAAATCAAGGCTCATCAGATAGAGTCTGACAATAGTTTATATATATATATAACAGTTTATATATATATATATAAAACAAGTAAACGCTCCAGACATAAGTCTAGGCTCAATCAAGGCATAACTCTATAATGTTAGTCCATATATAAATATATGCATATATAACTGTATATATATACAGACAGAAATGAAAACCACGGATCGAAGTTCAGGCATACACACGCAACACGACTCTCATTATGAAGAATAGTGTGTGTGAAGATGAAGAGAAAAGCTTTATAGATTGTGAGAAAGCTTACAGTGGGCTGCCAAAGCAGGCTTCTATGACTCTAGTTGGATAAACACTCATCTCCCTCCGGTAAAATATAGCTAAATGTGAGCTAAAAGGTGTTTAAAATGAGAAAATACTCAATATGGGGTGTGTACAAAGTAAATTGGACAGGGCTTCCTCGCTCCTATCCTTCTTGAAAATGGCCACCCCAAGATCTATATTTATAGAGCTGGGAGCCGCAGGTGTACCTGCGGTAGCCGCAGATGTACCTACGGCGGCCCAGGATGCCCCGGGATCTGTGGGTCCTGCCGTCTCGAAGTACGTGCACTCGTGCACTGTGATGTCCGCTCAAACTTATTAAACTTCAATCCGAGAATCAGAACGAGGTGTACAAGACCTTCTTCAGACTACTTTTGTCGAGAGTTATTCAATGACATGGGATTATAGGTTGTACGATGTTAGGAAGAGGGGACCATGCCCATGGTCTTCAAGCTTCAAATTCTATCCGGTGTGCGGCCACGCATAATAGTCACTCGGGATTGGAACTCCTTGGCTCTTGTGGGACATTGTTGTGTAGAAATGTATATATGAAATGTTGAGACGGCGTGCTGGGGTTGAGGTGGCAAGATGACAATTTTGCCCCTCACCGCGGTTATCTCCAGTTTGGGCTGATAACAGATGTTGCTCAAGGTTACACTGAGATTGGACTACTGCAAGTGTTTGAATTCTGCATGGTCATTTTTAAGTGTGCCTGTCTTCCCGGCGTTAGCTCCGAGTCTTTGGAATGAGTGCCTCGACAGGAGGCTTGAGATTGAAACTGATTGTATGCATTTGAAACAAGCTATTCTGGAGTTATCGCTGGAACTGCAATGACATTCTTTAGGGTTATCTCCAAGGACGAAACTCGGGGTTATATCCGAGGTTGAAACTGATATTTCTGGTGTGTGTGTTCCGGGGTTGAAACTGAACTTTCGGTAGTATCCAGAATGGATGTGAGTTGCCTTCGTGGTTATCTACGAAAGATTTAATCGCCTCTTGTAATGTTAGTAATAGGTGTGCAGAAAATTTCGAGTGTCTACAGATGCCCCTCTTTATCATATTCATGCAATGCAAGGAATGTATAGGATAAAAAATCCTAGACACTTGAAATGCAACAAGATAAATATAATGCTATGCACAGTAACATGATGCAAATGTATGATGCATGTATGTTATTGGATTGTTCTCTAACATGATGGAATGATTTTTGATTCCCTGTCAATCCTATTGTGGATGACAATCAGTGATGTCTTGGACATTCAATCCAAGTCTCAAGGATGTTGACGTTGGGGCTATCACCAAAGTCTTGGATCCTTGATAAACACTTTACTTTGATGATGTGCCTCTTATGTGCAAGAGATCTGTGGGGATAAAGCTTTATCTTTTTGAGGATATGTATAACATATTCCATCATCTTGTCGGAGTTACTGCCAACAGTATATATTGTTAGGGATGCCTGACCTTCGCTGATGTGTGTATCACCGGATAGATCCCTGATGGGCAAACTGTCGAGGCTGCATGACATTCCTTGATGTGTGTATCAATGGTTGTAACCCTTGCTGAGGAATATGTCAAGGTTGGTTGACCTTCATTGACGCGTATATCAATGGTTGAATTTCGTTGTGACCCCAGCCTGGGAAGGTTGTGGATAAGTGCACTGATGGATGAGATCATTGAATGGCCTCTGATGCTTTGATGGGTTTACTTGCCATTGGTTGAGATGACGTCAAGGCTGCTTGACCTTCATTGACGCGTACATCAATAGTAGAATTTCATTTTAACCTATGTCGAGGATACGTGGATGATTGAAAGTCTGCGTTGTGACCCCCGACGGAAATACTTTATCAATGTTTGAAATTGGCGGTGTGACCCCTATCGGGGATACTCTTTCAATGTTTGAAATCGGTGTTGTGACCCCCACTGGGGTACCTTTTAGGGTTACAGCCCTGTATTTGGTGGCATCAGACCTGTGTGATGTATTGCCGAGTATGATTTGTAAAAGGTGAGATCATCGGTATAGTGTACCTTGCATTTAGGCGAATATCAATGAGTGGCATGTGAAGCAGGATTCTAGGCTATTCTGCTCAATCGCGTAGTGTTTTTATTCCTGATTTGGCCTCTGTTAGACATTGGGTATCTTTTCCCCATTCTCGATATCTCTTTTGGTAGGCCGCTGTTAGTTCTTAGGCATAAGTGCCCCATTTCCCTATATTTTTAGCTATATAGAGATGATGTATTAGATGATGATATACTTAGGAATGTATGTATAGTTTTCCACTCCCTATATCATATTGCCATCTATTGTATCATGCATGTTATAATGTTATGCATATGTATGTATATCCAGAGATATTCAGTATTGACACCTGGATGGTCTTATGACACGGCCCGTACAAATGTCTTCTTCGACAGTTAGCCGTATTGATCATACCCCACCAGTATTGGTGGCCTCACGCTTGAGGCTATGGTATAATAGTATGTCACCATCAGCAAGGGTGACTATAGATCAGATGTTGCAGCATTCTATGACCCTGTTGATGTTTAAGGTTCCCGTACGATTTGTGGAGGGCATGCTGGAGCACTAGATATTGGAGAGACAGGTCTTCTGGTTTGGCATCCACGAGCTAATTCCTCCTCTAGAGGAGTATGCATGGTTAACGGCGCTGCCTTTGGACAGACCTTGCGCACATATGGTCATCAGCGACATGAGCCGATAGTTTATGACTCTCACCGGGCTGAGGCAGAGAGTTGTGTAGGATGAGATCACATCCGGCCATGTGATATCCTAGCATTTTCTGTTTGACAGATTTGGAACTGAGGATAGTTATACACGGCACTTCAGGGATTTCACCATGCCGGTGGATCATTGGCACTCAGCTAGAGTGGATGTACTACTACTATGTGTTTTGTCATATGTATATATGTTACGGTACATGGATGAGCTAGATATTGGCGTTTTCTTGGCAGTGAGAGCCTTCAGGGAGGGTCACACCATTGTACCGATGATTATAGCAGAGACTTTGAGGTCAGCCACATGCTGCTGCACTTACCCTGCATGGGTATTCATAGGCAGTTCGGTCATATTATATGTGTGGTTTATGTCACACTTGAGATCGATTGGCACTTTCAGACGGCATGTGTATTATTTCACCCATGATATAGCCATGTCATACTCCTTTCAGCCTGTGGAGTGTATAGACGTTGCACCTTGGTTAACTATCCTGGCAGGGATCGGAGATTCGTTAGCTATATTACCATATTCAGGTCTTAGCTCACCCTACAGCTTCATTAATCATGCTCCGGGCATAGATTATCTTCCTCCATTTGAAAGACATGATTACTTGCCACTTACTGGCCGTGATGTGTCAGTTTGACCAGTTCCAGGACTTCCATCCTTTTGAGGGGGCATCCAGTTAACACTTTGCTTCTCGCCACTTATCAGCAGAGGACAGATCCAGGTTGTATGCCTGTTGGGATCAGCAAGAGCTAGCTGAGTTTTCCATTAGCCATCTAGGTTGTTCTGTAGAGTATTCTACATGGATGGAGACAAAGACTGCATCGGCTGCGGTAGTATCCACAGTGTAGGGGGTTGATTTCTACGATGAGGAGCCTATGGAGGAGGTTGATATTCCCACCGAGGAGGATTTAACTACTGGGTTGCCAGCATCTGTGATGGATTCTCCCACTATGAGTGCTACTGTGATTCAGCATTCAGTACAGTATCTGGAGCAGAGTCTACATCTGATGAACTTTGAGAGAGATTAGGTTAGGGCCTTTATGTTGACAGCTCTTGATGGGAGAGGCGTAACTTTATTAGAGAGGGATGAGGCTAGATCAGCCAGAGATGCTTTAATTTTAGAGCGGGATGCTGCCCTATCTGCCCGGGATGTGGCCGTCACAAACAGTACTTCAGTGAGATCCCTTACGACTGACATCATTGTCGATATGAGTGCATACATTGATGAGCATCATGCCACCGTGCAGTTAGCCTCGGATCTACTAGCTCATGTAGATACCATTGGGTAGGAGCTTGCAGTGTTACCTCCTTCTTCGGAGAGGGATGCTATGTTAGATCTGATAGTCCATATACACACAGATCCGTAGATAGACTTGAATTTTCCTGCACATACTAGCTTACCCATTTTGTCATGTACAACATGTATGTATATATCAAACAGTATTATATATGGTAGGGAAATATATTTTGATTCACTTCCCTTTCAGTTGTGCCTTGATACTTGCTTGATATTTGCTTGTTTCTTCAGGACTTATGATCTTGATACATTCTGAACTCATCCTTGATGTGTGGACATTGATACGTCGCAGGATCTTTCAGAACGGATCATTGATCTGTGTGTATCCCTACCATCTTTGGTGTCTTGGGACTGGTTTCTGTATGGAAATGTGGAGAAGAGTGTGGCTTTTCCTCTCTGAGATTGACTGCACCACAGATGATCGCTAGTACTCCTATTTGTGAGAAGCCTAGTTAATTCCATCTCTTATGGATTGGTGTTGCTCTTTAAGGCACAACCACAGCTTAGATGGTCGCCGAATCTCCTATTTGCGAGGAGAGGTTAGGTAGTTCCATCCCTTTGGTCTAAAGACGATGTAATGTGGTGGATTGAAGGTTGATCCTAGTACCGCATGACAAGTGTTTTTGTTCTAGTAGGGGGTTAGACCAAACCATAAATGGTTGCCTATGTACTCCTTTTGAAGAGGTGATTAGGTCTGCGTAGTTCAAACTTGGTGTAAGAGGTTCAATGCTGAATCTAAAAGGCAGATGGGTGTAGAAGTTTTATTGATGAAGAAGGGTGTAGAAGTGTTTTTGTGGTTTTTTTTTTGTGTAGAAAAGGGAAAAATGTTTTTGTGTTTTTTTTATTGCGACCTGGCCATATAGAATATGGTTGCCTACGTACTCCCGGGTATCTGGGAGATCAGGTCGTCGTAGTTCGCCTCAAGAGGCAATTGCAATTTGAAGAGAAGTCTGAATCCCTCGTGCGGAGCTATAATGGGGAGAAGAAAGTTTGATCCCATGACTAAGACAAACTGCAGGTGTTGAAAAAGTTTGATCCCGTCTTCAGGACAAACTTAAAGCGTAGAAAAGTTTAATCCTGTCTTCAGGATAAACTGCATGTGTGAAAAGTTTTTGTATGAAAGAGTTGAAAATGAAGTGAAACCAGGCTACTGGTTTGAAGTGTATGTTTCCTTGAGGGACAGAAGAGTTTGTAAAAAGGGTTAGAAAACCGGAATGACTGGTGATTTGATGATCAAAACCAGGATGTTTGCTTGATGGAAACCTCAGACATAGTACCGTTTCACGGTGTCCGAGTTGACAAGTTGTGGAAATTCATCGCTATCCATTTCCTGTAATCTGAGAGCACCTCCTGTTAATACCTCCTTGAAAACAAACGGGCCTTCCTAGTTAGGAGCGAATTTTCCCTTCGAATGATCTTGGTTGTCAATGATCTTCTTCAAAAACCAAGTCGTATTGTCTAAATTACCGTAGCTGGACTTTCCTATTGTAGGATCATGCTATCCTTTGCTGATATAACTGACCATGGAAGATAGCCGCGGTTTGCCTTTCGTCTATTAGAGACAATTGGTGATACCTGTCTTGTACCCATTGGTCTTCATCCAGCTGAGTATCCATCAACACTCTGAGGGATTCCATTTCCACCTCTGTGGGGAGCATTGATTCCATCCCATAGGCTAATGAGTATGGGGTTGCCCCAGTGGAAGTACGCATTGAAGTTCTATAGGCTAATAAAGTCAGAGGCAAGAGGTCAGGCCATCCTTTATGATTAGCGAACATTTTCTGCATGATCTTCTTAATGTTTTTATTAGCCGCTTCAACAATACCATTCATCTTTGGATGGTAGATGACGGAATTAAGGTGTTTGATGTGGAATTTACTGCATAACTCCTCCATCATTTTGTTGTTGAGGTTCTTAGCATTGTTTGACACAATGACCTCTGGTTGTCCATATCTACAAACGATATTGTTTCTGATAAAAGAAATGATGACTTCTTTGGTAACCATGGGGAAGGAGGCTGCTTCTACCCATTTGGTGAAGTAGTCGATCATGGTAAATATGGATCGATGTCCATTACTGGCTTTTGGCTCGATGGGCCAAATCACGTCCATTCCCCACATTGAGAAAGCCCATGGCGAACTCATATTATGTATTTCCCTTGGAGGGGCGTGGATAGCATTCCAATGAATCTGGCATTTTTAGCACCTCTTGACGTGATCATCACAGTAAGCTTTGAGCGTAAGCCAATAATGTCATGTTCCGAGGATTTTCTTAACGAGTAGGGGTCCGCTCATGTGTGGGCCACATACTCCACCATGGATCTCATCCATGAGCCTCTGAGATTGGTCTTTGTCCAGACACTTAAGAGACCTAATCCTGCATCTCTTTTGTAGAGTACATCTCCGCTCATATAGAATTTAATAGCAAGTCGATGGATCCGCCTCTTTTCAGTCAGGCTCGCCTTAGCGGGTATAGATCCACCTCGCAGATACTCCTTGATATGTTGATACCAAGGGTTGTGGATGGTAGGTAGCTCATCCAATACTTCTCCAACATAGTTCCCATAAGCTGGGGCCTTTTGCAGGGCAAATGTGATGCTTGGCATGTCTTCCTTGTCAGGTATGTGAATCAAGGAGGCCAACATTGTTAGTGCATCCGCAAAATCATTCCTATTACGAGGAATGTGTAGAAAGGAGATTTCTTCGAACTCCAAAGCCATCTGTAAAACTTATTGATGGTAAGGCAGCAAATGTAATTCTTTGGTATGATAGATTCCTGTGGATTATTTGATTACCAACTCTGAATCCCCAAAGATAGTTAACCGCTTGATGCCCATTGAAAGGGCAAGTTTTAGCCCTATGATATAGCCTTTATACTCAGTTATGTTGTTGGTGATGATAACTGTAATTTGATGGCGATGGGATACTGCTCCCCCGTATCGGATACTAGAACTGCTCCAGCTCCAGAACCTTCTGTGTTAACAGCTACATCAAAATACATTTTCCATGTGTGGCATGCATTGTACTGATGGTGTTGTTGAACTTCCATTACCCCTTCATCAGGGAAATATGTTTGTAAGGGTTTGTAATCCCCTGCAGGTGCGACTGCCAGTTGATCCGCAATTCCTTGACCTTCGATAGACTTTTGTGTCACATAGACGATGTCAAATTGTTATAGGATCAACTGCCATCTGGACAGCCAATAATTCAGTATGGGCTTACTAAACACATACGTGAGAGGATCCACGTGGGATATGAGATGGGTTGTGTGACTATGGAGGTAATGTTGTAACCTCATGAAAGCCCATGCTAAAGTACAACAAGTGTTCTCGATCAGAGTGTACTTGTGTTCACTGATGCTGAATCTTTTGCTGAGGTAATAGATAGCTCGTTCTTGGCCTCTATTATCTTTCTGCCCCAGCATACAGCCCATAGTATTGTCATCAATGGACAGGTATATGAACAGGGGAACATCATCCCTGGGAGGTACCAAACTAGGAGCGTTAACCAGCTGCTCTTTGATTGTAAGGAAGGCTTTTTGACACTCATCGTTCCATTTTATAGAGGAGTTCTTCCTTACCAACTTGAAGATGGGCTCAAAGGTTGCTGTAAGTTGAGAGATAAACCTGCTAATGAAGTTGATTCTTCCCAAAAATCCCCTAATTTCCTTCTTTGTCTGAGGAATGGGCATTTCCTTGATGGCCTATATTTTTGTGGGATCCGGCTCAATCCCTTTGTGGCTGACTAAGAAACCAGCAACTTGCCTGATTTAACACCAAAGGCGCACTTGGCTGGATTCAACTTCAAGTTGTACTTACGCAACCAATTGAAAAGATTTTTAAGATGGTCTAAGTGGTCTTCTTCCCTTCGAGATTTGACAATGATGTCATTCACATAGATCTCTATCTCTTTATGCATTAAATCGTGGAAAAGATCCATCATGGCTCGCTGATAGGTTACCCCCACATTGATGAGGCCGAATGACAACCGTCTATATCAGAAGGTTCCCCAAGGCATGATGAAAGCTATTTTCTCATGGTCCTCCTCCGTGACCATAATTTGATGGTACCCCGCGAAGCAATTAGCAAAAGAGTACATGTCGTATTGAGCAGTATTGTCAATAAGAATGTGGATAAAGGGCACGGGAAAGTTATCTTTAAGGCAAGCTTTATTCAAATCCCGATAATCCACGCAAACTCGCACCTTTCCTCATGGTTTAGGCACGAGAACAATGTTGGATATCCATTCCGGATATGTAGACACCATGATAATGCCAGCTTGAAATTATTTCATAATTTCTTCTTTAACCATTAAACTCCACTCAGGTTTCAATCGCCTGAGCTTCTGCCTAACTGGCTTAAATCCCTCTTTAATGGGAAGGCGATGAAGGACAATGTCAGTGGACAAACCCACCATGTCTTTCTAAGACCATGCAAACACATCCTAGAATTGGGTTAGTAGCGAAACCATGTCATTCTGTTGGTTTGGGGTTATGTCTGAACCAATCTGGATTAGTTTAGGGCTTTCTAAGGTTCCAAGATTGAAAGAAGTGGTTTGGTCAAGGTTGGGTTTAGGTTTATCTTTGACCCATTCCTTAATCTCCTGAGGTGTCTCAATGTCCTCTTGGATTTCCATCAAGTCTGAGTCCAACTTCTCATCAAAGTTATAGTCCTTGTGGAAAAAAGGCACCTCATCAGCAAGTATATGCACATCTAAATTCAGAGTCCTGAAATAAAATATGTTTTCACTTAATATATGAAACTGTTTCATCATACACAAGTGTTAGCATGTACTGATAAAATAACTGCTAATACTATACCAAAAAGTAAGCAATTAAAGTTATCTACAGGGTAAATGGATTTCTGCCCATTTTACCCTTGTCGACCAATGCATGAAGTGTTGCTCCAATTATCGAGGGCAAAGTCCTGATGGACTGCAATGATAGAAGGGCTGTCATTATCCTCCTTTTCCCGAATGATGACCATAACATCTAGGCAATCATCGTCTGGGGTGTATCTGTTTGTATGTTCATCATGGACAATGATGCGTATGCCTGACATCATCAAGACGATGTCATGTTTAAATTTTTGTTCCCTTGTTTCCACTTCAGAATCCGGAATCAACCACCACGAAGTAAACTCCAGGTAGGACGAAATGTAAATAAAGCTGTAAAAGCGATCAACTGCCACGAAGTAAACTCTAGGCAGGACGAAATATAAATAAAGCTGTAAAAGGCCACGAAGTAAACTCCAGGCCTGACAGAATTGTAAATATATATATATTTACAAATATATATATATAAGCTGTTAATGCACCGGATGTGAATCCAGGCTTATCGGATATGTTCGACAACAATTATATATAAGTATGTATATATAAAAGTGAGTAAATACTCCGGATGTAAAATCCAGGCTCATCAGATATGTCTGACAACAATTATATATATATATATATATATATATATATATATATAAGCAATAAACGCTCGAGACCAAAGTCTAGGCTCAATCGAGGCATAACTCGATAATGTTAGTCCATATATAAAATATATATATATATATATATATATATATATAAGTATATATAGAGACAGGAATGAAAACCATGGACCGAAGTCCAGGAAAACACAGTCACACGACTCTCAACGTGTACAAGAGTGTGTGCTAATATGAGAAGAATACTTTATATAATGTGAGAAGGCTTACAGTGGGCTACCAAAGTAGACTTCTATGACTTTAAATGGATAAACACTCAGCTCCCGCCGGATAAAAGATAGCTATATGTGAGCTAACAAGTGTTTAAAAGTGAGGAAACACTCAAAAGATGTGTATGTAGAGTAAAAAGGACAGGGCTTCCTAGCCTTTTCTCTCTCTCCTCCTCTTCAAATGGATGACCCCAAGGCTTGTAGTACGTGCACTCGTGTACTATAATGTCCACTCGAACTTACAGAACTTCAATCCGAGCATCCGAACGAGGTATATCTGACCTTCTTTGGACTGCTTGTGTCGAGAGTTACACAATGATATGGATTAGAGGTTGTACGAAGTCAGGAAGAGGGGTCTATGCCCATGGTCTTCAAGCTTCAAATTCTATCCAAAGTACTGCCACACGTAATAGTCACTCGGGATTGTTACTCCTCGGTTCTTGTGGAACATTGTTGTATGTATGTATGTATGAAGTGTCGAGACGACGCGCAGGTGTTGAAGAGACAAGATGATATTTGACTCCTCACCGGGGTTATCGCCGGTTTGAGTTAAAAGTAGACGTTGTTCAGGGTTACATCTGAGATTGGACTACTGGTTCGTATGCCACAATATCATCTTATTGAGGCGGTAAGATGACGCTTTTAACTCCTTACCGGGGTTATCGCCGGTTTGAGCAGAAAGAAGACGTTGCTCAGGGTTACATCTGAGATTGGACTGCTGCAAGTGTTTGAATACCGCAAGGTCTTCTGTGAAAGAACCTATTTGCCCGTTGTTAGCTCTGGGTCTAAGGTATGATTTCCTCGGTAGGAGGTCTGAGCTTGAAACTGATCGCATGTGTTTGAAATAAATAATTCCAGAGTTATCGCCGGAACTGCAAAAGCATCCCTTGGGGCTATCACCAAGGATGGAGTTGCTACTCCCAGTGTTGTTTCTGGGATCGAACCGAACGTCCACGGTGTTGTTATCGAGAGAGAGAATCTATCCTCTTCTTGGTGTTGTTATCGGTCTTTTGATCTTGCAAACCTCGGGGTTATCTCCGAGATTGGAAATAGCATTCCTGGTGTGTGTTCCGAGATTGAGATGAAGTTCCTGGTTTGTGTTCCGGGTTGGAATTGATGTTCCCGGTTTGTGTTTCGGGTTGGAACTACACTTCTGGTAGTATCCGGAATGGATGTAAGCTGTCTTCCAGGATTATCTCCGAAAGACGAATTTGCCCTCGTGTAATGTTAGTAACAGGCATGCCAAAAATTTTGAGTGTCTACAAATGCCTCTCTTTATCATATTCATGCAATGCAAGGAATGGATAGGATAAAGAATCCTAGACACTTGAAATGCAAGCAAGATAAACATAATGTTATATGCAGCAACATGATGCAAATGTATAATGCATGATTGTCAGGTAATCAGTGATGGCTTGGACATGCAATCCAAGTCTCCAAGGATGTTGACGTTGGGGCTATCACCAAAGTCTTGAATCCTAGACACTGGACTATATTCCATAGAGGTACCGCTTGTGTGTAAGAGATCTGTGGGGATAAAGCTTTGTCTGTTTGAGGATGTGTATAACATATTTCCTCATTCTATCGAAGTTACTGCCAATAGTTTGTCGTCGTCAGGGTTGTCCGACCTTCGTTGATGTGTGTATCACCGGATAAATCCCTGCTGGGTGTATTGTCAAGATTGCTTGACCTTCATTGATGTATGTGTTAATGGTAGCATTGTGTTGTAGCCCTTGCTGAGGAAGGTTGCTTCGATGGGTTTACTTGCCATAGGCTGACATGATGTCAAGGCTGCTTAACCTTCATTGATGTGTGTATCAATGTTGCATTGCATTGTAACCCCCATCGGGGATACGTAGATGCTTGAAAGATGTGCGATGTGACCCCCGCCGGGGATACGTAGATGTTTGATAACTTCGGCATTGTAACCCCTGCTGGGGAGGTTTGATATTTTGTGGTTTTGCGTTGTAACCCCCACCGGGGAAGTTTAGGGCTGTGAACCTGCAAATGACGGCATCAGACCTTTGTGGGGTATTATTGAACATGATCTGTGAAAACTGAGCTCATTGGTATAGTATACCCTGCATTCAGGAGAATACCGTTGAGACGACGGGAGTTTAACTCTGACCGACGAGAAACCAGGATTTCAGGCTATTCCGCTCAATCATGTAGCACTTTTATTCCTGATATGGCCTTTTTAGCTTGTGAGACCTCCTTTGTAACTCTAACTGGAGCAAGCCGAAGGTGTGGGACCCATGTAGGAGTGCCACAGGTACACCTACAGGAGCCGCGGGTGAGCCTGCGGCCAACCGTGCCTATGTATAGGTGAATGGTTGCTTTCATAAGTTATTTTCAAGTTGCGCAGCGAAGGAAATCTGAGAGCTCTTCTTCAGATCTGCTGAGTTTGGGTAATTTTTTGCATATCCTGCCACCGTACAAGAGTTCTTCACTATCCTGGTAACACATGCATGTACTTTTTTCTAGTTTCTATCCATTGGAAAATGGCTTATCACATGAAATGCATTTAGACACGTAGTAGTGAATATGCATGCTGATATAACTTAATAAAAAAAATTTAACATAGCAAATGTTAGTATTAAACCATGCTGAATATAATGATGTGAAAAAAATTAACTTTTGAAGCAGTCAAATTGGCACCTTTTACTGTCATTTCTTATCCTATTTGAGGACTGATGAGTAAGGCATAAAAGTAAAATAATCATGGTAATTAGACTACACTTGCAGATTTTTACTATGATGTGATTAATGCATGTAGGATGTATATAATTGTGTACAGGTGTGCTACTTAATGGCCACCTAGTCATGCCTATGTGCATGTGGATAGTCCCATTTACAAAGGGGGCTATGGCAAAATTTTCCCAAAATGTAGGTATTGGGTAGTCATGCATTTTTAACTCTACTGTAGATGTATGTTAAAGCAATGCATTTTGAAAAGCTCCAGGTAAGAAATTACCACACCCTTTTTGAGGTGATTTGGAGACTTGCTGTCAAGATATTATGGATCCGGATCAGTCGAGTAGTTCCCGTAGGACCACTTCTGGTGTATGGAGGAGAGCTTCTGAAGAGCCTCACCGCCGTTCAGTTAGACAGCCTCGTCGTTTGGTGGAGACGGTGATACGTCCTATTCGGGTTGAAGTTCCGAATGTCGAGGATGAGGAGGAGGATGCATCGATTGAGGTTCCTGCTCCTGCTATTCGTGTTCCCCATAGGGAATTGCCAGGTATTCAAGTGATGAACCCAGATCTTCTGGGTAACTTAAGTAGGCATCCTTCAGTATACCTGCACGTAAACGAGGTATGAAGTTAGATCTTTAATCTTCCTTATTTCTTATTGACGAGGAGTCAAGGATTCTGATGTTGATCTATATTTGATGTAGGTTCCCAGCTTCACATAGCCTCAAAGGAATTGGTTTAGCATCCACTCTATGTATCAGGCTTTGTATGATGACTACAGAGCGATCGTCCATGGCTGGGGATTTGGAGTGTTCTTCTCCAATCTACCCCATCGCTGTCCCTAGGGTTACCTCGGGCATTATCGAGCAAATGGTTTCACTGCACTCACTACTCCATTTCTTTGGATCTGTGAGGTGATGATAACACCGATGGATTGACGGTTTGTCATAAGTATAGAGTTTAGAGGGGAGCCGGTGCCTTGCACGATGGTTATCACCCCTACTGCCATCAGATCCTTGTTGTTGAGCCTATACCCGATGATGCGAGAGTCAGGGATCGTATTTTTTGGCGATTGTTCCTGATGATCATTAGGGGCTGCTTCATAGCAGATAATTTCTCTACGGTCTCCTTCGCTTTGATCAGCGCCACTTTACATGTGGACTGTATAGGAGACTATGATTGGGGTTCCTACACCTTTGCCTACTTCCTCAGGGGGATGCACATGTAATCGCAGGGCTTGACCGAGGCATGGTTAGGATTCTAGCCATTTCTGCTGGTGAGTGTTTGTCTTGTCTTTTCCTATGTATTGGTTAAGAGTGTTGACTGACAGAGATGTTTCCCTTTGTGTTGGCAGTTTTGGGCCTATGAGAGGCTTCCTTCTTTGCGTCCTGTGAGTATGTTAGGTTTAGACACCTATCCACAAGGACAGAGATGGAATCATTCCATACTGGAGGAGGTCCCTGTTGCTGGGGGTTTCACTCATTGTCGCCTACAGTTGGAGTTGTTGACAGCCGATGTCATTATATGGATTCCCCACTCTGGAGAGCATTTGGGAGTTGGTTTTGAGGATGGGCACCCGACTGGAGTAGAGTACGTCATTTCCACCACAAGATTCCTCTCTTCACAAATGGAGGATGGGAGCTCTATTTAGGAGAGCGTGCTATTAGGAGCACTACATAAGAGATTCGTATGCCGATCTTGCCTCCTGCCAGGCGTTATTGGCCTATTTTGCAGTCATCCGTCATTGACATCCCATTGATGAGGATTGACGGTTTTACATTATCAAAGGGCCCCTGGTCTCAGGAGATATTCCAGCATTGGTGAATCCTTCGTACCATTGGAGCTCAGACCCGCGCCACACAGTTTATGGGGGATATGGTTCCAGGATCCGTGATGATGACGGATTGGCTAGCCTGTTTCAGAGATCTGACTCATGTGACACAGATTGACAGATAGGCCCGGTAGCTGGACCGAACACATCCCTTCATTCGGCATTTGGGCAGAGATCCTTCAGAGGTAGATACTTTTGATCCTTCCAGCTCTGGCACTGGCCCCTCATGTGACCCATATGGCTTTTCCGGTGTAGATCCTCCCTTGTATTTGTCTGACATCCCTTTAGATAGAGATCTAGTGACTCAGGAGGAGTTACATCAGGTGGACAATATCGATGATGTAGACATCAACACTCTTGGCTTTTTCTGATGTATTTCTCACTATTTCTTTTGATAGGCCTCTCTTAGCATCTGGGTAGCTTCGCCCCATTATCATTATATCTTTTGATAGGCCTTTGTTGGATGTTGGGTAGCTTCACCCCATTTCCCTGTATTTTAGTTGTACAGAGATGTATTAGATGATGATATACTTAGGAATGTATGTACAGTTTTCATTCCCTATATCATATTGCCATCTATTATATCATGCATGTTATTATGTTATGCATATGTATGTATGTCCAGAGATATTCAGCATTAACCCCTGGATGGTCTTATGACACGGCCCGTACAGATGTCTTCTTCGACAGTTAGCCGTATTGATCATACCCCATGAATTTTGGTGGTATTTGGTATGCGCTAATGGTATGATATTATATCACCATCAGACATGGTGATCGTTGATGATTTACTGCAGCATACTATGACCCTGTTGATGTGTCAGGTTCCCACAGGATTTATAGAGGGCATGCTAAAACATTGGCTATCGGTGAGGCAGGTTTTCCCATTTGGGACCCAGGAGTTGACTCCTACTTTGGAGGAGTATGCACGGTTGACGATGCTACCGCTGGACAGACCTTGCGTGCATATGGCTATTGGAGACATGAACAGACAGTTCACGACCCTCACCGAATTGAGACGTAGAGTGGTTCAGGACGAGATTACATCCGGCCACGTGATATCCCAGCGTTTCCTGTTTGACAGGTTTGGCTCTAAGGACAGCTATGCACGGCATTTCGGGGATTTCACCACACCAGAGGACCATTGGTGTTCAGCCAGGGTAGATGTACTGCTTCTGTGCGTATTATCATACGTCTTCATGCTGCGTTACATGGATGAGCTGGATATCGGCATCATTATGGTAGTGAGAGCTCTCAGGGAGGGTCATACCATTGTACTAATGATCATTATAGAGACTCTGAGGTCAGCTATATACTGCTGCACTTATCCGGTAGGAGTGTTTACAGGTAGCTCGGTAATGCTGTATGTGTGGTTTATGTCACACTTGAGACCGATTGGCACACTTAGATGGCAGGGGTTTTGTTTCACCCATGAGATAGCCATGTCGTACTCCTTTCAGCCTACGGAGTGTACCGATGCTGCATCGTGGTCAGCTTTCCTGGTAGGGATTAGGGATCCATTGTCCATATTGCCGTGTTCAGGGCTTAGTTCACCCTACAGCTTCATTACTCATGCTCTGGACATGGATTATATCCCTCTGACTGGATTGAGGGGCATGATCACTTAACACCCACTGGACATGATGTGTCAGTTTGACCAGTTTCAGGATTTTCATCCTTATGAGGGGGCAGTGAGTCAGCGCTTCGCTTCACACCGTTTATCAGCGGAGGACAGATCCAGGTTGTATGCCTGTTGGGATCAGCGAGAGCTGGCTGAGTTTTCTGTCAGTCATCTAGGTTGTTCTGCAGAGTATTTCGCATGGATGGAGACAGCGACTGCATTTGCTGCGGCAGCATCCACAGTGCATGATGTTGATTCTGACGATGAGGAGCCTATATAGGAGGTTGACATTCCCGTTGATGACTTGACTGCTGGGCTGCCAACATTTGTGATAGATTCTCCCACCCCGAGTGCCACTTTGTTACTCGATTATAAGACAACAAGATTAAAGTAGAGCTTACATCGATGACCTATGATAGAGATCGAAGTTAGGGCGCGATGTTGACATGACTCTTCGAGAGAGAGATACCGCTCTGTTAGAGAGGGATGAGGCTAGATCAGTCAGGGATGCATTGATTGGGGAGCGGGATGCCGTCTTATCTTCTAGGGATGTGACCATTGCAGATAGTACTTCCGTTAGATCCCAGATGACTGTCAGTCTTGCCACCATGCAATTAGCCTCTGATCTACTAGCTCATGTAGATACCCTTGGGCAGGAGCTTGTAGTGCTTCCTCCGTCATTAGAGAGGGATGCTATGTTAGATCTGATAGTTCGCATACACACAGATCTGTAGATAGCTTTGTATTTTCCTGCATAGAGTAGCTTAGCCATTTTGTCATGTATATCACAGATGTATATATCAAATAGTATTATGTATGGCAATGAAATATATTTTGATTCACTTCCCTTTTAGTTATGCCTTGATACTTGCTTGATGTTTGCCTGTTTCTTCAGGGCCTTGTGATCTTGATGCATTCTGAACTTATCCTTGATAGATGGGCATTGAGACGTCGCAAGATCTCTCAGAACAGATCATTGATTTCTCTAAATCCCTACCATCTTTGGTGTCTTGGGACTGGTATCTATATGGAAAAGTGGAGAGGAGGGTGGTTTCTTCCTCTCTGAGATTGACCGCACCACAGATGGTCGCCAGTACTTCTATTTGTGAGAAGCCTAGTTAATTCCATCTCTTATGGGTTGGTATTGGTCTTTGAGGCACGATCGCAACTTAGATGGTCACCGAATCTTCTATTTGTGAGAAGAGGTTGGGTAATTCCATCCCTTTGATCTGAAACCGATGAAATGTGGCAAATTGAAGGTTGATCCCAGTACCGTGTGACAAGAATTTTTATTCTGGTTGGGCTTAGACTGAATCATAAATGGCTGCCTACGTATTCCTATTGAAGAGGAGATCAAGTTTGCATAGTTCGAACCTAGTGTAGGAGGTTCAACGCTGATTTTGAAAGGCAGATAGGTGTAGAGATGTTTTTATTGTTTTTATTGTGAAGAAAGGGCAAAAATTTTTTTGTTGTTTTTGTTGTTACGACCGGGCCATATAGCATATGGTTTCCTATGTACTCCTATTGAAGAGGAGATCAGGTCGACGTAGTTCGCCCCTCAGGACGAATCGCAGCTGAAGAGAAATGTGAATCCCATGTGCAGGCTATACTGTGGGGAGAGGAAAGTTTAATCCCATAACGGGGATAAACTGCAGGTGTGTAAAAAGTTTGATCCCGTCTTCAGGACAAACTGCAAGCGTAGAAAAGTTTAATCCCGTCTTTAGGATAAACTGTAAGTGTGAAAAGTTCAATCCCGTCTTCAGGATAACCGAAATTTTGAAAGGTTAAATCCCTTCTTCAGGATAACCGAGATTGTATGGAAGGTTTGAATTGAGGTAAAACCAGGCTGCTAGCTTGAAGTGTATGTTTCCCTGAGGGGCAGAAGAGTTTGTAGAAAGGAAAGGGTTCAAAGCCGGAATGACTGGTGATTTGATGATCAAAACCATGATGTTTATTTGATGGCAACTTCAGACATAGTGCCGTTTTCCGGTGTCCGAGTTGATAAGCTGTGGAAATTCATCGACATCCATTTCCTGCAATCTGAGAGCACCTCTTGTCAATACTTCCTTGACAACAAATGGGCCTTCCCAGTTAGGAGCGAATTTTCCCTTAGATTGATTTTGGTTGTTAATGATCTTCTTCAAAACCAAGTCATGTTATTTGAATTGTCGTAGTTAGACTTTTCTGTTGTAGGATCGTGCGATCCTTTGCTGATATAACTGACCATGGAAGATAGTCACGGATCGTATTTCGTCTATTAGAGACAATTGGTGATACATATCTTGTACCCATTGGTCTTCACCCAACTGAGCGTCCATCAATACTTTGAGGGATTCCATTTCTACCTCTATGGGGAGCACTGCTTCCATCCCATAGACTAATGAGTAGGGGGTTGCCCCAGTGGAAGTTCGCATGGAAGTTTTGTAGGCTAATAAAGTTAGAGGCAAGAGGTCAGGCCATCCTTTGTGATTGGCGGACATTTTCTGCATGATCTTTTTGATGTTTTTATTAGCCACTTCAATAGTACAATTCATCTTTGGATTGTAGATGACGGAGTTGAGGTGTTTGATGTGGAATTTTTTGCATAACTACTCCATAATTTTGTTGTTGAGGTTCTTAGCATTGTCTGACACAATGACCTCTGATTGTCCATATCGATAGATGACATTGTTTCTGATGAAAGCAATGATAACTTCTTTGGTAACCATGGGGAAGGATCCTGCTTCTACCCATTTGGTGAAGTAGTCGATCATGGTGAATATGAATCGATGTCCATTACTGGCTTTGGGCTCGATGGGCCCGATCACGTCCATTCCCCACATTGAGAAGGGCCATGGCGAATTCATATTGTGG
Source organism: Panax ginseng (assembly GCA_020205605.1). NCBI lineage: Eukaryota > Viridiplantae > Streptophyta > Magnoliopsida > Apiales > Araliaceae > Panax > Panax ginseng. The sequence goes on along the minus strand of CM035131.1, from coordinate 106,790,757 downwards.
AGTTCCCTTGGAGGGGCGTGGATAGCATTCCCATGAATCTGGCATTGATATCACCTCTTGACGTGATCATCACTGTCAGCTTTGAGTGTAAGACAATAATGCCCCATTCTGAGGATCTTCTTGACAAATAGGGGTCCGCTCATGTGAGGGCCACATACTCCACCATGGATCTCATCCATGAGTCTTTGAGCTTGGTCTTTATCCAGACATCTAAGGAGACCTAATCCAACATCTCTTTTATAGAGTGCATTTCCGCTCAGGTAGAATTTCATAGAAAGTTGATGAATCCGCCTCTTCTTAGTTAGGCTCGCCTTAGCGGGTGTAGATCCATCTCGTAGATACTCATTGATGCTTTGATACCAAGGACTGTGGATGGGAGGTAGCTCATCTGATACTTCTCCAACATAATTACCATAGACTGGGGCTCTTTACAGAGTAAATGTGATGCTTGGCATGTTTTCCTTGTCCGATATGTAAACCAAGGAGGCCAGCGTTGCTAATGCATCTACAAAATCATTCCTATTACGAGGAATGTGTAGAAAGGAGATTTCTTCGAACTCCAAAGCCATCTGTAAAACTTACCGATGGTAAGGCAGCAAACGTAATTCTTTGATTTGATAGATTCCTATGGATTGCTTGATTACCAATTCTAAATCCCCAAAGACAGTTAACCGCCTGATGCCCATTGAACGGGCAAGTTTTAGCCCCATGATACAGCCTTCATACTCAACTATGTTGTTGGTGCTGACAAACTACAATTTGACGGCGACGGGATACTACTCCCGTGCATCAAATATTAGGATCGCTCCGAGCCCAGATCCTTCGTGTTAATGACTCCATCAAAATACTTTCTCCACGTGTGGCATGCATCGTACTGATGGTGTTGCTGAACTGTCATTACCCCTTCATCGGGGAAGTACGTTTCCAAGAGTTTGTAGTCCCCTGCAAGTGCGGCGGCCAGTTGATCCGCAATTCCCTGACTTTTGACAGACTTTTGTATAACATAGACGATGTCAAATTGCTATAGGATCAACTGCCATCTGGACAGTCGATAATTCAGTATGGGCTTCTTGAACACATACTTTAGAGGATCCATTCGGGATATGAGATGGGTTGTGTGACCATGGAGGTAATGTTGTAACCTCATGGAAGCCCATGCTAAAGCACAACAAGTCTTCTCAATCAGAGTGTACTTGTGTTCACTGATGCTGAATCTTTTGCTGAGGTAATAGATAGCTCGTTCTTGGCCTCTATTGTCTTTTTGTCCCAGCATACAGCCCATGACATTGTCATTTATGGATATGTACATGAATACGTAACATAATCCTTGGGAGGTACCAAAATAGGAGCGTTAATCAGTTGCTCTTTGATTGTGAGGAAGGCTTTCTAACACTCATCGTTCCATTTCATGGAGGAGTTCTTCCTTAACAACTTGAAGATTGGCTCACAGGTTACTGTGAGTTGAGAAATGAATCTGCTAATGAAGTTGATTCTTCCCAAAAATCCCCGTATTTCTTTCTCTATCTGAGGAATGGGCATTTCCTTGATGGTCTGGATTTTGGTAGGATCCAGTTCAATCCCTTTGTGGCTGACTAGGAAACCTAGCAACTTGATTGACTTAACACCAATGGCGTACTTGGCGGGATTCAACTTCTAGTTGTACTTACGCAACCTGTTGAGTAGTTTTGTGAGATGGTCTAAATGGTCCTCCTTCATCCGGGATTTAATAATGATGTCATCCACGTAGATCTCTATCTCTTTGTGCATTAAATCGTGGAAGAGAGCCATTATAGCTCACTGATAGGTTTCCCCGACATTGATGAGGGTGAATGACAACCATCTGTAGTAAAAGGTTCCCCAAGGCGTGATAAAAGCAGTTTTCTCATGATCTTCCTCAGCGACCATAATTTGATGGTACCCCGCAAAGCAATCAGCAAAGGAGTACATGCCGTATTGAGCAATATTGTCAATAAGAATGTGGATAAAGAGCATGGGAAAGCTATCTTTAAGGCAAGCTTTGTTCAAATCCCGGTAATCCATGCAGACTCGCACCTTTCCCCCTGGTCTAGGTATGGGAACAATTTTGGATATCCACTCCGGATATATAGACACCATGATGATGCCAACTAGAAATTGTTTCACAATTTCTTCTTTGACCTTTAAACTCCACTCAGGTTTCAATCGCCTGAGTTTTTGCCTGACTAGCTTGAATCCTTCTTTGATGGGAAGGTGATGAAGAACAATGTCAGTGGACAAACCCACCATGTCTTCATGAGACCATGCAAACACATCCTGGAATTGGGTTAATAGTGCAACCATATCATTCTGTTGATTTGTGGTAAGGTCTGAACCAATTTGGATTAGCTTAGGGTTGTCTAAGGTTCCAAGATTGAAAGAAGTGGTTTGATCAAGATTGGGCTTGGGTTTTTCTGTGACCCATTCCTTAATCTCCTGAGGTGTCTCAATGTCCTCTTGGATGTCCATCAAGTCTGAGTCCAACTTTGCATCAACGTTACAGTCCTCGTGGAGAGAAGGCACTTCATCAGCAAGTACATGCACATCTATATTCAGAGTCCTGAAACAAAAGATGCTTTCACTTAATATATGCAACTGCTTGATCATACAAAAGTGTTGGCATGTACTTGATAAAATAAATGCTAGTACTGTAAACGAAAGCAAGCAATTAAAGTTATCTACAGGGTAGAGGGATTTTTCTACCCATTTTACCCTTGTCGACCAATGTATGGAGTGCTGCTCCAATTGTCGAGGGAAAAGTCCTGATGGACTGCAGTGATGGAAGGATCGCCATTGTCTTCCTTCTCCCAAATGATAACCATGACATCTGGGCAATCATTGTCTGGGTGTATCTATTTGTATGTTCATCATGAACAATGACGCGTAGGCCTGCCATCATCATGGCAAGGTCATGTTTATGTTTCCGTTCCTTTCCTTCCGCTTTGAGATCAGGAATCAACACCTCTTTTGCTTTGATTGGCACTGGTTTAGGGAACAACATGGCCACAACATGGGCCGGCACCTTTACTGGAGACTACATTAGCTCATAGGGTAAAGGTATAGAAAATCACCATGCGGCGGAAGCTTGAGGAACCTGCTTGTGCTTATGAGGATTCCTGTGAGTGGAATTGGCAGAATAGCCTAGTCCGGCTGTTCCAATTTGACTGGACATTAGAATAGGGTTCTTAATACCCTGTTTATCTTTACCGAGGCCTTGTCCAGGTTGATGACCCAATGACATCATTTCTTGAGTGGCCGACATAACCTCGACAGAAATCTTGGGCATGGGAAGTGGCGCTCCAATAGAATGGTACTGCGTGTTACTCACTTCCAAAGTATGGAAACTAGCCGGTTTAACTTCTGAATTAAAGCTTATGATTGGTAGAGTTTTTTGTTCAAGACAATCCGACTCAACGTTGATAGTGACTAGACTGCTGTTGATAATGTATTTGAGCTATTGATGTAGTGTGGAGGGAACGGCTCCAGCTATGTGTATCCATGGTATCCCCAATAGCAGGTTGTATCCTGAGTCTATTTTGAGGACGTGGAAGGATACATTGAATGTATTTGGACCAATCTCAAGTGGCAATTCAATCTTTCCAACGACATTTCATCGGGATCCATCAAAGCTCTGATAATCGTATGGCTGCTTTGGATTCGCCTGAGATTGACATTCATCTTCACCAAGGTGGCATAAGGACATATATTTAGAGATGAGCCTCTATCTATCAAAACTCCAGCTAACATGTACCCGGAAGACAAAACTGTAATATGCAATGGCTTGCAATAACCGGTCCCTTTGGGAGGTATGTCATCATCAGTGAAGGATATCACATTGTTGTTGAAAATGTGATCAACTAAATGTTAAAATTTTCCACGTCCACTGATTTTGGCAAATAAGCTTCTTCTAAAACCTTCAGTAAGATCTTCCGATGATCCTCAGAAGAGAAAACCAAGTCCAGTATTGAACTCTGGTGTGGAGCTTCTCGCAAGCTTAAAACCACTTTGGCTTCATTGTGGCCCATAGTGCAGAGGAATTTTCCAATCTTCTCCATGGGCAACTTCCCCTTTTCTTCACAAGTAGGTTTAATAACTTGTTGAAGAAGATACGATGGATTTTCCTTCGACACTGTAGCAGTAGTATGAGATGTGGATCCTTCAGTTTCTCCATATATCCATGGAATGTTGTGTAAGCTGACAACAGGATATTGTGGTCTGCAAGATAAAGAAATTTGCTCTGGTGCGGCCACTTTCAAAGGATTGTCAGCTCCTTTGAGTTGAATTGGTTGTATGGGAAATACTTTGACAGTCTCATCATCCACTTCAAATATAACTGCTACTAATCCCTTCCATTTGGTAGGACATGCATTCCCACCCTTGAGTTGTATAGTGTAATCATCTGCTATTTGTAGGACACTACTATCAATAAGATTCTGAATAAGATGGCGGAGTGCCTAGCATTCTTCTGTGTTGTGACCGCGAGAATGTGAATGATATTGACACATTTCATCAGGATTGAACCGACCTGAATGGGGATTGATTGGAGGGAGAAGGAAGGTAATTATTCCTTCGTTGATCAACATATGTAGTATCTCCTCCATAGATTAACCCAAATAGGTGAATTCCATCTGATTGGCAAAATCCCGACAGGCTTTAGCATTTGCTCTCTTCACAACCTTATCCTCCATAGCTTTGCTTTTTGAAGGTGGCGAGGAGGCATTCATAACAAAAGGAAGGAGACAGGCATGCTCCTGCCTGATTAATTATCGTGTGATTTGATGCTGGTGGGTCACCAGTTCTGCCAATTGCTCAATTTGTTTGGAAAGAGCTTTCACCTTTTGTTCCATGGTAAAATGTAACTTTGCATAATGCTATTTATCAACACTGTCTTTATTGGATTGGGATGATTCACCGTTAGAATTAGAACCTTGTACAGTGCTCTAACTGATCATGTTGACCTCTTCTTCTTTGTGTTGAGGAAGAGGGTTGTCTTGCACATGAGGTTGATCTGGTTTAGTGACCACGATCTCACCATTGTCTATTAGATCTTGAATCTTATGCTTCAAGGCCCAACAATCTTGAGTATCATGTCCAGGTACTCCGGCATGATAAGCACACTTCCGAGTAGCATTAAAACCCCTGCCATTAGGGTTGGCCAGTGGAAGAAAATGTGTAATTTTCTTCTGAGCAGTCAGAAGAGCAAGAACATTCTCGAGCAAGTCCCCTAAGGGTGTGAACGTTCGAGGCCGCTTTACTTCTCCACTTTTAGACAATGTAGGGTTTGAAGATTGTACTCGAAAAGGGGAGTAGTTTCACCTTTGCATAGGCATGCTTTGATTGCCTTTTTGTCCTTGTAGTATCAAGCAAACATCCTCCACTTTCATTTTATGGACCCTCCGGGGGTTGTTTCCATAAGATCCGGACTGGATGTGCTCAGCAATAGCTTTAAGAGCGGCTAGGTCAAGAATTTTACCGGACTTCAATCCCATCTCAGCCATCTCTCCGTGCTTAATCATTTCAGAGAATAGTTTGCAAATACCAGCTAGAACTCTTTCATAGAAAGGAGATTCCTGTACATCTATAAAAGTCATCACCATTTCTGATTCCGTCATGGAAGGAATAACTTGAGCAGCAAGGCGCCTCCACCTTTGAGCGTACTCTCTAAATGACTCATTAGACTGTTTTCTTGATCTTTGTAATTTGGTACCGGTCAGGAGCCATTTGAGATTGAAAATTGTATTGAGTAAGGAAGGTGTGAGCCAGCTCTACCCAGCTATGGATCTTTGAGTTGTCTAATCTGGTATACCATGAACGGGCTTCTCCAGTCAGACTTTTCTGAAACAGCTGCATTATGAGCTTTTCATTTTCCGCGTAAGACCCAAGTTCTCCAATGAACACTTTTAAATATGTATAAGGATCCCCTAATCCATCATATTTCTCAAAATCAGGGGTCTTGAATTTCTTTGGATAATGAACACCGGGAAATATGCAAAGGTCTATATATGAAACACTGCCATATGTTCCAATCCCTTTGAGAACACGAATAGTTTCCTCCATTTGAAGGACCTTCTTCCTGATATCACCATTGTCTGGATCTCCTTTGAGATGAGTGTTTTCAGGGTCTTTGTTGGTTGTATCCAACTGAGGTTCTGGAATTGTTTTTTCCAGACCTTGAACTCCTCCTTGTGTAGGGGATTCTATATGTGTAGGTATCTTCATACCCTGAGTGGACTGGTGTAATTCATTCAGTAGAACGGCCAAGTCTGCAATTTATTTACTCAATCCGTCAAATTCTTCTCAAGAGCTGACATTAGGCCCAGTGGTCGGGAAGAAGACATGATTGGTTGTAGGCTCGTGGCCTTTTTGGATTTTGAGCGGGTAACAGGCCCAATTACTTCTCTACAAATGACTTACGTAGTTTAGTCTTAGGGTAATGTAAATGTTAGCATAACATGTCCGTTTAAGAATTTTGTCCTGCAAAACCGGTTGTTAATTGATAACATGTCATGCATGCACAGATATTCTTCATATTTTCCATTACATATGGATGAACATGGAATAAATTACAAGTAAAAACTTTTACAAGTAATTGAAAATGGAAAGTATGAAGAGACTTTCCTCCGTTTGGTTTATCGAGAGGTCAACCTATCTTAAGGTTACTCGCATGACTTTTTGGCATGAAGGTTCCTAGATCAGTAATCTACTTGACGGGAAGTTAATCCTATTGCTCAACTGGAGCGAATCTGAGTGGTGCCTTTCCGAGCCCCGGGAATTGTTCTTCCCACGAGTCCAAAGAATCAAACACCGCAGGATAGCCTCTGGTGGAGGACCACACAACATACATTCACATACAACGTGTCTCACCGTTGCTTATGCAAAATGATGACATGTGCGAAACACTAATATCCTGAATAGATATTTAGCAAAGGCAAGAATTAAGATGCATTCGTACACATTCATCATAAATGTAAATACAACATTCACACACAAGCATATAACAATTTTTAAAAGCTTGTAATAACAGCTTAAGCCCTCTTACTGGAGTCCCCAGCAGAGTCGCCACCTGTCGACGTCGGGATTTTTGAGTGTCCCTTTTCGTTACTTATTCTTTGGTGTTCTCATGTTAAAGTGAGATTGTAGAGTCCCCGAATCCGGATACTTGAAACCCAAACTCGGTACTTTACGATACCATTTCTATGAGCGGAATAATACTAATAATAATAACAATAATATAAATTTCAAACTTATCTTACATTTATCAGAGTCTAATCCCAAGTACGCAACCTTTACTACATTCTTTACATGATATATAATACATATCATTAACTTAATCTGATACCATCTATTACAAAAGATACCAATAATGATTCTGCATTTGCTTTCCTTTTTCACTTGTTCCTGGCCGAGCCTTCTACCTTTTCACACTTAGCTGAAAACATTTAAATTAAGCAAGGATGAGCATTTGAGTGCCCATCAAGTATTATATATATATAAGCTGAAAGAATTTAAATGTTTTCTTTATAATATTCTTCTACAACCAGTCAATAGTTGTGAAGTAATCAGTACCAATAATAATAACATAACAACCCTCGTTCAAGTTTTTGAAACTATGTATTGTTTATATACAAGGTTTTTTTTTGTGACATATCATGAACATTGTTTTCATTTTCGAAAAGGTTAAACAGAAATTCATCGTAAACAAAGATTGCTTTACTGTTCGAGGGTGTACTGGGTCCATGCTACTGTATTGATTAATACTACATTGCTAGAAACGATATTATCGTTCATCCTTTGTCGTAGTAAGCATAAAAATTTTTCCATTATCGGGATGTTCATTTCACATCGGGTTTTCATAACAAAGGTCTTATATAATCCAACATATATGTATATCAAAGGTGTATCAACATGCGATTAAATATAATGATTATCCAAGTGGGGACACTTGTATAATCATTTATAGAAATTAAAATGTAATATATTTATCCCAATTATCATATACTAACATGTTGATAATCAATGGGCTTATATAATATAGCTTTAACAATCTGTAAATTAATAATAATAATATAATTTTGAAACATTCTTACACTTGTCCATCGCATAAAGAAAATGCAAAGTTAGGATACTTTTCGATGTCTTGCTTACACTTACATAACTTAGATTTATCTTTTCTATCACGACCTATCATTAATCAAATCATTCGTTCGATTAGAACAATATAACATAACACATAATACGCATATTGCAATTAAATTTCATAACCTAATCACATTGTCACACACGTTTCATACCATTGTATCACAAACAAACACATATACAAACACATTACGTAAGTCCGGTTCAATTTTCAAGCTCGCTTCTGCGTCATCAAAGCGACTTTATATCGAAAAGATTTCGAGTCTAAGACTCTATATCAAGTTCAATATCTATATATAAGCTAATTAAATAACGATTCAAAAACATTTATAAATGACTTACAATCATATTCAAACAATTATCATAATTTATCATTTAATTTTCAAACACCAAGAAATCATTATAAAATGATTTAAATATCAAATAATTCTATTACCATTAATATTTAATTATTATTAAACTATTAATGAAACCATTGCTAAAATATTAAAGTTATTTATAATAATCAAAATATTTTTAAAGTATTTATATTACCCTTAAATGATTTTTAAAACATTAAAATCATTATTAAATAATTACCATTAATATTTAAATATTAATGAACTATTTATCAAATATTAAAAGTCATTAATTATAACTTAAAATATTTTTAATTCATTTTATCCCTTTTAAATGATTTTTAAATAAATAAACCATTTTTAAACTATTTATTTAAAATAATTATTAAATAAATTTAATATCATTAGTCATTAAATAAATATCATTAATATTAATTTATTAATGAAATTATCCTTTAAATATTAAAAGTTATATTTTATAACTTAAAATATCTTTAAACATTTTATCTTCATTTAAAATGATTATTAAAATATTAAAATCATTTTAAACTAAATTATTTAATACAAATATTAAATAACTTTAATATCATTATTAATCATTAATTAATGAAACTAACCATTAAATATTAAAAGTTATATTTTATAACTTAAAATATTTTTAAATACTTTATTTTCATTTAAAATAATTTTTAAATCATTAAAATCATTTTTATCTTATTTATTTAATTTAATAATCAAATAAATCTAATATCATTAATATTAATTTATTAATAAAATTTCTCCAAAAAATATTAAAAGTTACATTTTATAACTTAAAATATTTTATAATACATTAATCTTTATTTAAAATAATTTTAAATAATTAAAACCATTTTTCTATAATTTATTTAATATACTAATTAAATAAATTAAATATCATTAATATTCAAATAATTATAAATATTAATGAAAATATTCTAAATAATCGTAAATTATTTTTCATAATTTAAAATAATTTTAAAAGCTATTTTTGTAATTTTTATAATTTAGTTTCTATTTTAAATATTTTTTGAATATTAGAAATTAAAATAATAGAAACCGTCTAAAGGTCTTTAGCGGCAGAAAGTGTCATCATTGGTGTTCTTGAGCCCAAGAACACTGACAATTCAGTGTTCAAGCTTGCTTGTTTGACCGCTTGCAGTTCTTTATTCACAAATGCTATGGGCCATCTAATGCTTCTAGATCGTGATACTAATGTAATATTACATTTCCCCACAATCAGATTGGTCATACAACAATTCAATTGCCAGATCTAAGCCGTTAAAATCGTTGTCGGATACATTTCGGTTTTGGGTAACCTGAAACCCGGTCGACTTCGAGTAGCAGTATATGTGGCTTAAGGATCTAAGGGTTCCATTGATTTAATGGTGATCTAATAGTTCAAAGTTGTAGTATAGGTAACAGAGTACGTATAACATTCATCAACCAGTTAAACTATATCAGAATCATAATTTACAATCCGGTCAACCCATGTCAGAAAACCTGTTCATCCTATTTCTGGAAATTCCAGAAATGCAAACGAGCCAAGTTGTCTACTTTGACCACTTGCTACGTTCGATATGTTCATTGTTTGTGGGGTTTTAAGACATGAATCTGATCCACATTACTAGCCTACAACTTGATTACCAAAACTTCAACAAATAATCATCAAGGATGTCGATCGGTAGTTCCAAAGTCACGACGTTGGTTTTAGTTTCTGGGTTGCCCAGAAAGTACCCGGTCAAGTTCGGTCAACTCACTTTGACCTTAAATAACTTTTGATTTATAACAGATATTCCCTTGATTCTTGTACCGTATAAAAAGATCACATACTAGACTACAAAATCCAACACTTAAACAACAAAACACAAAACACACTATACAATACACAAATATTCGACATTTGATGTCAGAACACAAAAAAAATAATTTTTCAGATTTTGAAAATCTTTAATTTCGAGCACTTTAATGTTATGGATCTGAATACTACCAACCCAGATCATCACTAAAGACTAAATACAACATATTACAACAACAAAAACTAACATCTAACACAAAATAATTGGACAGAATTTGAACTAGGGCTCTATACCTTTTATGCTCAATTCTTGATTTCTGGCTATTGATTTGTTGTTGGATTTCATGGGGCTTCAATATATGACTGATATACTATGTATTTTCGAAGCTTTTAGAGAGAGAGGGTCTAGGATGAGCTTGGTGAAAATTTGAGCAATAATAATACACTTTCTCTCTCCTTAGATCTATATATACAAGTCTAGATGCATGTAATGGCTGAGCTAAAAGCTTGTTTCTGTCAATTAAAGTCAAGAGAGTTGTTGAAGTTGTTCAACAACTTAACCTATTGTCAAAACCTAGCCTAGCATTCCATAATTCAATTAGGGGCATAATAGACTTTTAATAATTCATTTTAATGGCAAAAATGAAACTTGTCAAACCCTTAGGGTTTAGGGTTTGATTTAGGGTTTAGGGTTTGAGCCATTTTAGCAAAAGTCTAGGATTTCTAAAATTAGGATTTAAAAATAAATAACAATTTAGTTTCTAAAATTAAGAAATTAAGGTTTGCTAATTAAATTGAATTAGTAATTATGTTATACTGAGGATCATTAGGGTTTAGTATCATTAATCACAATTAACGTTGCTTAATATAGCAATTAGGGTTCATACTTTTAGTAATTAGGGTTACAAAAAATGCATTTAGGGTTTCTAATTATCACTTTAGAATTCTATGTATTAGGGTTTTAATTTCTATATCACCAGTCGTTAATCACATTATTGTGATTACATAACGGCTTTAACAAATTCTCAAAGTCGTGAATGACTTTCGCTTTAGGTTTCAATTCAATTAGGGTTTTCCATAAGCAAATTAGGGTTCCAAAATTATAATTAGGGTTTATAATATATAAAATAATAATAATAATAATAATAAGGGTTTTGAATAATTACGATTCTCCCTAATTAGGGTTAATACATATAACACCAATCATAAATCACACAACACAGTTATATAATAGCCTTAAATTCACGATTTGAGTTTTAAATTAGGTTTTTCCACGAGAAACTAGGGTTTCCAAAAATCGCACCATTATACATCATAATTGACCAACCATTGTCGGTCCACATACAAGATATATATATATATATATATATATATATATATATATATAATATTATTATCATTATTCCTTATCTCAGAACCAAAATTAGGGTTTATCATTAACTTTAAAACTGTTCTATACGTTAACCTTACACGCATAATACACATATCTATAACACTGAAAAATAATAATATAATATTATTATTCTCATTCCTTGATCAAAACCGGAATTAGGGTTTGGATTCCATATATGATTTATCTGATGTCATATATAATCTTAATAATTAAATTAAAATAATTAACTTAACTATTCTGAAATAATTTCATATAATAAAATAAGTGTTATAAAAATTCTATAATCATATCATATAAAATAATATAATTATCCTATTTCCTTGGAAATTAAACATTAAAAACATTTTTACTATAAAATTAATTATTATAAGAATATAATTTATAATGAAAATTATTCATAATCATTCATGCAATAAATATATTTTATATTCATCACATAATTACTTACATAATACCTTTCATGCATTCTTATAAATAAAATATTCTAAAATCATTTCATATATTATTTATATTTTCCTTGAAAAATAATTAATAAAATATTTCCAATAAGGAATTAATTAGTATAAAATATAATTGATAATAATCAATAATTCTAAAATAAATTTATTTGCAATACTTAATGTAATAAATAAATTTTATTTATCACACATATAATTATAATTACACATTACCTTGACACATATCATTCATATTTATTTTAATAAATAAAAAAATTATATCTCATAAAATTTATGATTTATTTATATAGAAAATATCTAAGTTGTCACATTCACCCTCCCTTATAAGGATTAGTCCGGAATCACCTTTTAAAACCTATACTTACCCAAAGTACATAGCATATACAATCATTGCAAGTAGATCTCGATCATAATTGATCGATCCGATCTTTAACTATTCAAACAAAAAGCTTTTCTATCTTCTAAATGTAAATTTGATTTCTAAGAGAACTCAAATTCCTCCTTCAAAATACTTTATAAAATAATTTATTATTTATATAAAAAATAATATATCGAGGAAAATAAAATTAGTTTGAGTAATACTGGAGTTGCATCCCTACCGCCACGATATCTTGAATCTGGTCATGTTGAAGACGTTTGTAGTTGATTCTATTGATTTATTTGTTGATGTCGGTCCGATGTTGCCAATGCCTCGCCGCTTTTCGCATTTTCGCATTCCTTGCCTCTATTTCCTTTCTTGGACAGTCTTTCACCTTATACTCCATTGATTCGCACATAACACATTTACTATACCTTCTTGGATTGGGACTTTTAGGAAAGATATATATCCCTCCTGTCCTTACTTTCTATACACAAACTTTTCCTTTTAATCTCATTCCCGGCTTATCTCCGGTATTATCAAAATTATCTTTTTTTATTTTATAGGCGACAAAAGTTGTCTTTTGCCCCTTCATTATCCTAGCTATTACTAACGTTGTTACAAGGTCATTTGATTTTCTAAATCCTAGCGATAGGAACGCTTCGAAGTCTTTAACGTTCGACGTTAGATTATCCGGTTGATTTTCGCTATTTGGTAATTAGATTCGCATAGCTTGATCGTCCATATTCGCAAAAATTCTGTGTCAGGTCTGGTTGTCCTCCAGCTTTGTTCACAAGTCCTTTTATCCTTTGGTTTCGTTTTCGTTTTGACGACAATATCGTAAATTATTCTTACATTCTAGCCTTATCGTAAACGCTTAACATATAACTCAAAACTTTCTATTCAACTAATCGTGTACTCAAAATATTAGATTTTGAAAACTCAGTTTACTGTATAACTAGTGATCAGATAAATATCTATTATCTTTATACCAACTTATCCCATTAATCCAACATAAACCCATATTCATAACACTTGACACACCATAACACATATTGCTTTAAACATTCGCTATCCCTTTGTGACTCAAGAGTCGGGAATCGCTGCCATAACTTATACAAAATATTACATTATACCAATCATACCTATCATATATACCACCTAAAATTATACATATTCAACTAATACTAACACTACCTATTCCTTACACCTTCACTAACGATGAATTACTTAGTAACCTATCTATTCCTATTATCCTCAATATCCATTCACACATAACTGTATCAAGTTTGTCACAACTTTCAACACCTTATGAGTTTAAGAACTCATCACAAACATATGAGTTTAAGAACTCTACATTGACCACTTATAATCCTTTAGCTATACTTTACCTATCAGTTGTACTTAGCGTTTCTTGATCCAGTACTATACTTTCTAAATTAACCACCTCTTTGAGGTAGCTTTCAATGTGAGCCTCTATTGCAGCTATTGGCTTTGATATTGGCTCGGTCATGGATGTTGACTTAGTCTTTACAACTTAAGAGTATCCTAATTCTATTCCTTTTTAACACCTACACACAAAATTATCTTGACTAGCAAATAATAAATACACATAGTACATAATAGTTTTATAAGTTATCTTTTATTTTGTTTGATAATGAATTTATTCAATTCATCTCCTTTTTAAACTCTATATGAGTTATTTATATTTTCAACGTTTCCCCCTATTCTAAGGTTATAGCCTAAGGTCTAACCCACCTAAGGTTTCTAACCCTATAGCTCTGATACCAACTTGTAGAGTCCCCGAATCCAGATACTTGAAACCCAAACTCGGTACTTTACGATACCATTTCTATGAGCGGAATAATACTAATAATAATAACAATAATATAAATTTCAAACTTATCTTACATTTATCAGAGTCTAATCCCAAGTACGCAACCTTTACTACATTCTTTACATGATATATAATACATATCATTAACTTAATCTGATCTATCTATTACAAAAGATACCAATAACATGATTACTTTGCTTTCCTTTTTTCACTTGTTCTGGTCGAGAGCTTCTACCTTTTTCACTTAGTAATAAAAAACATTTAAATTAAGCAAGGATGAGCATTTGAGTGCCAGTAGAAGTATTATATATATATAAGTTTGAAAGAATTTAAATGTTTTCTTTATAATATTCTTCTACAACCAAATAATAGTTGTGAAGTAATCAAGACCAATAATAATAACATAACAACCCTCGCTCAAGTTTTTGAAACTATGTATTGTTTATATACAAGGTTTTTTTTGTGACATATCATGAACATTGTTTTCATTTTAAAAGGTTAAGCAGAAATTCATCTCAGAAACCAAAGATTGCTTACGAACTTCGAGGGTGTACGATCCATGGGCCTGTGACGATCAATACTATATTGCTAGAACGATATTATCGTTCATCCTTTGTCCGTAAGTAATAAGACATAAAAATTTTCCCATTATCGGGATGTTCATTTCATCGGGTTTTTTCATAACAAAGGTCTTATATAATCCAACATATATGTATATCAAAGGTGTATCAACATGCGATTAAATACAATGATTATCCAAGTGGGGACACTTGTATAATCATTTATAGAAATTAACGAACAGAATATATTTATCCGAATTATCATATACTAACATGTTGATAATCAATGGGCTTATATAATATAGCTTTAACAATCTGTACATTAATAATAATAATATAATTTTGAAACATTCTTACACTTGTCCATTGCATAAAGAAAATGCAAAGTTAGGATACTTGCCTGATGTGCTGCTTACACTTACGCAACTTAGATTTATCTTTTCTATCACGACCTATCATTAATCAAATCATTCGTTCGATTAGAACAATATAACATAACACATAAGATCGCATATTGCCAAATTTCATAACCTAATCACATTGTCACACACGTTTCACGGTACCATCATCACAAACAAACAAACACATATACAAACACATTACGTGAAGTCCAGTTCAATTTCGAAGCACGTTATTGCGTCTGAAGCGACTTTATCGGGCAAAAATATCGAGTCTAAGACTCTATATCAAGTTCAATATCTATATAGACTAATTAAATAACAACCAAAACATTTATAAATGACTTACAATCATATTCAAACAATTATCATAATTTATCTTAATTTTTCAAACACCAAATCATTATAAAATGATTTAAATATCAAATAATTATAATACCATTAATATTTAATTATTATTAAACTATTAATGAAACCATTGCTAAAATATTAAAGTTATTTATAATAGCTGAAAATATTTTTAAAGTATTTATATTACCTTAAATGATTTTTAAAACATTAAAATCATTATTAAATAATTACCATTAATATTTAAATATTAATGAACTATTTATCCAAATATTAAAAGTCATTAATTATAACTTAAAATATTTTTAATTCATTTTTATCCCTTTTAAATGATTTTTAAATAAATAAAACCATTTTAAACTATTTATTTAAAATAATTATTAAATAAATTTAATATCATTAATCATTAAATAAATATCATTAATATTAATTTATTAATGAAATTATCCTTTAAATATTAAAAGTTATATTTTATAACTTAAAATATCTTTAAACATTTTATCTTCATTTAAAATGATTATTAAAATATTAAAATCATTTTTAAACTAAATTATTTAATACAAATATTAAATAACTTTAATATCATTATTAATCATTAATTAATGAAACTAACCATTAAATATTAAAAGTTATATTTTATAACTTAAAATATTTTTAAATACTTTATTTTCATTTAAAATAATTTTTAAATCATTAAAATCATTTTTATCTTATTTATTTAATTTAATAATCAAATAAATCTAATATCATTAATATTAATTTATTAATGAAATTTCTCCAAAAATATTAAAAGTTACATTTTATAACTTAAAATATTTTATAATACATTAATCTTTATTTAAAATAATTTTTAAACAATTAAAACCATTTTTCTATAATTTATTTAATATAGTAATTAAATAAATTAAATATCATTAATATTCAAATAATTATAAATATTAATGAAAAATATTCTAAATAATCAGAAATTATTTTTCATAATTTAAAATAATTTTAAAAGCTATTTTTGTAATTTTTATAATTTAGTTTCTATTTTTAAATATTTTTCGGAATATTAGAAATTAAAAATAATAGAAACCGTCGCTAAAGGTCTTTAGCGACAGAAAGTGTCGCTGTTGGTGTTCTTGAGCCCAAGAACACTGACAATTCAGTGTTCAAGCTTGCTTGTTTGACCGCTTGCAGTTCTTTATTCACAAATGCTATGGGCCATCTAATGCTTCTAGATCGTGATACTAATGTAATATTATATTTCCCCACAATCAGATTGGTCATACAATAATTCAATTGCCAGATTTAAGTAGTTAAAATCGTTATCGGATTCATTACGGGTTTCGCGGGTAACCCGAAACCCAATCGACTTTGAGTAGACATATTGTGGCTTAAGGATCTAAGGGTTCCGATTGATTTAATGGTGATCTAATAGTTCAAAGTTGTAGTATAGGTAACAGAGTACGTATAACATTCATCAAACCAGTTAAACTATATCAGAATCATAATTTACAATCCGGTCAACCCATGTCAGAAAACCTGTTCATCCTATTTCTGGAAATTCCAGAAATGCCAAAAACAGTTCAAGTTGTCTACTTTGACCACTTGCTACGTTAGATATGTTCATTGTTTGTGGGGTTTTAAGACATGAATCTACAGTCCACATTACCAGCTACAACTTGATTACCAAAACTTCAACAAATAATCATCAAGGATGTCAGATCAGGGCCGTTCCAAAGCTGTCAGACGTTGGTTTTTAGTTTCTGGGTTGCCCAGAAAGTACCCGGTCAAGTTCGGTCAACTCACTTTGACCTTAAATAACTTTTGATTTATAACAGATATTCCCTTGATTCTTGTACCAGATAAAAGATCACATACTAGACTACAAAATCCAACACTTAAACAACAAAAACACAAAACACACTACAATCTACAGCGTCTGACATTTGATGTCAGAACACAAAAAAAATAATTTTCCAGATTTTGAAAATCTTTAATTTCGAGCACTTTAATGTTATGGATCTGAATACTACCAACCCAGATCATCACTAGAGACTAAATACAACATATTACAACAACAAAAACTAACATCTAACACAAAATAATTGGACAGAATTTGAACTAGGGCTCTATACCTTTTATGCTCAATTCTTGATTTTTGGCTATTGATTTGTTGTTGGATTTTCAGGGCTTCAATATATGAATCGATATACTATGTATTTTGAAGCTTTTAGAGAGAGAGGTCTAGGATGAGCTTGGTGAAAATTTGAGCAATAATAATACACTTTCTCTCCTTAGATCTATATATACAAGTCTAGATGCATGTAATGGTCGAGCTAAAAGCTTGTTTCTGTCAATTAAAGTCAAGAGAGTTGTTGAAGTTGTTCAACAACTTAACCTATTGTCAAAACCTAGCCTAGCATTCCATAATTCAATTAGGGGCATAATAGACTTTTAATAATTCATTTTAATGGCAAAAATGAAACTTGTCAAACCCTTAGGGTTTAGGGTTTGATTTAGGGTTTAGGGTTTGAGCCATTTTAGCAAAAGTCTAGGATTTCTAAAATTAGGATTTAAAAATAAATAACAATTTAGTTTCTAAAATTAAGAAATTAAGGTTTGCTAATTAAATTGAATTAGTAATTATGTTATACAGGATCATTAGGGTTTAGTATCATTAATCACAATTAACGTTGCTAATATAGCAATTATGGTTCATACTTTTAGTAATTAGGGTTACAAAAATGCATTTAGGGTTTCTAATTATCACTTTAGAATTCTATGTATTAGGGTTTTAATTTCTATATCACCAGTCGTTAATCACATTATTGTGATTACATAAGCTGCTTTTAACAAATTCTCAAAGTCGTGAATGACTTTCGCTTTAGGTTTCAATTCAATTAGGGTTTTCCATAAGCAAATTAGGGTTCCAAAATTATAATTAGGTTTATAATATATAAAATAATAATAATAATAATAATAATAATAAGGGTTTTGAATAATTACGATTCTCCCTAATTAGGGTTAATACATATAACACCAATCATAAATCACACAACACAGTTATATAATAGCCTTAAATTCACGATTTGAGTTTTAAATTAGGGTTTTTCCACAGTAAACTAGGGTTTCCAAACACCGCACCATTATACATCATAATTGACCAACCATTGTCAGGTCCACATAATTGTATATATATATATATATATATATATATATATATATATATATATATATATATATATATTATTATCATTATTCCTTATCTCGAGAACCAAAATTAGGGTTTATCATTAACTTTAAAACTGTTTCATCACGTTAACCTTACACGCATAATACACATATCTATAACCTTTGAAAAATAATAATATAATATTATTATTCTCATTCCTTGATCAAAACCCTAATTAGGGTTTGGATTCCATATCTCGATTTATCATCATATATAATCTTAATAATTAAATTAAAATAATTAACTTAACTATTCTCAAATAATTTCATATAATAAAATAAGTGTTATAAAATTCTATAATCATATCATATAAAATAATATAATTATCCTATTTCCTTGGAAATTAAACATTAAAAACATTTTTACTATAAAATTAATTATTATAAGAATATAATTTATAATGAAAATTATTCATAATCATTCATGCAATAAATATATTTTATATTCATCACATAATTACTTACATAATACCTTTCATGCATTCTTATAAATAAAATATTCTAAAATCATTTCATATATTATTTATATTTTCCTTGAAAAATAATTAATAAAACATTTCCAATAAGGAATTAATTAGTATAAAATATAATTGATAATAATCAATAATTCTAAAATAAATTTATTTGCAATACTTAATGTAATAAATAAATTTTATTTATCACACATATAATTATAATTACACATTACCTTGACACATATCATTCATATTTATTTTAATAAATAATAAAAAAATTATACGCAAAATTTATGATTTATTTATATAGAAAATATCGGGTTGTCACAGAGATTTGTTTGAAAAAACAAGTGAAAAAGGTCCAACATGTATAATGTCTACGATTTGACTTTAAGAGTTGCCAGTTGGTGTATTTAATTGGTTGCACCAACGCCACCGAAAAGGTTTGCACATTGACCCAGTGATTTAACACTACTAGATGGGTCTGTGAAACTGAGATTCATTTTGGGTCCGGGGGCTTAATTATGCAGAGGGAAGGTGTTAGGCACCCCCCGACATCCGTGTTACCACGGTGACCGCCACTTTTCAAAGAAATTTTTATATGAATGTGTGTGTGTGTGTATGGATCAATGTGCAATTTGAAAGTAGTGCGAGGCCTCGTTCACACCTATATACACAAGGTTTGAATTTTATAGAAAAATTCAGTTTTAACCAAGATATAGCAATGAAGTTTTGTAAAAGAGGTTTTTCAAACCCTGTGTTCAATAGGAATTGAGACCTTTTCATACTTCAATTTTATTATTAAATGTTCGACTTGTTTGCTTTTATTTTCGAGATGCGAAGCATTCTCGAGAAAATAATATACTGAAGATGCCAAACTCCTCATGGGCACGAGCTGACCATCCAAGGAAATTGAGATCAGTAAAATAATGTACAAGTCACTTACAATTTGAAAAATATGTCCATCATGGAACCGAATCTAGATTCATGAGATGAATCTGTGATCACATGATTCTAAAGCTCATAATCTTGCAATTTGTATGGAAAGCGATAGCGATTAAATATATAAAAGTTGTAAATATATATTTACAGGACATGATTAACCACCACGAAGCAACTCCATGGGGATTGAAAATGTAAATATATAAAAGCGGTAAATATATATATATATATATATATATATATATATATATATATATGGCATGATCAACCATGCCAAGTAAACTCCGGTGGGACGAAATGTAAATAAAAGTCATAAAAGCGATCAAGCGCCATTTAAGTAAACTCAGGCAGATTAACTATATATAAAGTTGTAAAAGGCCACAAAAGTAAACTCTAGGCACCCATGTAAATGCAAAATATATATATATATATATATATATATATATATATATATATATATATATATAAGCGATAAGCATACTTGATGTGAATCCAGGGCTCATGGGATATGTCCGACAACAATTATATATAAGTATATATATATAAAAGCGAGTAAATGCTCCAGATGTAAAATTCAGGCTCATCAGATATGTCTGACAACAATTATATATATAAGTATACATATATATAAAAGCAATAAATGCTCCAGACCGAAGTCTAGGCTCAATCGATGCATAACTCGATAATGTTAGTCCATATATAAAATATATGCATATATATATATATATAAGTATATATACAGACAAGAATGAAAACCACACGACTCTCAATGTGTACAACAGTGTGTGCTAATATGAGAAAAAGACTTTATATAATGTGAGAAGACTTACAGTGGGCAGCCAAAGTAGACTTCTATGACTTTAAATGGATAAACACTCATCTCCCGTCGGATAAAAGATAGCTATATGTGAGCTAACAAGTGTTAAAAAGTGAGGAAACACTCAAAAGATGTGTATGCAGAGTAAAATGGACAGGGCTTCCTCGCCTTTTTTCTCTCTCCTCCTCTTCAGATGGTGGACCCCAAGGCTTGTATATATAGAAGGATGGCCACAGGTACACCTGCACCTGCGGCAGCTGCGGTTTTATCTGTGGCTGGTCGTGGTGCATCTGAGCCTCGCGAGTCCTGTCGTCTCATAGTACGTGCACTGGAATGTCCGATCGAACTTGTAAAACTTCAATTCGAGCATCCGAACGAGGTATATCTGACCTTCTTCGGACTGCTTGTGTCGAGAGTTACGCAATGACATGGATTAGAGGTTGTACGAAGTCAGGAAGAGGGGTCTATGCTTATGGTCCTCAAGCTTCAAATTCTATCCAAAACACTGCCATGCTTAATAGTCACTCGGGATTGTTACTCCTCAGTTCTTTTGGGACATTATTGTATGTATGTATGTATGAAGTGTCGAGACAACGCGCAGGTGTTGAAGAGACAAGATGATGTTTGGCTCCTCACCGGGGTTATCGCCAGTTTGAGTTAAAAGTAGACATTTCTCGGGGTTACATCTGAGATTGGACTACTTGTTGGTATGCCGCGATATCATCTTATTGAGGTGGTAAGATGACGCTTTTGACTCCTTACCGGGGTTATCGCCGGTTTGACCAAAAAGCAAACGTTGCTCAGGGTTACATTTGAGATTGGACTGCTGCAAGTGTTTAAATACCGTAAGGTCATCTATGAAAGAACCTATCTGCCCATTGTTAGCTCTGGGTCTAAGGTATGATTGCCTCGGTAAGAGGTCTAAGCTTGAAGCTGATCGAATGTGTTTGAAATAAACAATTCCAGAGTTATCGTCAGAACTGCAAAAGCATCCCTTGGGGCTATCACTAAGGATGGAGTTGTTACTCCCAGTGTTGTTTCTGGGACTGGAACTGAATGTCGTAGTGTTATTGCTGAGATAGAACTGTCCTCTCCGGTGTTGTTGCCGGTCTTTTCATCTTGCAAACCTCGGGGTTATCTCCGAGATTGGAAATGACATACCTAGTGTGTGTTCCGGGTTTGAGATGAATTTCTCGATTTGTGTTCCAGGTTGGAACTGATGTTCCTGGTTTATGTTCTAGGTTGGAACTGCACTTCTGGTAGTATCTAGAATGGATGTAAGCTGTCTTCCAGGGTTATCTCCGAAAGTCAAATCTGCCCTCCTGTAATGTTAGTAACAGGCATGCAGAAAATTTCGAGTGTCTACAATTCCCTCATTGTAATTAAAAGTAAAAGATACTCTCCTAAATGGCAATGTCATCTCCGTTTGCCTCCTCATGATCCGATGGTATATCAGGCGATGTATAAGTTTGAGATAATCTAAAGTTGGAAGTTGAGTGTGGACTTCTAATTGTCCGAATGCTTGAGTTAGAAATTCTTAAAATTGAGCAATGTTTGTTTTCTATGACTGAGATATGGCACAGTCGCGCGGTGTTTGGCTTGTAGTTGGGCGCATCCGCGATACCTTGTACTCTGGCAGCTTGAGTAGTTATGACTTCTGTTTGATCTTGAATGCTTATAGCAATTCGATTAAACCTGAGAGGAGAAGCAATCAAACTATTATTAATACTTATAACTATCAAACATCTAATAAATACGGAAAGCATGAAGAATTAATCATAGAAGTAGTAATTGGAAATGTAAATAAGAATTAAACAAGGAGGGAGAAAGAT
The DNA here is from genome assembly GCA_020205605.1 of Panax ginseng. NCBI lineage: Eukaryota > Viridiplantae > Streptophyta > Magnoliopsida > Apiales > Araliaceae > Panax > Panax ginseng. Next base: position 106,767,835 of record CM035131.1, on the reverse strand, counting down.
TGGATGGGGTGCCTCCCATCTAGCGCTCGGTTTATAATCCGTTAGCTGGACTCTTTTCTTAACACCACTATTTGATTCCTATACGATAGGCGAGGAACCCTCCATCCATTAGAACTGCAGTTTGCATTGGGAGGTTCCCATTTGTAAGAGTCTTCGAATTGAAGCCACCTAGCATATTTCTTGTACATGATATCCCCTTTTCCATTGTATAGCTAGGTGCCTCTTCCGTTGTATTTATGAATAGATTTTTGCATTGAGGCATGAAAAATACAACGAGCTTTTCTTCTTCTATTTTCTCTTCCTCGGCCCACCATGGTGTGTAAGAGGCCTCATTATCATATAGATCTTTACCTTGGATGTGACTACCAAGGGGTCATGGGTGTGCAAAATTCACTGGATTTTTTAACTCTGGCTGAGAAGGCACTTGGGGTATAATAAAGGTCAGCTCATGTTCTTCATTTTTCATATCCCCAGTTGTCCCCTCATTGTCCACTTCTTTTAGTTCATCTAGTGGCATGTACACTTCTGTCTCTCCATCAGTTTCATCATCCATGTCATAGCACCAATTATTTGGAGGGCGATTATTTAAGGCTTCAAACATTCGATCCATCTGATTCTCAAGATTTCGAATTGACATCTTTTTCTCAATCATCTTTTCATCAGTTGATGCTATAAACTTGAACCACAAATCCTCCAATCTTGAATTATCTTGTTCAGTTTCGAAATCCATGTATTGAGGGCTATTCATTGAGGGATTAAAAACTTGTTCAATCTGTCTATTTAGATTTTGAGTTAATAACTCTTGACTCATTATCATCTCTTCCTGGTCTGCTATTATCTTTGACATGAATTCCTTCAACTCTGAATTTTCTTCTTGTTGCATTGGAGGTGAATATGAAAAATCCGATGGATATGTTCGACTTAGAACGCAGTATTGGTCTTGATAGTTATAACTCCATGCAGAATCTGGGTGATACCCCCAACCTTGATGATAATTGGAATTAGCATAGTTGTTGAGGTAATCACCCCCATACTGTACTGGTCCAACTCTGACAGTGCATTGATGACTTGGGTGATTGCTCACACAATAATTACAGATTACTGCGATCTTTCGAGTACGTTGGGCTGCAAGAACATCCAACCTCTTTGAAAGTGTTTCAATTTGTGCTGACAATGTAGAAAATACATTGAGTCCATCAATTCTTGTGTCCCTTGGTTGAGTCATATTTACATTTGGCCATTGATAAGCAAAGTCATCCATGGTAAATGAAAAGAGAGAAATATAAGAAGATAAGTAAAATAAAATAAAATGTTTAAATTAAGACTAATTTGATTGAAATTAATGTTGGCAACAATTATTAAACTAATTCCCTGGCAACGACGCCAAAAACATGTTGGTCATTTTACCAATCAATATATGTGTGCAAGTATACACGGTTAACAAGTAATAAAGAGTAAATAAAGTATTGTTTCCATAGAGAATTAACTAATAAAGTTCACCAAGCATTAACCCGTAACTGTTTTAGTCTTATTTAAATGAATGATTTGCTATTTATAAATATTAATTGCTAAATTAAATAAACCTAATTATCCCTAGAATAAGACTTGATAATGAAGACCTAAGTCACAATTTCATCTATTGACTCATTTAAATCAACACACTCCTTGTTAAGCCAAACAAATTTTAAAGGATTGTTAGTCAACAACATGAAAGTAATGTATAGCCATCTCTCAATGTACCATACACATATCACATATAATCCACAATTAATAGAATACACATGAACGCCCACATTACCTAAACCACTATATGTTTATGTGATTTACATATAATTAGGGTTTAAGCCCAAGTTCTCAATTGACTACGAGTGGTGCTTCGGTATATGTCTATCCTAAGCACGAATCATACATTCCATCTCCATGTAGAACATACAGACACAAGCTATCAAGATCAGATCTAAACCCATACTTCATTTTTCAAGTTCATATGGATTATCACAGTAGTTGATGGTCAATCAACTAAGCAAATAGCATGAATCTAAATAGATAATCCTATAGTAATCAATAAGGCTAATAACGAAATATATTAAGATAACTAATCAATAGAATCCATCGCAATCTCAGAATAGAGTTTAGATCATAGTTGAATCAAATCCACCATCCACATATTGAATAAACATCATAAAATTACAAATAGGAATCAAAGAGGGGTTAAGAATGGAGAATTGAAATGCAAATCTGTTCTCCTGCTCCAAGATGGAATCTCTGATGTTTTCTAATTGCTTCAAGTGTTCATATCTAATAAAATCTAGAAATTAATACTCTAATCTATTTATTCAAATTGAAGAAAGAAAATAACAGTAGCTTATTGATCCCCCAAGGGGTGGTGTCTCCTATATACTGATAATACGTCTCTTTTTAAGCCCAAATTGAACCCCCTCTACAAGTTACGCTCCATTTCCACTATTTAATGGAAAAGTCAGCTTTAGTCAACTTCCAAAGTGGCGCAGCTGCGCTGGGAATGGCCTGGAGTTAGGCGCGCCCGTGCTCAAGTAGCAGATGGTGTTTTTTGGATCCAGGGAATGGCGTGGCCGCTCCAAAAATACACTACAAATTTGCGTGCCCACGCCGTTGGTTTTTTACTGCAGTGTCCTCTGATAAAACGGCCATAACCTTTGATCCAGAAGGGTTACGGGGCCTGCCACCTATCAAATTGAAGCTCTCGACAAGCTCTACAACTTTTATTCTTTGAGAATTGGGAAATAATGGAAGGATTAAGGTCGAAATTGGGTTTGAAGTGACTGTTATGCAAATGGCCACCCAAAACATTGAAGTTCAACGTCTGTTGGTACAAAGGTCATAACTCTTGCATCCGAACTCCGATTGGAATGATTCAAGATGTTACGAAAAGCTAAGAAAAAGTTCTACAACATAATCTATTTTCCAAGAAAAAAACATGAAAGCCCAAACAATGTCCGAATTTCTTTTCCTAGCATTTTTATACCAATAGTCACTCACACAGCTCCCAAGCATATGATCTACAAAATGAACACAAAATGCATAAAAAGTAACTATGAAACATATGTTTAAGCAACTAATTCAACTAACAAATACCGGATAAGTAGGTATAAAACCTAATTATCACCCACTCTCACCTAACATTATTCAACCAACCAATCACATGAAAGGTTGGTGAAGAATTTAGGAAAAAGTTTGGAGGTAGGAAATAATTTTCAGCTTCTACTAGCCGCCTCCTCTTTTAGAAGATTTAATCCCCCTTTTTTTATTTTTTTTTCATTTATCTGTTTAATTGATCATTTCACGATTTATCAATTTAACATTTTACATTTTTAGAATAATAATCATAAATTAAATTAGACTTTTATTTCATAAAAGTCAGGGTCTTACAATCTCCCCTCCTTATGAAATTTCATCCCCAAAATTTTCGTACGTACCTAGTACTTCGAAGATATAAGAATACTAAGCTTTCATTTTAAATTATAGCTCCTAAGTCATTTCCTCTGTCTCATGGTTCATCCATTGTTCGTCTCCTGAATTTCAAATATCATTCTAGAATACAACTTCAAAACAAAAGTTAATTGACATATCATAATTTGTCAACAAATTAAGTAACAAAAATTCAGCTTACGTAGGACACACACTAGTGAAAGATATTACTCATTTTTCCCCTCCTAGTTCTAATCCCGGATCTCTACCAGAGATCATATCCCTAAGCTTTGATACCAACTATGACACCCCCAAAATTTGTCAACACAACCCATCTTGGGTCGCCAGAAACAACACACTACTGACGCAAACTTTCCTATTAGAACTATTAATTATTATGTAAAATATGACGTCTGATAAGTTGTTTTACAACCATTTATTTAGATATAAACTAACTTAATTTGTTATTTCAACTCATTACTATTGTATAGCTTTTTATGCATTTGTGCTTTCTTTTGTAGTTTCATCAATGGGAACTCTCTTGGGGTAAAAGGAGCTAAGTATGATGGCTTGATGATGGAAGGAAACTTTGAAGTAAGAAGCTATGCAATGGAAGATATTTGAAGATTGCAACAGAATAAGTCGGGGTACCAGTAAACACAGTTGACGCCTCATCGACTTGCCTTTGACACGGCAGAATCAAGGCCAAGTAGTTTTTCCCAGATTTGACATAAATGGGTAATTGCGCCCACTCTAAGGCTTATACACAGTATTAATCGGTCTAAATTCTGCGGATGACTTTTAATTGAGCTATCCAATAGAATTGTTGCTTGGATAAAGGGCATACGAACTAGACTCACATATATAAGACTTATATCAGTATGTTTAAGGAGATTCCACCCCTTGGGGGATCACTTAGCCATTATTGCTTTTTCTCTTTAATTTCAATATTAGAATAGAGTAGATTAGAGTAGTTAGTTTCTAGATCTGATTAGATCTGAAGACTTGAAGTAATTGGATAGCATTAAAGATTCAAACTTTGAGCAAGAGAACATAATTGCACTTTAATTCTCTACTCTTTTTCTCTCTTTGATTCCTATTTGTATTCTTATGATATTTATTCTATTTGTGGATGATGGATTTAATTTATCCATGAATTAAACTCTATTTTGGGATTGCAATGGAATCTATTGCTTAATTTATTTGGATATATTTCATTGTTAGCCTTATTGATTATTATGGGATTGTCTATTAAGATTCATGCTTATTTGCTTAGTTGATTGGCCATCGATTATTTTGATAATCCATATGAACTTGAAAGACAAAGTATGGGTTTAGATCTGATCTTGATAGCTTGTGAATGTATGTTCTACATGGTGATGGGATGTATGATTTGTGCTTAGGATAGACATATACTGAAGCACCGCTTGTAGTTAATTGAGGACTTGGGATTAAACTCTAATTAGTTGTAAATCACAGACATATAATTATTTAGTTAATGTGGGTGTTCATGTGTATTCTATCAATTATATATTATATATGATATGGATATGGTACATCGAGAGATGGCCATGTTTTACTTTCGTGTTCTCGACTTAGAATCCGGTGCAATTAATTTTGTTTAACAAGAAGTGTGTTGATTTAAATGATTCAATAGGTGAAGTTGTAATCTTAAGTTTACATTATCTAGTCTCACTCTAGGGATAGTTAGGCTTATTTAATTTCATAGTTTAATTATATAGTATCATAGCAATCGTTTAAATAAGACTGAAATGGTTATGGATTAGGGCTTGGTGAACTTTATTAGTAAATTCTCCGTGGGAACGATACTTTACTTAGTCTTTATTACTTGTTGACCGTGTATACTTGCACACATATATTGATCGATAAAATGACCAACAACTTTTTGGCGTCGTTGCCGGGGAATTAGTTTAATAATTTTTGCCAAAATAAATTTCAATCAAATTAGACTTTGCTTATCAATGGCCATATGAGAACATGACTCAACCAAGGGACACAAGAATTGATGGACTCAAAGTATTTTCTACATTATCAGCACAAATTGAAACACTTTCGAAGAGGTTGGAAGTTCTTGCAGCCCAACGTACTCGAGAGATAGTAGTTATATGTGAATATTGTGCTAGCAATCACCCAAGTCATCAATGCATTGTCAGAGTTGGACCAGTTCAGTATGGGGGTGATTACCTTAACCACTATGCTTACCACAATTATCATCAAGGTTAGGGGTATATATCACCTAGATTCTAAATGGAGTTATAACTATCAAGACCAATACTCCGTCCCAAGTCCAACATATCTATCGAATTTCTCATATCCGCCTCCAATGCAACAAGACGAAAATTCAGAGTTGGAGGAATTCATGGCAAAGATAATAGCAGACTAGGAAGAGATGATAATGAGTTAAAAGTTATCAACACAAAATCTTAATAGACGGATGGAACAACTCACTAACTCCTTAATGAATGGTCCTCAATACATGGATTTCGAAACTGAAAAATATAATTCAAGACTGGAGGATTTGTGCTTCAAGTTTATAGAGTCAACTGAGGAGAAGATGAATGAGCAATAGATGTCAATTAGAAATCCTCATAATCAAATGGATCGAATGCTCGAAGCCTTGAACAATCGCCTTCAAAACAATTGGTGCTATAATATCGATGATGAAAGTGATGGAGAACCAGAAGTGTACATGCCGCTAGATGAACAGAAAGAAATGGATATTGAGGAGACAACTGGGGATATGGAAAATGAAGACATGAGTTCACTTGTATAATACCCCAGGTGCTTTCTTAGTAAGAGTTAAAAAATTTAGTGAACTTTGCACACCCATGTCCCCTTGGTAGTCACATCCAAGGCAAAGATCTCTATGATAATGAAGCCTCTTACACACCATGGTGGGTTGAGGAAGAGAAAATGGAAGAAGAAAAGCCTATTGTATTTTCCATGCCTCAATGTAAAGATCTATTCACAAATACAACGGGAGAAGCACCTAGATTCGTAATGGAAATGGGGACATCAAGTACAAGGAATTTACTGGGTTGCTTTAATTCAAAGACTCTCATGATGGGGAACCTACTAACACACAATGCAGTTCTAATGGATGGAGGGTTCCTAGCTTATCGTAGAGGAGTCGGTTAGCAGTGTCAAGAAAAGAGTCCTACTAACAGACTATAAATTGAGCTCTTGATGGGAGGCATCCCATCAAATCTCTCTCTCCCTATGTGTTTAATTATCCATTACCTATATATCTCTCTCCCTATGTGTTTAATTCTTACTACTTTAATTAATTAGTTCATTATTATTATAGTTACTTAAATTTTTAGTAACAAGTGTTAGTTAGGGTTAAATAGGGTTTAATATATCATTGTGACCCTTTACAGGAAGAACTAATTAGGCAGTAGTGTGAGAATTGCAAACATTAGGTCACAAAGAAGCAATGAATGAGGATTACCCTTGGCAACAGAGCTGCTACCAGATAAAGCAAAACTTACGCTTGTTGCACCACATGACAGTGCCAAATATAGTGCAACTACGCCCGACTTTTAACTTCAATTTTAAAAGAATTCCGGCCCGGGTCTTATTTCATTCCCCACTTATACTCAAATTCGGCAGTGTACTCTCTCCCTCATGCAAACTCCTCCTAATCCATTTCTAACTCTCTAGAACACTCCACATTATCCTCTCAATTAGAGCCCGAAAATCCAAATACATACATAACCCCCTACTATATTCTTACCGAACTCTTACCCTAACCCTCCATCATCACCCTACCTGTTTATATCTAAACTTCTCAGCATCTCAGGCAGTAGGGTGGTACAGTGATGAGTGAGTTTTATACCCATAAATTGGATACATTCAGGCTTAATTTATTGTTGTTCTCAAGTCTTTTAGAATAGTTTTTAAGTGTTTGTGTCTATTCATGCATGTTTTATGTTGTTTTGTAGGAATTGGGACAAAAGATACTTGGATCGACGTTTGGGATGGCTAGATTCGCGTTTTCGGCTTGCCATTTACACAACGGTCACTTCAGAGCCAATTTGAGTATTCTCTGTACCTCATTTCGAAATACTCAAAGAATAAAAGTTGTAGATCTACTTCTCCTCTTTCCGGATCATCATGAATCATCAAAATCGGAATTCAGACGAAGACGTTATGGCCATTTTGCCAAATGACGTCGAAGTAGAAAATGTCAGAACATGTGCCAGCGCCGGGGCGCCTATTTTTGGCCTATGCCCAGCGCCAGGGTGCTGGGGGCAGGGTTTGAGCGTCAAGCCCAGCGCTAGGGCGCTGGGGCGCTGGGGAAGGGCTTGGTGATGGCCTGGACGCGTTTTTTGGCGAATTTTGACACCTTTTTGAGTCCAAATTTGATTGGGTTTGTTCCTAAGCTAAAAATTGGACTTGTAACCTATAAATACATGATGTAAGGCATAAAATAAAAAGGAGATTACATAGATTAGACTAGATTAAACACTCCATTAGATTAGAATAAAAACCCTAGTTCTTAATTAGCCAATGAAGATTGAAGCAAATTGAAGAACACTGAAGATCAAGAGCAGGAGCAAGAAGGATCATCGATTTCTTCGACAACAGATTCTATTCTTCTCTTATCATACTTTTATCTTTTAATGTCTATTCAGTTGTGGATTCTTGGTTTTAATTCATTAATTATGAATTAACTCTTTTATTAAGATTTCAATTGAACATTTTATGGCTATAAATTAGTTATTTGATTTATTCCAATTATTTATGTCAAAGTGAGTTATTTATATTGCCTTATGCTTATTGGTTAATTATCTGATCAGTAATTACCTTGTTACTCTAGAAGGAATTGGAAGAGGAATTCTAGGGTTAGAACTGGGCATTGTGACATGTGACTTAGTTATTTGCACAGTGAATAATTAGGTTTGTGAATTGAATGGAAATATTTGTTCACCGCATGTAACACATAAGGAATTGGGATTGTAACGAGTTTAATTCAATTGTTTTTCATAGGAATATAACAAAATTAATCTGGATTAAATAGAAGGCAATTGATCACTTGGAAAAGGCCTTTTGGCATTTGAGAATTCCTGTTAACAATTCAGTAGACATAATAATTAGGATAATTGGATAATTGATTTATAGTTCATAATTGGGGATATTGGAGTCTTAATCCTTATTTACCAGAATTCAATGAAATCTTAGTTTTGTTTATTTGCTTTCTTTTAGACTAATCTCTTTTAATTGTTTAATTTAGTTTTCTTAATTAGAAAATTCACAATTTGAAATTGTTTAAATAAAATTGATTTGGTTAAGAGTTAGTATTTGATAATTTTTATTAAATAATTCCTCGTGGGAATTATACTCTACTTTCACTTTATTACTTGTTGACCGTGTATACTTGCACGTATTCATTGATTGCGAAATCGATCAACAAGTTTTTGGCGCCGTTGCCGGGGAAGTAATTTAATAATTATTTACCAATATTAATTTCAATCAAATTAGTCTTAATTTAAACATTTTTATTTTTATTTTTAATTCTCTTCCTATATTTCTCTCTTTTCAGGAACCATAGATGAGTTTGAGTATCAATGGCCATACACGTTCTTGGCTCAACCAAGGGAAACAGGGATTGATGGACTTAATACATCTTCTATAGAGGCAACTTCAAAGACGTTGGAGGTTTGCGCATCCATACGGAGTCGAAGGAGGGCAAGAATGACTCAGCCAAGGGGAGAGGAGATTGACAGACTCGAGAAACTTTCTGCATTGTCAGCACAGATTGAGACACTTTCGAGGATGTTTGAAGCTTTTGAAGCTCAACTTCGTCAAAGTGTGGCGATTACTTGTGATTATTGTGCTGGAAATCATATGAGTCATCAATGCGCCCATCGCCACCAAAGATAAAGACGGTGGTGATTACCCCAATAATTATGTCTATCCTAACAACTATTATCAGGATTGGGGGTATCACCCGGATTTTTCAAGATCAATTTTATGCTCTAAGTTCAACGTACCCACCGAATTTCTCGTGTCCACCTCCACTACAACAGGAAGAACATTTAAATTTGGAGAAAGATTTGTCCAAGTTCATAGCTTCATGTGAGGAAAGGAGGATTAATCAAGAGATATTGAGTCATAATTTTACGAACCAAACAGAACAACTAACCAATGTCTCAAACATTTGTCCTCAATACACTTGGCTCTATGATATGGATAACGAGACTGATGATGAGCCCGAACCAAATCTGCAACCGGATGTGCCAAATGATATAGATGTTGAAAGAGAGGAAAGACTTGGGGACTAAGAAAATGAGATCGGCAAAGATCTAACTTTGAGTACCAACGAAGATGAGCCAATTTTGATGGTGTCCCATGTACCTTCTCCACCAAAGTTTAGGAATCCAGGCAATTTTGCAAAACCATGCCCAATTGGCAGTCATGTCGTCGGCAAAGCTCTTTGTGATATAAGAGCTAGTACAGTTGTGGAGTCATGGTGGGATTAAAAGGAGAAGATAGAGGAAGACTCCATTATGTTTATTAAGCTTCAATGCCCCATTCTAATCATAGACATAATGGAGAAAACACCTAGTTGTTGGACGTTCTTAATAGGGAACCTATCTACAAAGAGCATGTTAGGTGACTTCAATTCAAGGGTTTTTGCGAATGGAAACCTCCCAAAAGAGACATTGCTACTGATGGATGGACGGTTCCTCAATTTTCAGAGGGGAATTGGATAGAGAATTGAAGAAGTCAGCCGAGACTATAAAACAAGCGCTATTGGGAGGAAACCCAAGTTTAATTTTTATTTTAGTTTTTATTAAGTTTTATATTAGTAGTTTTGAATTTGCATTTATTTAGGATTTAATAAAATTGCTTCTATCATGGTTTTACAAGTTATTCAAGTCAAATTCAAGTGTGGTGCCCAATTTGTTCCATGTGCTTAGCCTATTCTCCAAACTTAGTGGACAAGGAGGAAGATTGCTATATTTTCAGGGAAGTCCTCTGCTTTACTTTTTTATATTTCATCCATTGAGGAAAATGTCTAGTTTAAGTTTGGGGGCATTTTAGTGTCGTATTGCATATAGTTAGTTATCTGCATAGTAGTTCATTTTTTTTGTGTTAGAATTATTTTTTTAGGTTGCATATAATACATGGTAGTTATTTGCATATTCATATATGTGTTGCAATAGTATGTGTTCATGTAGTATAATTGCATTTATTTTTATTTATTTTTTCTCATGCATGAATCTGTGTGATCGATTAGTGTGGTCTTAGCTCGGCCTATGATAAGATTGGTTTTGGATGTTAACTTAAACAGTGTTGATAATTGATCATGCGTTCTAATTTTAATCATGATGATAATCTGAGCCTGTCTTAAACTTATGTAACTGGTTAGCACTTAAAGTTTAACTGTTTTAATCCACTTGATTCAAGGGTTTCATAATTTGTTTATGAGGGAAAATCTTGGATAAAATTTAATGAAATTAGTGAACTGGCGGTAAAGGTTGGAATGACGTAAAAGCTTGAGTTTGGGGGAATCTATGGGATATATATATTACAAAAAGAAAAAAAAGGGAATGATGAAAAAAAATGAGAAAAAAAATCCAGAAGGAAAGGAAAAAAAGAATAAACACCGTGGCATGCTTGTCTAGTTTTGTGGCCTTTGTTACTTGAGTAAGTAAGCCCGAGGGGATTGTCTTTACACCTAACGTCCTAAGGTCTTAATGGCTTGGGAGTCGTTGGTCGAAAGCTCGTTAAGGTAGCACTGAAAAGCCTAAGGGAATAAGACATTGCACTGCCATGAAAAAAAAATGAATAAAACACAAGAAAGAGCAAAAATGCCCTCGTGGTTGAATAAAAGTATAAAAAATCCTGTATTTACCTTAAGACTTGGTAATTGCTTAGTTTTAACCGAAGTTGTCATGTTCACAAAAGTAATTGAATTGGAACTGAAATTTTCCTTTTAAGAAGTTTGTTATGTGATTATCTTCAATTGTGGTTGGTTAGAATGGTTAACAAGCACACGCACAACATGGGTGATGACAGGTTTGGATTGATTAATTGGTTAAAGTTATGGATTTTAACTTGATTGGATATATTATTTGAGTATCATTGGTATCTTTGAATCCTGTTGCTACATATCATACAGATTTATTACTGGGTTCATAGGTATATTATAAAGTAGATCATGCATATGCATTCATTTAGTTGAGTTATTTTGTTTATTTTTAGTTCTTTTGTGTTTTTGCTTGAGGACAAGCAACGATTTAAGTTTGGGGGTATTTGATGAGTGAGTTTTATACCCATGAATTGGATACATTCGGGCTTAATTTATTGTTGTTCTCAAGTATTTTAGAATAGTTTTTAAGTGTTTGTGTCTATTCATGCATGTTTTATGTTGTTTTGTAGGAATTGAGACAAAAGTTACTTGGATCGACGTTTGGGATGGCTAGATTCGCGTTTTCGGCTTGCCATTTACACAATAGTCACTTCAGAGCCAATTTGAGTATTTCTCCGTACCTTATTTCGAAAACCTCAAAGAATGAAAGTTGTAGATCTACTTCTCCTCTTTTCGGATCTTCTTGAATCATAGAAATCGGAGTTCGGACGAAGAAGTTATGGCCAATTTCCCAAAGGACGTCGGAGCAGAAAATATCAGAACATGTGCCAACGCCGGGGCGCCCACTTTTGGCCTATGCCAAGCAAGTAGGGGGCAAGGTTTGAGAAGGTCAAGCCCAAATACTGGGCTTTGGGGAAGGCTTGGTGATGGCCTCGGACGACGCTTTTAGGCAAATTTTGAAACCTTTTTGACTCTAAATTGGATCGAGTTTGTTCCTAAGCTAAAATTGACTCTTGTAACCTTTAAATACATGATGTAAGGCATAAAATAAAAAGGAGATTACATAGATTAGACTAGATTAAACACTCCATTAGATTAGAATAAAACCCTAGTTCTTAATTTGCCATCAAGATTGAAGCAAATTGAAGAACATTCAAGATCAAGAACAGAGCAAGAGGGGAGCATCGATTTGGTCGACAACAGATTATATCTCTCTCTCTTATCATACTTTTATCTTTTAATGTCTATTCAGCCAGGATTCTTGGTTTTAATTCATTAGTTATGAACTAACTCTTTTATTAAGATTTCAATTGAACCTTTTATGGCTATAAATTAGTTATTTGATTTATTCCAATTATTTGTGTCAAAGTGAGTTGTTTATCTTGCTTTATGCTTATTGATTAATTATCCGATCAAGAATTACCTTGTTACTCTGAAGGAATTGGAAGAGGAATTTAGGGTTAGAATCGACATTGTGACATGTGACTTAGTTATTTGCATGTTGAATAATTAGGTTTGTGAATTGAATGTAAATATCTCTGCTCACCGCATGTAACATATATAAGGAATTGGGATTGTAACGAAGTTTAATTCAATTGTTTTGCATAGAATATAGCAAAATTAACTGGATTAAATAGAAGGCAATTGATCACTTGAAAACGACTTTTGGCATTTGAGAATTCCTCGTTAACAATTCAAAGAGACATAATAATTGGGATAATTGGATAATTGATTTATAGTTCATAATTCGGGGATATTGGAGTCTTAATCCTTATTTACCAGAATTCAATCAAATCTTAGTTTTGTTTATTTGCTTTCTTTTAGACTAATCTCTTTTAATTGTTTAATTTAGTTTTCTTAATTAGAAAATTCACAATTTGCAATTGTTTAAATAAAATTAATTTGGTTAAGAGTTAGTATTTGGTAATTTTTATTAAATAATTACTCGTGGGAATGATACTCTACTTTCACTTTATTACTTGTTGACCGTGTATACTTGCATGTATTCATTGATTGTGAAATCGATCAACATACAGCAAGTGTTCGATCAAAGGTCATAGAGGTTTATGGGTGTGTATTCAAGGAAACAGTGACATAAAAGGGGTAGATTTTGGATCTCTATTGAGTGCATTTTAGTTGTTGGTAAAGAGACAAAGTTTGGGTTAATTAAAGAGTTCAAGGCATCCAAGATAAAATCTCTCTCATCAGATAATACCTTCATCAGTAGCACACCTAAGAGAATTCGAACCCCATCACCATCATCGAGCACTGTGCATGAGAGCGAGGGGAATAACAGAGACAGTTGGGACACTTCTAGGTTCGTGAACCTCTCTGCCCAACACTACTATCTAGATGTTTTATTGGGCAAATCATTCGTACCAGAGAGGGGTTTCAGGCCTGGGAGAGAAGATGGTAAATTGAAGGAATAGATTGTGGCACATGGATGGGGGTCAGTGGTAGCCAAGCCAGTTGCTGCCCCAATGGATACAGTGAGAGAATTCTATGCCAACTCTAGCAATAAATTGAATGGCATTTCTTATGGGCAAGGAAGGCAAGTGCAGTATACTAAGCAAGCAATCATTGACATATTTCATGTGGACACACTACCATCAGGTGCTCCAAACTGGGCAGAATCATAGAGGTTTGAAATAGAACTAGACAAGTTGGTGAAGGAGTTATGCAACCAAGGCACAAAATGGACCACCAAAGCTAGCACTGACAGAAAGGTTCACTTCCCACAGACTTTCACTCAGTCGCTATGCAAAGGCATGGTATAGCTTCATATGCGCGAGCATACTCCCCACCAACCATCATGTCGATGTCATGACTGACAGAGCTACATTGCTATATGGAATACTGAAGATGAAAGCAATTGACATTGTACACATCATCAATAAGTCGATGCTACGATATATGAGGGGGAGTACTTCAGAGGGCATACCACATGCGTCCATTATCACTCGACTGTGTTTGGTTGTGGGGGTTGATTGGGATAATGAGGATCTATAAATGCCGATAAGGGATATAGACCACACCACTATTCAGAAATACACCATTTGGAATGGTGCAGAATTTCACCCCCAGGGCTTGGGGTTCATCATGCTAGAAGATGGGTCAGAGACTGAATATGAAGTAGATAATGAAGAAGAAGAGGACACTATTGCTCCTCATACAGCTAGGGCACCTTCAGGTAAGCAGGACCGTGATATTTGTCGCCTCCAGAAAAGGATGGATGTGATGCACACAAACTTTCAAGCATTCACTGCTAAGTTCTCTGGAGTCCTAGCAGATGCATCCAGCCAGTTGGGAGCACATGTCCGGTTTCTAACGTTTGGGATGGCTACTCCACATCCACCTCCAGACACTCCACCTAAGCATAATGAGGATGGTGATGATGAGGACAGCTAGGGGAGTTTCCTATACCTTTTATCTCAAATGAGGACATTGTAGTTTTTAAGTTTGGGGGTATTACGTGTATTTTTGCATTTAGTATAATTCATATCGTGTTTTATTTTGCGTTATTTTAGTTGATTGTGTTAGGAATTGTTGCACTTTGTTTTGTTGATTATGTTTGGAAATGTTGTATTTTGTAATTGCATGAATCCAGTTGTCAGTTGGTTTGTTATTTAGTTGGCCTATGAGGAAATTAAAATTACTTGATTTTTGAACTGATTTGAGACTTAAGCTTGATTGTGATGTCATATTATAATATAAATCCTTATCTGTCTGATACTGATATATCCGGTTAGCACTCTTAAGTAACCATTATGATGTCCTTAGTTTAAATTTTCACATATTTGTCTTCTATTGGGAATTCTGTGTTTTAACGAAAGAGTGTCAGTACTCAGGTAGTAATAGTTAGCACTATAAAAAGCTTAAGTTTGGGGGAATTCAATGGGTATACATGCCCCTCTAAAAAAAATGAATAAACATTGTGGCTAGTCTTGTTTCGGGGCCTTTGTTACTTGAGTAACTATGCCCGAGGGGATTGTCTTTACAACTAGCGCCCTAAGGTCTTAATGGTCTGGAAGTTATTTGTCGAAAGCTCGCTAAGGGGTAACACTATTAGCCTAATGCAATGAGACATTGCACAGTCATGGGAAATAAAATTAAAATAAAAAAATCAATAAACACCGCTGAAAAGTGTGAAAATCGCCCTCATGTGTAATTAAAGGCATAAATCCCCCTGTTGACTCTTAAATTAAGTAATGCATGGTCTTAGTTAGAACTTACTTGATTTACTGCTTCTCTTGAGTTAAAACTAGTTCTTTCCCTCTAAGAAACATAGAATTTGAAAATTTTATTTAATAACATGTTTAGTGGTTGCTTCACACTCACACAATATATCAGTGCTGACAGATTTGGATTTGCAGAGTGTTGTGCTTTATGATCTTCTCTTAGGTAGCTTTTCTATTTGATTATCTTGTAGTTTTTCTGAGGCATTGCATTTGAATTTCATTTCTAACTGACTATTGGATTCAATTTCATGATAATAAAGGTTTCATACATTGTAGCTATTGCATTGCATTTTTGGTTTGCTTTTGTTTTGGTTGCTTGAAGGCAAGCAACGGTTGAAGTTTGAGGGTATTTTATAAGTGGTTTTACAACCACTTATTTAGATATAAAATAACTTAATTTATTGCTTAAAGTCATTATTATTGTATAGCTTCTTATGCATTTGTGCTTTCTTTTGTAGTTTCATCAATGGGAACTCTCTTGGGGTAAAAGGAGACACTCTAAGGCTTATACACAGCGCAGCTGCGCCGATCTAAATTTTGCAGATAACTTTTAATTGAGCTGTCCAATAGAATTATTGCTTGGATAAGGGGCATAAGAACTACACTCATATATATAAGACTTATATCAATATGTTTAAGGAGGTTCCACCCCTTGGGGGATCACTTAGTTATTATTGCTTTTTCTCTTTAATATAATTATTAGAATATAGAAGATTGTAATAGTTAGTTTCTAGATCTAAATAGATCTGAAGACTTGAAGAAATTGGATAGCATTTAAGATTCAAACATGGAGCAAGATAACAGATTTGCACTTCAATTCTCTATTCTTATCCTCTCTTTGGTTCCTATTTGTATTCTTATGATGTTTATTATATTTGTGGATGATGGATTTAATTTATCTATTAGTTAAACTCTATTTTGGGATTGCAATGGAATCTATTGCTTAGTTTATTTTGATATATTTCTTTGTTAGCCATATTGATTGTTATGGGATTTTCTATTAAGATTCATGCTTATTTTCTTAGTTGATTGGCCATCGATTACTGTGATAATCTATATGAACTTGAAAGACGAAGTATGGGTTTAGATCTGATCTTGATAGCTTGTGATTGTATGTTCTACTTTGTGATAGGATGTATGATTTGTGCTTAGGATAAACATATACATAAGCACCGCTTGTAGTCAATTGAGAACTTGGGCTTAAACCCTAATTATTTGTAAATCACATAGACATATTATGATTTAGGTAATGTGGGTGTTCATGTGTATTCTATCAATTGTGTATTATATATGATATGGGTATGGTACATTAAAAGATGGCCATGTTTTACTTTCGTGTTATCGACTAACAATCTGGTGCAATTAATTTGGCTTAACTGGAAGTGTGTTGATTTAAATGATTCAATAGGTGAAGTTGTAATCTCAAGTTTTCATTATCTAGTCTCACTCTAAGGATAGTTAGGCTTATTTAATTTCATAGTTTAAATATATAGTATCATAGAAATCGTTTAAATAAGACTGAAATGGTTATGGGTTATTGCTCGGTGAACTTTATTAGTTAATTATCCGTGGAAATGATACTTTACTTACTCTTTATTACTTGTTGACCGTGTATACTTGCACACATATATTGATCAGTAAAACGACCAACAAGTTTTTGCCGGAAAATTAGTTTAATATTTTTTGCCAACGTTAATTTTGACCAAATTAGTCTTAATTTAAACATTTTATTTTATTTTAAATATCTTATTATATTTCTCTCTTTTCAGGTACCGTGGATGACTTTGCTTATCAATGGCCATATGCAAACATGACTCCACCAAGGGACACACGAATTGATGAACTCAAAGTATTTTCTACATTATCAGAACAAATTGAAACACTTTCGAAGAGGTTGGATGTTATTGCAGCCCAACGTACTCGAGAGATAGTAGTTACATGTGAATATTGTGTTGGAAATCACCCAAGTTATTAATGCACTGTCAGAGTTGGACTCAATAGAAATACTCACAATATTGTAGTAAAAGAATTTTATATTTTTAGTGTAGTGATGGTGTGTGTTTAGTTGCTCAACCTAGCAACCTATTTATACTGAAAATTGAGGAAACAATTAGCACACACGCTTTGACAATATAACCAAATGAGCTACATAAAGTAATGGTGTGGATTTAGGGTCCCATAGAGAAAACCAACTTGTACACGTTTTAACAAAATTTGTTCAATAATAGAGTTGTGGCCCATATTACTTTATAAAAAGTAGAGTGTCGACAAGTCATACCATACTTACTTTTGTAAAAAGAAAATAATTGAACAAACATCTGCACATCATAATTATTTTTAATCAACACAATTTATTCAACAATTATTTACACATTTTCAATCTTTCAACAATTATTAACATAGACTCACAATACTTCTAACTGGTCTAATTATATCATATCAAATAATATGAGTTACTGTTCAGTAACTACTGTGAAAATTATTGAATGAAATACTGAGTAACTTCTTACATAAGAATCAATAATATGAATCAATGTGCAATACCGTGTGCTACTGTGGAATACCGTGTACTACTGTATTTTTTTTATAATCGAATATTTCAACAGTTTAATGGTAAAAGCTTTATCTTTATTGTTTTATAAAAAGGTTATTTCTGTCACTTTCTATATCCGACAGTTATTCCGTTATGTGGTCCACCAATGATTGCGCTGCCGTACAAATATTCCCCAACAAAAAGAATATCCCCCGACATAACGAATATTTTCTGACAACTTTCCACTTCATATATTTTTGACATTTTTCGAATTATCCGAAAATTTTCTATAATTATTTCTATTTATAAAAACTATCATTTAACAACTTCAAAATAGAAATACTAACTCCAAAGACTTTTATATCTTTAAAACATCATCAATATTAATCTTATATTATTATAATATTTTTTAGCAAATTTCATAATTTTCCACAATTCATAGAATTTTCTATGAATTTACAGAAATTCTAAACTGATAGTATAAGATTTCTATAAAAAATTTCAGCCCAAATAGTTTTTCTAATAATTTAATTATAAATTCCAATATACAGAAACATCAATAATTCATAATAATGATCCCTTTTATCAAAAAATTATGAATCTTATGTCTTTTCCATGTGAAATTTAATTCTTTACAACTTTGTAGAAGATAATTTTCCAAATTCCACCTCTAACAAAGAGAAAGAGGCTTACCAAAAAATTCAACTACAAAAATTCAGCGCAGTCACCTCTTAAAATTCATAACAAATCATACTTTAATCTTTAACGGTTCAAATTTTGTGGACATATACGCAACTTATATATGTATAACATATCCAAAAGTTACAACGATCGAACAGTCGAATTAAAAATTATAACTCACGTAATAGAGCTTAATAAAACTGATTTTTTCAGACTATGAGTCCTTCGTACCAGTTTCATTCAAACAGTCACCACGAAAAATCCACAAGGAATTTTTTAGTGATTCTAATTTCTGCATTTAGCTTACTTCCAGAGCTTTCTTTTAATATATGGCTTATCTCCTAACTCATTATACACATATAGTTATGAATTTTACAAAATCAAGTAGTAAACTAATTTTTCAAAAAATTTATAGATTTTGTTCTTCTTTTAATTTCTTGATTTCTTTACTTTGATTCATATTTTTTAAAGTTTAATCTATCACATACCAACATAAATACACCAACATCATAAAAACATAACTTCTATCATGAAAATCAAAGGATTAATCATGGATTTATTCATTTATCACATACCAACATAAATACACCAACATCATAAAACATAACTTCTATCATGAAAATCAAAGGATTAATCATGGATTTATTCATTACCTTCTTGGATTTTCTTCTTCTTCTTCTTTCCTTCTTTTCTTTTTCCGCCAAATTATTGCTACGGGAGGGAGTGTGTGAAGACTAATATGGGTGATTGAAAATTCTAAGCCAAAATCAATTAGGCAATAATTGGGGTATTAAATGGCCCTCCCTCACCTAACATTATTCAACCAACCAATCACATGAAAGGTTGGTGAAGAATTTGGGAAAAAGTTTGGGGGTAGGAAATAATTTTCAGCATCTACTAGCCGCCTCCTCCTCTTTTAGAAGATTTAATGTCCCTTTTTTATTTGTTCATTTATCCATTTAATTGATCATTTAACCATTTATCAATTTAACATTTTACAGTTTTAGAATAGTAATCATAAATTAAATTAGACTTTTATTTCATAAAAGTCGGGGTCTTACAGTAATCATTGGTTTCATCAGAAACAATATCATCTGTCGATATGGACAACTGGAGGTGATCGTATCAGACAATGCAAAAAATCTAAACAACCGGGTCATGGAGGAGATATGCATCAAATTCCACATCAAACATCTTAACTTTGTCATTTATCGTCCCAAGATGAATGGTGTTGTTGAAGCAACCAACAAGAACATCAAAAGATCATGCAAAAGTTGTTCGCCAATCACAAGGAATGGCCTAACTTATTGCCTCTGACTTTGCTAGCCTACAAAATCTCAATGCGTACTTTTATTGGGGCTACCCCCTACTCATTGGTCTATGGCATGGAAGCAGTACTCCCCATAGAAGTAGAAATGGAATAATTAAGAGTGTTGATAGATGCTCAAATGGAAGAAAATCAGTGGTTGCAAGACCGGTACCACCAATTATCTCGTATAGAAGAGAGGAGGGACACAACTATCTTTCATGGTTAATTATATCAGCAGAGGATTTCTCGGTCATATGACAAGAAAGTTTGGCTTTAAAAATTCAAACAAAATGTCTTGGTATTAAAGAAAGTCCTTGATAATCAAGATCAATCTAATGGAAAGTTTGCCCCGAACTAGGAAGGTCCTTTCATTGTCAATGAAGTGTTGACGGGAGGGGCCTTGAGACTGTAAGAAATGGACGACGAAGAATTTCCCCAGCTTATCAATTCAGACACCGTGAAAAGGTATTATGTCTGAAATCACCTGCAATCCACCATACTAGTTCTGAAAAAAAAATATTAAATTGTATCAAATCAAAATCAATCAAGTTAGTTCAGGTTTTTACTATAAAGCCTGGACTACGAAAGACTTAATCTCCACTCATCAATGGGAGTACGTAGGCAGCCAACTATGGTGCGGTCTAACCCCTGCAGAAATCACAAAACCCTTCAATGATTCAACAATCACAAGATACAACTCTTCAACCGCTCAAGCCAAAGCCTGAACTACGAAAGACCTGATCTCCCCTCATCAATGGGAGTATGTAGGCAGCTAACTATGGTGCAGTCAAACCAAAAAACAAAAAACTCAAAAACCCAAACAAACATTTTTCACACCATTCAGCTCATCTAGCCTGAACTACGTAAGACCTAATCTCTCATCCAAGGGAGTACGTAGACCACCATCTATGGTGCAGTCGAACCATCAAGAAGAAAGCAAAACACTTTTCTTTCACCTTGACCACATCCAAAGACCAGTCCCAAGACACCAAAAAACTGGTACACTAGAAAAGCCCAAATATCAATGACCCATTCTAAAATATCTTAGGAAATCTCAATGTTAATCCATCAAGGAGAAGTTCGTGACACATCAAGGTTGTAAGTCATAAAGAAAATTGCAACTATCAAGCAAGTGACAAGATATATCTAAAAGAGAAGTGAATCAAAATATATTTCCCTCCCGTATAATGATGTTTTATATATATAATGTATCCTATGCATGACAAAAATGGCTAACCTAGTCTATGCAGGAAAATGAAAGCTAGTCTATAAACCCATAGATAAACGGGCCAATAAGTCAAACATGGCGTCTCTCTCAAAAGATGGAGACGAATTTATAAGTTCCTACCCAAAGGTATCCATACGAGCCAGAAGATCCACGACCATCTGCATAGTGCTACCATGATCATCTATAAATGCACTCATATCCGCAAAAATGCTAGACGTATGAGATCTAAGTACAGTACTATCAGCAGTGGAAGCATTTTGGGTAGCTCGAGCCTCATCCCGCTAAACAAAAGCAGCATCCCGAGCCTCTCAAGCCTCATCCCGCTCAACAAAAGTGGCATCCCAGGTAGCTCAGGCATCATTCATCTCAATAAAAGCAACATCCCGATCAGAAAGAGCTGTCAACATCAAGACCCTAACCTGACCCCTCTCAAAAGTCATCAGATGTAACATCTGCTCCAAATACTCTATAGAAGGTGGAGCCATAGTAGTGGGAATGCTAAAGGAATCATCGACCAACATTGCTGTCAAACTAGAAAATATCTCGTCCTCGGTAGGAGAATCAGGTTCCTCCATAGTCTCCTCCTCATCAGAATCAATACTCAGCTCTGAGTGAAAATTCATAGGCAATGCAATATCTGCCTCCAGCTAAGAAAAATATTTTGAAGAGCAACCCGGATGACTAGTCAAAAAATCAGCCCTCTCTCGACGAGTCCAACAATCATAAATCCTGGTCAAGTCGTCTACTGACAAAAGACGAGCTGACAGTCGCTGACCGAATGCCCTGTCAAAGGGGTGAATATCCTAAAACTGATCAAATTGTCCCATGACAGCCAGTTGATGATATGTGGTCATCCCTCACATACCGTCTAGGGGTAGATAGTCTATGCCAACTGTATAGTAATGAAGTTATAAGGAGAGTTAAGTCCAGAATAAGGAAAAATAGCAAATGGATCCTCAATCCCTATCAGAAAAGCCAACCATGATAATGCATTTGTACACTCGCTGGCTAAAAGGAATAAGACATGGCTATCTCATGAGTAAAGTAGTACTCATGATGTCTAATGGTGTTAATCAGTCTTAAATGTGTCATAAACCATATATACAAAAAAATGACACTGCCTCTGAAAAACCCCCACATAATAGGTATGGCAAAATGTGGTAAACCTCAAGGTCTCAACCAATATCATACGCAAGATGGTGCAACCCTCCCTAAGAGCACGAACTATCGTAATCAGGCCAATATCCATATGGTCCATATATAGCGACATGTACAAATAGGCCACGACCCACATCAATAGAATATCTACGTGGGCAACATGCCACTCCCCCTCAGTAATGGTGAAATCCCCTAAATATCATAGATAGCTGTTTGGTGACCCAAATCGGTTAATCAAGAAATCCAGGGATACTACATGCCCTGAGGTAATCTCGTCCATAATAACTATGCGTCGTAAGTCTGTTAGGGTTATAAACTATCGGCTCATATCAACGACACCCATCTTAGCGCAAGGATGGTCCAAGGGTAAATCAGTGAGACATTCATACTCTTTCGATATAGGATTTAGCTCATGGGTATCAAATCTAAAAAACTGTCTCTCTAGTATCCAACAAGATATCATGATAACAAAACTTAATGGTACATGGAACGTCAAGAGGTTTATAGAATGCCTCAGTAGCTAATCAAATATCACCCGATCTGGAGAAGATAAATTGCTATACTAGGATCTCAGAGAAGAGACTATCAATATAGGTGGGGTATGCTTAATCCGGCTAATGGTAGATGAAGACATCTGTAGAATCGTATCATAAGACCTTTTAGGGGTCAATGCTAAACTCACCTCTGTGAATGCATATCCATGAAATAATGCATGCATTATGATAAATAACAATGATAAAGGACAATATGATTTAGGGAAAAAAAAAGCTTTATACATACATTCCTAAATACATCATCATCATCTAATACATCATCTCTGTATACAACTGAAAATAATTGTTATGTCTGAGTTGTTGTTATGTAATTGTTCCTTGGTATGAGTACTAGAGGTATGCAACAAAAACCCACTTGTTTGATGACCAGAACACCAAAATAATCGAGTATGAAACTGGACCCTCGAACTGCCTGGGTTTCTGGAAAATCCAGAAACCGTTTGACAGCATGTTTAGAGGCTCAAATCTCCTTGTTGAGATGTTGTATAACTAAGATAAGGATTGTTAATAGTATTGTTATATACCTACTATAAAATTGATGCATAAGCAAGCCCATAACATGATTAGATTAAGAATTAAGGTCGGTCAAACTATGCACCTTGAACACTGATTTTGTCAGTGTTCTTGAGCCAAGAATACCTAACGCGACAGACAAGTGTCGTTAAAGGCCTATAGCGACAGTTTATATTTATTTTATTTTTCTAATTTCTAAAAATTGATCAAAAATAGATATAAATTCTAAAAATTATCAAAAATGGTTTTAAAATTTATTTTAAATTATGAAAAATAATTTTTGAATATTTGGGATCTTTTTCATTAATATTTATAATTATTTGAATATTAATGATATTTAATTTATTTAATTAGTGTATTAAATAAATTAGAGATAAATGATTTTAATATATTAAAAATTATTTTAAATAAGAATAAAGTGTTTAAAATATTTTGAGTTATAAAATGTAACTTTTAATATTTTTGGAGAATTTTCATTAATAATTTAATATTAATGATATAAGATTTATTTAATTATTATATTAAATAAATGAGTTAAAAATGGTTTTATTGAATTAAAATCATTTAAAATGATAATAAAGTGTTAGAAAATATTTTGAATTATAAAATATAATTTTCAATATTTTTGGAGAATTCTCATTAATAAATTAATATTAATGATAATAGGTTTATTTAATTATTAAATTAAATAAATGAGGTAAAATGATTTTATTGATTTAAAAATCATTTAAAATGAGCAAATGATATAAACATATTTTAAGTTATAATTAATGACTTTTAATATTTTGATGATATTTTCATTAATATTTAAATATTAATGGTGATGGTTTAAAATGATCTTAATTATTTAAAAATCATTTAAGTGGAATATTGATGATTTAAAAATATTGTAAGTATAACATTAATATTTTTATATTATTAAATAGTAATAATAATAAGATTATTTGATAATTAAATCATTTAAAAATGATTTAAGTGTTTGAAAAATTATTATAAATTATAATAAGTGTTTATATATTATTAAAAGCTTCTGAAAAATGTTATTAATGATAATTGACTTATCTAAAATAATATTGAAACTTAGAGACCAAGTTTAATTGACAATAACTGTGACGCCCCCAAAATAGGTATACAACACCCATTCTGAGTCGTCAATAACATGGTACAGAAACAACTTCAACTTTATTAATACAACATAAAAACTATGAGTTTAAATACAAATATTGTCTTCTAGACAATATCAACACTCAAATAAGTCCTCATTACAATTATTGATATATTATTTTAAAAAAATGGTGAGGACTACTAAAATAACTTTCTAAAATCGTCATTCTATACCTCGACTAGTACTCGCTACATTCTCGCTTCTTGAGAAGAAAAATGGAACAAAAAGGAAAAGGGTGAGCTCAACTAGCCCAGTAAAGAATATTATGACTAAGAATATATAACAAATTATCGTTAGTCTTCAATAGGGATATATCTGATAAAATACAATAGACAACAAGTTTAAGATCAATATTCGCAGCGAAAATAATAATTCATAGATGAGTTACGTGGAAAATGAAATCTACTATAATCTATGAATTTAAAAGTTCATCATCAATATTTTATCCCTATAACATCAATCAATATTCATCTTGAATCAAATATTCATTTTTGCACTACAGGCTAAAGATATTCATCAGTTGGTCATGTTCATCTCAACACTTGTTCATCTTTGCACTACAGGCCAAAGATATTCATAAGAAAATCATTAATCTTTGCACTACATGCCAAAGATATTCAGTAATATCATCATTTAGGAATGAGGATGATGAAAAATATTTTAAAGAAAACGAATCCAGTGAAACAAAAGAACAAATATTAAGGATTCGTACTCTAAACAATTCGAGTTCAAAAATACTTCATAAATAATCTTAGTGGAGCAAAATTCAAGAATGATCAAAACATGGATACAATCAAAGCTAGTATCCATAATAGATATTTTGGACAAAAAATAAAATTTAATTTTTTTGTGAATAGTGCCGTATTCGTGAATAATACCGTAAACGTGAATACTGCTCTATACATGAATACTAACCCCGACACTAAAAGACAAGAATTTCACAAGAAAAATACTATCAATATTCCGGCATAATGATATTGGAAGAAATAAAATCATTTTAAAAAAAAAATATCCCTTACCTTGAAAAGACAGTACTTCTGACTAGAATATTGGAAATAGTGCTGAAGGGAACTTGCACCGTATAGCAACACTCAAAGTATCACAATACTTAAAAGAATACGCTCGATAATATAGAGAGAGAAAGAGAGAGAAAACTTCAATTTCTGGTGTGATTTTCAATTCTAACCTAAGCACCCTATTTATAGAAAAATGCTTAGAACACCAAAGTAGAAAATTTAATAAATTAATAATATTTTTAAAACAATTTTCCTACGCATACCATAAGTCTTCAACATCAGCCACTCACCCCACAATAAGTACGAAAAATGTTTTTCTTATTAAAAATAATTAAAACTTCCAAAAATCAATTATTTCAGAACTTCAGAGCTTCAATAATTCCTAATAAATAGCCTTTTTATCAGAAAAATTTGAACCTTATGTCATTTCCTTAGGAAATTCCATTCTCTACAACTGTGTAAGTTTAAGTTTTTCCAAATTCCAAACAGAAATTGACCGAAATCCACAAACCAAGCGATTTTACAAAGCTATAATCAAATTTCATCAAGAAATGGAGTCCATGAACATGAAAAAACATGTTTTAAATATTTTTAGTACAAAAAAATACTCTTCCTCCTCATTTATTTATATATCACAAATTCATTGTAAAATATCACCATTATTATATTATTATAATTTAAATAAATTATTTTATCAGAAAAGATAAAATATAAATTTTCAACAATTGTCAAATTAAAAATTTTCTCCATCTATATCCACATAAAATGAATATTTTCCTTATCATATAAATCAATAATTAATTATTCACAAATAATATTACCGAATCACAATATCGACAACCAGGTCGTTCTCAGGAAATAGGGGGCTTTCCAATAAGGATTTCTTCATACTGGCACGTAATTAGGTGACCAAACCTCTCCTTAGACAGAACTTTCTAGACATTGCCAATAATGTTATCTAATAATATTATTCAAATAATATGAATTATTAACTCGATAAAGGAAAATACTGTAATGACAATTATTGAAACAACAATAATATAAAATATCAACGTAGCAATTATTGAATCAATAAAATAAAATATTGAACAAGAATTACCGTAATAATTATCGAAAGTAAAGGCCTTCTTCACGTAAGAATCAATAATTGGTGCAAGACTGCAGGTGCTACCGTGGTTTTAACCAATTTAGTATTTCAACAAGATTATCTCAGAATAACTACGCCGTTATTTATAAACAACTTATATTTATCATTTTCTTCATACAATCGCTTTCGTTATGGGGCCCACACAAGGTCGCACTGTCTGCATTTAATATTCCTCGACAAAGAAGAATATTCCATGACCAAAACTAATATTCTCCGATAAAATGAATATTTTATAACCACTTGCTTATTTAAAATATTTGCGCATTTTACCCATAACTAACCACGTTAATCAAATCAACCCTTACTATTTTAAAATAATAAATAGAGGAAATTTAATTTCATTTATAATAAGTTGGGGTCTTACAATAACTATGTTAATTGTCGGATAGGGTGACCTGTACACCGAAAATTGACCGAAGTCCAACCAGACTGAACTAGTTAGACTTGATAAGTGTTTGTATAGGTTATAAACACTGATGTGGCTATGTGGTAATGTGCCTGGGAACAGGTTTGACTGTAAATTAAAGTGATTTGTGTTGTGAATTAATGCGCTAATTGTGAGACCGATATTGTTAATTATAGGTCTTACAAACGCAAATAAGTTTATTTGAGTGGAAGTAATCAGCGTGAAAGGAAAGTTTCCTAACTCAACTTGAGTTGCTATTTTTCAAGCATGATAGTGAATAATTATTGATAGTTATTCACATCTATAATGATTGTTGTAATTCACACGTAGTGCAATTGAATCCTGTTCTATTATTTGAACTATTTATAAATCATGTCTCAGCTAATTGTTTTGGCGAGACTAATATTTGTTAAAGAATAAAATGTTCTATTTATTATGAACTGAATTGTTATCGGAAGATCTATGCCATTGGTTTCGGCTAGATTAGTATTGTTATTAATTATTGAAATCATAGTATTTCTTTGAAAGTAATCCAAACCATATTGTTGTGGTACAGATTCGTGAAGTAAAACTGAGATAAACAAATTTCAATGTCGTAAATTGACATATGCGATATTATTGAGTATTATGCATAATATAGGGTACAAAGGAGTTGGCCGCTCCAGGTACTTGCAGAAGAGTATAGTTAAGGTTAGATGACCTGGGATAATGTTGTTAACCTATTAATTAATGTTATGTAAGTTTATATTCATCAATGAATGGGTAGTTAGATGTTATAATATTGTGGATCATGAGCACCAAACTTGGGGGTCAGGTAACCCGTATTTGGGGTCGTCACAGCCTCCATCAGCTAAGAGAGGAATATGACGGGTGGATAATATATACTCGACCCCAATCAGAAAGCCACTCTCAAAGCCTAGTGTTAAGTGGTCCTCAGAGTAGGGAACTCATGTGATGACATCGGCTGTCAACAACTCCAACTATAAACGAGAATGGGTAAACCCCTCTTCTATAGAAACCTTTGCAAGAGTGGAGTGTTGACATTGTCGTCCCCGTGGATAGGTCTCCAGACCTAATGTAGTAATGGGACGAAGACATAGAAGCCTCTCATAGGCCCAAAACTGAAAATGTAAAGACCAAATATCCTCAGTTATGAAAACTGACAGCCCAAGCGAGGGAAAATGGAAGATAAATAAGAATTACTCACTAGAAAAAATGGGTAAAAGCCTAGCCAAGCTTCTGTCATGCCCTCAGAGCGTAGGCGCATCCCTCTAAGGAAATAGGCAAAGGTGTATGAGCCCTAGTCAAAGTCTCTGATACGGTCCACATCACGAGTGGAGCTAACTAAAGAAAAAGAAACTGTTGAGGAGTTATTCGCTAGGAAACAACCCCTAATGATGATTAGGAACAATCATTGAAAAATGCAATCTCTAACCCTTGCATCATCAAGCAAAGGCTCAGTCAAAGCCCCAGTCATGGCATCTACACTGAATGGCCCAGAACGAATAGTTCGGCCCTTGAGGGCTGTTGCCTCCTTTTTAATCTTAATAAAAGGACTCTAACTCATGCAAGCATACATGGGTCAACAAGTAGTACAAAGTAAGAACATTATCGATCCACGGAGAAAGGTTTCAAATTAAATTATATGCATCAATTGTATCACTATTTCTTATATGCTTAAACTAAGGCTTACAATTTTGAATTAATCAAAATCAAATAACGAATGAAATAGTATTACTAGAATAATTAATCAAAGATGGAAATAATGGGATTCTAACTTCATTTTATATTTCATCTAAATATTACCATCATGCAAGATTATACATGTATCATGCAAAATTAGCCAAGAGCACAGAAGTAGACATAACCATTTTTCAATGCATTATGACCTGCTTACATGACCTCCACAAGCAATAGAAATCATGTAATCATCAATAAAACTAAAATCACTATATTTCTATGTGAAATTGCAGCAATATTGAATTGAAGCACAAGCTCTTATCTTACTACAGACGGTGAAATAATATATTTCTATCTGATTCACGAAATATAAATCTAAGCATTTCAGCCTCATACACGCATGCTATCATGATTAGAACCATACTCACATGTCATTTTTCAATTCCATACATGTATATAAAATGAATGGTGATCAAGCATTCATGCAATCTAACCAATCATAATAGAAATTCCGACGATACACAAATAATCAAGCAATCAAGCTATCAATTTTAGACTACATATAAAAATCCGTTAGAATCCCATAATGGAATTTAGTTCATTTCTAAACTGAAAGCCATTATGGGAATAACAACACATGAAAAATAAATAAAATAATTGAGAAAGAAGATATAATTGATCAAACTCAATTGCAGATTATGTTCCAAAAGTGCTGTTCAAATCTCCAATATTATCCAGCAAAATTAAAGTAGTTCTTATTCAATGAATCAATCCAAAAGAAGATGAAGAAAATATTCAATGTATGCTCAACCCTCTTTGGAATTTTGTTCAACGCTTGGAACCCTAGTTCTCTCATATCAAAAACTAATAAAACAATAATAATTCACGTCTGGTATCAACCAGAGTAGTTTAGACCCACTCTAACACTTCAAATTTCAAAATAATAATAAAGTCAAATAACAACATTTGATGACGCGCGCGGGCATGCGATCCCCATAAAAAACAGGCGCTGGCGCGCGTGTATGCAATTTAAGCTCCTGCCGGTTGATGGCGCGAGCGCTCGTGTTCTAGTTAGGTAAACAGCGATTGGCTACGGCTTCGCGGTTTCGTGATCCTTGAGTTTCATTGTTGTTGCTTCCTTGTCATACTGCTATTGTTCCTTTGACATGCTGATATTGCTTCTTTGTCCATCAATGCTCAGTTCCTTTTCTCCACTCGTTCCACGTGTTATGCTTCCATTAGTCTCGTGCCACCTACCAATGTCGAACTATGCTATTTCCTGCATTTTCATACCATAGGAGTTCTCATTACACGTAATGCAAAATAACACAAAATGCATCTAAAAACATACTAAAATGTACTTGAGATGGGCATTGTTCTCGTGAATTGATCTCTAATAGGTATAAAACCTACTTATCAAATACCCCTAAACTTGAACTATTGCTTGCCCTCAAGCAATGCATACGACATAAAACACTAAAAATGCAACTACATGTTATGCAACTAGATTATGATACAAATGAGTCTCACATTCTTCCAGCTAGAATAGAATTTCAGTCCAAAAATGCCTCAGCGAATTATCCAGATTCAAGAAAGAAACTTCAAACTAAGCCATAGACATAATATCATACACTCAAGTAATCCATACATGCTATAAAAATGTTGTATGTGTGTGTTATGTTCACCAAAACTTGACTAAAGCACAGAATACACATACTAAACTGCTTAAAATAGAAAATTGCAGTCTAAACCATGATTTATGTATACTAATGCAACAAGGACTAATCTGACATATCAAAACCAACTAAGGTTCAACAATGGGTCTAGACTGCTTTTTCTTACTCACGAGGGCGATTTTCGCTCTTTCCTGCGGTGTTTATTTTTATTTTTATTTTTTCTATATAGCGAGTGCGTTTTACGCTCGCCCCTTCCAAAGAGTCAATAATTCAGCTCAAGAAGGTTTCAAGATAGCTTTTTCTTTTTATTTTTTTATATATAGCTACCCTTGTGTCCCCAAAGTTTGATTATCAATGTTTTTCATAGTCCAACTCCATTTTCCACATAATTCTCTTTTTAAAACCACATTTCATATCGAGCAATACAACATATAACTCTTATGCCTACAAGCATTTATGAACACGTCAGTGTAAACCGAAAGCATCTAAACAACATCATGGATTACTTCATGTAAAACATTATATCTAAGCTTATGATATCCATTAAACTCAACAAACCTTCAAGATTCAAATTCATCATTGGCTTGACATAACTTCCACAAAGCTAGAATTTTTAAGACATGCACTAAACATCAAATGCAACTAAACATATACTAACACAAATAATAATAATGACTGAAAATAGAAAAATTTTCTGCAATTATTATCTAACACATAAACATGAAAAATTTAAACTAATCATGCAAACACTATATGCAACTACCCTACTACCCAATACCCCAAAACTTAAAATATTCATTGTCTCAATGAATGAAGGTATAGGGTTAGAGAAACTCCCTTATTGATCAGCTGCACCACCCTCTTCGGGTGGTAAATCCGGTGGTAGAAATGGCACGACAGTCCCAAACTGTGTCCACTCAAGCATAATCCCCTGCTGTGCAAACGCTCAGCTAACGACCTCGTCAGACCTGTAGCAAACACTGCAAAATTATCATACATAGCGTCCACCTTCCACTCCAACCTTCGGAGCTATCGATTCCTAGTAGCAGTAGTTGCTTGGGTTAACGTGTCTGCTTCATTTGACTTGGAGGACTGTGATGATAGTGTAGACGATGCTGACCGCAGAATAAAACCGTTTCCTCTTGGTACTACCCTGCATGTATCTCATCATGTTCTGATTCATCAGGTAACCTATGTCGATATTCTTTCCCACAAAAATCCCCCATAGTATAATCGCTCGCTCAACTATATTTTCATTCTGATGAGAGGATGGCATGATTTTTTCACACACAAACATATTCTAGGCCTTTGCATAACGATTGATAGTAGACGTCGAAAAGGTCTTAGGGTGATTGGTGCCCGGCGTGCATATCAACTGAGTCCCTAGAATACCGAAATCAGTGATAACAACGTCCAAATCTGTCACAAAACGTTCAGCCTCCACCCAAGTTGTTCTTCCAGCCGAAGGGTCGGGTAAATTGAACACTTGACGAATAGCTCTCGGCCAGTAGTCCACTTGAATTCCACAAAAAAAAGAGAACCCATTCATCGTTTCCCTTGCATTAGCATAGAACTCCCGCACAATAGCCATAAGTGAAGCCACTGGCGTAGAGCACACACCATGCCAACATCTTTCTCGAATCATTTGCACCAACTATCCGTCCTATGCATCTGGCTTAAATCCTCTCTCACATACAAATGATTTTCCCATAATTCGGTAGTATTCTATTTGAGCATCCAAGTTGATAAACTTTGAGAAATCAACATTATCCCCACTTTGACTCCTTGAAGATGATGATTCAGGGGTGCGAGATCGAGCACGCTTAGGACCCATTTGAGACTGAATGAAAAGAAGATGACTTTCCTGATATAATCATGAGTGATAGGTGATAAATTGAATACCCCAAAACTTATGTTGCACAAACCCACTGAAACCCTAGTTTTATCAACGTAGATGTTGATCGTGGGTAGGAGATCTGATGCTACAATCACGTAGTGGAGAAGAGACGTTACAACTTCAATTGGTAACTATTTGGAGAAGAGGAGTCGTACCTGTTGTGGAGAATAAGGGAATATGGCTCTCTATTATGTCAAATGATGGAAGATATGTGTTAAAACACATCTTTAAAAACCCAATATTTTTTAATGGAGACATGGCGCGGGCGCGCAAGTACTTTTTTATTTCTTACACAGACATGCAGCGTGAGCGCGCGATTTTTCAAGGTATACATCACGCGGTTGCGTGACCCTGCTTCCTGCAATTCTAATTTTCATTCCCAATACTTCAAAACAGTAGCAAATTCAATCCAATACACCTAAATAAACACCAAAAGACACTATCAAAGCATGAATTTTAGAATAAGCATGAGTGTCTATCTTAACATCATAATTTCTATGCTATGCACAAACAAAATCATATGAACATTCAACTTCTAAGATATTTATACAAAGCTATCAAACTATCAAAACTAAGTATGAGAATGATCTAACACAAAAATAATCTAAAAAAAATAACTAAGAAGATAAAGATAGAAATAATTGGTTGCCTCCTATCAAGCGCTAAGTTATAGTCAATTAGCTTGACTGTCTCTGATTCAATTACGTCGAAGAAAGAATTGAGGTGGCTTTTTGTCTGTCAACCTCGCTGCCAAAGTAATGCTTTAGCCGCTGTCCATTAACTTTAAACGGCTTATCCGGGAACTTTTTGAACACTTCTACCGCTCCATGTGGGAAAACTGTCTTCACTGTGAATGGCCCTGACCACCTTGACTTGAGCTTCCCAGGAAAAAGTTTAAGTCTGGAATTGAAAAGAAAATCTCTTTATCCCAGCTCAAATGTTCTCTATATGATCTTGCGATCATGCCATTTCTTCACCTTCTCTTTGTATAGCTTTGAGTTTTTTAATGTTTATAATTGAATTCATCCAACTCATTGAGTCGAGTAGTCAAGCTTTCTCCCGCAATTTTCAAATCAAAATTGAGCTCCGAATCGCCTAATATGCCTTATGCCCTAGTTCCATAGGAAGATGACACGCTTTGCCATAAACTAGCTGAAAAGGTGACATGCCCAATGGAGTCTTGTATGTAGTCCTATATGCCCAAACCACATCATCAAGCTTTAAGGACCAATCTTTTCTTGTGGGATTCAAAACTTTTTCCAGAATTCTCTTGACTTTACGATTCGAAACTTTTGCTTGGCCATTAGTTTGAGGATGATAAGCTGTAGTAATGCGATGATTCACCCCATACTTAGCCAACAAAGATGTGAGTTGCCTATTGCAAAAATGACTGCCTTCATCACTAATGATGGCCCTTGGAGTCCCAAACCTCGTAAAGATACTTCTTCATAAAAACCTGAGGACTACTTTGGCGTCATTTATTGGAAGAGCTGCCACTTCTACCCACTTTGACACATAATCCACTGCGAGCAAGATATATAGATTTCCACATGAAGAAACAAAGGGACCCATGAAATCTATTCCCCACACATCAAAAAATTGCACTTCGAGGATTGTGTTCAATGGCATTTCATTTCTTTTCAAAATGTTCCCGACTCTTTGACATCTCTGTCACATCTCCTCGACTAAAATCAGAAGCATCCTTGAAAATTTTTGGCCAGTAGAATCCTGCTTGTAGCACTCTAGCCGTTGTTCTCTCTCCACCGTAGTGACCCCCATACAAAGAAGCATGACATTCCTGTAAAATACCCTCTATCTCGCTATATGGGATACACCTTCTTATCATCTGATCAGCACATTGTTTGAACAAATATGGTTCATCCCATATAAACCATTTAACATCATGCAAGAATTTCTTCTTTTGATGACCAACCAAGTTAGAAGGTACCATCTTACTCACCAAGTAGTTCGCGAGTTCGCAAAACCATGACACTTCCCTTTCACCCACAAACAACTGCTCATCCGAAAGGATTCATTAATTACAATTTTGTCATCGGCCTCCCTTTTCAGATTCTCAGCCGAGATAAGTGGTCCGCCACTTGGTTCTCAGTTCCCTTTCTGTCCTTGATCTCTAAATCAAATTCCTGCAACAATAATATCCATCTAATCAAACGGGGCTTTGCATCCTTCTTTGCCACTAAGTGTCGAATTGTCACGTGATCCGTGTACACTATCACTCTAGTACCAATCAGATATGCTCAGAATTTATCAAAGGCATACACAACTGCCAATAATTCTTTCTCTGTGGTGGTGTAGTTCAACTGCGCATCTGTAAGGGTCTTGCTGGCATAGTAGATCACATGAAAAATCTTTTCCTTTCGCTGACCCAAAATAGCCCCCACAACATAATCACTGGCATCACACATCAATTCAAATGGCAGATCCCAATCTGGTGCTGTAATGACTGGTGTTGAAGTTAACTTCCCTTTCATATGTTCAAATGCAGACATGCAATCCTCATCAAATTTAAACTGTGCATCCTTCTCCAATAAACTGCAAAGTGGTTTAGTTATCTTGGAGAAGTCTTTTATGAATCTGCGGTAAAAGCCTGCATGTCTAAGAAAATTGCGAACACCTTTTACTGAAGTTGGTGGCGGCAAATTTTCAATAGTTTCTAGTTTAGCCCTGTCCACCTCAAGTCCCTTCTTCGAAACCTTGTGCCCTAGAATTATTCCTTCTTGTACCATAAAATGGTACTTTTCCCAATTCAATACCAAATTTGTTTCAACGCATCTTTTCAAGACCATCACCAAATTATCAAGACATAAATCAAAAGAATCCCCAAATACCAAGAAATCATCCATGAATACCTCCACATTATGTTCCACCATATCAAAAAAAATAGCCATCATGCATCTCTGAAAGGTGGCTAGAGCATTGCACAGACCAAAAGACATCCTTCTTAAAGTAAAAGTTCCATATGGACATGTAAAGGTTATCTTTTCTTGATCCTCTGGAGCTATCACAACTGATCAGTAGCTTCTAATAACCGCATGTATGAAATAATACTCATGACCCTCCAGTCTATCCAACATTTGATCGATAAATGGTAGTGGGAAGTGATCTTTCCTTGTACCTTTGTTAAGCCTGCGATAGTCCATGCATACTCTCCACCCCGTCACTGTCCTAGTTGGAATCAACTCATTATTCTCATTTGAAACCATGGTCATACCAACCTTCTTCGGTACACATTGCACTGGGCTCACCCATGAACTATCTGAAATCAGATAAATTATGCCTGCATCAAGCTATTTCAATACTTCTTTCTTGACCACTTCCTTCATGATCGGATTAAGTCTTCTTTGTTGCTCCACCGATGACTTATTATCATTTTCCAATAAGATCTTAAGCATAAAAAAGAAGGGTTGATCCCTTTAATATATGCTATAGTCCATCCAATAGCTGACTTGAACTCTCTAAGAACTCGTAGCAGTTTTTCTTCCTGAAAAGATGTTAGTGCAGAAGAAATAATCACAGGTAGCTTTAAATCTTTATTTTAAAATGCATACCTCAAATGGTCTGGAAGTGGTTTCAATTCAAGTTCTAGAGGTGTCTCAGGAGATGGCTTCAATTTTACTGACATCTCTCCAGCTTTCTTCAATGGCTCAGCAGGAGTTTTGAATTTTCTAAATTGTGGAGTAATATCAAGAAATTGCACAAGTTCTTCAAATTCCTCATCCTCTAATTCTGAATTTCCAGCAATAACACTTCTCCATGGTTCATGATCCATCAAACTCTCTACTTCATCATTTAAGACATGGTCCACCAAATCAACTCGGAAGCATTCCTCTTTATTTGTCGAAAACTTTATTGCCTTGAATACATTAAAGGTAACCTCCTGATCATTAACACGCATAGTGAGTTCCCCTTTTTGAACGTCTATCAAGGTACTTCTTGTGGCTAGGAATGGTCTTCCCAGTATAATTGGTATACTCCTATATTCTTTATAATCTAAAATGATGAAATATGCCAGAAAGATGAATTTATCCACTTTTACCAATACATCTTCAACAATTCCCCGTGGATAAGTGATGGATCTGTCAGCTAGCTGTAAAGAAATATTTGTCGGCCTTGGAGCCGGAAATCCCAACTGATTGAATAGTGATAAGGGCATCAATTTGATACTTTCCCCAAGATCACACAAACATTTACTGAAGCTCATCTTTCCTATTGTGCATGGAATTGTGAAACTACTCGGATCCTTCAGCTTTGGAGGTAATTTGCACTGAAGCACTGCACTGCATTCTTCTGTCAAGGCCATTGTCTCAAAATCTTCTAATCTCTTCTTCCTTGACAGGATACCCTTTATAAACTTTACATAACTCGACATCTGTTCCAATTCCTCGGCGAAAGCTATGTTAATCTGTAGCTTTTTAAAGACCTCCAAGAACTTGCTAAACTGTTTGTCTTCCCTCTGCTTATGCAATCTATGTTGATAAGGAACCAGAGGGTGAACTAGTGGTATTTTACTCATGGGCTTCTCAACTGAACATGCTTTATCCTTCTCTTATTGCTGTAACTCTGAATCTTTATTATTTTCTTTCTTCTCAGACAACTTATCTGCCTCGTGCGGCCGCGCGTCTTCCCCTTGTAAACATGGCGCGGCCGCGCCATGCTCATTTTCTGCATCCTGTTTCCCAGACCTATATGTGATCGCCTGACATTGTTCCTTCCCTTCTCTTCTTGGATTTGCCTCTGTTTTACTTGACAATGAACGCTGAGGTCTGTTGTTAAGCATGCTCGCCATCTGACCCATTTGAGTTTCCAGATTTTTAATAGCCACCACTTGGCTTTTAATCATCACCTATGTATTCGCCATGTACTTCATCATCATCTCCACCATTTCTGATTTCTTTTCTTGCTGAGGTGCAGACGGAGTGTGATGTTGTTGTTAAGAAAATCCAGGTGGATAAGGTGGTCTTTGTGTAAACTGTTGCTGAGCTGACTGTGACTGAAATTGATTACTCGGTTGAAACTGATTTTGTTGATTTCCTTGATTATTTGACCAACTAAAGTTTGGATGATTGCGGTTGTTAGAGTTGTATGTGTTCTGAAATTGTCCTTGATCCTTCCTATAATTGCTCACATACTATACAAACTCAGAATTGATAGCACATTGGTCCATTGAATGTGACCCTACATAAATCTCACACACAAAGGCAACTGTCTTTGCCTTGGTCTTTGTCAACGAATTAATCTTCTTCGCCATGGATGCCATCTGTGCTGACAATTGAGTGATAGCATCCACTTCTAACAAACCTGCAACTCTGGGTTGTGGCATCCTGGATGTAGGGTTTTGAAAATCATTTGTTTCCATTGTCTCAATAAGGTTATAGGCTTCTTCATAACTCTTATCCCATAAAGCTCCTCTTGCAGCTGCATCTACAGTAGGCCTTGACTGCCATCCCAATCCATTATAGAATGTGTTGATAACCATCCAATCTAGCATGCCATGGTGTGGACACTTCCATAGCATCTCTTTGTATCTCTCCCAGGCTTCATATAGTGATTCACCCTGTTGCCGCTCAAATTGGGAAATTGTTGTCCTCATCTTCGCAGTCTTATCCATTGGAAAAAACTTGGCTAAGAATTTCTGTGCTAGGTCCTCCCATGTGGTTATAGATCCCAAAGGTAAAGAGTGAAGCCAACTTCTTGCTTTATCCCACAATGAGAATGGAAATAGCCTTAGTCTGATTGCATTCTCTATCACCCAGTTGTATCTGAAAGTATCACATATTTTGATAAAGCTAAATAGGTGTTCATTAGGATCATCTGTAGCAGCACCCCCAAACTGTATCGAATTCTGCACCATTTGAATAGTGCCCAACTTTATCTCAAAGGTGTTAGCTGTTATCGCTGGTCTGACTATACTCGACTGCTGTCCATTAATATTCGTCATTGAATAGTCTCTAAAAGCCCTATGCTCCTCTCTTTGCTCTTTTCTTTGTCCTTCGGCTTCCATATTAGATTTTGTCCGCTCTAACTTTGCTTGTATATTTCTACGCGCTCTCGATTTCCAACCTCTACCATTGATGTTGTCCTGTGCAGGTATCAACTCGGAATTGGATGATCGCGTGTCCATAAAATATATACAAGTACCTGAAACAAAAATAAAAACATAAATAGAAATGAGATAAGATTAGATTTGTCTAAGTCATACAATATAGCTTAAAACTGATGATAATAATACAATTAAACGCCTTTCCCCGGCAACGGCACCAAAAACTTGTTGCCTTCTTTTTAATCTTAATAAAAGTACTCTAACTCATGCAAGCATACATGGGTCAACAAGTAGTACAGAGTAAGAACATTATCGATCCACGGAGAAAGGTTTCAAATTAAATTATTATGCATCAATTGTATCACTATTTCTTATATGCTTAAACTAAGGCTTACAATTTTGAATTAATCTAAATCGAATAACAAATGAAATAATATTAATAGAATAATTAATCAAAGATGGAAATAATGGGATTCTAACTTCATTTTATATATCATCTAAATATTACCCTCATGCAAGATTATACATGTATCATGCAAAATTAGCCAAGAGCACACTAGTAGACATAACCATTTTTCAATGCATTATGACCTGCTTACGTGACCTCCACATGCAATAGAAATCATGTAATCATCAATAAAACTAAAATCACTATATTTCTATGTGAAATTACAGCAATATTAAATTGAAGCACAAGCTCTTATGTTACTACACACGGTGAAATAGTATATTTATATCTGATTCACGAAATATAAAGCTAAGCATTTCAGCCTCATACACGCATGCTATCATGAATACAACCATACTCACATGTCATTTTTCAATTCCATACAAGTTTATAAAATGAATGGTGATCAAGCATTCATGAAATCTAGCCAATCATAATAGAAATTCTGACGATACACAAACAATCAAGCAATCAAGCCATCAATTTTAGACTACATATAAAAATCCGTTAGAATCCCATAATGGAATTTAGTTAATTTCTGAACCGAAAGCCATTATGGGATTATAGCAACACATGAAAAATAAATATAACAATTGAGAGAGAAGATAAAATTGATCAAACTCAATTGCAGATTATGTTCCAAAAGTGATGTTCAAATCTCCAATATTATCAAGCAAAATTAAAGTAGTTCTTATCCAATCAATCCAAAAGAAGAAAAAGAAAATATTCAATGTATGCTCAACCCT
This sequence comes from Panax ginseng, assembly GCA_020205605.1. Classification (NCBI taxonomy): domain Eukaryota; kingdom Viridiplantae; phylum Streptophyta; class Magnoliopsida; order Apiales; family Araliaceae; genus Panax; species Panax ginseng. The sequence goes on along the minus strand of CM035131.1, from coordinate 106,728,089 downwards.
CTTTGGAATTGTGTTCAACGCTTGGAACCCTAGTTCTCTCATATAAAAAATTGATAAAACAATAATAATTCACGTTTGGTATCAACCAGAGTAGTTTAGACCCACTCAAACACTTCAAATTTAAAAATTAAAATAAAGTCAAATAACAACATTCGATGACGCGCGCGGCCGCCAGCAATCCCCATATAAAATAAGTGCGGGCGCGCGTGTATGCAATTTAAGCTTCGCTCAGGTTGATGGAGCTATGACGAAATTCAATTTTTTTGCGTACATGCTGGCTTCGTGGCTCGTGATCCTTTAGTTCTCATTGTTGTTGCTTCCTTGTCATGCTGCTATTGTTCCTTTGACACGCTGTTATTGCTTCTTTGTCCATCAATGCTCAGTTCCTTTTCTCCACTCATTCCTCGTGTCATGCTTCCATTAGTCTCGTGCCACCTACCAATGTCGAACTATGCCATTTTCTACATTTTCATACCATAGGAGTTCTCATTACACGTAATGCAAAATAACACAAAATGCATCTAAAAACATACTAAAATGTACTTGTGATGGGCATAGTTCTCGTGAATTGATCTCCAATAAGTAGGTATAAAACCTACTTATCAAGGGCCAAGGAAGGAACTCCTAAAAGGGAGCGAACGACGATGGGGAACCTGCTACCACCAAAGGCATCAAGCGCCCAGAACTCCAACCCAGTGATGAACCGCTAGTCCATCGGTGTCATCATCACCTCGTAATCCAGCAAATGGAGAAACTAGGTACCTCAGATAACCCCAGGGGTAGCGACGTGGGGGGGGGGGGAGAGAAAAGAAAGCCTGAAACCCCCATGAAAGGACGATCTCTCGGTACTCTGGATGGAGGGTCTGGTACAAAAACTGAGCACTAAACCAGATCCCCCTGGGCTATGTAAAGCCAGGAACCTGCATCAAATTGACAATCAAGATCAAAACCCTTTCCCTAAAAGTGGCAAAAAATAAATGGAAACATCTATTACCTCATTCACATGCAGATAGATTGAGGGATGACAACTCAAATCATCTAGAAGATCTGGAATTGTCATGTTAATAGATGGAAGCTCCCGGCGGGGAATAAAAGAAGAAGGAGTAGGATGTGCAATAGGAACATCCTCCTCCTCGTCCACGAAATCTAGCCTCTCAACCTGGATAGGGTGAATAACTGACTCAGTTAGCCGGCGAAGTTTCCGGGCTAGACAAGGCTGAGGAACATCAGAAGCTCTCCTCCTCACACCTGCGGAGGCCCTACGAGAGCTACTCGGCTAGTCTGGATCCATAATCTAAATAAAGTCTCCAAATCACCTCAAAAAGGGTGAGAAAACATGTAAATATTACCAGGGTAGTGCAAAACGTTTGTACGGTGATGAATTTTGTAAAAAGAAGCCCGAACTTAGTAGATCTAAAGAGGAAATTTCGGATTTCCTTATGGTTCAACTTAAAATGACTTGTGAAAGAGAAGGGATGGAGTAATTGTACTCGATGGGAGATGCGGGTCAACCCACGGTAGCCACGGGTCTACCTGCGGCTACCTAGGGTGGTCCCCACCGCCTTTAGCTCGATCAAATTTGATTTGGAGTTACTGGAACCTGAAAAGTCAAATCAAGGAAAAAGGTACTACACGATTGCGTAGAAAGGGCATGAAACCCTAAATTTAGATACCAAACTTCTGATCTACATGTAATTCATTGGTATTAACCCGGATATGGGGTTCCGAAAGCCGATGATAGAGGTTATTGAAAATGACCCTTGTCAAAACATCGGGAAGGTTCGATGTTATGAACCATGGGTCTTAAATGTACCAAAACATCCAAGTTCATTCTGGGGTATAATTCATCAGAAAGATATCCCCAACAGAGATATCAGGCACGTCTAATAGTGCAAACCATTGGTGACAACTCCAGTGTAGCATTGAAAATGACTCAATGGTGTAAGTCGTTGAAAACTACTTCAACGAAGGTCAGAATGATTGATAGTGTAAACTATTGGCGATAACTCCAGCATAGTATTGGGAATGGTTCGTTAATGTAAGCCATTGAAACTACTTCAACAAATGTCAGAATAATTAACAGTGCAAACTGTTGGCGACAACTTCAGCATAGCATCAGGAATGGTCCGGTGATATAAGTCGTTTAAAACTACTTCAATGAAGGTCAAAATGATTGACAGTGCAAACCATTGGCGACAACTCCAGCGTAACATCGGGAATGGTCTGGTGATGTAAGCCGTTGAGAACTACTTCAACAAAGGTCAGAGTATCTAATATTTCAAACCGTTGGCGACAACTCCAGCGTAGGATTATGAAAGATCTGATGATGAAAATTATTGACGACAACTCCAGCGTAGCATCGGGGAGGACCGATGATGGAATCTATTATATAAATCCCCAGCCGAGGCACCACAAAGGTTTGATGATTTTTAGATCGTTGTAAACTACTGCTCAGGTAGGCACCTAGGAAAGTCGGTGATGGTCAACCTTCACAAAACTACCGTTCGAGTAAGTATTGTGAGGATGCTGTGAATGCAAGCAATAAAAATTATTTCTCCAGCGCAGCTATCGGCATCAACTTGATAGAAAGCCCAAGTGGTGGTAACAATCCCAGCGTAATGGCAGGAAGAATTTAATGATGGAAACCAAAGCAAGCTATCATCAGGATAAATATCAATAATCCCAAGAGAGTTTCTCAAAAAAAAAAGAGGAACACTTTCGATGGAAATAAAGTTAGAAAGCACATCTAAAGATAAAAATATTGGTTCCAACCTCAACGTCAAAATCTGATGGCCTCAGTCATAGGAAAACCACCACAGTAGGGATCCTAAGAATATATTTTCAAACTTGTCATCGAATCAGTCTGCATAGTACTGATGGACATTTCTATTCGTTGGCGACAACCCCAACGTTGCATCAGAAAAGATCTGGTGATGAAAGCTTTGTAAACTACCGTTCGAGTAGACATCAAGGCGATTAAGTGGAGACCATCATTGACAATTCCATCCCCAACAGATATGGCAAGAGCAGTCAGTGATAGAATATCGTTGGAAATAATTCCAACTGAAAAACATTCAGCATACATAACATCACATCATGCTGCATTGCATGACATCATTAAATCTTGTCATATTTCAAGTGTCTAGTAATCTTTATCCTATCCATGCCATTACATTGAACAAACATGATTAAGACGGGTAATTATAGACACTCAAAATTTTGTATTCCTGTTACTAACCATGCAGGATGGCAGAATCGCCTTTCGTCTTCCAGAGACAACCCTAGAAGTAAAATTATCAAGTTAAACCCCGGAGACAACCCCGGGAGATCAAGTCAAACTCTGGAGAAAACCTCGGGAGATCACACTCAAACCCCAGAGACAACCCCGGAAGATCAAATCAAATCCCGGAGACAACCCCGAGAGATCAAATCCCATCCTTGGAGTGTGAAACCCCAAAACCCTAATAAGATTCGGTTATGTAAATTCATTATTATAAAAAAATCTCTCCGTTCTGAAAGTGTTTTGTGTTATTATATACTCTTTTAAACCAATTAGGTCAAATAAAATTTTGCCCAAAAGTTAATGTTCTTAACATGTCTTGCTTAAAATTTTTCTTCCAAAAATGGACTTTTCGGTATATGTATTTTGACAAGCTGTTTTTTCGTGCTTACACTGACAAAACGCTTTATCGTGCTTGTTAGGATTTGTGAAAATCTAAGATAAGAACCCTAAATATCCAATTTATGAAACTCTAACCCTAGATTTATAAACCTTAACCCTAATTGGTTAGATTAAAACCTCATTAGGATATCCTAACACCTAATCATGATTGTTAAACTCCAATTAGGTACTAACAAACATCATTAAGCAACCCTAATCATAAAAAAAATAAAACCTTAATCAAGATTAAAGAGGATTAGGGCATAATTAAGCTACTAATTTGTACAAACGAGTTCACAAGAAGGTTCCTACTCACCAATGCAAGTTCCTAGGCTGCACATGACATGCTTGTAACTCCCAAGCAGCATAAGTATCATAGAATCAGATATTTGTAGAGGAAAGAAGGTGAAAATGACACAAAAACCCTAAACTTACAATTCTATAAATAACAGCCCAATTTCAGTTCAAACCTACGAATTTTCTAAGCCTAAAAACTCATATATCATACCTAAACAAGCCTTGGTGATAGAAACAATAGAATCAGTATCTAGAAATCAAAATCAAGCAAGAAAAGGTGCAAACCCTAATTTTAATTTAAATCTTTGATGCTATGATTAATTTATAGTTTATATGTTTAGATATGTGTAATAACATGTTAGTAAGTATGCTAAGTTGATAGAACATGTTTACATAACATCTAGATGCATCAAATTGATGTTTTAAGAAAATGGAATTTGGAAAAAGCAGTCCGATAAATGAATGTCGAGCCTGTAGATCCATGTATTTTAATAGTTAGTTCTGTTAATTGTAAGCTTGTTGTAGTATTACATGAGGTCTTTAATCTAGAAATAAAATAGGTCCATTAAAATCATATATTGCAATATATAAGTAGTCAAAAGTGGTTGACCGATCATGAAGTTATGATTTCTGGGTTACCCAGAATTCTCAAGAACAGGTTGAGCCGGCTACTTTGACCAACCATTAATTTGCTTTCTGTTTGTTATTAGGATGTCTAAGTGTTATGAATTGATACCCTGATATACATACTACATATCTATGACACTCAAATGCTTAATCAATTCATAGGATTATTAGAATTAATAATCAAAAGTCATTGACTGAGCAGGACTGTGTTTTCTGGGTTACACAGAAAATTGAAGAACTTGAAGAACAACCTTTGGCTATACTTTGACCAACATAGATCTAGACCTTAGAATCTTAGTTTGAAAAGTTTGTAGTAGAGACTTAGGTCCTCTTTTTAAGACCCCAACTTTTATGAATAAAGATTAATTTTTCTCGAAATATATTTTTGAATATTATGGTGTGGTTAATATAATGTTATAAGTTGTGGCTAATATTTATAAATTTTACAAAGTATGCAAGTTGTCATAAAATATTCAATTGGTCGGGAAATATTCATTTTAAAAATGAAATATTCGTATGACGGCACAATCATTGGTGGACCCCACAACGAAATTATTGTAGGAATGAGAAAACGACAGAAATATCTTTTTATAAGAATAACGGCGAAAGTTTTACAGTTAATAGTTAAAATACCCGGTGGTAAAAATATAGTAATACGCGTGGTTGCATAGTAGCACACAGTATTGATTATTGATGCTTACGTGAGAAGTCACTTAGTTATATTCAATTATTGCTACAGTAATTTCTATATAGTATCTAACGTTATCTGATTCAATTATTATTAATATTTTATATTATTAAATCAATAATTGAGATGACAAGTTATTCATATTATTATTTGCATAATTAACAATGTCTAGAAAGTTCTGTCGAGGAAAGGAGTCTGGTCACCTAATTGCGCGCCAATAGGGAGAACTCCTTATCGGAAATCCCCCTCTTTCCTAGGAACGATCTGGTTGTTAATATTGCGAGTTATAATAATGATGAATAAACATTGTTAAAAATATTGAGGGGACTTTTATGAAGTATTTGTTGTAAATTTTACTTATCACTTGGACCCCCATTTACCCATTTTTCAAAATAATCGGTAGAAAGTTATTCAAAATATATTTTTATATTATTATAAAAGGTTGGGCCCACATGTGATGATGAAACATGGTGGGGCCCACGTGTGGAAGACTTTTGGGAGGGGGAAGTTGAAGAATTTTTCATGAGAGGGGTTAAGATTATTAGTATGTATATATATATATATATATATATATATATATATATTATAACAAGTTTTGTTTTTTTATGCAAAATAGAATATATTATATTTTATTGAATATTATATTATTAAGTTGAAAAAAAAGAAGAAGAAGCGTCTGAAGTTTTTCGCCCGTGATCTTGCAAAATATTTCGTTCGAATTTACTATGCGTTTGTGATTTTCTAAATTCAAATAGTATCCTTTCCATTCTCGTATGAATGAGATGCTTAGTTAGAATTGAAAATCACACCAGAATATCCCCGCTATACCAGTTGGAATACTCTCCTTTTTAAGGTAAGGGATGTTATTTTTGTTCAATATTTGTAGGAAATAATATTTTCTTCCATACTCTTTAGTATGTAAATAATATTATTTCGTTTCAAATTCAAAATTCTACACTAATATTGTTAAGTTTTGGCTTTTATACTTCATGAAATTAGTAGAATATCTTTGATATTTGCACTTCATCCAGTATCTTTTCATGGAAATATTATTCTGAGCGTTCTTGAAAAGTTTTAACTTTTTCATGCCGGAGTACTATTCATGGGGTACTATTGTAACGCCCGAGAAAATCGGATTTTTATGACAATTAAATTTTTATTTGATTATGTGAATTAAATGAATTTAATTGATTTCTTTTGTGAGTAAGCTATGTGGAGGTCGTTCTATGACCTAGAATGTGTTTATGTGGTTAGTAATCTGGCTACGTTCTAGAATTAATTATTTAGAATTTTTGAGACGAAAATAAATATTTTCTGAGAAATTCTCGTAAAAATACTATTCATTCATTTCTGTTCGGGGAATTATTTTGAGATTTTGAGAAACGCGTAATGATAGAATATCGAGATGAGATGAAATATTTAATAATATTTCATTTATGGCAAACAAAGTTTTTGCCTGCGGACTTAAAACCTAAGGGTTTAGTATATTGATTTCCGAGAAGGAAATGAAATGCGTAGAAGGAATTGCGTTATGGTTAAAGTGGGTGTTATACAATTATGATGTAAGACCCCAAATAATTAATAAATGAAATTTAATTTCCTCTAATTATTATTTTGAAATAGTAAGGGTTGATGTGATTAATGTGGATAGTTATGGGTAAAATATGTAAATATTTTAAAATAAGCAAGTGGTTATAAAATATTCATTATCATTAGGGAATATTCGTTTGGTCGTGGAATATTAGAATGCTTTGTGGGAATATTCGCATTTATGCTGCCATATGACCATATGTGGGCCCCATAACGGAAAGCGATAGGAGGAAGAAAACGACAAATATAAGTTGTTTAAAAATAATGGCGTAGTTGTTACCGTTTACAATGTTGGAATACCCAGTGGTTAAAACATCATCTGGCGTTGTTGTCAGACAAGAAGACACAAGATTGCACCAATTATTGACTCTTACGTAAGAAGGCACTACTCAATAATGGTTACAGTAATTACTGTTCAGTATTTTATTTTATTGGTTTAATAATTATTGCGTTGATATTTTATACTGCTGTTGTTTCAATAATTGTCATACATACGGTATTTTCATTATCGAAGCAATAATTCATATTATCTGAATAATATTATAAGATAACATCATTGGCAATGTCTAAAAAGTTCTCGCCTAAGGATAGGTTTGGTCACCTAATTGCGCCAAGAAGGAGAAATTCTTATTGAAAGCCCTCTTCTCGGGAACCGCACGGTTGTCAATATTGTGATTACGTAATATTATTTGTGAATAATTAATTATTGATTCATATGATGAGAAAAATATTGATTTTATGTGGATATAGATGGAGAAAATTTTAATGTGACAATTATTGAAAATTGAAATTTTATCTTTTCTCGATAAAATAATTCATTTAAATATATATATTATTATATTTTAATAATATAATAATGGTGATATTTTTACAACGAATGTGGGATATATGAGTATACGAGGAGGAAGAGTATTTTTGTTGCAATAAATGTTTAAAACATGTTAAATATGTAAATTGGACCCCATTTATCGAATTGAAATTTGATTATAGCCTCTAAAATCGCTTCTGCTTGTAGATTTGGCCAATTTCGCTTGGAATTTGGAAATACTTTCTTACGTAAAGTTGTAGAGAATTGAATTTCCTATAAAAACACGCGAGATTCAATTTTTCCGATAAAAGGGCTATTTATTATGAATTATTGAAGTTCCGAAGTTCCGAAATAATTGATTTTTGGAAGTTTAAAAGGATTCAAGGGTGGTGAGAACGACCATTGCCTCTTTGCTCTCTTCTTATATTCTTCTTTTATCCTTCGTATCCTTTACTTAATTACAAAAACGTTTTTTTCATTTTTGAAACTCATTTAACATGTGGTTAGGAGGCTGAATTCAGATGGTAGTGTGCGTAGAGATATTTAGAAAAAATATAATATTAATTTATTAAATTTTTACGCTTTGGTGTTCTAAGCATTTTCCTATAAATAGGTGCTTAGGTTAGAATTGAAAATCACACGTAAATGAAGTTTTCTCTCTACATTATCGAAAGCGTATTCTTGTGAGTATTTTGAGTATACTTTGAGTATTTCTATACGGTGAAAGTTCAAGTTATAGCCTATATCCAGTATTTCAGCTAGAAGTACTGATCTTTCGAGGTAAGGGATATTATTTTTTTCGTAATGATATTATTTCTTCAATATCATTATGAAATATTGGTCCAAGTTTTTATCAAATTTGGAACTTTTGGTGTGGGAGTTACTTATTCACGATACGACCTTTATTATTCATGTATACTGATGACAATTCATGAATACAGCACTATTCATCGAAAAATGAAATTTTTTCTTTTTGTCCAAAATATCTATTGTGGATACTAGCTTTGATTGTATCCATGTTTTGATCATTCTTGAATTTTACACCACTATGATTATTTTTGAGGTATTTTTGGACGTGGATAAAACGAAGTACGAATCCTTAATCCTTAATCCTTGTCATTTTGTTTCACTAGATTCGTTTCTTTTAAAAAAAAATATATTTTTCATCATCCTCAGTCTTAAATGATGATATTATTGAATATCTTTGGCCTGTAGTGCAAAGATGAATGATTTCTGATGAATATCTTTGGCCTGTAGTGCAAAGATGAATGATTTCTGATGAATATCTTTGGCCCATAGTGCAAAGATGAACATGTGTTTAGATGAACATGACCAACTGGTGAATGTCCTTGGCCTGTAGTGCAAGGATGAATATATGATTCCATATATATATTGATTGATGTTACAGGGATAAAAATATTGATGATGGACTGTTAAATTCATAGATATTAGTAGATTTCATCCTCTACGTAACTCTTCTATGAATTAATATTTTCATCATGAGTATTGATTTAAAACTTGTTGTCTATTGTATTCTATTAAATTTTTCCTGTTGAAGACTAACGATAATTTGTTCAGTATTATCTTAGTCATAATCTTCTTCTTGGGCTAGTTGAGCTCACCCTTTTCCTTTTTGTTCCATTTTTCTTCTCGGGAGGCTAGAATGTAAGCGAAAGTATGAGTTGGGGTATGGAATGATTGTTTTAGAGAGTTGTTTAGCAGATCCTCACTATTTTGTAAAATAATGTATAAATAATTATGATGAGGATTTATTTGTATGTGGATATTGTTTAGATGGCAATATCTGTATTTAAACTCACAGCTTTTCTTGTTGTAATAATAAAGTTGTAGTTGTTTCTGTACTGTGTATTGACAACTCAGAATGGGTGATGTATACCTATTTTGGGGGTGTCACATATCATACTATTTAGTATCTATGTATAATACGATGAGTTAATACGGGGTACAATACGATTATTGTACTAGTATTATACGAAGAGAATACATCAATTATACGTATAGAATACAATTCGTATTATGGAATTAAGTTAAGACTTAATGTTAAATCATTTGGGTTGGATTATGTTTAGTCTAATCAATTGAATGAGCAAGCCCAAGGGATTATTGTGTTAAGCCCAAGTCAAGGCCCAATATTAGATTGGTTAAGCCCTATGCAAGAAAATCGAACCGGTGGGTCACCAAATGGGTAAAACCCATGGGGCAACACATGGGGATGACCCATGGGCAAGGTGGGTCGGCCACTTGGTGTGCAAGGCAAGATAATCACTTGGTCACCAAGTATTTTACTTGGTGACAAAGTGTTGAATAGTAAGGAGGTGGGGGATAAAGCCTATTTTTCCCTCCATTTCAATTGCTTATAAATAGAAAGCTAGAGTTGGTCATTTGAAGGTTTTTCAAGTTGCCAACATATATTTTGAGAGAGAGAACGATCTAGACTCAAGTAAACAATATACTTTGAAGCTTTGCCTTAGAGTTTTTCCAGATTACATAAGAGTTCTTAAGGTAATATTCCTTCATTCTAATTCCATCTCTTTTGGTTTTCTTTTATCATGGAAAATCATAAATGGGTGGTGTATATCCAGTATGGTGGAATAAGGATGACTTACCATAGATTCATTCTCTATAAGTCATGAAATCATAGAAATCATAAGGTTTGATATAGTTTTAAACCATGAAATTATTGATTGTTGAGATTGATTGTTGATAAACAATTGAACTCCATCAATACGTAAATACGTGCATCTTGTTTAGTTAGGATGTAAATATGAAGTCCACGGAGTAATCCATGTGATTTGGCTTAGAGAACATTAGTAACGAAGTTATGGCGAATTTTACGGAAATTGACGTTAAACGTCGAAAATGTTGAATTTCCGGATTGATAGTCGAAAGTTGCTGTGAGACTTGAAAATGTTGTTTTTCAATGTCAACATATGAGATATGGTATTTAAGAGTTGTGGGTTCGAGAATCATTGAATTCTAACTTAAAACAAAGAAAACGAGCATTGAACGCTCATTAACATTTATGAACGCTTAGAAAATGAACTCAATAGTGAATTTTGAGTTAACGGATTCGAAAGTGTTGAATTCTTATATGAACGCGTAGAGTATATCATTTATGACCTGTATGCTTTTGAACGGACCAAATCGGACTTATAACGAAGAAGTTATGGCTCCGAGAATCTCACCAAATTTTTATCTATTAGAGAAAATCTAGTATCGAGGTCCGCGCCATGACTCCGAAGACAAGATGTGTTAGATGTCATACCGTAGTGAGCGCAAACACGATGTAATGGGTTATCGGAAAGTGACGTCAGAAGCGCCACTAATAGACGGAAGTCTCATGGCAATTCTGGCCGAGACCAAAGCATGGTATCGGAATCGCACCACACCACGCATATCTTGCCTTAATAATGTAATGCCGCCTTGAAAGTCGAGGTTTTGTTAGAAAGCTAGGTTTTGAAATTCAGTTGTATCGAGACCTACATTAGTTGAGTTTATATACTCAATGAATATACTAAGACTATTCCTATACTACCTATACTAATGTATATGGTATTGAACTTAGGAATTGAATGCATGATAATAATGTCTGAACAAAGAACACAAAGTGTTGTTGATAAACCCTAGTCGGGGAAACAACTTTGGTATTTCACCAATGATGATAGAGTCCGGTTAATAAACGGAAGTTGATTAATAAGCTGGGACGAAGGGTAATAAGTCAAGTTGACTTTATTAATTATATTAAGTTAACAAAGACATAGAAGAGAAAGAAGTTGGTAGGAACAATGTGAATAATTGTTTGATAGCTAATTATAGTGTGCTATGTGAATATATCATGTAGATTCTATAAAGGTTGTGGTCAGTCGATTAAGTTATTTGAAGACGCTGAAAGTCAAGTTTTCTTAACGCTTGTCTGACTTCCAAGTTAGCCAAGTTTTATGTGATTCATTGTACTGAATTGCACGATTGATTTTAAAGAAAGGGTCAATGCCAGATTTAAATCGGCTAGACTACTCGTAAGTTATAGATTGAGCGATATTCATATCTTTCTATATAGAAATGTTAATGCTATCCTATGCCAAGTAATTGGTATGGATGTGAAGGTAAGGTTTGTCTATGAACAAACAAAAGTATTTTTCATCGATTATTCGATGGGCATGCGAGTTTGCCAAATGTTAAATGTAAATACATTTAACGAATGAGTGGTGATCAACATAGAGTACTATAGGCTGATCACCTAGAAGTGCTCGTAAGTAATGCGGATGTATAGCCTTAGTGCCGTGATACCCTTTTCAAGTATGAAAACATAAAACTACTGTTCATGGTCTATCGACCGGTTCAGAATTCCTAATCTATTCTATACTTTGGGAATTAATGATAGGAAATGTTAAAGTATTATTGTTTCATAATACTTCATAACTATTTGTTCAAGTTATGTATGAATTAGTCATATAATTCACGAATGTGGTATTACTGTTATCTTTTGTTAAAACTTGTTGAGCTTATTATGCTCACTTCTTGCATGAATTATATGATTGCAGTTAAGGATGAACGTACTGAAAATTCTAAGAGAGATAAGGGCAAAGCTAAAATGGATACTTAGCCATCGTGTAATAGATTAGTATGTTTGTATGTATTATACATTATGAACAACGAACTATGTAATCGTTTTATGAACCTGGGAAGGATTATACTTTGATTGTAATAAGAAGATAGTAATTACATTCATTATGTTGTATTTCAATAGAATGATTGTATAGTTATGAGTACAGTGTAGCACCATCTGTCGGGTTTGAAGATACCCGAATTTGGGGGCGTCACAGGTTGATATCAAAGCATTAGGTTATAAAACTTAAGGGGGGAAGAACCTTAGGCTAATAACCTCGTAAGGAAGGTAAAGTCCGAAGAAAAAAACTCGAGTTAAAGGAATTTATAAGGTATTGAAAAAACTCAGTACCGAAAGATTTAAAAGATGGAAATTAATCTTAAATAAATTAAATGTGATTTGTGCTTATACTATTGTGTATTATGTACTAATCAACGTGTTATGTGTTATGTAGATGTCAATCGATAGCATGATGTATAGAGACATTCACGTTGTGAGTGAAGAGTCAGTGAACCAAGTGGAGGTAGTACCGATGCCAGTGGCAAAGGTACCGTTAGTGGTTCTGGAAGACTCGGATATTGGGGAGTACATCTCTGAGGAGAATTACTCTGAGGAGACAATGGGCATAGCGTCATATCTAACTATAAAGACAGATGTGGAGGAGGAGATGGAGGTAACATCGATTAATACGGTGATACCTACTCAGGAGCCAACACCTCCGGATGCAATGAGATCATTGTATCTGGCAGTGTTGGATAGGAATGTGCATCTGCGCACGGTGGTGCAGACACAAAATGAGGAGATAACCGCCCTTTATGAGGCGAAGGAATCTGCAGAGGCTGATTTTGAGTCAGAGCACGATGTGAAAGTGCTTATGACGGATAAGGCATAGGACTATAAGGAAGAGGCCTTAGAGCTTCAAAAGAAACTGGTTGAAAAAGTCCAGAAGATAGCTAGGATGTCATACATCCACGAATGTGCTCATGAGGATTTCAAGCTAAAAATCGCTTGTTATTCCATTGAGTCCGGCCAGACTCAACATACCATAAGTTGAGATATTGTGTCGATACTGGAAAATTAGAAATATGAGAATGTCGTTCGACAGTGTTGGTAGATCGTTAGATCTTTTTGGTATATGTGTAGTGATGTAAAGCCCTCTTTTGTATAATTAAAGGGTAGTCTTTTTGTAAATCCCAATTTTTGTAGAAGGCAATCGCGGGATAGTGTGTAATAGGTTTTTGGCTAAGGGAACATGATGTAAATAGTTTTGACTATGAAAGCATATTAATATAATAAAGTTTTAATTAATGTGCTTGTTGTGGTATGAGTGGTTATTTGAGAATGATAACCAAGTAGTTGAATAAATAATAACGAAATTTTATTTAATCAGAATTATGCCGCCAAGAAGGAGGCAACGTAACCAAGAGGCCGAGTCTCATAATGAAAATCAAGGGGGTCATAATAACCCTATGCAAGAGTTCGTTAATTTATTAACGGCTTCATTTAACCAAGTGGGGGGAGGGATTCCTGTAGCACCTAGGGTAGTAAGAACAACTACCTTTAAGGAGTTTAAAAGTGTGGGTCCTCCTGAGTTCCGAGGAACGACGGACCCTTTAGAGGCCCAGACATGGGTAAAAGAAATTGAAAAGGCGTTTGTGATTACAAATGTAAGTGAGGCGCAAAAGACTTCTTTTGCGACTTACATGATGAAGGGAGAAGCCAAATACTAGTGGGAGGCTTACCAGGGTGGGGCTAGGACAGAAGCTATTTCGTGGGAATAGTTTAAGAAGGTGTTCTTCGAGAACTACTTCCCTACTAGCATGCAAGGTAGGATGGAGATTAAGTTCTTAGAACTTAAGTAAGGGGATATGACAGTTCCCCAGTATGCCGCCAAATTCAATGAATTGGCAAGGTTTCTTCACTTGATCAAAGTGGATCTGAAAAGAGAAAGGCGCTTGAGGTTTGAGCAGGCATAAAACCCTGGCTCTACAGTAGAATATCAATTTTTCAATGTGCCTCCTGCGGGACCATTCTGGAAAAGGCGATAATAACAGAAGGTGGTGTGAGGCATTGTCTCGGTACTATAAAGAGCGAAAGAATAAGAATAAGTTAGAAGGAGGTAGTAAGGCGGAAGTTGCCAGCGAAAGCAACAACTTGCCTAAAAGGAAGAGCTTCAACTCTGGAAATACTGGGGTAAAGTAGGGAGATCCTAAGCGGAGAACGGAGGCATACAAGACATGCGGAAAGACTCACATAGGAGTCTGTTTAAAGAGGAAATCAGTCTGCTACAACTGTGGGAAAGAGGGGAATTTGTCACCCAACTGTCCTAACCCTAAGAAGAACCAGGGGTGTTTTGTTTGTGGGTCATTGGACCACAAGGCAAGAAATTTCCCAAAGAAAGGTTTAGAGGGAAATAAGGGTTCTGGTAGTGGTAAGTTTCCATTACTGGACCAACACCGTCAGTGGGTAGACCCTCGGCCCGTACGTTTAATATGACTGTCCAAGATGCGGTTGCATCAATGGATGTGGTAGCAGGTATCATTACGGTCAATGAGATAAATGCTTATGTGTTATTTAACTCGGGTGCTAGTTGTTCTTTTATAGCATATGAATTTGCTAAGCGATTAAGTTTAATCCCTGAAAAGTTACCAATACCTTTAGACGTTAAGGTAGCCAACAAAGAGATAATCCCCATTGAACATATTCATAAGGATTGTTGCGTAGATATTAGAGGGAATAAGTTATCGATAGATTTGGTACCGATAAGGTTAAAAGAATTCGATGTAATTCTTGTTATGGATTGGTTGGTTAACCATAAGGCGATAATAGATTGCCATAGGAAAAGTGTAAACCTTCGGATTTCTAAGAAAACCAAGGTAGTGTCTTCGGTAGTAAATCACAAAGACGCTCTTGTTGTCTGTCGATGACACAAGCTAGGAAAATGTTGAGAAAAGGGTGTGTAGGTTATTTGTGCCATGTTGTGGATACCCAAAAAGTGGGAACATCCTTGGACCAGATACCTATAGTGCAAGAGTTCGCGGATGTATTTCCGGAGGAGTTATCGGGTATTCCACCGGACAGGGAGGTAGAGTTTATAATTGATCTGTTACCGGGAATGACATCAGTTTCAAGGGCACCATATCGGATGGCGCCAGCTGAGATGAAGGAGTTAATGGTTCAATTATAGGAACTATTAGATAGAAAGTATATTCAACCGAGTGTGTCTCCTTGGGGAGCATCGGTATTGTTTGTAAAGAAAAAGGATGGGTCGTTAAGACTTTGTATCGACTATCGTGAGTTGAACAAGTTAACGATTAAGAATAAATACCCGTTGGCCAGGATCGATGATCTATTTGATCAATTAAAAAGGGCAAAGTATTTTTCTAAGATAGATTTGCACACGTGGTATCATCAGTTAAAGGTGAGAAATGAGGATGTACCTAAGACGATGTTCAGAACTCGTTATGGTCATTACGAGTTTCTGGTGATGTCATTTTGGTTAACTAATGCGCCAGCCGCATTTATGGATATGATGAACAGAGTGCTCAAACAGTATTTGGACAAGTTCATCGTAATGTTCATTGATGATATTCTAGTCTATTCTAAGACGTCAGAAGATCATGCCGAACATTTAAGGATAGTGTTGGAAACACTAAGGAAGGAAAAGTTGTATGCGAAATTCACAAAGTGTGAATTTTGGCTCGAGAGAGTGCAGTTTCTAGGACATGTTATTGATAAAGAAGGCATTTTCGTGGATCCAGCAAAAGTAGAAGAAGTTAATGAGTGGGAGCAACAGAAAATGCCAACCGAGGTTCGGAGTTTTCTAGGGTTAGCGGGATACTATAAAAGGTTCATTTCAAACTTTTCTAAAATAGCTCATCCGTTGAAGAATCTGACAAGAAAGTCGGTGAAGTATGTGTGGACTGAAAAATGTGAGAACAGTTTTCAGGAGTTGAAGAAGAGGTTAAGTGAGGCACCTGTATTGTCCTTACTAGACGATACCGGAAATTTTGTAGTGTATAGCGATGCTTCGCATAAAGGAATGGGTTGTGTGCTCATGCAGCATAGCAAGGTCATTGTGTATGTGTCACGTTAATTGAAGGATTATGAGAAGGTCTATCCTACTCATGATCTGGAATTGGTAGCTGTAGTTTTTGACTTGAAGATATGGAGGCATTATCTATATGGTGAGAAGTGTGAGATATACACGGACCACAAAAGTCTGAAATATATCTTCACATAGAAGGAGTTGAACATGAGATAGAGAAGGTGATTAGAGTTAATAAAAGATTATGACTGTGATATTTTATATCATCCGGGGAAGGCTAATGTAGTAGCCGATGCGCTAAGTTGAAAAGGTAGAGAGAAACTGTCAATGTTAACAACTTAGGATGAGTTGATAATAGCGATGGCAAGCATGGAGTTAGAAGTTAAGTTACCGGAGGAAGCAGTGGAAATGTTATTTTCCATGGAAACCCAACTGACCATAGTGGAACGGGTTAGGGGAGTACAATTGAGCGACGAGGAATGCAAGCAGATGAAGAAAAGAATAGAAGATGAATAAAAGGCTAGGTATAACCTCGATAAGGAGGGATTACTTCGTTTTGAAGGAAGAATTTGGGTTCCCAATGATCCCGAATTAAAGGAGGAGATAATGATGGAGGCTCATAGTTCGAGGTACTCAATACATCCCGGTAGTACGAAGATGTATCAAGACCTTTGTCGGAACTTTTGGTGGCCAAACATGAAAAGGGAGATAGAAGAATATGTTAGTAGATGCTTAACTTGTCAAAAGGTTATGGCTGAACACCAACGACCGAGCGGGTTGTTGCAACCGTTAGAAATTTTAGAGTGGAAGTGGGAGCACATCACAATGGACTTTATGGTGGGACTTCCAACAACAAGAAAAGGATACGATGCTATTTAGGTGATAATGGATCGATTGACGAAATCGGCTCATTTTCTACCAATAGGAGTTAGGTATAACCTAGACTAGTTAGCTAAGCTGTATGTCAAAGAAATTATTTCCAGACATGGAGTACCTATTTCAATTGTGTGAGAACGTGATCCATGATTCACATCGAACTTTTGGAGGAGTTTGCAAGAGCAAATGGAAATGCAGTTAAGATTGAGTACGGCGTATCATCCTCAGACGGATGGTTAGAGTGAACGGACAATTCAAACGCTAGAAGATATGTTAAGATCTTGCGTTATGGATTTCAAAGGGAGTTGGGACGAATATCTACCGTTGGTGGAATTTTCGTACAACAATAGTCTTCATGCTAGTATAGGCATGCCACCTTATGAAGCGTTGTATAGAAGGAAATGCCGAACTCCATTGTGTTGGGATGAGGTGTGTGACAACCAGAAAATCCGAATTGTCCAGAAATTAAGATTTAAAGAATTAATTATTAATAAAATGAATTTTTATTAATAATATTATGTGCTATGTGTTTATTAATCGTTCTAAAACCTAGGATGATTATAAACTGGGAGGATTCTGGCTACAAACTAGATTGAACGAGTAAGAATTGTCAAGACAAAAATAAATTTTTTCCAGAGACAAATATATTTTTGGGGAAAAAGATGAAATAGACAATATTCACCCAACGAAACCTAATAGGGTTTGAATAACCTAAGCCTTTCTGAGAGTTCGGTATGTTGAAATGACATTTCATCGAAAGATTTGACGATAATATGTCGTGAAAAGTTAAGTAAGCCGATAAAAGTTTTTCTCAAAAAACATGCAGAAATCGGACGAAATAAAAATGACGAAAAGTACTGTCATGTACTTTTCATTCGTTTAGCTACGTTTGGGGAAAATGTGAAGGAAAACGCTTGATACCAAAAAGTATTTTTTAGTTTTTTGAAAATTCGTAGAATACGTAAAAGTTAATCGGTAAAGGAAAGGCGAAATATCCAAAAATATTTGGATTCTGAGAATCGCAGTTTTTAAAACTGTCGGACGAAACCCAAAAGACGGAACAACGAAACTTAAGGGCTAAGCAAACTTGATGGCTAAGTTAACTTAGTCCTTAAGCCTTGAATAGTAAAGAGGTTAGGGATGGAAAAATAACTAAAATGCCCTTAGCCTTGGTTTTCTATATAAACAAGCCTTAAGCTCATTTGTTTGATTGAAAATTTCAACCAACGCTTGAGAGAGAAAGAGAGAGAGTTCTGATGGGAGAAGAAGAGGAAGAGGAAGAGGAAAAGCTTGCCGGAGTGCACGCTTTATCCGACGGAAGTAGATTAATGAAGAATGGTAATCCGAACCTTAGTTTCTTCTAATTTTCTTTAAGTTTAATATGTTCAAAAACATAACTTAATGAAGATAAGAAGTATATTAAGTTAGAAATGATTTCATATGGTTGAAATCGTAAGAAAATTAAGAAATAAGAATTAGAAGTTTATTTTATAAATTTCTTAAGAAGTATAAGATTCGTAAGGATTTTAAGCGAGCCGAATGAATCTTATGAATGAGTAGGTTAAATAAGTAAGGAATGATGTTTTATAACATCAAATTCCAAGAAAAAGTGAAATCGTAATCCAAAATATTGATTAAAAATGATGAACGAACAAAGAACACGAAAAACACGTGAAGAACGCGAAGAACACGAAGAACGTTGTTGATGGACAAATTTAAAACTATCGTAGTATAATTGTTGTTGATGGACAAGTTTAAAACCATCGCGTATAAGTTAGATGCTTATTTCTTGGTTAGGATCGATAGAAACGTTCATGAAGAACGGATTAAAACGGAGCTATAACGAAGTTATGACGAAAAATTTTGTAAAAGACAAACGAGAATTAGAAAGTTAGTAAATGAACCCGAAAATGTAGGGTTTTATAAGAATGTAAGAGAACATAGAAAATGTGAGTTGTGGGCTCAAGAACGAACGAATTCCGAGTTCGGATGACCGAATTACGGACGAACAAACAAACAGCGTTAAAAACATAAAATAAACGAAGGGTGAAGATTAAGCAAATCGAATGGCACGTTAATAGATTCAGAACAAAGTTCTGTCCAAGGGGTATTGAAGTACATAAGATAAGGAAGAGAATGGATTTGGAACGACCTCGTTCTGAGTTATAACGAAGGAGATATGAGATCGGGAAGTAGCGTCTCAAAATGAAGTTAACACTTAGAAGAAATTTTCAAGAATTAGGGCTTGGCGCCGTGGCGCCAGCCATGCCCTATAAGGTGGCGCTGCAGCACCAGACCGGAGAGCCAAACACTGCTAACTCACGCTGCAGTGCGAGTCTTAGTGAAGAGAGTTAACTTATTGCAGCCAAAGACTGAGGAAAAAGGCCGAGAATGAGCTTTTAAGTGCTCAACTGTTGGGGGATGTGCAAGAAAGAAATATGAACATGTAGTTCACCTAATGTAACACTTAATCAAGTGTTTTAAACCTTTAATAAAGGTTGAACAGAAAGATTAACTGAGATTAAAAGAATGTAATTGCGGATTACGGAACCAAGATTCGGGGATCGTAGTCGCAATAAACGAACGTGAGGGATTGCTATGATTGTGATTCCTTAGACGTTGAGTGACGAAAGTAATGAATAACATTTCGATGTTATGTTGTGATAATGAGAGATAAGTGTAAAGAGTTTAGACGCTGTGAATGCAACGTTGTTGTGATGAACAATCGGTATTAGCATACAACGATCGGTATGGCTTCGGCGTTAAGAAAGAATAAAGAACATTGGGTTCATGGGATGGATAACAATTGAAAGTGATTAAAACCTTGGGTAAAGGTTAAATGAGAAGTTAAGAGATGAGCAACGTGAACGTTGAATACATAAACGATCCTCGTGAATCGTATTCGCGTTGGATGAACATTCTAATTATACCCTGGTTGTATGACGTAGACGTTGACGAAAGGTAGTAAGTAACATATGAATGGTATCGAGAAAGCCGTATCGAATGGTAATAATATTAATGAAAGCCGAATGTGAGTCGGATAAGAATGAGTCCTGAGGTATGGAAATTACTTGCCAGAAAGCCAAAAGGAATAAGAAATTGACTTAACGAACATTATAGTTAATAGTTCATATAAGTTAAGATAAATTTAGGTTGTGGTACAATCATAACCTTTGATGGTTGACATATGGGAGCTAGGCTAAACAATTCCTTCAGAGAGCGAAGGTATATACGAAACTGGCAACCGATCTAACTCACTGTGATAGCAGTGTAGATGAGATGAGAACTTGTTTGTTGGTTGTTTGTGGGAAACCACTCAGAGTACAATATGGACTACCAGCAGAGAAGCAATGTGTGTTGAGTCCTAGAGAAGTTATAAGAAGAAGATAAGAATGTAAATCATCAAAGACGAAGAACTTTTTGAGTAAGACATCTCCATATGTCATGAAGCCGTAAACCGGTATTGAAAGTAGTCGCGTAAAATTATATTACAAGAACGCGAACCCTAAGAAGTAAAGTTAAGTAAACCAATGTGTAAGTCAAGTATATGACTAATTGGTATATGTGTTATTTCATTATATGTTACATAAGAATTGGAATGAACAGTTCAGCGTAAACTATAAGTTGTAGCTGGGCGTAAGGTAAGCTTCCTAACTTCATTCATAATTTAAATGAATGCTAGTTTCTTAAACTTCTTAGATGTTGAACTTGAGAAGTTATGTCTATGTGCGAATGTGCGATATTTGTACAAGGTGGTGGAATGTATGAGGCCTTGTGCCATAATTTGAACACTTCGGTGTTTTTGTGAGATAAATTGTTCTATAATTGAACTGTTCAATAAAAGAATGTTCTGTCTATACAAGAACTGCTATTGTTAAGTCTGTGCTATTTATTCTAGCCAGGCATAATGTGTATGAAAGAGAGTAGAGAATGAAAGTATTTTAAAGTGAATGTGACTAATGTTTTAGAATGATAGGAATCGAAATTATTCCTATTGTTCAAGTTGCTTCATAACCTTTGTCCGGTTATCAAAGTTCCAAAGGAATGTTAAACTCTTGAAGTTGTATGTTCAACTGTTATATGACTTGCTGGGCAATTGAATGCTCACACTTGCTTTAAATAAAAACATTTTCAGCGAATGATGTTAGAAGAACTTAATGATCCCATAAGAATCAAGCTGACGGTATCTAGATAAAGTGCCATTCAGAATGTGAATGAGAAAAAAGATCAAGTGAGGACTTGTAATGTAGAAAGATGAAAATTAAACTATAGACTAGTTTAATGAATTGTTATGTATCCTTGGTGGCGGATAAAAGTCACTCTTGTAAGATGAAAGGAATAATGTAATTATCATTATTTGTAATGAGAAAGGTGATAAGGTTTTAGAACCTGGGAATTTAGACTGTATGTTATTATATTTCAGTATATAATGATGTATGTTTGGATGAATGATGTACTCGTGACGTACGAAATCCGGGTATAAAGATAGACCAAATTTTGGGGCATTACAAGGTGGGTGAATGTCGGATGTTGGGACCTGAGATGGTACAACAAACGGCGGACATGGGGAAGATAATACGTGCTCGATTGGTACCGGCCCAAGATAGGCAGAAGAAGTATGCAGATCCTCACAGAGAAGAGAGAGAATTCGGTATAGGATCTTTTGTCTTTCTGAAAGTATCACCTTGGAAGGGGAAGATACGTTTTGGAAAGAAGGGGAAGTTAAGTCTAAGGTTTGTAGGATCTTTTAAGATTTTAAGAAGGGTAGGAGAGGTGGCTTATGAAGTAGCCTTACCTCCAGAAATGGAATGCATTCATAATGTGTTTTATGTGTCCGTGTTGTGTCCTTATAAATCGGACTATAAACACGTAATAGAGTATGAATCTATCCTGATAGAGAAAGATTTATCATATGAGGAACTTCCAATTCAAATTATTGATAGGAAGGAACAAGTATTAAGAAATAAGGTAATACCTTCAGTTAAGGTGTTATGGAGAAACCACAATGCTGAAGAAGCAACGTGGGAACTCGAAAGTAAAATGAAGGAAGATTTTCCTCATTTGTTTATGTAATTATAAGCCAGATTCTGGGAAAAGAATCCTTATAAGGGGGAGAGAATGTAACGCCCGAGAAAATTGGATTTTTATGACAATTAAATTTTTATTTGATTATGTGAATTAAATGAATTTAATTGATTTATTTTGTGAGTAAGCTATGTGAAGGTCATTCTATGACCTAGAATGTGTTTATGTGGTTAGTAATCTGGCTACGTGCTAGAATTAATTGTTTAGAATTTCTGAGACAAAAATAAATGTTTTTCGAGAAATTCCCGTAAAAACACTATTCATTCGTTTCTGTTCAGGGAATTATTTTGAGATTCTGAGAAACACGTAATGATAGAATATCGAGATGAGATGAAATATTTGATAATATTTCATTTATGGCAAATGAAGTTTTTGCCTGCGGACTTAAAACCTAAGGGTTGAGTATATTGATTTCTGAGAAGGAAATGAAATGCGTAGAAGGAATTGCGTTATGGTTAAAGTGGGTGTTATACAATTATGATACTATTTAGTATCTATGTATAATACGATGAGTTAATGCGGGGTACAATACAATTATTGTACTAGTATTATACGGAAAGAATACGTGAATTATACGTATAGAATACGATTCGTATTATGGAATTAAGTTAAGACTTAATGTTAATTCATTTGGGTTAGATTATGTTTAGTCCAATCAATTGAATGAGCAAGCCCAAGGGATTATTGTGTTAAGCCCAAGTCAAGGCCGAATATTAGATTGGTTAAGCCCAATGCAAGAAAACATAATTGGTGGTCATCGAATGGGTAAAACCCATGGGGTAACCCATGGGGATCACCCATGGGCAAGGTGGGTCAGCCACTTGGTGTGCAAGGCAAGATAATCACTTGGTCACCAAGTATTTCACTTGGTGACAAAGTGTTGAATAGTAAGGAGGTGGGGGATAAAGCCTATTCTGCCCTCCATTTCAATTGCTTATAAATAGAAAGCTAGAGTTGGTCATTTGAAGGTTTTTCAAGTTGCCAACATATATTTTGAGAGAGAGAAGGAGCTAGACTCAAGTAAACAATATACTTTGAAGCTTTGCCTTAGAGTTTTTCAAGATTACCTAAGAGTTCTTAAGTTAATATTCCTTAATTCTAATTACATCTCTTTTGGTTTTCTTTTATCATGGAAAATCATAAATGGGTGGTGTATATCTAGTATGGTGGAATAAGGATGATTTACCATAGATTCATTCTCTATAAGTCATGAAATCATAGAAATCATAAGGTTTCATATAGTTTTAAACCATAAAATTATTGATTGTTGAGATTGATTGTTGATAAACAATTGAACTCCATCAATACATAAATATGTGCATCTTGCTTGGTTAGGATGTAGATATGAAGTCCATGGAGTATTCCATGTGACTTGGCTTAGAGAACATTAGTAACGAAGTTATGGCGAATTTCACGGAAATAGACGTTAAACGTCGAAAATGTGGAAATTCTGGATTGATAGTCGAAAGTTGTTGTGAGACTTGAAAATATTGTTTTTCAATGTCAACACATGAGATATGGTATTTAAGAGTTGTGGGTTCAAAAATCGTCGGATTCCAACTTAAAACGAAGAAAACGAGCATTGAACGCTCATTAACATTTATGAACGCTTAGAAAATGAACTCAATAGTGAATTTTGATTTAACGGATTCGAAATTGTCGAATTCTTATATGAACCCGTAGATTATATCATTTATGATGTGTAGGCTTTTGAACGGACCAAATCGGACTTATAACGAAGAAGTTATGGCTCCGAGAATCTCACAAAAATTTTATGTGTTAAATGTTCTTGTGCCAAGCAAGACACAGATGTAATGGGTTATCGGAAAGTGGAAGCATAGCCTCTTGATAGAAGGGAAGTCTCGCCAACAGAAGCGCCGAGACCAAAGCATGGGTACTAAAAGCTGCGTATATAACGCTGGGCCTTCTTGCCTAGTAATGTCATGCTACTACCAAGGCCTAAGTCAGGATTTTGTTAGAAAGCTAGGTTTTGAACTTCAGTTGTTCCAAGACCTACATGAGTTGAGTTTATATAATCAATGAATATACTAAGACTATTCCTATACTACCTATACTAATGTATATGGTATTGAACTTAGGAATTGAATGCATGTTAATAATGTATGAAAAAAGAACACAAAGTGTTGTTGATAAACCCCAGTCGGGGAAACAACGTTGGTATTTCACCAATGATGATAGAGTCCGGTTAATAAACGGAAGTTGATTAATAAGCCGGGACGAAGGGTAATAAGTCAAGTTGACTTTATTAATTATATTAAGTTAACAAAGACATAGAAGAGAATGAAGTTGGTAGGAACAATGTGAATAATTGTTTGATAGCTAATTAAAGTGTGCTATGTGAATATATCATGTAGATTCTATAAAGGTTGTGGTCAGTCGATTAAGTTATTTGAAGACGCTGAAAGGCAAGTTTTCTTAACGCTTGTCTGACTTTCAAGTTAGCTAAGTTTTATGTGATTCATTGTACTGAATTGCACGATTGATTTTAAAGAAAGGGTCAATGCCAGATTTAAATCGGCTAGACTACTCGTAAGTTATAGATTGATCGATATTCATATCTTTCTATAATGTAATAACCATAAAATTTAAGTCACTATATATGTATGTACATTATGGATTTTTTTTAACCTTGTGTTACATAAGGATTTAATATGTGACAACACATGTGAAGTGGTGCATGGGTCAATTAACATA
Source organism: Panax ginseng (assembly GCA_020205605.1). Classification (NCBI taxonomy): domain Eukaryota; kingdom Viridiplantae; phylum Streptophyta; class Magnoliopsida; order Apiales; family Araliaceae; genus Panax; species Panax ginseng. The sequence goes on along the minus strand of CM035131.1, from coordinate 106,703,067 downwards.
TATATTATAGTTATGGATACATACATTTATAGACTTCATTAAAAGTGAAAGCCTTGTGACCTAATTATATATTAGGTAAGACTATTAAATAACCTAAGGGTTATGGTAATACTAAAAAGTTAGTATTTTATATGTATACTAACTTAAGTGGGGAAACTTTGTATTTTAAGTGACTAATAATTCTAAACCTAATTTTGTAAATCTAATTAGGTTATGAGATAAAAATCATATGTGTAAGTAATTAAACTTCATATGATTGGAAATGAAAGCCCTAAATTATCAAATTGGGTAACATTATTAAAATTGCTAGACTATGTTTATTATCTAGCCCAAATCAATTAAAAGAAAAGCCCAAAGGAAATAAAATACAATCCAATACTTAGCCCACTTGATTAGGGGTATTCTAGACATTTGATTAATCAAAATTGGGCATTTAAAATAAAAGCTAAATGGAGGATATTATGAGGATCCTAAGTGGAATAATTAAGCTAACTTGTCCATTAGTAGACATTATTAAACATAAGGACAATGTTGTTAAGCTCTCATTGGTTGCCACTCCATTATACACATTTAATCATGTTTAACCTAATGGAAGTAATAATACAAAGTTTTTACCTAATGGGCAACAAAATAATTGTGGGAGGGTTATTAGTGAATCACCCACTTCATTTTGTTTTCATTCTTCCAACATCTCATCTCTCTCATCTTCTTCTTCTATCTTTTGCTCCCAAGCTAGCCAACTTCAAAGAGAGAAAAGAGAGAGAGAATTTCATCCATAGAAAGAAAAAAATATAGGAGTGCTAGTTGTTTATGCCCCCTAAGTTTATTAGTTACTTTGGAAAATCAAGAAGGGTAGCAACTAAGTCAAGGTATAATGTACCTTCATCTTCTTCTTTTACTTTGTTTTGCTAGCTTGAGTTTTGATGGGGTTGTGTACAACTACTCAAGATACACTAGTTCTACATATCATCATGCATGAAATTAAGTATCTTGAGTGTTGATCTAAGGCTTAGAGGAAGAAAATGAGCATATGTTCTCCAAGGGTGAAAACTCTTGTTTTTCTTCCACTAAATCTTGTGTAACTCAAGTTGTACAACTTGGAATTGTGATCCGTCAAGGGGGGTGCTAGATACATGAGTTACCTAGTAAACCCAAGTGATAGGACACAAATCTAGCATGTTTTGGAACCTTTAAGATTATTTTTCCCAAAACAAATTAACTTTATATGCTAAAGCTTTGAAACTCTAAATCAGCTACTGACTTGTTTTTCATGAGGCTGTTTCGGTCAGTTCCTTATCTTGTAAAAAATCTGGAAAAATACTACAGAGGTACCTTATGAAGTTATCTACGCTGTAGGAAAAAGAACGGACACGCTTCGAAGTTATATATTGTGCGTAATGACTATTTCCGTAAAGGACTCCATAAATATTATCCTACGAATATCTCATCGTGTATACACTCGAAAATTCCAAAATTTTTACAGTAGCTTCATATATGTTAAGAGAGCATACCCTGAAAATTTCAGATTTTTCTGAGTAAAACTCAATTTATGAAAAATAGAGCAAGATCCGAGTGTTTTGGACACTTTAAAATAGTAAATCATTTTCTAAAATTCTAGAAAAATTAGAGGATCATTGTTGGTTCATATTCTGTCAAAATCCAGAAGTTGAGAATTTTTGGAATCAGTTTGCTATTTTTCCTAAAAATGATTTAGTTGTGAATAAAAGGAAATAAATAGTTAAATGATGTCTTTAATGAGAAAAATATGATTTTTATGCTTGGATGCTCATAATATATTATATCATGACTATCTTAGGGCATTTTGGTAATTTATAATAATAAATATTATTTATGACCTTTTATGGATATTAAATAAGAGGTTAATAAAGGATGAACAATTAGAATAAATTGTTTGTTAATTTAATAAATCATTGGAATATTATTATAATATTAATAATATTATAATATGATGTTGTTATGTAAATAAAATATTAGATTAGAGTATTATTATTAAATAATAATATTCGAGATTAAATAAAATATTATTAAATGATTAAATAAAATATTATTAAATGATTAATAATATTAGTAAGTGATAAAATATTATTAAATGATTAATATATTAGTAAGGGATAAAATATTATTAAATGATTAATAATATTAGTAAGTGAATAAAATGTTAGTAATGATTTAAAGTATTATTAGTGAACCAATAATACTAGAAGGTGAATTAATATTATCTAAGTTAATAATATTATGTGAATTAAAGGTAGTCGTTAATTAATAATAACACTATTTAGGTATGATAATGTTTATAAGAACTTATTGTAATGTATAATATCTATGTGGTTACATAACTCGATGTTATGCATTGACTAATTGAAAGACTAATTATAGGTCTCTCAAAGGAAGATAATTTAATCGCATAATGGATAGAAATTAATTTCAGAGTCAGTAACTCACGATCGAGGCAAGTTTCCTAACTCAACTTGAGTTATTATTTTCAAAGCATGTTAGTGAATAATTATTGATGATTATTCACGCCTTTATTGATTATTGAAATTTGTGACTTTGTGCAATCGAATTCGCTTCTACCGCCATCGAATCGTGAATTAAATTAAAGTTCTTATTTATGAACTGTTTATGGATAGATCTATGCTAATTGTATCGTACTAGATCAAGTATGTCTAAATTTGTTAAATCAAATGGGTTTTAAATAAATCGTTTTATTAATTGATATGGTAAGAACTCTTGACCGAGAAATGGACAAATTTGATTAAGGCATGATATCAATGTTCGGATTATTAAGTGTTTATGCATAAATCACGGGTATGAAAGGTCGATCCCTGAATACCAAAACTTATTAAAAGGTCCAGTTTAAATCATCGAACACCTTGGCAAATGTTCATGGTTATTCAAAACCACTCGCCTCATGTTATTCAATTATCGAATATTCAATTGTTGATTATTAATTCATGTTCCTCCACAATCTTATATTATTGTTGAACATCAAGGCAATATTTCTTTCTAAGTCATGATATATATCCTTTGTCTTTATAAACTTGTGAAGCAAATTAGTTGCTTACTCTTGCTATATCATGACCTCTATTTTCGCCTAAGCTCAAGGATCTAACGTGAAGGACAAGGGCAAGGGCAAGATCCAGGAGTAATTTTAGAATGAATGTTAAATTAGTTATTATCTAATGGAATTTCTTAAGTAAACTATTTGTATTATAAATGGTGTATTTAAAGTTAAGGTTATGGAGACCTTGGGACCATATTATGAGACCTTATTATAATGAACAATGTATGTTTATTATTTCAAAATAGTTATAGAATGCTTATGATGATGATAGGATCGTGAGCACCTAACTGAGGTTAGAGAACCCGGATTTGGGGCGCCATGTGTTGGTATCAAAGTCAGAGGTTATAAACATTAGGAATGCGTAAACCTAGGTTATAACCTTAGTAGAAAACTCTTACTTGAGTATGTTAGAGATGGATTGTGGAAATTCATCGAGTATGTGGTTGTACTTAATAAAATATTATTTCATTTCATCAATGGATATATTTTATTGTAGTAATCGATGTTGTATCCTTATTTTATAGGATGCCGTGTGATAGTCGGGGAGCCATTCTATAGACCGTGAGGAGGTCGTCCTGCAGGAGGTGTCTGACACCTCAAGGATGTGATGATTAGTAAACTCGTTAGAAAAAACCATGCTCGTGGAGCAAAGGATTTTGCAATTGGAGTGAGAATATGAACCATCAACACACTGAAAGCAAAAAGATAAGGATGTCGCTTATCGTGCATGTATGGAGCTAGCAGAGATACGAGTCCAAATAGAGCAGGAGAAGGCAAAGTTCGCAAGATTGAGAGTAGAGCATCCGCAATGCAGAGTGAGTTTGATGTAGAGATTGCGCATAAGATACGGTGGAAGAAGCATTTCATAAGTCGGCCAAACAGTGGATCTATTAGAGATGGCACCGGATGCCATGAAGGTCGTGGTAGAGACTTTAGGATTGGCATTAGACGTCTGCAGATGAGGGAGGGCCAAGCAGGGGGCTAGGAGGGTCCACTCGAGATAGGAGAGTCTAGTCGATCCGCTCGACGAGAGTTCGGAGTAGTTGCTTCCCTAAGAGCCTGTGGTAGGTGTGACTGGCAGGCCACCAAAGGTGATGATGTGATGATGGCCCATTGTAAATAGATGCATTAGTACCTTTCTTGTTGTGTAATAAGGTTTTATGTTGATGTAAACCTCAATAGGTGTGAGGTAGTAAATGGTTAGGTACTTTCCCTAATTATGTTTGTAGGAGGTATCATTATGAGTTAATCCCATCTTTTGTGTTAAAATGGGATAGTAGCATTTATAAAATATACCGTATTAATCATGTAAGTCACCCAAGATTGGTGTATGAATATAAATGCAAGATTATTATGATATGGGTTGGAAGATTTTAAATAGTAAATTTTCTATTTAATGTTATGTGAATCCAAAGAGATCGATTTGGAAAATGTTCTTTAAAAACAAACTTAACCCACTAAGGTGGAGAAAGACTTCCAAATCTCTCAGAATTTAAAACTCTCACATAATGATCATCCGATTGTTTAAATAAATAGCGTGTTACATGCTAAGTAATCATATGATAATAAATCCGAGTAACGTGTTAGAATTTTGTTTCACTAGATAATGGCGCGCAGACGTGGACTGAGGAACCAAGAGATTGAAGAGTCAGTTAATAATGTAGCGGGATCTCAACAAAACCCAATGCAAGATTTTATCAACATGATGGCTGAAGCCATGAGGAATCAAGCTCAACCTGCAGGAAATCAGGCAGGCACCCAACTAGTCAACTTTAAAGACTTCAAGGCAGTAGGACCGCCGGAGTTCAGAGGAACAACAGACCCGATAGAAGCCCAAATGTGGGTAAAGGAGATTGAGAAGGCCTTCGTTATTGCTAGAGTAGCAGAAGAACAGAAGACCATTTTTGCTACCTACTTAATGAAGGGTGAGGCTAACTATTGGTGGGATGCCAACCGTAACAAAGTTTAATCGAATCGTGATTGGGAAGCATTCAAGAAGTTGTTCTTCGAGAACTACTTCCCCGAGAGCTGCTCAAGCAAGAATGGAGATCAAGTTCTTGGAACTAAAACAGAGAATATGTCAAGACGTGAGTATGTCATAAATTCAATGAATTGGCGATTCGCCCACATCGTGGACACAGAGGTGAGGAAAGCGAGAAGGTTTGAAAATGGACTAAAGCCGTGGATTTATAGTAAGGTAGCGGTTTTACAAATCCCATCATTCTCAACTCTGTTGGAAAAAGCTCTTATAGCGGAAGGAGGAAGCGAAGCGGTCTCAAGATACAATCGGGAGAAGAATAAGAAGAAATCGTAAGGTGGGAATCAAAATGTCAAGAAGTAAGTAGCAACAATAAGAAGCGGAAATGGAGCAAGTTGGGGGGGGTAGTAATCTAGAGATGCAAGAAGGAAGTGCAAAACAAAAGAAGTTGTGTGGGAACTGTGGAAAGGGTCACTCGGGGGAGTGCTTGAAAGGAAAAACGATATGTTATACATGTGGGCAAGAAGGGCATACCTCACCCAATTGTACTAAGGTGAAGAAAGGAGGTTGCTTTAATTGTGGTGAAGTGGGACATCGGATCAAGGATTGCCCGAAGAAGAAAAGCACGGATGGCGGAAATGGCAACAGGGGCAATAACACTAAGACAACCAGTGGAGGACCAAATTTACCAAACAAGCCGGACAAAGACGGACATTCAATATGATTGCACAAGATGCCGTGGCATCCAGGAGGTGGTGTCGTATAATTTCGATCAATGATATAAATGCCTATGTGTTATTCGATTCGGGAGCTTCATGTTCTTTTGTATCTGATGAATTTGCTCAAAGATTAAGTTTACCTCATGAACTATTAGAACACCCTATGAATGTAGAAGTAGCAAACAAAGAAATTATCCATGTAGACTACATCTATAGGAACTGTTGTGCTAATGTAAGAGGGTTTAAGCTTAACGTGGATTTGATACCGATTCGTCTTGGAGAGTTTGATGTAATCCTTGGGATGGATTGGTTATCAAGTCATGGAGCTGGCCATCGATCGTAAGAAAAGTGCGATACCTAAAGACCAATAAGTCAAAGGTGGTATTTCACGGCAAGAATCGCCAAGACAATCTTGTTGTTCGACGATGATGCAAGCAAAGAAGTTGCTTAGAAGGGTTGTATAGGTTATTTGGCTCACGCCAGGATACCCGCAGAATCGAGGGTGAATCGGGTCAAATACCTATTGTAAGGGAATTCGACGACGTTTTCCCGTAAGAGATTCCGGATTGCCACCAGAGAGAGAGATAGAGTTTGTTATCGATTTGGCGCCAGGACATCACCCAGATCCAAAGCGCCGTATCGTATGGCTCCTCGTGAGAAATGAAGGAACTGATGGTTCAACTACAAGAGTTGTTAGATAAGGGATACATTCGACCAAGTGTATCACCATGGGGAGCACCACCTTATTCAGAAAGAAGAAGGATGGGTCATTAAGACTTTGTATCGACTACCGAGAGTTGAACAAGGTCACCATTAAGAATAAATACCCGCTGCCCAGATCGACGATTTGTTTGATGATCAAGGGGGCAAAATACTTTTCAAAATTGACTTGAGGATGGTTATCACCAATCAAGGTGAGACATGAGGATGTTCCAAAGACGGCATTCGTAACTCCCAGATGGACACTTTGAGTTTCGGTAATGTCTTTTGGGTTAACTAATGCACCAAAGAAAGATTCATGGATTTGATGAACAGAGTGTTTAAGCAAAGATTTGTATAAGTTTGTTGTCGTGTTCATCGATGACATTCGTATATTCCAGAGACAGAGGAAGATCATACCGAACATCTAAGGAAAGTGTGGAGACATTAAGGAGGGAGAAGTTGTATGCAAAGTTCTCCAAGTGTGAATTTTGGTGCGAGAGTGTAGTTTTTAGGTCACGTTATCGACAAAGATGGTGTTTTCAGAGATCCAAAGAAAAAGTAGAAGCGATTATCAATCGGGAACAAACCAAAGACACCGGATGTAAATTAGGAGTTTCTTGGGATTAGCAGGATACTATCAAGATTCATCCAAGATTTTTCAAAGGTAGCATCGCCATTTGACCAACCTTACTAAAAAGACAAAGAAGTTCATTTGGACGGAAAAAATGAACAGAGTTTCATGGAATTGAAGAAGAGGCTCGGCCAAGCACCGTGTTGGCTTTTACCGACAACACGGAGGATTTGTAGTGTATAGTGATGCGTCACACAAGGGTCTTGGGTCGTGTAATCGATGCAAGATGGCAAGGTCATCACAGACGCTTCACGCCGCCTAAAGGACTATGAGAAGGGTTATCCGACTCATGACCGGAGTTAGCAAAGCAGAGTTTTTGTCTTGAAAATTTGGAGGCACTATTTGTATGGAGAGAAGTGTGAGATATATACGGATCATAAGAGTCTAAAATATATCTTCACGCAGAAGGAGCTAAATATGAGGCAGCGCCGATGGCTAGAATTGATCAAGGATTATGATTGTGAGATTCTGTATCATCCAGGCAAAGAAAATGTAGTGGCTGATGCCCTGAGCAGAAAAGGCAGAGAGAAGTTATTGAAGTTAACCATTCAAGAGGAATTGGTGAAGGATTTCGAACGACTTGACTTAGAGGTTAAGTATCCGGATGGAGATCAATGAGAAATTATTTATCATGGGCAAATGAGCCCTACTTTATTAGATAAGGTTAAAGAGGCTCAAGAGAAGGATTTAAGATTACGACAAAGATCAAGAAGCGGTTAAGAATCAAGGGGATGAATTGAAATACAAGATTGATGGCACCGGATTGCTAAGATTTAAAGGACTAATTTGGGGGTATCGTTAATACCGTAACTAAGAGAAGAGATTCTGCAAGAAGCAACACAAACACGAGGTACTCGATACACCTGTGAAGTACAAAGATGTATCAAGATTTACGCCAACACTTTGGTGGCCAAACATGAAGAGAGAGGTTGCAGAATGTGTCACAGATGTCTAACTTGTCAAAGAGTCAAGGCGAGCATCAACGCATCGAGTGGATTATTACAGCCTTTAGAGATTCCAGAGTGGAAATGGGAGCACATCACGATGGATTTTGTGGTGGGACTTCCAACAACGCAAAAGGGACACGACGCCATATGGGTGATCGAGATCGCTTTACTTAAGTCGGCTCACTTTTTGCCGATCAAGATCAGGTATAGTCTGGACCAGCTAGCCAAATTATATATCAAGGAAATTATCTCGAGACATGGCATACCAATATCTATTGTGTCGGATAGGGATCCGCGATTCACGTCAAACTTCTGGAAGAGTCTTCAGGAAAGAATGGGGACGCAGCTACGGATGAGTACCGCGTATCATCCGCGCAGATCGATGGGCAAAGCGAGAGAACGATTCAAACACTTGAAGACATGCTCGAGCTTGTGTGATGGACTTCAAGGGTAGTTGGGAGGATCATCTTCCATTGGTAGAGTTCAGATACAACAATAGCTACCACGCCAAAGATTTAATGCCGCCCGACGGGTTAATCGTATGGAAGGAAATGTAGAACGCCTTATATCGGACGAAGTGGGTGAACGTCGATCGCTGGGACCGTAATCGTGCAAAGCAGAATCAGAGACCATTAAGGTGATTAGAGCCCGACCGGTAGTAGTTTCAAGATCGCTGTAAGAAGTATGCAGACTTACATCGCTGTAAGCTTAGATTTTGAGGTGGGAAGCTATGCATTTTGAAAGTATCTCCTTGGAAAGGGAAGATAAGGTTTGGAAAGAAAGGTAAACCGAGTCCGAGATTTATTGGACCTTTTGAGATCCTCAAGAAGATAAGGGAAGTGGCGACGAGGTAGCTCTACCTCCGAATCGGAACATATTCATAATGTATTTCATGTGTCGCTGCTACGACACCATATAAGCCTCGATTATAAGCATGTGATATCGCACGAGCCAATTCAGTCGAAAAAGATTTATCGACGAGGAAATTCCTAATAAGTTTTAGATAGAAAGGAACATAAATTATGTAAATAAGGTTATACATTCGTAAAAGTTCTTTGGAGGAACCACAATGTCAAGAAGCTACGTGGGGAACTTGAAGAAAAGATAAGAGAAAATTATCCGCACTTTTTGAGTAATCTTATATGTAATTCGGGACGGAATTTTATAAGGGGGGAGGATGTAATAACCGTAAAAATTTAAGTCACTATATATGTATGTACATTATGGATTTTTTTAACCTTGTGTTACATAAGGATTTAATATGTGACAACACATGTGAAGTGGTGCATGGGTCAATTAACATATATATTATAGTTATGGATACATACATTTATAGACTTCATTAAAAGTGAAAGCCTTGTGACCTAATTATATATTAGGTAAGACTATTAAATAACCTAAGGGTTATGGTAATACTGAAAAAAAGTTAGTATTTTATATGTATACTAACTTAAGTGGGGAAACTTTGTATTTTAAGTGACTAATAATTCTAAACCTAATTTTTGTAAATCTAATTAGGTTATGAGAGAAAAAATCATGTGTAAGTAATTAAACTTCATATGATTGGAAATGAAAGCCCTAAATTATCAAATTGGGTAACATTATTAAAATTGCTAGACTATGTTTATTATCTAGCCCAAATCAATTAAAAGAAAAGCCCAAAGGAAATAAAATACAATCCAATACTTAGCCCACTTGATTAGGGGTATTCTAGACATTTGATTAATCAAAATTGGGCATTTAAAATAAAAGCTAAATGGAGGATATTATGAGGATCCTAAGTGGAATAATTAAGCTAACTTGTCCATTAGTAGACATTATTAAACATAAGGACAATGTTGTTAAGCTCTCATTGGTTGCCACTCCATTATGCACATTTAATCATGTTTAACCTAATGGAAGTAATAATACAAAGTTTTTACCTAATGGGCAACAAAATAATTGTGGGAGGGTTATTAGTGAATCACCCACTTCATTTTGTTTTCATTCTTCCAACATCTCATTCTCTCTTCATCTTTTTCTTCTATCTTTTGCTCCCAAGCTAGCTAACTTCAAAGAGAGAAAAGAGAGAGAATTTCATCCATAGAAGAAGAAAAAAAATATAGGAGTGCTAGTTGTTTATGCCCCTAAGTTTATTAGTTACTTTGGAAAATCAAGAAGGGTAAGAACTAAGTCAAGGTATAATGTACCTTCATCTTCTTCTTTTACTTTGTTTTGCTAGCTTGAGTTTTGATGGGGTTGTGTACAACTACTCAAGATACACTAGTTCTACATATCATCATGCATGGAATTAAGTATCTTGAGTGTTGGATCTAAGGCTTAGAGGAAGAAAATGAGCATATGTTCTCCAAGGGTGAAAACTCTTGATTTTCTTCCACTAAATCTTATGTAACTCAAGTTGTACAACTTGGAATTGTGATCCGTCGAAGGGGGGGTGCTAGATACATGAGTTACCTAGTAAACCAAAGTGATAGGACACAAATCTAGCATGTTTTGGAACCTTTAAGATTATTTTTCCCAAAACAGTCCACTTTATATGCTAAAGCTTTGAAACTCTAAATCACCTCTGACTTGTTTTTCATGAGGCTGTTTTTGGTCAGTTCCTTATCTTGTAAAAATCTGGAAAAATACTACAGAGGTACCTTATGAAGTTATCTACGCAGTAGGAAAAAGAACGGACACGCTTTTCGAAAGTTATATATTGTGCGTAATGACTATTTCCGTAAAGGACTCCATAAATATTATCCTACTTAATATCTCACTGTGTATACACCGGAAAATTCCAAAATTTTTACAGTAGCTTCATATATGTTAAGAGAGCATACCCTGAAAATTTCAGATTTTTTTCGAGTAAAACTCAATTTATGAAAAATAGAGTAAGATCCGAGTGTTTTGGACACTTTAAAATAGTAAATCATTTTCTAAAATTCTAGAAAAATTAGAGGATCATTGTTGGTTCATATTCTGTCAAAATCCAGAAGCTGAGAATTTTGGAATCAGTTTGCTATTTTCCTAAAATGATTAGGTTGTGAATAAAAGGAAATAAATAGTTAAATGATGTCTTTAATGAGAAAAATATGATTTTTATGCTTGGATGCTCATAATATATTATATCATGACTATCTTAGGGCATTTTAGTAATTTATAATAATAAATATTATTTATGACCTTTTATGGATATTAAATAAGAGGTTAATAAAGGATGAACAATTAGAATAAATTGTTTATTAATTTAATAAATCATTGGAATATTATTATAATATTAATAATATTATAATATGATGTTGTTATGTAAATAAAATATTAGATTAGAGTATTATTATTAAATAATAATATTCGAGATTAAATAAAATATTATTAAATGATTAATAATATTAGTAAGTGAATAAAATATTATTAAATGATTAATAATATTAGTAAGTGAATAAAATATTATTAAATGATTACTAATATTAGAAGGGATAAAATATTATTAAATGATTAATAATATTAGTAAGTGAATAAAATGTTAGTAATGATTTAAAGTATTATTAGTGAACCAATAATACTAGAAGGTGAATTAATATTATCTAAGTTAATAATATTATGTGAATTAAAGGTAGTCGTTAATTAATAATAACACTATCTAGGCATGATAATGTTTATAAGAACTTATTGTAATGTATAATATCTATGTGGTTACATAATCTGATGTTATGCATTGACTAATTGAAAGACTAATTATAGGTCTCTCAAAGGAAGATAATTTAATCGCATAATGGATAGAAATTAATTTCAGAATGTATCTCACGATCGAGGCAAGTTTCCTAACTCAACTTGAGTTATTATTTTCAAAGCATGTTAGTGAATAATTATTGATGATTATTCACGCCTTTATTGATTATTGAAATTGCACTTTTGTGCAATCGAATTCGAGTTCTCTACCGCCATCGAATCGTGAATTAAATTAAAGTTCTTCATTTATGAACTGTTTATGGGATAGATCTATGCTAATTGTATCGCCTAGATCAAGTATGTCTAAATTTGTTAAATCAAATGGGTTTTAAATAATCGTTTTATTAATTGATATGGTAAGAACTCTTGATCGAGAAATGGACAAATTTGATTAAGGCATGATATCAATGTCGGATTATTAAGTGTTTATGCATAAATCACGGGTATGAAAGGTCGATCCCTTGAATACCAAAACTTATTAAAAGGTCCAGTTTAAATCATCGAAAGCACTTGGCAAATGTTCATGGTTATTCAAAACCACTCTATTTATGTTATTCAATTATCGAATATTCAATTGTTGATTATTAATTCATGTTCCTCCACAATCTTATATTATTGTTGAACATCAAGGCAATATTTCTTTCTAAGTCATGATATATATCCTTTGTCTTTATAAACTTGTGAAGCAAATTAGTTGCTTACTCTTGCTATATCATGACCTCTATTTTCAGCCTAAGCCCAAGGATCTAACGTGAAGGACAAGGGCAAGGGCAAGATCCAGGAGTAATTTTAGAATGAATGTTAAATTAGTTATTATCTAATGGAATTTCTTAAGTAAACTATTTGTATTATAAATGGTGTATTTAAAGTTAAGGTTATGGAGACCGTGGGACCATATTATGAGACCTTATTATAATGAACAATGTATGTTTATTATTTCAAAATAGTTATAGAATGCTTATGATGATGATAGGATCGTGAGCAATCGAATCGAGGTTAAAGAACTCGGATTTGGGGGCGCCACAGCGCAAAGCTAAGATGGATACTTAGCCATCGCGGTAATAGATTAGTATGTTTGTATGTATTATACATTATGAACAATGAGCTATGTAATCGTTTTATGAACCTGGGAAGGATTATACTTTGATTGTAATAAGAAGATAGTAATTACATTCATTATGTTGTATTTCAATAGAATGATTGTATAGTTATACGAAATCTGATGTAGCACCATCCGCATCGGGTTTGAAGATACCCGAATTTGGGGGCGTCACAGGTTGGTATCAAAGCATTAGGTTATAAAACTTAAGGGGGGAAGAACCTTAGGCTAATAACCTCGTAAGGAAGGTAAAGTCCGAAGAAAGAAACTCAAGTTAAAGGAATTTATAAGGTATTGAAAAAACTCAATACCGAAAGATTTAAAAGATGGAAATTAATCTTAAATAAATTAAATGTGATTTGTGCTTATACTATTGTGTATTATGTACTAATCAACGTGTTATGTGTTATGTAGATGTCAATCGATAGCATGATGTATAGAGACATTCACGTTGTGAGTGAAGAGTCAGTGAACTATGTAATCGGTTTATGAACATGGGAAGGATTATACTTTGATTGTAATAAGAAGATAGTAATTACATTCATTATGTTGTATTTCAATGGAATGATTGTATAGTTATGAGTACAGTGTAGCACAATCTGTCGGGTTGGAAGATACCCAAATTTGGGGGTGTCACAACTATTCCCAAATTACTATTCACGGGGTACTATTCACTCAGTTACTATTCACCTAGGGTACTATTCATGATAAAAATTGATTTCTTTTCAGTCCAAATCATTTTTGATACATTATTATTCTTGAATTTTACTCCACGAAGCAGTATCATGCTAACAATTTAGACATTATTAAATTTTGGATAAATTAAATTACAAGTCCTTAAAATTTATCCTTTACCTTCATTTAATTGAATTCTTATATTATTGTCATCATCCTCATGCTTATATTGTTATGAAAGTCATCTTTGGCCCGTAGTGCATAGATGGACTTGGTATGATTATTACCAGGAATTATTCGATATAATCATGACCGTAATCTTACAAATGATGTGGTAAAAGTCCTCATTGGCCAATAGTGCATTAATGGACAGTTGTTGGCATGATCATGAGCATTGATGAAAATACGAATATCCTTGGACCGTAGTGCATGGATAATTTGTGGTCGTGATACTAATGAATATCCTTGGCCGTAGTGCATGGATGATTCGATGATGTGGATTATTTATTCAGCTGAGTCTCAGCGATAAAATTGATGATAAACTTTTTAAATCATAGAAGATAGTAGATATCATGCTCTACTTGACTCTTCTAATGGATTGATTATTCCACTGCAGTTAAACTTGATATCTATTATATTTTATCAGTTTAACACTATTGAAGGCTAACGATAATTTATTCTACATTATCTTAGTCATAATATTTCTTACTGGGCTAGTTGAGCTCACCCTTTGCTTTCATTGTTCTCTTCAATAAATAAGAACATAGCCGGAACTAGTCGGGGAACAGAGTGATTGTCCGAGATGGTACATTAGTAGTCCTTACTATTCTGTGAAATAGTGTGATAATAATTGTAATAATACGTCAGATTTGAATGATATTTCCTTGGGCACGTGATATCAAATCATGGAATATCTGTTGACCCGGCGAAGATTGAAGCAATACAAAGCTGGGAGCAACCTAAGTCAGTGACCAAAGTACGTAACTTTCTGGGCTTAGCTTGTTATTATCGGAGATTCGTGGAATGATTTTCTTGAATTGCTACTCCGTTAACTCAGCTGACTCGAAAAGATATAAAATTCGGTTGGAGCAAAGATTGTGAGAAGAGTTTTCAAGAACTCAAGAGAAGACTTATTTTAGCACATGTTCTTACAATACCATCTGGTTCGGAGGGATTTGTCCTATACAGCGATGCTTCAGGAAAATGTTTAGGACGTGTTCTAATGCATCATGGGAAAGTCATAGCCTATGCCTCACGACAACTCAAAGAATATGAGAGGAATTATTCTACTTATGATCTAGAGTTGGCAGCAGTTTTTTTCGTACAAAAGATCTGGAGGCATTACCTGTATGGGGAGAAAGTTGAGATTTATACAGATCATAAAAGCTTCAAATATTTCTTCACCCAAAAGGAACTCAACATGCGACAATGACGTTGGCTCGAGCTGTTGAAAGATTATGATTATACTATTCATTATCTTCCTGGAAAAGCGAACGTGGTAGTTAACGCATTGAGTAGGAGGTCATATGCGGGTACGAGTGCAATATTGTCAACGTAAATGCCCATTTTGTATGACTTACAAAGGGTGGAGATAGAGATAAAGACTCCAAAGACCTACGTGATGATTAAAAATATACGAATAGAACCAACTTTAATCGATAAAGTTAAAGTTGCTCAAGCTACAGACCTGGAGCTGATGCGTATGAAGAAGAAAGTGCAAGAAGGTGCTATCCCGGAAGCAAGAATCAATGAAGAAGGAATATTTAGAGTCAACTCCAAACTTTGATTTCCTAACGATCCTGATTTAAAGTATAAAATCAAGATGGAGGCGCACAACACACCATTTGCAATCCATCCCGGGAGTACCAAAATGTATTGTGATCTTCAACATACATTTTGGTGGAGCAATATGAAGAAAGAGATAGCGGAGTTTATCTAAAAGTGTTTAACTTGTGAATGAGTCAAGGCGGAGCATCAAGTGCCAAAAGTTCCATTACAACCAGTTGAAATTCCTGAATGGAAGTTGGAGCACATTACCATGGATTTTGTTACTGGTCTTCCCAAGGTTTCTCGAGCCATAGATGCAATTTGTGTCATTGTTGATAGATTAACCAAGTCTGCTCATTTCTTACCTATACGAGAAACTTATACACATGAACGTCTTTCTCGTATATATATAAATGAGATTGTAAGACTGCATGGTATGCCAGTATCAATAGTTTCTAATCGAGACCCAAGATTCACTTCACAATTTTGGGTTAGTTTGCAGAAAGCTATGGGCACAGATTTACATTTTAGTTCGGCATATCATCCTTAAATGGATGAGCAGTTGGAGAGGACTATTCAAACTCTTGAAGATCTATTAAGACTCTATGTCCTTGACTTCAAGGGAAGTTGGGACAAATTCTTGCCATTAGTGGAATTTTCCTACAATAACAATTATCAAGCAAGTATCGGCATGGCTCCATTCGAGGCTTTGTATGGACGTAAGTGTCGTTCTCTAGTATGATGGGATGAGGTGGGTGAAACAACGTTGTTGGGACTAGAATTGGTATGTATGACTACGGAGAAGATTCAAATGATCCGGCAACGTTTAAAGACCTCTGAAGATCAACAAAAGAGTTATGTTGATCTTCATCGAAAAGACGTGGAATTCAATGTTGGAGAGCATGTGTTGTTACGTGTGGCACCATGGAAAGGAGTGACAAGATTTGGAAAGAGAGGAAAGTTCAATCCTCGATTCATCGGCCCATTTGAAATCTTTGACCGAGTAGGAATTGTAGCTTATAGACTTGTTTTACCGCCAAGTATGTCTCATGTTCATAACCTTTTTCATATATCCATGTTATGTAAATATATGGAAGACCTGAACCACATTATTGAGTTAGAACCAGATGAAATAGCAGAAGATTTAACATATGAAGAGGTACCTATTAAATTCTTGGATAAAAAGGAACATATTCTATGCTCTAAGGTTATACCTCAACTCAAAGTTTTGTGGAGAAACCACGATGTTGAGGAAATGAGCTGGGAGTTAGAATCTAAAATGAAATCAAGGTATCCTTACCGCTTCGACATACTAGATACGTACCCTAATTTCGAGGGCAAAATTTCATAAAAAGAGGAGGTTGTAAGACCCCAACTTTTATGAATAAAGATTAATTTTTCTCGAAAATATTTTTGAATATTATAGTGTGGTTGATATAATGTTATAAGTTGTGGGTAATCTTTATAAATTTTACAAAGTATGAAAGTTATCATAAAATATTCGATTGGCCGAGAAATATTCATTTTTAAAATGGAATATTCGTACGACGGCACAATCATTGGTGGATCCCACAACGGAATTATTGTAGGAATGAGAAAACGACAAAAATATCTTTTTATAAGAATAACGGCGGAAGATTTTATCGTTAACTATTAAAATACCTGGTGGTAAAAATACAGTAATACGCGTGGTTGCATAGTTGCACACAGTATTGATTATTGATGCATACGTGAGAAGTCACTCAGTTATATTCAATTATTGCTATAGTAATTGCTGCATAATATCTTACAATATCTTATTAAATTATTGTTAATATTTTATATTATTAAATCACTAATTGAGATGACAAGTTATTCATATTATTATTTGCATAATTAACAATGTCTAGAAAGTTATGTCGAGGAAAGGGGTTTGGTCACCTAATTGTGTGCCAATAGGGAGAAATCCTTATTGTTTATAACTAGGATGGGAGATATGAGTAATATACTTCGCTAGTGTGTGACTTACCTAAGCTGAAATTGTTTACTTGATAAGTTGACAAATTGTGATGTGTCAATTAACCTTTGTTTTGAAGATATATTCTAGAATGATATCTGAAATATAGGAGATGAGCAATGGGAAAATCATGATACAGAGGAAACAACCGGGAAGGTACAATCCGAAAATGATGTAAGGTATTTTCATCTCTTCGAACTACCGGGTACGTAAATTTCGAGGGCGAAATTTCACAAGGAGGGAAGATTGTGAGATCCCCAAATTTTATGAAATGAAAGTATTCAATTTTCTTATAAATATTATTTTATTTAGTAAATGGTTAAATTGAGAAAAGGTTAAAGTTAAGGGTGATATTTGAAAATTTTACAAAGTAAGCAAGTTGTTATTCATTGTGTCGGGGAATATTCGATTGGTTGGGGAATATTCATTTTCACAAAGAATATTTATTCGACGGCATAATCATTGGTGGACCCCCCAACGAAAGTATTGTCGTATTTAGAAAATGATAGATTTATCTTTTATTAAAAATAATGGCGAAAGTGTTACCGTTAAAATCGTTGAACTACCCAGTAGTAAAAGTACAGTAATACGCGTGGTTGCATAGTTGCATACAGTATTGATTATTGATGATTACGTGAGAAGTCACTCAGTTATACTCAATTATTGCTACAATAATTGCTGCATCATATCTCTCATATTATTGATTCAATTATTGTCACAGTATCATCAACATAATATATATTATTAAATCAATAATTGAGACGACAGCGTTTTTCATATCATTATTTGCAATATTGACAATGTCTAGAAGTTCTGTCAAGGAGAGTTTTGGACACCTAATTGCGCGCCAATAAGGAGAAATCCTTATCGGAAAGCCCCTCTTTCCTGGGAACGACCTGGTTGTTAAATATTTTGCGTTATAATATTAATGATGAATAAGTTTGTGTTGATTAAAGATGAAAGTGATAGTTCCATTGTGTGGGAATTATTAGTGTTTGTGGAAATCGACATTTATTTCGATAATAATTGATGTCTGGAGGTTATATTGACCAATCGGGTAATTCACCGGATAAATGAGCAATTAATTGCTATTAATTCACATGATTATAACTATTTGTTCACATGTGTGTATTATTGATTCACATTCTTGTACTATTAGGGGAGTTGGCGCAAGATTCATAATACTTGCATGACTAAGTTAAAAATGGAGGTATAGATGGAGGTACTATACTATAATCCGTATTTTCACATGTCTAGAACTATTAATTCACGTGATTTACTATTAGGGGAGGTGGTGAAAGTTTGATAATACTTGCATGACTAAATTAAAAATGAAAGAAAAGATGAAGGTATTATAATGTAATATTTCGACCCCAAAATGTGCAATTATGAAAACTATATTTTCCTATAAATAGAAGCTCATTCCTTCATTATTTTTCACCAATTCACTAAAGCTATAGATCAGTTATTATAGAGAGAAATTATAGAGAGAAATTATAGAGAGAAAGAAGAAGAGAAGTCTGTCATCTCACTATTCCAGTATCTAGTTTTCTTCTAAGGTATATCATTATTATAGTAAGGGGTATTATTCTTTCGTATTCATGAAGAGAGTTATTTTCTTTCAATACTCGTAAGGGTTGTTATTCCATTCTTTATTATTATGTTGGAATAACTTGTCTACGCGAAGTACCGCATACATGGTGAAATTCTTCTGTTATTCCATTCTTTATTATTCTATTAGAATAACCTGTTTGTGCGGTCTATCGCATGCCTGATGAATTCTGTTGTTATTCCATTCTTTATTATTCTGTTGGAATATCATGTCTATGCGGATTACGCATGAACTGGTTCCGTTCTTTATTATTGTGTTGGAATATCCTGTCTGTTCGGATTACGCATGACCTGGTTCAATTCTTTATTATTCTGTTGGGAATAAACTGTATGTGCGGTCTATCGCATGCATGGTGAATTCTTCTGTTATTCCATTCTTTTTTATTCTGTTATACCTGTCTATGTGGATTGCCGCATGCATGGTGAATGATCTTTTGTATTCATTCTTTATTAAATTTTGGAAATGATCTGTCTACATGGATTACCGTATGGCGGGTGAAAATCTATTTACAGTTTTGTATATTCTATTATACTCGTATGAGATATCATTTCTTTTGTACTCGTCATGGAATATCATTTTCTTTGGTATCTTTCTTTTACGAGTTACTATTCATGGGTTACTATTCACTCTAGTATTATTCACTCGGGTATTTGGGGCACTTTTCGTGTCGGAGTACTATTCACGAGTTACTATTCATGGGTTACTATTCACCCAAATTACTATTCATCTGAATATTATTCACTGGGTATTTGGGGTACTTTTTCATGTCGGGGTACTATTCACGAGGTACTATTCCTGAAGTATTATTCTTGAATTTTACTCCACAAAGCAGTATCATGTTGACAATTTGGATATTTTTAAACTCTAGATAAATTTAAAGTCTTTAATATTTATCCTTGATTTCGTTTGATTAGTGCTTATATCATTGTTATCATCCTCATGCTTATATTATGATGAAAGTCATCTTTGGCTTACGTGCAAAGATGGACTGTTGATTATTGGTTTTACAGTTGTATATCTTTGGTTTACGTGCAAAGATGGTCTGTTGATTATTGGTTTTACAGTTGTATATCTTTGGCTTACGTGCAAAGATGAACTATTGATTAATGAGTATCTTTAGCTTATGTGCATAGATGAACTGTTTATTGGTATGATTATGACTAGGGATCATTCGGTATAATCATGACCCGTAATGTTTTAGATGATGTGGTAAAAGTCCTCATTGGCCCGTAGTGCATTGATGGATGCTTATTGGTATGATTATAACTGTGGATTATTCGGTATAATAATGACCATTGATGATTACATTAATATCCTTGGTCGAAAAAGGATGATTCGATGATGTGGATTATTTATTGTCGAGTCTCAACGATAAAATATTGATTATACACTTTTTAATTCGTAAAAGATAGTATATATCATGCTCTACTTGACTCTTCTAAAATATAGTTGTATGTCTTTGGCCCAGTAGTGCAAAGATGAATTGTTAATGAATATCTTTGGTAGTAGTGCAAAAGATGAATTTATTAGTATAATTATGAGCAGGAATTGTGATTTGGTATAACCATGATTTTTGATGTGTCATGTGAAGATAAGTGATGAAAATTATCTTCGTCCTGGGTGCGAAGAGGAATTTAGAATCACAATTATGATTATGAGTTATTCATATGATTGTGGACAAAAATTGTTGATTGATGTTACATGGATAAAACATTATTGGTGGACTTTTAACATGGAGAAGATAATAGATCTGATGGTCTATTTTACTCTTCTAATGGATTGTTCGTTTCGCTGCAACTATGGTTGAAAAGTTTTATCATCTACCATATGTTCTAAATCTCTGATTTATTACTGATGAAGGCTATTGATGATGTAAATTATCTTTAGTCATGATATTCTTTACTGGGCTAGTTGTGCTCCCCATTTTGCTACACAATTCCTTTCAGGTAATAAGAGTGTAGCTGGGTCGAGCGGGGGTAACAGGAGAATAGAACGGTGGTCTATAGCTGTTGAGGTTCTCCCTAAATAGTATGAAAATAATTTTATTGAGAACTTTAGATAAGTGTGTCGCATTGTATACGTCATTTGATATTTAATTTTGGTGAACCGAATAGGGTGAGGAGAACCCAACTTTGGAAGGGTGTTTTGCCACTATCATACAAGATGTCTAATGACATACAACCTTATGTTATCATAAGACGGGGTTGTGCACATCCACTTGCTGCGTATATCTACTAGCACTACCTATATAATCTTGGAGTTTGGTTGAAATATAATTTTCAATTGCAGACAATGGATATAGTTATATGTCAAGAGAAGACTCGCCATTGGAAAGAACATGATAGTAATCTTCTCATTTTTCTTTGGGGTCTATTGGGTCAACCAAGGATAATTCTGTGGATATATGATATCTATCATAACCTATACGCGTGGCCTCCCATGTACGGAGGTTTCCTATATTCAACAATTGTATAAATGAAGTTTGTAATTGATTTTTATAGTATGATATATGGCAATGCAAAATGGGTCGTGTGGACCTATTTTGGGGGTGTCACATAAGTAATATTATTTCATTTCAGATTCAGAATTCTACACTCATTTTGTTAAGTTTTGGCTTTTATACTCCATGAAATTATTAGAATATTCTTGATATTTGCGCTTCATCCAGTATCTTTTCAAAGAAATATTATTTTGAGCGTTCTTGATAAATTTTAACTTTTTCATGTCGGAGTACTATTCACGGGGTATTATTCATGATAAAAAATGATTTTTTTTTGGTCCAAATTATTTTTGATATATTATTATTCTTGAATTTTAGTCCACAAAGCAGTATCATGTTGACAATTTGGACATTATTAAATTTTGGAAAAATTAGATTATAAATCTTTTAAATTTATCTGTTACCTTTATTTAACTGAATTCTTATATCATTGTCATCATCCTCATGCTTATATTGTTATGAAAGTCAACTTTGGCCCGTAGTGTATAGATGGACTTGGTATGATTATAACCTGGGATTATTCAATATAATCATAAACATAATGTTACAAAGGATATGGTAAAAGTCCTCACTGGCCCGTAGTGCATTGATGGACACTTATTGGCATGATCATGACCATTGATGAAAACACGAATATCCTTGGTCCGTAGTGCACGGATAATTCATGGTCGTGATACTAATGAATATCATTGGTTGTAGTGTAGGGATGATCCGATGATGTGTATTATTTATCCTACTGAGTCTCAGCGATAAAATTGATGACAAACTTTTTAAATCAAAGAAGATAGTAGATATCATGCTCTACTTGACTCTTCTAATGGATTGCTTGTTCCACTGCAGTTAAACTTGATGTCTATTGTATTTTATAAGTTTAACACTATTGAAGGCTAACGATAATTTATTCTGCATTATCTTATTCATAATATTTCTTACTGGGCTAGTTTAGCTCACCCTTTGCATTTATTGTTTTCTTTAGGAAATGATAACATAGCCAAAATTAGTCGGGGAACGGAGTGATGGTCCGAGATGGTGCATTAGTAGGCCTCACTATTCTATGAAATAGTGTGATAATAATTGTAATAATATTGAATTTGAGTTTGAATATTGTCTAGAAGATAATATTCGTGTTGAAACTCCCAGCTTATGTTTTGTCATACTTTACACGAGAGTTGTATAACTAAGTTGGATTTGAATTTTGTCCCATGTATTTGGCGACTCAGAATCGGTGATGTATACCTATTTCGGGAGCGTCACACTCTTACTGGATGTCCCCAGCAGAGTCGCCACCTGTCGATGTCGAGATTTTTATTGTCCCTTTTCTGTTCTTATCTTTTGGTGTCCTCATGTTAGGTGAGATTGTTTGCAAAAACAAGTTGTGAAAAGGTCCGACATGTATATGTCGACGATTGGACTGTAAGAGTCACCAGTTGGTATTTTTAAATGGTTTCACCAACTCAACCGACAAAAAGTTTGCACATTGACATAGTGATGTGACACTGCTTAACAGGTATGTGAAACCGAGATTCGTTAGGGTCCGGGGGCTTTATTATACGGAGGAAAGGTGTTAGGCACCCCCCATCATCCGTATTACCACGGTGACCTCCACTTTTCAATTAAACTGTTATATGAATGTGTGTGTGTGTTGGTCAATGTGCAATTATCTGGAAGTAGTGCTATACCTCGTTTGCACCTATATACAAAGGGTTTGAATATGTATAAAAATTCAGCTTTTAACAAGATATAGCAATAGTGTTTTGTAAAAGAGGTTTTTCAAACCCTTATGCTCAATAGTAATTGAGGCCTTTGATACTTCCATTTTATTATATATTCGGCTTGATTGCTTTATTTTCGAGATGCGAGGCATCTTCGAGAAAATAAGGTATATAGCAGTGCTGAACTGCTTGTGGGCATGAGAGTCATCTAAGGGAATTTGAACACAGTAAATAATGTACAAGCTGATTACAGATGAAAATGTCCATCACGGGAACCGAATCTAGATTCAGGAGACTGAATCTATGATCACATGATTCCTAGGCTCATATGATGTAGCAATTTATATTAAAGCTATAAACAATTGTATATATAAAAGCTGTAAATATATATATATACAGACGATCAACCACCATGAAGAGAACTTCATGGGGGACTAGAAATTTAAATATATAAAAGCGGTAAAATATATATATATATATATATATATATATATATATATATATAGAGAGAGAGAGAGACAATTGACCACCACAAAGCAACTCCATAGGGGATTGGAAAAGTAAATAAATAAGTAAAAACGATCAACCGCCACGAAGTAAACTCCAGGCCTGACAGAAATGTAAATATATATATATATATGGTAAACGCACTAGATATTATATCCAGGCTCAATCAAACAGAGTTTGATGGTAATAATATATATATAAGTATTTAAATATATAAAAGCGGTAAACGCTCCGGATATAAAATTCAGGCTCATTAAACAGAGTTATACAACATTTTAAATATAAGTATATATATATATATATATATATATATATATATATATAGAAGCAATAAATGCTCGGGACGTAAATTCAGGCTCATCGTAATGTAGTTCACTACGTTTATAGATAAGTGTACATTTATAAAAGCAATAAACTCTCCTGGACGTGAGTCCAAAGCAAATCGAGGCATAACTTGGTCCATATATATATAAATATATATATACAAAAAATAATTAAAAAGCCACGGACCGAAGTTCTGGCATACACACACAACCCGACTCTCAACGTGAAGAATGGTGTGTGCACAGTAGTGGAGAAAGACTTTAAGAAATGTAAGAAGGCTTACAGTGGAACTGCTAAAGAAGACTTCAGTAGCTTTAAACGGATGAACACTATGTTCCCACCGATACAATATAGCAATATATAAGCTCACAAGTGTTAAAAATGAGAAAGCACTCTATTTATAGTGTGTACACAGAAAATTAGACAGGGCTTCCTCACCTTTTCTCTTGCTAAAATGGCCACCCCAAGCACTCTATTTATAGAGGGGGGGAGCCGAAGTTGTAACTGCGGCAGCAGCAGGGGTACATGCGGCTGCCCGGGGTGCCACGGGCAATATGGGTTCTACCATCTCGAAGTATGTGCACTCAGACAACGCGTTGTTTGCTCAAACCTTCATAACTTTCCATCGAGGAGTCTGATGGAAGAGTGTCATACCATTCCGAAAAACTCTTTCCGAGAGCTATGTTATGCTATAGGATTTTCCCTTTTTTAATTTTTAAGAAGATGGTTCCATGACCGAGATAGCATTTCCAGGTCTTTGTTACGTAATCCGTTAAGTTGTTTTGCGTAGTTTACGCTCGAAAGTTAAGATATGGTTCTTGTGGGACTTCTTTTGAAGATATTTGAGTTGAAGTTGAGTTAGAAAAATGACCATTTTGCCCCTCTTGGAGTTATCTCCGGTTTTTGCACAGTTGTAGCAGCCTTTTTTTAGGGTTATCTCTAAGGTTGTCATGACCTTATGGGGTTGTCATGACCTTATGGGGTTATCTTCAGGCTCTGAACTTGATCCCCCGGGGTTATCTCCAGGGTTAGAACTGACTTTCCCGGGGTTATCTTCGGGGATGGAAACTGATTTCACAAGGTTATCTCCAGGGTTAGAAAATGGATCTCCCGGGGCTATTTCTGGGATTTGAATTGATGTTGTGGTCCTCTAGGGTTATCTCTGGACTGTGGAAAAGATGATTTTTCCCTCTTGCATAGTCTGCACTGGTCCTTTGAGTGTAGATGTTATGAAAGGGGTGTTGAGTGAGCTCATGCTCGATAACATAAGAGTCAGGGATCACATTCTTCGGTGATTGTTCCTGGTCATCTTTTGGGGTTATTTCATAGCAGATAACTCTTCCACGGTGTTTCTCGTTTTAGTCAGTGCCACACGTGAGGTGGACCGTATTAGAGACTATGATTAGGCATATTCACATTTGTCTATTTCCTCAAAGGCATGCGCATAAGTTCGTAGGGCTTGACAAAGACTTGGCTAGGATTTTACCAATTTCTGTTGGTGAGTATTTGTCTTTTGATTTCCCATGTACAGCTTAAGAGTGTTAACTGACCGCAGATGTTTGATCTTGTATTGGCAGCTTTGGTCCTATGAGAGGCTTCCATATCTACATCCCATTAGTGTGTTAGGTTTAAACACCTACCCATGGGGACGATGATGGAAGCACTCCACGTTGGTGGAGCTTCCTGTAGCAGAGGGTTTCACCTATTCTCGCTTATAGTTAGAGTTATTGACAACCAATGTCGTTACATGGGTACCCTATTCTAGGGACCCTCTGATAGTTGGCTTTGAGGGTGGTTTCCCGACTTGTGTCGAGCATGTGATATCAACCCATCGGATTCCTCTCTTCAAAAATGGAGGATGGGAGCTCTATTTGGGAGAATGTGCTATCAGGAGCATCACAGAGTTACCCCCTTCTTCTGAGAGGGACGCCATGTTGGATTTGATAGCGCGCATATACATTCATTTGTAGATGGACTTAGATTTTCTTACACATACTAGCTTAGCCATTTTTGTAATATGCAGTACACATTGTATATATCAAACAATATTATATATAGCAGGGAAATATATTTTGATTCACTTCGCTTTTAGTTATGCCTTATTACTTGCTTGATATTTACCTGTTTCTCCAAGGCTTGTGATCTTAATGTATTCTGAACTCACCGTTGATGGATGGACATTGAGATATCTCAAGATCTTTCAGAATGGATAGTTGATTTGTGTGTATTCCCTACCGTTTGGTGTCTTGGGAATAATTTCTATATGTGGTTATGGAGACTAATGTGGCTTTCCTCTCTGAGGTTGACCGCCCCACAGATGGTCGCCGATACTCCTTTGTATGTGGGAGCCTAGGTAGTTTCATCTCTTATGGATTGGTATTTCTCTTTGAGGATTCAACCGCAACTTAGATGGTCGTCGGTTCTCCCATTTATGTGGGAAGACAAGGTAGTTCCATCCCTTTGGTCGGAAGCCGATGAAGTGTGAAGGATGATCCCAGTACCGTTGACAAGTTTTTATGTTTTCGTAGGGGTGAGACTGAACCATGAATGGTTGCCTACGTACTCTAATTGAAGAGAGGAGATCAGGTCTGCGTAGTTTGAACCTAGCATGAAAAGGTTCAAAGTTGTAAGTGGTAAAAAGGGTGTAGAGATTTTTATTGTTTTTGTTTTTTCTATGGTGAGACCGGACCATAAAAATGGCTACCTACGTACTCCCATGTATTAGGAAGATCAGGCCTGCGTAGTTCGCCTCATGTACAGGACAGACTGCAGAGATGAAAGGTTTTATCTCTGGTGGGACAAACTAAAGATGTGAAAAGTCTTATCCCTGGTGGGACAAAATAGAAAGTGTGAAAGGTTTTGAAAAAACCTGAGTTGAGTGATGGATCTGATGATCCAGAACTAGGCTGCTGGCTGGAAGGTGTGTTTGTCCCTGGTGGGGAAAATAGATGTGAAGAAAGGTTGTATGTAGTGAAAAGGTTTTAAAAACCTGAATTGACTAGGGATCTAGTGATACAAAACCAAGATGTTGGTTTACTGATAACTTTAGACATAGTACCATTTCATGGTGTATGAGGTAATGAGTTGTGGAAATTCATTGCCATCCATTTCTTGTAATCTGAGGGCTCCTCCTGTCAATACCTCCTTGACAACAAATGGGCCTTCCCAGTTTGTGGAGAATTTTCCTTTAGAATGATCTTGGTTGTCAAGAACCTTATTCAATACCAAGTCATGTTCTTTGAATTGCCATAGCCGAACTTTTTTGTTATAGGATCCGGCGATCCTCTGTTGGTATAACTGACCATGGAAGATTAGTGTGGCCTGCTCTTCATCTATTAGAGATAATTGGTGGTACCAATCTTGTAACCTTTGGTCTTCACCCAGCTGAACGTCTATCAACACTCTAAGGGATTCCATTTCCATCTCTATAGGGAGCACTGCTTCTATGCCATAGTTTAATGAGTAGGGGGTTGCCCCAATGGAAGTGCACATTGTTGTTTTGTAGGCTAATAGAGTCGCTCATGTGTGTTTCTCTTAGGATTTTCTTGACAAGTAGAGGGTCGCTCATGTGTGGGCCGCATACTCCACCATGGATTTCATCCATGAGCCTCTGAGCTTGATCTTTGTCTAGACATCTAAGAAGACCTAGTGCTGCATCTCTTTTGTAGAGTCCGTCTCCACTCAGGTATAATTTCATAGCCATTCAATGGATCTGTTTTATTTCAGCCTGACTCACCTCAGCGGGTGTAGATCCATCTCCCAGATACTCCTTGATATTCTGATACCAAGGGTGTTGGGGATGGGAGCCAGCTTATCCGATACTTCTCCAATGTAATTCCCATAGGCCGGAGCCTTTGTAGGGCAAATTTGATATTTGGCATGTCTTCCTTGTCAAGTATGTTGATCAAGGAGGCCAAAGTTGCTAGTTCATCCGCAAAGTCATTCCTATTCTGAGGAATGTGGACTAAGGATATTTCTTCAAACTCCGATGCCATCTAGATAACTTACAGATGGTAAGGCGACAAATATAGCTCTTTAGTGTGATATATCCCAGTTGTTTGTCTGATTACCAATTTAGAATCTCCAAAGATAGTTAACTGTCTGATGCCCATGGATTGTGAAAGTTTTAACCCCATGATACAGCCTTCATACTCAGCTGTGTTGTTGGTGTTGGAAAACTGTAACTTGACGACGATGGGATACTGCTCCCCTATAATGGATACTATAATTGCTTCAGCTCCAGAACCTTTCATGTTTACAGCTCCATCAAAATATATCTTACATTGTAGGTGTGTATCGTCCTGATGGTGTTGTTGAACTGTTAGTACCCCTTCATCGAGAAAGTATGTTTCCAATAGTTTGAAATCCCTTGAAGGTGCGAAGGCCAGTTGATCCATAATTCCTTGACCTGTAATTGACTTTTGAGTCACGTAGATGATTACAAATTGTTGTAGGATCAACTGTCATTTAGGCAGTTGACAATTCAATATGGATTTACTGAACACGTACTTAAGAGGATCCAGGCGGGATATGAGATGCGTTGTGTGACCATATAGGTAATGCTATAATCTCATGAAAGCATATGCTAAAGCACAACAAGTTTTCTCAATTAGAGTGTACTTGTGTTCACTACTGCTGAATCTTTTGCTGAGGTAATAGATAGCTCTTTCTTGAGCTCTATCATCTTTTTATCCTAGCATACAACCCATGGCATTGTCATTGATTGATAGGTACATAAATAAGGGAATACCATCCCTAGGAGGTACCAAAATAGGAGCTTTGACTAGATGCTCTTTAATGAGAAGGAAGGATTTATGACACTCATCATTCCATTTTATGGAGGAGTTCTTCCTTAGTAACTTGAAGATGGGTTCACAGGTTGTTGTGAGTTGGGAGAGGAATCGGCTGATGAAGTTGACTCTTCCCAAAATCCCCGTATTTCTTTATTTGTCTGAGGTATGGGCATTTCCGTGATGGCCTGGATTTTTTTAAGATCCAACTTAATCCCTTTATGGCTCACTAGGAATGCTAGCAGTTTTCTTGATTTAACCCGTGTTCAGCTTAATCACATGTTCAACTTCAACTTGTACTTACGCAACCTATTGAAGAGCTCTTTCAGATGATCTAGGTGGTCTTCATCTCTTCGGGACTTGACAATGATTTCATCCACATAGATTTCTATCTCTTTGTGCATTAGATCAAGGAAAATAGCTATCATGGCTCGCTGATAGGTAGCTCTGGCATTGATGAGGCCGAATGATAACTGTCTGTAGCAAAAGGTTCCCCAAGGAGTGACGAATGCAGTTTTCTCACGATCCATTTTAGCAACCATGATTTGATGGTACCCCGCAAAGCAGTCAGCAAAAGAGTACATGTCATACTGAGCTGTATTGTTAATGTGTATGTGGATGAATGACAAAGGAAAGCTATCTTTGAGACAAGCTTTGTTTAGATCCCTGTAGTCCACACAAACTCACATCTTTCCTCTAGGTTTAGGCACAAGGAATATGTTGGATAGCCACTCAAGGTATGTTAACACCATTATGATGCCGGCTTGAAATTGTTTCACAAATTCTTCTTTAACTTTTAAATCCCGCTCATGTTTTAATCGCATGAGTTTCTGCCTGACTAGCTTAAACCCCTCTTTGATTTGATGGCAATGAATGATGATGTCAATGGACAAACTGATCATGTCTTCATAATACCATGAAAACACATCTTAGAATTGGGTCAATAAAGTAATCATATCATTCCTTTGGTTTGGAGTAAGGTCCGTACCAATATGGATTTGTTTGGGGTTTTGTGAGGTTCCAAGGTTAAAAGTTGTGGTTTGATCAAGATTTTGCTTGGGTTTATGTTCAACCCATTCTTTGATCTCTTAAGGTATCTCATATTCCTCTTGTTCAATTTCCATCAAGGCTGAGTCCAACTTTACATTAAAGTTACAGTCCTTATGAAGAATAGGCACCTCATCAGCAAGTTTAGGAACATCTAACTTTAGAGTCCTGAAATAAAATGCTTTCACTTAATATATAAAACTTTTCAATCATACAAAGTGTTAGCATGAAATGACAAAAATAAGTGCTAATATTGTACAGCAAAATTAGCAGTTATTGTTATCTACAGGGTAGAGGGAGTTTTTGTCCTTTTTACCCTTGTTGGCAAATACAAGGTGTGTTGCTCCAATTGCCAGGGATGAAGTCTTGGGGGATAATTGTAATGAAGGGGTTGTTGTCGTCCTCCTTCTCTTGAATGATAACCATGATGTCTGGACAATCATCATCTGGAATGTCTCTGTTCATACCCTTCGTATGGACAATTGTGACGCCCCCAAAATAGGTATACATCACCTATTCTGAGTCGCCAAATACATGGTACAGAATACAAATACAATCTTAAATATACAACATGAGCTATGAGTTTTAAAACAAATATTGTCTTCTAGACAGTGTTCAAACTCAAAATAACTCCTCAATACATTTATTAACACACTATTTCATAGAATAGTCAGGACTACTAATGTTATCATCTAGATAGTCACTCCGTTCCCTGACTAGTCCCTGCTACATTCTCATTTCCTGAAGAGAACAATGAACACAAAAGGGTGAGCTCAACTAGCCCAGTAAGAAATATTATGACTAAGATAATGTAGAATAAATTATCATTAGCCTTTAACAGTGTTAAACTGATACAATATAACAAACATCAAGTTTAAGTACAGCGGAATAAGCAATCCATTAGAAGAGTCAAGTAGAGAATAAAATCTACTATCTTCTATGATTTAAAAGGTTTTTCATCACTTTTATCATTGAGACTCAGCTTAATAAATAATCCACATCATCCCTGCACTACGGCCAAGGATATTCATTAGTATCACAACCACAAATTATCCATGCACTACGGGCCAAGGATATTCGTGTATTCATCAATGGTCATGATCATGCCAATAACTGTCCATCAATGCACTACAGGCCAATGTGGACTTTTACCACATCATTTATAACATTATGGTCATGATTATACCGAATAATCTCTGGTCTTATTCATACCAAGTCCATCTATGCACTACAGGCCACAGATGACTTTCAATAGAATATAAACATGAGAATGATGACAATGATATAAGAATTAAATAAAACAAGTTCAAGAATTAATTTATCCAGGAACCAGTAACGTCCAAATTGTCAACATGATACTGCTTTGTGGAGTAAAATTCAAGAATACACAGAAGAATATTTCCATGAAAAGATACTAGATGAACCGCAAATATTAAAGATATTCAACTAATTTCATGTAGTATAAAAGCCAAAACTTTAACCAACAGAGTATAATAAAGAATGGAATAACAAAAGAAATCACCAGGCATGCGATAGACCGCACAGACAGGTTATTCCAACAAAATATTAAATAACGGAACCAGGTCATGCGTAAACGCATAGACATGATATTCCAACAAAATAATAAATAACGGAACCAGTTCATGCGAACGCACGCATATATATGATATTTCAAATGTAATAATAAAGAATGGAATAAGAGAAGAATTTCACCATGTATGCAAGATTAAGACAGTATAAAGTTATTCAACATAATAATAAAGAATGGAATAATGGAAGAATTTTACCAAGTATAGGGTAGTCCACAGATACAAAGGTTATTCTAACAGTAATAATAAAGAATGGAATAATGTAAGAATTTCACCAAGTATAGGGTAGTCCGCAGATACAAAGTTATTCCAATGTAATAATAAAGAATGGAATAACAAAAGTTTTCTTCATGAATACAAAAGAAATAATACCCCTTACGAATACAACAAATAATATCCCTTACGAGTACAACAAATAATATCTCTTACCTTAAAAGAAACTGGATATAGGAGTCGTGAAGTAGCAGAATACTTTTCTTCTTTCTCTATATAGTTTCTCTCTCTAGAGTTTCAGTGAATTCGTAAGAAATAATGAAGGAATGAACTTCTATTAATAGGAGAATGGACTGAATAGCAACTAATTCATGAATGGTCCAGATTGATTTACTTTTAAACGGACGGTCCATATTAATTTACTATGCAGTTTTAATAAAATATTCTAATAAAACAAAATCTTTTAAATAAAATATTATATATTCTATTTATAATCTAATAAAATGAATAACTTTATAAAAGTATTCGGTTTTATATAAAAAGATTTTACTATGCAAACACTATAAAAGTATTATGCAAACACTATGCATAATAGAATATTATATATTCTATTTATAGTCTAATAAAATGAATAACTTTATAAAAGTATTTTGTTTTATATAAAAGATTTTACTATGCAAACACTATTCAGGCACTATGCAAACACTATGCATAATAGAATATTATATATTCTATTTATAGTCTAATAAAACAAATAACTTTATAAAAATATTTTGTTTTATATAAAAAGATTTTACTATGCAAACACTATGCAGACACTATGCAAACACTATGCATAATAGAATATTATATATTCTATTTATAGTCTAATAAAACGAATAACTTTATAAAATTATTCTGTTTTATATAAAAAGATTTTACTATGCAACACTATGCAGGCACTATGAAAACACTATGCAGATACTATGCAAACACTATGCATAATAGAATATTATATATTCTATTTATAATCTAATAAAACGAATAACTTTATAAAAGTATTTTATTTTATATAAAAAGATTTTACTATGCAAACACTATGCAGCACTATGTAAACACTATGCATAATAGAATATTATATATTCTATTTATAGTCTAATAAAACGAATAACTTTATAAGTATTACATTTTATATAAAAGTTTTCATTTTATTACATTTATAATAATAATAAAACAAAACTTATCACCTTTATTATAATTCACAATATTAATCCACAAAGTTGTTCCTCAGAAAGAGGGGCTTTCCAATAAGGATTTCTCCCTATTGGCGCGCAATTAGGTGACCACACCTCTCCTTGGCAGAACTTTTAGACATCGTTAATATTGCAAATATTAATATTAATAATTTTGTTATCTCAATTATTGATTTAATAATATATAAAATATCGACAATAATTGAATTAAATAACGTGAGATACTACGCAACAATTATTATAGCAATAATTGAACAAAACTGAGCGACTTCTCACGTAAGCATCAATAATCAAAATTGTGTGCTATTATGCAACCACGCGTATTACAGTACTTTTAACACCGGGTGTTTTAACAGTTAACGGTAAAACTTTCGCCGTTATTTTCATAAAAATATTTTTGTCGTTTTCTCAACCGACAATAATTTTGTTGTGGGGTCCACCAATGATTGTATCATCGTACGGATATTCCCCGACAAAAAAAATATTCCCCGACCAATCGAATATTATACAACAACTTGCATACTTTCAAAATTTATAAATATTACCCACAACTATAACATTATATCAAATCCACACCATAATATTCAAAAAAATATTTTGAGAAATTTAAATCTTTATTCGTAAAATTTGGGGTCTCGCAATCTCCCCTCCTTATGGAATTTCACCCTCGAAATTTATGTACGTACCTGGTATGCCGAAGAGATGAGGATACCTTGACTTCATTTCAGATTCTAACTCTTGAGGTATAACCTTTGAGTGTTGAATACGATCCTTCTTATCCAAGATTTTAACACTTATCTCCTCATACGTTAAATATTCTGCTATCTCATCTAGTTCTAATTTAATAACGTGGTTCGGGTCATCCATATATTTACGTAACATCGATAAGTTAAAAATGGTATGAACATGAGACATACTTGGCGGTAAAATGAGTCTATAAGCCACAGTTCCTACTCAATCGAGGATTTCAAATGGGCCAATTAAATCGAGGATTGAGATTTCTTCTATTCATCGATTCTTACTTCTAGAATAACGCCCTCTTGAACCTTCTTCTTCACATTCATCAGCTCTGAATATGTAGCTTGAACGGCTTTAACTTTATCGATTAAAGTCGATTCTACTCGCATATTCGCTATCTTCAAGTGAGACTCTAGAGTCTTTAACTCTATCTTCATAATTTGTAAGTTATACGAAATGGGTTTTTGTGTTAACAACATCGCACTCGTAAACGCATACGATCTTCTACTCAACGCGTCAGCTACCACGTTCGCTCTTCCATGATGATATTGAATGGTATAATCATAATCTTCAACAGCTCGAGCCAACTTCTTTGGTGCATTATACGTTCATTTTGGTTGAAGAAATATTTAAGGGTTGAAGAAATGGGTTTTGTACTGGGGTCAATACAAAATTCGATTTAACTCTCTAGGGTAGGCCAAGAAGTGTTCAGAAATACGTCAAGAAATTTATTAACAATAGAAATATCATTCAAAACTGTGACTCTCATCCAATACTTGGATAGTACGTCACATTGATACCTATCAACTTGCCATCGTCAATCACGACGTCGCCTACAGAAAGTCTGGCTTCGATGCATTACACACAAGGAAGTCAACAACGAAAGGATCGGGGCTCTTTACTTATGGCTTGATATAACAGTGATTAAATTTAGTGGTTTGGTTGCTTGAATTTGCATAACAGGTTGGTTAGGAATATGAAAGCTAACAACCTTGCGAAAAGAATGAAGAGTAGTTAACGAATCGATTCCTAAAATCACATTAAGGGCAAGTATTTTCAAAGAGATACGATCGACAGGTAACGTGAAAGTGTCGATTTAAATCAAACAAGATTTATAAATAGTGGAGGTAACAAAGGTTTTTACTAACGAAGTTTCAACCAATAAGTCAAAGTCTAACTTCTCTGAAGTCAAATTTAAACGTTGAACGCAAGCAAGAGAGATAAAAGAATGGGTAGAACCGGTATCTAATAAGGTATAGGCTTTGCAAGAGTTTATAATTAACTTACCCGTAATAACTTCATTCGGGTTTCTCGACAAACGCTCTCACTTAAACTACCGGTTTTGACTTTGCTATAGAGTACACTCCACCCTTAATTGCTTCGTCACATTCCTGATCCATGATTTGAATCATTATTCTCCGATCCATATCGAATCAATGATTGACCGCCTCGCATGTGGTAATTCAATTCGATGTTGGATTCTCCCAATTGTTATCCAAAAAGAAAAATCCATTTCATCTATTTTGGCCTTATTGGATCGGACGTCTTTTTCTAAAATATCTACGTGTCATGCAGCTTTTACCCACGCATCATCTATTCTCCTTCGTTCAGTTGTTTCTTCTTTCATCAAAACTTTGATCATAACATTCTCAGATTCCAGCTCTAATATCTTATACTCTGCCAAAGAGTGCTTCTGTTCAAGCATTGCACATCGGGTAACACAATTTTGAATTGTTACATCTCTTTGCTCCACGACCGTCTGCCGTTCTTCAGCCTGCTCTTCTAACTCATGAACACGATTTTGTAATTCTAAATTTATATCATAAAATTCTTCAAATAAATTCTCCTCAGGTTCCTCTTCTTCCTCTTCTTCCTCACTCTCAGCTGCTACCTCTGTAACTAGCTCGGGTGCAACTATTAGTTCTTCACTCACCACATAGATATCTCTGATTTCTTCTCTAAATGACATCACATTAATCTGGTTAGTGATTAATGGTGTCTCAATGGTTTCATTCACTCCATTGTTAACATTTTCAGCTGTCATTTTCAAACACTGACACAAAACAAGGGTTAATTAGCATGTCACATATCATCAATATACTCTAACCGACCAATTAAATACCAAATAAACTTAGGTAGGTCATACTAGCGAAGGAATTCACCGTCTCTCCCCTCCTAGTTCTTATCTCACATCTCAGCCAGGGATCATGTCCCTAAGCTTTGATACCAACTGTGACGCCCCCAAAATAGGTATACATCACCTATTCTAAGTCGCCAAATACATGGTACAGAATACAAATATAATCTTAAATATACAACATAAGCTGTGAGTTTTATTACAACTATTGTCTTCTAGATAGTATTCAAACTCAAAATAAGTCCTCAATACATTTATTAACACACTATTTCATAGAATAGTGAGGACTACTAATGCTATCCTCTGGACCGTCACTCCGTTCCCCGACTAGTCCCTATTACGTTCTCATTTCCTGAAGAGAACAATGAAAGCAAAAGGGTGAGCTCAACTAGCCCAGTAAGAAATATTGTGACTAAGATAATGCAGAATAAATTATCATTAGCCTTTAACAGTGTTAAACTGATACAATATAACAAATATCAAGTTTAAGTACAACGGAATAAGCAATCCATTAGAAGAGTCAAGTAGAGAATAATAGAATATTATATATTCTATCTATAGTCTAATAAAATGAATAACTTTATAAAATTATTCTGTTTTATATAAAAAAAAATTACTATGCAAACACTATGCAGGCACTATACAAACACTATGCAGATACTATGCAAACACTATGCATAATAGAATATTATATATTCTATTTATAATCTAATAAAACGAATAACTTTATAAAAGTATTTTGTTTTATATAAAAAGATTTTACTATGCAAACACTATGCAGGCACTATGTAAACACTATGCATAATAGAATATTATATATTCTATTTATAGTCTAATAAAATGAATAACTTTATAAAAGTATTCTGTTTTATATAAAAAAGTTTTCTGTTTTATTACATTTATAATAATAATAAAACAAAACTTATCACCTTTATTATAATTCACAATATTAATCGACCAGGTTGTTCCTAGGAAAGAGGGGGCTTTCCAATAAGGATTTCTCCCTATTGGCGCGCAATTAGGTGACCAAACCTCTCCTTGACAGAACTTCTAGACATCGTTAATATTGCAAATAATAATATTAATAACTTTGTTATCTCAATTATTGATTTAATAATATGTAAAATATCAACAATAATTGAATCAAATAACCTGAGATACTATGCAACAATTACTATAGCAATAATTGAACAAAAATGAGTCTTCTCACGTTAGCATCAATAATCAAAATCGTGTGCTATTATGAAACCACGCGTATTACTATACTTTTAACACCGGGTGTTTCAACAGTTAACGGTAAAACTTCCGCCATTATTGTTGTGGGGTCTACCAATGATTGTATCGTCGTACTGATATTCCCCGACAAAAAGAATATTCCATGACCAATCGAATATTATACAACAACTTGCATACTTTTCAAAATTTATAAATATTACCCACAACTATAACATTATATCAAATCCACACCATAATATTCAAAAAAATATTTCGAGAAATTTAAATCTTTATTCAGAAAATTTGTGGTCTCACAACAATAACGCACATTTTTGACAGATGTTTATATATCTCTTATTCGTGCCTTTGATTCCTTTCCTCCACCTCTGGGTCTGGAATCAGGACTTCTTTTCCTTTGACCGATATCGGCTTAGGAAATAGCATAGCTACCACAGGGGCAGGGACCTTTAGCAAAGGTCGTATGGGATTATCACCCGTAGGTTTAGGCAATCGCCTTGTAGATGAAGGAACTATTGTATGATTATGCGGGTTCCTGTGAGTGGACCTAGAGGAGTAGCCTAGTCCGACTGTCCATGTCTAACTGGGAAATTGAATTGGGTACTTGATGCCCTAATGATCCTTTCCTAACCCCTGTCTAGGTTAAAAACCCTAGGATAATATCTCTTAACTTGCCGATATTACCTCGGTAAAAAATTTAGGTTTCAGAGGTGGCGCCCCAATGTGTTGATAGTGAGTGTTGCTCACCTCAAGGTCTTAGAAGTTGACAGGCTTAACTTCTGCATTGAAATTGATAAGGGGTATATCACTTTTAAACATGACATTCGGCTCAAGATCGATAAATGACAGAAGCATCAATTAATGATATACTTAAGTTGCTAATAAAGAGTGGATGGGACGACTCCTACCATAAGAATCCAAGGTCTTCCTAACAGCAAGTTGTATCCCGTGGTAATCTTAAGCACATGGAAGGGTATGTAGAATGTGTGTGGATCGATTTCCACAGGCAATTCAATCTCTCTGACAACATTTTGCCGAGATCCATCAAAGGCTTTGATGATTGTATGGCTGCTTTGAATTTTGTTGAGATTGGTGTTCATTTTCTCCAATGTAGCATAGGATCAGATATTTAAGGATAATCCTCCATCTATCAGAACTCCTCCAGCCACATATCCAGAAGACATAACTACTATGTGCAATGGTTTACAATGACCCGTCCCTTCGGGAGGTATGTCATCATCGTTGAAGGATATCACATTGCTATTGAAGATGTGATCAACCAGATGATGGAATTTTTCCACATCCACTGTCGTTGGCAAGTGAGCTTCTTCTACAACTCTTAGTAAGACCTTCTAGTGATCTTCTGAAGAGAAAACCAAGTCTAGAATAGAGATCTGTAGTGGAGATTCCTTCAAGCTTATAACCACCTTGGCTTTATTTTTTCCCATAGTACGGAGAAATTCTTCAATCTTCTCTATGGGCATTTTACCCTTAGATATGATGATAGGCTTCATCACCCGTTGAGGAATATACAGTGGATTTTCTTGAAATAATACAGCAGTTGTATTGGATGTAGATCCTTCAGCCTCTCCATAGTTCCATAACAATTTCTGTAGGCTGATAATAGAATACTGTGGCCTGAACGACAATAAAATTATCTTTGGTGCAGCCAGTTTTAAAGGGTTTTCAACACCTTTAAGTTGAATAGGTGGAATTATAAGTGGTGTGGCGGCCAAATCTCCTTCAGATGATATAAATGCTATGATTCCCTTTCACCCTAGAGGAAATGTGCTCCCATTCTCAGATGATATAGCATTGTTATCTGCCATCTGCAGGTCACCGCTGTCAATCATGTTTTGAATAAGATGGGGGAGTGCCCAGCATTCCTTAGTGATATGACCGCGAGAGTGGAAGTGGTATTGGCATACTTGATAAGTAGGTTTATACCTATTTATTTGGTATCTGTTACTTGAATTAGTTGCTTAAACTCATGTTTCTTAGTTAGTTTTCATGCATTTTGTGTTCATTTTGTAGATTATAAGCTTGGGAGTTGTGTGAGCAACTATTGGTATAAAAACGCAAGGAAAAGCAATTCGGACATCGTTTGGGCTTTCAAATTCATTTTATGTTCTTGGCTTGGAACTTAGCTTATATTCTAGAGTTTCTTCTTAGCTTTTTGAAACATCTTGAATCATCTTAATCGGAGTTCGGATGCAAGAGTTATAACCTTTGTACCAATGGACGTTGAACTTCAATGTTTTGGATGGCTATTTGCACAGTAGTCACTTCCAACGCCATTTTAACATTAATCTGTCCATTATTTCTCAATTTTCAAAGAATGAAAGTTGTAGAGGTCGTCGAGAGCTTCGATTTGATAGGTGGCAGTCTCCGTAACTCCTCCAAGATCAAATGTTATGGTCGTTTTACTAAAGGACAATACAACAAAAAACCTCTGGCGCGGGTGCGCAGATTTCTAGTGTATTTTGGGCGCGGTTGCGCTAGTCCCTAGACAAAAGGAAAGACATCTACTACTTGAGCGCGGGCACGCCTAACTCCAGGCCATTCCTAGCGCAGCCGCGCCACTTTGGAAGTTGACCAGAGCTGACTTTTTCACTAAAAAGTGGAATTAGAGCATAACTTGGAGGAGGGTTCAATTAGGGCTTATATAGAGAAGAGATAGCAATATGTAAAATGAGATTCTACCCTTGGGGGATTAATCTAAATTACATTTGCTCTTTCTTCTCTTTCTTGGTTAGATTAGTTTAGAACCCTAGATTAGATTAGAGTTGAAGATTGAAGCAATTGGAGAGCATAGGAAATTTAGAACTGGAGCAAGAGAGATCATATTTGCTTTATCATTTCTCTTATATCTATTAATTATATTTCTTAATTCCATGTTTTGCTTCAATCCCATAATGGTTGTTGGTTTAGAAATGAGCTAATTTCCATTATGGGATTCTAATGGATTTTAATGCATAGTCTAAACATGTATGCCTGATAGTGAAGTTGTATATTTTACAGTGGATTGCCTTTATGGTTGTGCTAAATGATTGAATGCTTAATCACCATTCACGTTAATTGCTTGTATGGATTCAAAAAATGAAATACAAGTATAGATTGAACCATGATGGCATATGTTCATGAGGCTTATTTGTATTAGGTTTTGTGATTCGTGACTCGGATAGGCATATACCGATTCACCATGTGTAGTCATTAAGAGAGTTTGTGCTTAAAATCATTATTAATGTAAATTCACATAGACATATATTGAGTTTAGTAATTGCGATGCTTACATTATTTCTATCAATTGTGAATTTTGTGTAAATTGGACATAGCTCATTGAATGATGGTTATATTCCACTTTTGTGCTCTTGAATAGCTTTCCATGTAAAATAATTAGGTTAAAACAGAAGGTATGCATTTAGGATGAAGCATTAGATGATATTAGAATCCCATATTTCTGCAATTTGATTATATCCTTTTAGAAATTATTATTTTTGTGTTGATAATTAATTTAAATATAAATTCAGTTATTGAATGATCGTTTGAGCATATAGAAATAGTGATTAGGTTGGTGCATGATAATTTAAATTTATCACCTTTCTCCGTGGGATCGAAACTTTATTAATTTGTAATACTTGTTGACCCGTGTATACTTGCATGAGTTAGAGTCCATTTTGTTAAACCAAAAAGGAGGCAACAATACTCCATTAGCATCAAACTGTCTTGAGCGTGGGTTGACTGGAGGTAGAAATGCTGTGATTTTTCCCTCATTAATCAGCATGTGCGATATTTCTTCCATCGGTTGGCCTAAATAGGTGAATTCCCTTTTGTTGGCGAGGTACCGATGGGCTTTAGCTTTTGCTTTTTTGGCAATCTTTTCCTCCAATGTTTCACTTTCTGGAGTAAGTGATGGAGGGTTTGTAATGAGTGGAAGAAGGCTAGCATGCTTCTGACTGAATAATTGACGTGTGACTTGGTGCTGATGAATCATCAGTTCTGCCAATTGATTGACTTGTTCGCCAAGAGCTTTTATCTCCTGTTTCATCATGAACTGGAATTGTGAATAATCTCATTTGTCAAAATTACCCTTGTTGATTTGGGATGATCCACCCACATACTTGAGGTCTATCATGGTTAAGAGTGTTGACTGACAGCAGATGTTTCCCTTTGTGTTTGCAGTTTTGGGCCGATTAGAGGCTCCCATGTTTGCGTCCTATGAGTGTGTTAGGCTTAGATACCTATCCACGAGGACGAAGATGGCATCATTCCATATTTGTGGAGGTCCCTGTTGTTGAGGGTTTCACTCATTGCCGCCTAAAGCTGGAGTTGTTCATAGCGGATGTCATCACGTGGGTTCCCTACTCTGGGGAGCATTTGACCATTGGATTTGAGGATAGGTACCCGACTGGAGTTGAGCACATGATTTCCACCCGTAGGATTCCTCTCTTCACAGATGGAGGATGGGAGCTCTACTTAGGAGAACGTGCTATCAGGAGCACTACAAGAGAGATTCTTATGCCAATCTTGCGTCCTGCTAGGCGTTATTGGCCTATTTCACAGTCACCCATCATTTATATCCCATTGTTGGGTGTTGACGGTTTTACATTATAAGAGGGTCCTTGTACCTAGGAGATATTCCAGCATCGGTGGTTCCCTCGTACCATTGGATCCCAGACCCGCGCCACTCAGTTCATGGGGATATGGTTCCAGGATCCATGATGATGACGGATTGGCTAGCCTATGTCCGAGATCTAACTCATTTGGCACATATTGACAGTTTGACCCGACAGTTGGACCAGGAACATTTATTTATCTGGCACTTGGGTAGAGATCCTTCAGAGGCAGATACTTTTGATCCCTCCAGCTCTGGCGCTGGCCCCTCTGGTGACCCATATGGTTTTACCTATGCAGATCCTCCCTTGTATAAGCCTGACATCCCTGTGGATAGAGATCCATTGACTCAGGAGGAGTTACATCAGGTGGACATGATTGATGATATAGACATTAATACCATTGTCTTCTTCTGATGTATTCTCGTTATCTCTTTTGATAGGCCTCTATTAGACATTGGGTAGCTTCACCCCATTCTCGCTATATCTTTTAATAGGCCTCTGTTAGTTGTAGGGTAGTTTTGCTCCCTTTCCCTGTATTTAAGTTGTATAGAGATATGTTAGATGATGATATACTTAGGAATGTATGTACAGTTTTCCATTCCCTATATCATACTGTTATCTATTGTATCATGCATGTTATTATGTTATGTGTAAGACCCCGAATTTTATGAAATAAAATTATTCAATTTTTCTTATAATTATTATTCAGTAAATATTAAAATTGATAAAAGTTTAAAGTTATGGGTTAAATATGCAAATTTTACAAAACGCACAAGTGGCTATAAAATATTCATTGTTGTCGGAGAATATTGGTTTGGTCGTGGAATATTCTTTTTGTCGGGAATATCCGTACGACGGCGCAGTCATTTGTGGGCCCCATAACGGAATAACTGTCGGATGAAGAAAATGATAAGTTTGAGTTTTTACCAATTAACACCGTTGAATATACGGTGGTTAAAAATACAATAATACGCGTTGTTGCAGACCGTAGAAAGACACAGTATTACACAAAGATTTTTGAATTATTGATTCTTACGTAAAGAAGGCACTACTCAATAATTATTACTGATAATTCTTCGCTCAATATTTTATTTTATTGATTCAATAATTGTCTGCGTTGATATTATATATTATTATTGTTTCAATAATTGTCATCTGCATAATATTTTCCATTATCGGATCAATAATTCATATTATTTGAATAATATTATTAGATAACATTATTGGCAATCTCATCGAGGAGAGGTTTGGTCACCTAATTGCTTGCGCAAAGAAGGAGAAATCCTTATTGAAAGCCCCTCTCTCGGGAATCACTTTGGTTGTCATTATTATGATTACGTAATATTATTTGTGAATAATTAGTTATTGATTTATGCGATAAGAAAATATTTATTTGATATGGATATAGATGATGGATTTATTTATGTGGAATTACCGTTGAAGTGTTTTATCAAGATTTTATTTGATTTGAGGTATTAAAAACTCAATCCTGTTCTTAAAGCTTTCTTGTGTGAGTTATAATTTTAATCCAAATCGTTGGATCGTTGTGATTTTTGGATATGTTATACATATATAAGTAGAGTATATGTCCACAAATTTTGAACCGTTAAAAATCGAACGATAATTTGTTATGAATTTTAAAAAAGGTATTGAAGCAGTGTTTAAAATCATCCTTTTGTGGATTTCGGATAATTTACATTTGGAATTTGGAAAATTTTCTTACGCAAAGTTGTAGAGAATTGAAATTCTATAAAAAGTCGCTTGAGATTGAATTTTTCCGATAAAAGGGCTATTTATTGTGAATTATTGAA
This sequence comes from Panax ginseng, assembly GCA_020205605.1. Lineage (NCBI taxonomy): Eukaryota > Viridiplantae > Streptophyta > Magnoliopsida > Apiales > Araliaceae > Panax > Panax ginseng. The sequence goes on along the minus strand of CM035131.1, from coordinate 106,659,693 downwards.
GTTAGGAGTTCAAATAATTAATTTTGAAAGTTTTAATTATTTTATTTAAGAAAAACGCGTTTTTGTGGTTGTTGGCACATGGGTGGTGATGTTTTTTTGTTCAAAGATGGTGATGGCCTTCAAAATTGGTTGGTGAAGGTTGGTGTGGAATAAGAAAATAAATAATATATTTTATTATTTTAGTCTCCTTTCATGCGTTCTAGCATTTTCCTATAAATAGAGGGCTAAGTTAGAATTTTAAAACACACGTAAGCTGAAGTTTTTTCTCTATTTGTCTCTATATTATCAAGTATATTCTTGTATCTTGAGTGTTGCTATATACGGTGCAAGTTCGTTCAAATTATTCGGTCGTAAATCTTGCTCTTTTTCGAGGTAAGGGATTTTAAGGGTTGTTATGTTTTTCATGTTTCAGTAACTTTTAGGACCTTCAAAATTCTGGAAAATTTGAAATGATACTTTGATGAGTTTTATTGATTGTGTTCAAAAATGGTAATTTTTGGATGTATAGATTAGGAGTTATGGATTTTATGGGAAAAGACTATTTTAAAAGTAACCGCTTATAACTCCTTGTGGTTAACTCCAAAATTGATGAAATTTTATTGAGAGTATATCTATATTATATAAGTATACTCTGTAAATTTCGGAATTTTGGATAAAAGTACAATTTATGATAAATGTTTAAATATTAAATTGGTTTTGGCCATGTGAAAAATAGTAAATGACTTTTTAAAAATTCTCGATAAAAATATATATTCAATATAGGACTATATTCGCTAAATCCCGGAAAAGAAATATTTTTGGAACTGATTTGTTATTTTCATGAAAATGGACTAGTTATGAGTAAATGAATTAAATATGTTATGTGAGGTAAGAAAATTAGAAAATAGGATTTTATAGCTTCGAGAATCCTACATGAGGTATATGCAGATTTTTGATGAGGATTTTGGTTATTGGTGATGAAATCTTATGAGTTTGGCATTTTAGAATGATTAAATGCATTATTTAGTAAAGTGTAAACAATTAAAATAAATTGTTTATAAGCTTAAAAAAAATATTATTCTTTCAATATCATTATACCCGAAATATTGGTATGAATTTTATTGTGGAATTTCTACCTTTTGAGTGGGTTTACTATTCATGAAATACTATTCACGAGTTACTATTCATGAGTTACTATTCAAGACAAAATTGGTTTCTTTTTCTAACCAAATTATAGTTGATTTATGAATATTACTCGAGATTAAAACTATATATTGATTATATTGATTTTATTATCATATATAACATTTTATAATCCTGGTGAAGAATTTCTCTTTGACTTAAGTGTAAAGATGGATAGATTATTGGTATGATCATGGTAGGGTTCTCTTTGGCCAAGAGTGAAAAGTTGAATTGTGATGTGGTATGATCATGACCATTGAATTTATAATTGAATATCTTTAGCTTAAGTGCAAAGGTGAATTAATCAACATGGTTATAATTATTGTTTATATAAATTCGAAATGATTATATATTTCTTTGAGATATTAATATATTTGGCATTCGTAATGCAAAGATGACTTGTTGTTGAATATCTTTGGCATGTAGTGCAAAGATGAATGATTGATGAATATCTTTGGCACGTAGTAAGAAAAGATGAGCTGTTGATGAATATCTTTGGCCCGTAGTTCAAAAAGATGAATTTATTAGTTTGATTATGAACATGAGCTGTGATTTGGTATAACCATGATCTTTGATGTTTGGTGATGAAAATTATCTTTGTCTGGATGAGAAAAGGAATTTAGAACAACAATTACAATTATGAGTTATACATGTGATTGTGGGACGAGGAATTGTTGATTGATGTTACGGGGAATAAAACATTGTTGATGGACTTTTAACATGAAGAAGATAATAGACTTTATAGTCTATTTGACTCTTCTAATGGATTGCGCTTCATTCCACGCAACTATGGTTGAAAAGTTTTATCATCTACCATATGTTCTAAATCTCGATTTATACATCGATGAAGACTATTGATAATTTATTTATCTTTAGTCATAATATTCTTTCTTGAGCTAGTTGGTTTCACCCTTTTGCTTCACAATTCCTTTCGTGTAATAAAAGTGTATTTGGGTCGAGTGGGGATAACAGGGGAATAGAACAAAGTGGTCATATATTTGTTGAGGGTGAGGCAAACCCAACGTTGGAAGGGTGTTTTGTCACTATCATACAAGATGTCTAATGACATACAACCTCGTATCATCATAAGATAGGGATGTGCTCATCCACTTCTTTGAGTATATATACGAGCACTACCTATATAATCTTGGTGTTTGTTTGAAGTATAATTCTCAATTAGAGATAGTGGAGATAATGATATGTCAAGAGAAGACTTACCATTGGGAAGAATATGATAGTAATCTTCTTGTTTTTCTTTGGGGTCTATTAGGTCAACCAAGGATAATTACGTGGCCATATGATATCTATCATAACCTAGACGCATGGTCTCCCCGTATACGGAAGGTTTCCTTGAGCACTTCCCAAAGATTTTAGTTTCTAAAAGCAGCTTTTTGACTATACCTTTATGTAAGGTGTCCTTTGTGAGGTGTTGTCCACGGTTGGGACATGTGTCACATTGGTATATATTTGTATCCAAACTCACAGCATATGTGTTGTTGTATTTTGTACGACAATTGTTGTAATAAAGTTGTAGTTATTTTCTGTACCATGTATTTGGCGACTCAGAATGGGTTGGATGGAATGGACCTATTTTGGGGGGCGTCACATTATGCATATTTATGTATGTCCAGAGATATTCAGAATTGACCCCTGGATGGTCTTATGACACGGCTCATACATATGTCTTCTTTGACAGTTAGCCATATTGATCATACCCCACCATTATTAGTGGCATCTAGTTTGCGATCGTGGTATGATAGCATGTCACCTTCAGATAGGGTGACTGTAGATCATCTGTTGCGGCATACTATGACCCTGTTGATGTTTCAGGTTCCCACACGATTCGTGTAGGGCATGCTGAAGCACTGGGTATCGGAGAGGATTGTTTTCTGATTTGGGACCCAGAAGTTGACTCCTACTCTTGAGGAGTATACATGTTTGACGATGCTGCCATTGGATAGACCTTGTGTACATTGGCGATTGGAGACATGAGTAGGCAGTTCATGACCCTCACTAGATTGAGGCATAAGGTGGTGCAGGATGAGCTCATATCTGGCCACGTTATATCCTGACATTTTCTGTTTGACAGATTTGGCTTTGAGGATAGTTATACATGACATTCCAGGGATTTCACCACACCGGGGGATTATTGGCATTTGGCTAGAGTGGATATACCGGTATTGTGCATACTGTCGTATATTTACATGCCATGGTACATAGATGAGTTGGACATAAGAGTTATCATGGCAGTGAGAGCTCTCAGGGAGGGTCACACCATCATACCGATGATCATGACAGATACTCTTAGGTCGGCCATATACTGCTGCACTTATCTGACGGGACTGTTTATAGGCAGCTCGGTCATGCTGTATTTGTGGTTAATGTCACACTTGAGGCCGATTGGTACTTGTAGATGGCATGGGTATTGTTTCACCAATGATATAGCCATATCATACTCCTTTTCGACTGAGTGTATAGAGATTTCGTATCGTGGTTAGATTTTTCTGGCGAGGATCGGAGATCCATTTGCTATATTACCGTGTTCAGGGCTTACCTCACCTACAACTTCATCACTTATGCTCCGGGCATGGATTATCTTCCTCTAGCTAGTTTGAGAGGCATGATTACTTACCACCCACTGGCCGTGATGTGTCAGTTTGACCAGTTTTAGGACTTCCATCCTTTTGAGGGGGCATCGAGTCAGCGCTTCGCTTCTCGTCACTTATCTACAGAGGATAGATCCAAGTTGTATGCATGTTGGGATCAATGAGAGCTAGCTGAGTTTTCCATCAGCCATCTGGGTTGTTCTGCAGAGTATTCCGCATGGATTGAGATAGAGACTGCATCGGCTGCGGTAGTATGATGGATTCTCCCACTATGAGTGCCACTGTGATTCAACATTCAACACAATATCTAGAGTAGAATCTACATCTGATGACCTTTGAGAGAGATTAGGCTAGGGCCTTGATGTTGACATCTCTTGATGGGAGAGACACAACTCTATTAGAGAGAGACGAGGCCAGATTAGCCAGAGATGCATTGATTGTAGAGCGGGATGCCACCCTATCTACACAGGATGTAGCCGTCATAGACAGTACTTCAGTGAGATCCCTTATGACTGACATCCTTTTCGATATGAGTGCATACATTGATGAGCATCATGCCACCATACAGTTAGCCTCGGATCTGCTAGCTTGTGTAGATACCCTTAGGCAGGAGCTTGAAGTGTTACCTCCTTCTTTGGATAGGGATGCTATGTTAGATCTGATAGTCTGAATACACACAAATCTGTAGATAGACTTGTATTTTCCTGTACAGACTAGCTTAGCCATTTTGTCATGTACAACACATATGTATATATCAAACAGTATTATGTATGGCATAGAAATATATTTTGATTCACTTCCCTTTCAGTTGTTCCTTGATGCTTTCTTGATATTTGCCTATTTCTTCAGGGCTTGCGATCTTAATGCATTCTGAACTCATCCTTGATGTGTGGACATTGAGACGTCGCAGGATTTCTCAGAACAGATCATTGATCTTTGTGTATTCCTACCATCTTTGGTGTCTTGGGACTGGTTTATGTATGTAATGTGGAGAGGAGTGTGGCTCTTCCTCTCTTAGATTGACCGCACCAAAGATGGTCACCGGTACTCCTATTGAAGAGGAGCCTAGTTAATTCCATCTCTTATGGATTGGTGTTACTCTTTGAGGCACAATCGTAGCTTACATAGTCGCTGAATCTCCTATTTGTGAGGAGAGGTTATGTAGTTCGATCCCTTTGGTCTGAAGCCGATGAAATGTGGTGGATTGAAGTTTAATCCCAGTACCGTGTGACAAGTATTTTTGTTCTGGTAGGGGGTTAGACCGAACCATAAATGGCTGCCTACGTACTCCTATTGAAGAGGAGATCAGGTCTGCGTAGTTCGAACCTGGTGTAAGAGGTTCAACGCTGAATGTGAAGGGTAAATGGGTGTAGAAGTTTTATTCATGAAGAAGGGTGTAGAAGTGTTTTTGTTGTTTTTGTTTTTGTAGAAAAAGGACATAAATGTTTTTATTTTTTTATTGCGACCGGGCCATATAGAATATGGTTGCCTGCGTACTCCCGGGTATCAGGGAGAACAGGTCGACGTAGTTCGCCCCTCAGGACAAATTGCAACCGAAGAGAAGTATGAATCTTATGTGCAGGCTATACTGCAGGGAGAAGAAAGTTTGATCCCATGATTGGGACAAACTGCAGGTGTGACAAAGTTTGATCCCGTCTTCAGAACAAACTGCAAGCGTGGAAAAGTTTAATCCCATCTTCAGGATAAACTGCAGGTGTGAAAGGTTCAATCCCTGGTGGGATAACCAAAATTCTATGAAAGGTTTGAAATGAGGTGAAACCAGGCTGTTGGTTTGAAGTGTATGTTTTCCTGAGGGGCAGAAGAGTATGTGAGAAGGGTTAGAAAACCGCAATGACTGGTGATCTGATGATCCAAAACCAGGATGTTTGCTTGATGATAACCTCAGATGTAATATCATTTCACGGTGTCTGAGTTGATGAGTTATAGAAATTCTTCGCCATCCATTTCCTATAGTCTGAGAGTGCCTCTTGTCAATACCTCATTGACAACAAATGGGCCATCCCAGTTAGGAGCAAAATTTCCCTTAAATTGATCTTGATTGTCAATGATCTTCTTCAAAACCAAGTCGTGTTGTTTAAACTGTCGTAGCCGGACTTTCCTGTTGTAGGATCTTGCGATCCTTTGTTGATATAACTGACCATGAAAGATAGTCGCGGTTCACCTTTTGTCTATTAGAGACAATTGGTGATACCTATCTTATAACCATTGGTCTTTATCCAGCTAGGCATCCATCAACACTTTGAGGGATTCCATTTCCACCTCTATGGGGAGCACTGCTTCCATCCCATAGGCTAATGAGTAGGGGGTTGCCCCAGTGGAAGTACGTATTGAAGTTCTATAGGCTAATAAAGTCAGAGGCAAGAGGTCAGGCCATCCTTCGTGATTGGAGGACATTTCTTGCATGATCTTCTTGATGTTTTTATTAGTTGCTTCAATAGCACCATTCATCTTTGGACGGTAGATGACAGAGTTAAGGTGTTTGATGTGGAATTTACTGCATAACTCCTCCATCATTTTGTTATTGAGGTTCTTAGGATTGTCTGACACAATTACCTCTGGTTGTCCATATCGACAAATGACATTTTTTCTGATGAAAGCAATGATGACTTCTTTGGTAACCCTGGGGAAGGAGGCTTCTTTTACCCACTTGGTGAAGTAGTCGATCATGGTGAATATAAACTGATGTCCATTACTGGCTTTGGGCTTGATAGGCCAGATCACGTCCATTCCCCACATTGAGAAGGGCCATGGCGAACTCATATTGTGGAGTTCCCTTGGAGAGGCGTGGATAGCATTCCCATAAATTTGGCATTGATAGCACCTCTTGACGTGATCATCATAATTAGCTTTGAGCGTAAGCCAATAATGCCCTGTTCTGAGGATTTTCTTAACAAGTAGGGGTCCGCTCATGTGTGGGCCACATAATCCACCATGGATCTCATCCATGAGCCTCTGAGCTTGGTCTTTGTCCAGACATCTGAGGAGACCTAGTCATGTATCTCTTTTGTAGAGTGCATCTCCGCTTAGGTAAAATTTCATAGCAAGTCGATGGATCCGCTGATAAGTGGGTTTTATACCTACTTATTGAATATCAATTCACGAGAACTATGCCCATCTCAAGTACATTTTAGTGTGTTTTTAGTTGCATTTCATAATATTTTGCATTGCATGTACTTTAAACTCCTTTGGTGTACAAGTGCATGAATGGCATAGCTTGGCGATGGTAGATGGCATGAGGCTAATGGAAGCACGACGCAAGGAACAATTGGAGATGTGCAACTGAGGATGGATGAAGGAAGAGTGGCAAGTCAAAGAATCGAAGGTGGATTACGTAAGTAGTATCGCGAATGACAAAACACAAAATCAAAACGCAGAAGCCGTTGCATGTGGCCATTATAAAGCTTAAACACGCCTACCACACGATCACCCAAAATGAACGAAATTTACACACGCTGCGTTCGCCAGCAATGAATTCAAGGGAACTCAAGGCATACCCGCACGCAACATCTAAAAATTTCTTTGATTTATTTTATTTTAATTTTTAATTGTAAGAGTTGGAGGTTGTTAAAAAACTGTTCTGGTTGGTACCAGACATATGATTCATCAGTTTTTACGTGTTTTTCATATTGAGAACTAGGGTTTACACTTTGAGCGAATTCCAACATGAAGCTAAGCCTAAACTTATTATTTTCTACTTCTTCTTTGGGATTTCAATCATTGTGTATGAACTACTGTTTTGTTACTGGATATTAGTGAGGATTTGAACGTTACGTTGGGATTGTAATCAGTAATTGGGTTTGATCAATTCTATCTTCTCTCTTTCAATTGTATGTTTATTTTTCATGCGTAGCTTTGATCCCATAATGGCTTTCGGTTCAGTCATGAACTAAACTCCATTATGGGATTCTAACAGAGTTTAATATGTAGTCTAACTTATGGCCTGATTGCAAGACTGTTTGCATATCATAAAGAAGTTCTATAATGGTTGTTTTTAATGTATGAATGATTGTTTTTAATGTATAGATTGTAATCATGATAGTATGCGTATATGGGGATGTTTTCCTTAGCTTTGTATTTCGTGAATCAGATAGACATATATTGTTTCACCGTATGAGTTATATAATGGCTTGTGCTTAAATTCAATATTACTGCAATTTCACATAGAAATATAGTGAGGTTGGTTTTATTGATGATTACATGGTGTCTATTGCATGTGGATGTTATGTAAGTAGGTCATAATACATTGAAAAATGGTTATGTCTACATTAATGCTCTTGGCTACTTTTCTGTGATACGTGAACAATCTTGCATGATGGTGGTGGTTAGATGACCTATTAAATGAAGTTAGGATCACATTATTTCCAGATTTGATTTATTACATTATTATTCTTATTTTAGTTATTATTTTCATTTAGAATAATTCATAATTATAAGCATTAGTTTAAGCATATAAAAATAGTGATTTAGTTGATGCATAGTAGTTTAATTTAGACAACTTTCTCTGTGGATCGATACTCGACTTACTCTGTATTGCTTGTTGACACATGTATACTTTCATGAGTTAGAGCTCTTATGTTTGAACTAAAAAGAGGCAACAAGTTTTTGGCGCCATTGCCGAGGAAAGGCGTTTAAATTTAAATAATTATCATCAATTTTAAGTTATATTGTATGACTTAGAAAAATCTAATCGTTTATCATTACTATTTTTGTTTTTGTTTTGGTTTCAGGTACTTGTATAATTTTTATGCACACGTGATCGTCCAACTCAGAATTGATACCAGCACAGGATAATATTAACGGAAGAGGTTGGAAAGCGAGTGTGCGGAGAAATTTGCAAGCACATTTATAGGGTACTACATCTAATATGACAGAAGGACAAAGAGAAGAGCAAAGAGAGGAGCACAGGGCTCTGAGAGACTATTCCATGCCGAACATTAATGGACTTTAGTCGAGATTAGTCAGACCAATAATAGCAGCTAATACATTTGAGATAAAACTGGGCACTATTCAGATGGTGCAAAATTCGGTATAATTTGGGGGTGCTGCTACAGATGATCCAAATGAACACCAGTTGAGCTTTATTGAGATTTGTGATACATTCAGATACAACGGGGTGACGGAGGATGCTATTAGACTGAGGCTATTTTAGTTCTCATTGAGGGATAAAGCGAGAAGTTGGCTTCATTCTTTGCCTTCAGGATCAATTACTACATGGGAGGACCTAGCACAGAAGTTCTTAGCCAAGTTTTTCCCAATGGCTAAGACTGCGAAGATGAGGACAACTATCTCTCAATTTGAGCAACAACAGGGTGAATCTTTATATGAATCTTGGGAGAGATATAAAGAGATGCTAAGGAAGTGTCCGCACCATGGTATGCCAGATTGGATGGTGATCAACACATTTTACAATGCATTGGGATGGCAGTCGAGACCTATTGTAGATGCAGCTGCATGAGGGGCATTATGGGCAAAGAGCTATAACGAGGCCTATAACCTTATCGAAACAATGATAGCAAACGATTTTCAGAACCTTACAGCTAGGATGCCACAGCCCAAGGTTGCAGGTTTGTTGGAAGTGGATGATATTACTCAGTTGTCGACACAGATGGCAGCTATGGCAAAGAAAATAGATTCATTGGCAGAGAGAAAGGCGAAAATAGTTGCCTTCGTATGTGAAATTTGTGTGGGGTCACATTCTACGCATCAATGTGCTATCAGTTCAGAGTCGGTCCTGTATGTGAGAAATTACAGGAAAGACCAAGGCCAGTTTCAGAACACATACAACTCCAACAACCGTAATCATCCTAACTTCAGTTGGTCAAATAATCAAGGTAATCAACATAATCGGTTTGGTAGAATAATCGGGCCAGATTTCGGCCGGTCAAGATGTCGGTTTACACCAAGACCACCTTTTCCACCGGGATTTTCTCAACAACAACATCATACTCCATCTGCACCTCATCAAGAAAAGAAATCAGAAATGGAGGAGATGATGATGAAGTACATGGCAAACACGGAGGTTATGATCAAAAGCCAAGCACTGGCTATTAAACATCTGTAGACTGAAATGGGGAAAATGGCGAACATTCTTAACAACAGGCCCCAGGGTTCATTTCCAAGTAATACAGAGGCAAATCCACGAAGAGAAGGAAGGAGCGAGTGTAAAGTTATAACACTCGGATCACGGAAAAGATAAGAAATTCACTACCAGCGGCCACACCTGGTTTAAATGGGAATGACGCCATGGTCGCGTGTCTTGAAGCGATTAGTGAGCATGAAGAAAAACATGAGGAGTCTGAGTTGCATCAAGTGAAGAAAGATAAAGCATGTTCAGATGAGAAGCCTAAGAGTACAATACCATTAGTTCACCCTCCGGTTCCGTATCCATAGAGATTGAATAAGAAGAGGGAAGATAAGCAGTTCAGCAAGTTCTTGGAGGTTTTTAAGAAGCTACAGATCAACATACCTTTCGCTGACGCATTGGAACAGATGCCGAGTTATGCAAAGTTCATGAAGGGTATATTGTCAAGGAAGAGGAGATTAGACGAGTTTGAGACAGTGGCCTTGATAGAGGAATATAGTGTAGTGCTTCAGCGTAAACTACCTCCATGGGGGATCCAAAATGTAAATATATAAAAGCAGTAAATATATATATATAGACATGATCAACCACCACAAAGCACCTCCATGGGGATCAGAAATGTAAATAAAGCAATAAAAGACGATCAACCACCACGACGTAAACTCTAGGCGGCACTAAATGTAAATAAACTAGTAAAAGGCCACAAAGTAAACTCCAGGCCTAACAGAAATGTCAATATATATATATATAAAAGCAGTAAATGCTCTGGATGTAAAATCCAGGCTCATCAGATATAATCCGACAAGAGTTCATATATATAACTATATATATATAAGCAAGTAAACGCTCCAGACATAAGTCTAGGCTCAATCGAGGCATAACTCGATAATGTTAGTCCATATATAAATATATATATATATATAGGTATATATATACAGCCAGAAATGAAAACCACGGACCGAAGTTCGGGAATACACACACAACACGACTCTCAATGTGAAGAATAGTGTGTGCAAAGATGAAGAGAAAGGCTTTATAGAGTGTGAGAAAGATTACAGTGGGCTGCCAAAGTAGGCTTCTATGACTCTAGTTGCATAAATACTCAGCTCCCGCCAGTACAATATAGATAAATGAGATCTAAAAGGTGTTTAAAATGAGAAAGCAATCAATAAGGGGTGTGTACAGAGAAAATTGGACAAGGCTTCCTCTCCTCTTTTTCTCTTATAAATGGCCACCCCAAGCTCTATATTTATAGAGCTGGTAGCCACAGATGCACTTGTGGCTGCCCGGGGTTCCCCGGGCTCCGCGGGTCCCATTGTCTCGAAGTACGTGCACTCGTGCACTATGATGTCCGCTCGAACTTCCAGAACTTCAATCCGAGCATCTGAATGAGGTGTAAAAGATCTTCTTTGGATTGCTTTTGTCGAGAGTTACGCAATGACATGGGATTAGAAGTTGTACGAAGTCATGAAGAGGGGTCCATGCCCATGGTCTTCAAGTTTCAAATTTTATCCTGTGTGCTGCCACGCGTAATAGTCACTCAGGATTGGAACTCATTGGCTCTTGTGGGACATTTTTGTATAGAAATGTATGTATGAAATGTTGAGACATTGAGCTAGGGGTTGAGGTGGCAAGATGATGATTTTGCCCCTCACCGAGGTTATCTCAAGTCTGGGCTGATAAAACAGACGTTGCTCAGGGTTACATCTGAGATTGGACTGCTGCAAGTGTTTGAATTCCTCAAGGTCATCTTTAAGTGTTCCTGTCTTCCCGGTGTTATCTCCGGGTCTTTGGAATGAGTGCCTCAGCGGGAGGTCTGAGATTGAAGTTGATTGCATACATTTGAAACAAGTATTTTCGGAGTTATCCCTGGAACTGCAACAACATTCCTTGGGGTTATCTCCAAGGATGAAACTCGTGGTTATCTCTAAGGTTAGAACTAAGATTCTCGGTGTGTGTTCTGTGGTTGAGACTGAATTTCTGGTAGTATCCAGAAGGGATGTGAGCTGTCTTCCAAGGTTATCTCCGAAAGACGAATCTGCGCTTGTGCAATGTTAGTAGCAGGTGTGCAAAAAAATTTGAGTGTCTACAGATGCCCCTCTCACTGCAAAAAAATTGGTCCTTGTTGACGGCATCAATTCTGATGGCCTATTGCCCATCGCTAATGACCACATAGTCGACGACAATGTCGTCGCCAATGATGCCCGTCGATAATGACATTTTCCCTCCTTCTATAGATTGATGAATGTCGTTAATGACATAATTTCCGTCGGCAATGGGTATGATATGGCGCCAATTTTTCGCGGTGGTGGGAAAAGTGACTGGTGACGACAGGTTTTGATACAGGTGACGACATGCCCATCACTAATGAGTCACTAACGACGGGAGTAATGTCGACGGTTATGCCATCGGGAATGAGTCTTTTAATTAAAACCCTTACTTCCGATGGCAACGACTCCTATCTGTTGCCAATTTCTTTTAATTTCGTTTTCCCTCCTCTCAATTGTTCAATCCAGTCGCCCATTTGCTCAATTGACAATCCCATTTGCTCCTAATCCTTCATTATAGTTTGCCCCATCACCATCCTAGTGGAGATTACAGTTCGCACGACTAGAAGAGCTCCCTGCACCGGTAGCAGCTGCTACTCCACTCCGGCCGGTCGAACCTCCGGCCACCACCGCTCCCCCTGCTGCCTTCTTCTTTACTCTTGGTTTCCACCAAATTTCAAGGTATGACCTCCATGGAAATCTATAACCCTCTTTCTTTATCCATGAAAATTTATCCTTTTTTTATTTAACTTTTCTTGATTTCTATGCAAATTATGATCTGAATAATGTAGTATTTATTCATTGTTCCTGGGTTTATAATATTTTTAGACATGAATTTATTTGTTTATTGTGCCTGGGTTTTGTATTCGCAGTAGCAGTAGTGGTTTTGTAAGTGAGACAAGTTAACTGCTTGATCCATTTTTTTTTAACTGGTGTTGGTTAGTGCGTGAATTGTTGTTATAATTCACCATTAGTGAACTCATAATTACTATAGTGGTCAGTGTATAATTCACATAATATAAGGTCTCTACTTTCTGCAAAAGGGAATGAGTCCATTATAACTTGGATATATATGGTTATACTAAATACAAAGTTTTGAGACCCTTGCACCCTTACAATTATCAACTGTCAAATAATTGGGAAGAATAAACTTATGTTGTATTGCAATAAATATAGTTTTTGATGTTCAAGTAAGAAAAGACTTTGATTAACAAAACCAAGTCTAATCAAAACAGGAGATAAGTAAAACTTACTAAGCGAAATGACAAGTATACAGGATGCCAATTTCTCATATATATATCATAAGGCTATCGATAGTATGGAAAGCCAGTTCAGATAATACAACACAATTACAATAGTGACAATATTTTTACCATTTTCATTCATTCAACATATGAATATCATATCAAAATTTCTGTCTTTGGGCCCTTCAATTCATACTACAACCATGTCTAATTTCAAGGTACTAGTTTACCCCAATTTAGGTGCAAATGACTAGTACGAATTATAATACACATATTTCTTCTATCCATTCTTGCAATTGTTGGGAAAGAGTAAGAATACTTTAATTATAAAATCCTTTCAGTAGATAACTTGATGTTGACCCTCGTTGGTTAAATTAAGCACTTGCAAGAATTAGTAACCCATCATAATAACTATTCCCTATATAATGTGTTTGCTTGTTAATTTGACTAATGTGATAGCTGAGAGGTATATACTTGGACTAACATGATAGCTAAAGAAAGGTAATTGATATAATTTTTGGTTTTGGCTAAAAATTGTATCTTTCTGGTTGAAATTGAAATATGTTTTTGCATCTATATCTTCATGCCCTCTCTTTAAATATAGACGAATATTAGTTTGTTATGGAGAGATTTGATTTGAGTTTAACTGATTTATATGTAACATGTAATATATATAGATGGTCCATTAAACTGCAAGCATATTCAAATTCTCAATTTATTTGTTTTTTTTCCTATTTGAGGGTGGGTTAAGAAATTTACCAGCTCATTATACTTTCACACGTGCATATTTTCATATAGTTTAGGAAGCTTAGAAACCCGTTTGAGATTCACTTAGTAGGAGTGAATCTCAAATAGTCCCCGTTTTGGGACTGTTCTTGTATGTTTCGATCTCACTTTGGTCGGTGTTAACGACTTAAGCACGTCTTTATATTTTTTTAATTTTCGATCAGCATATATCTCTTGATGTTCTTCCGGTGCAGATTTAGACTACGATGTGTTAGTCTATTTCGTGTACTTGAAGACCATGGGGAGGTGCTGCCAAAATTTTTAAAAAATTTAAATATGTGTTCAAGTTGTTGGCATAAGTGAGGCAACACATTCGGGAATGGGATAAAAGCCTGACCCGTTAGAGTGGGAGATGAAGTTAGGAAACTCATAAGCTTGCATATACATTAACTTGGAGACTTGATTGTGTTTGTCTAACTTTCCATATATATAGCAGAAAGTTATCCGAGATGTCTGTTGATCAAAGTTGGATGGAATGTAGTGTAGCCACTGATAGGAGTGGGCTTAGCTCTGAGTATCGTGGGGTTGAACTATTTCTCAACTTCGCGTTTGAGCAAGTCAGCGGCGATGAGATCAGATGTCCTTGTAAGAGGTGTGTAAATGAAGTGTGGAAGGAAAAGAGTGATGCCATGTGCAACTTATTTGCGTATGGGTTCAAGCAGGGTTATACGACATGGATCTATCATGGGGAAATCTAGTTGGATGAACATGAATCAGAACCGGAATTCGGAGGTGATGAAACCTTTGACTGTACTAATATGATAGTCGAAGTTGCTGGTTTATACTTCCAGTGGAATACAGACAGGGATGGAAGTACTGTCGAGCAAGAGCTGAATGATGGGGCTAAGGGTTTTTATGAGTTATTGCATGAAGCGGACGCTTAATCGTATTTAATTTGCATGAAAATCACACCGTCTTATCTGCCGTGACTAAGTTTTTACACTTCAAGAACGAGCATGACTCTAGCGAGAGAGGTTTTAATGAACTATTAAGCATTGTGAAGGAGTGCTTACCTACAGGCAATAAGTTACCGGAGTCGTACTATGATGTGAAGAAAATGGTCAAAAGGCTCAATCTAGGGTATGAGAAGATTGATACTTGTGGTGATTCACCTTTCAATTTTGTGAAGGACTGTTAAGCATTGTGAAGGAGTGCTTACCTGCAGGTAATAGTTGGTGATTCACCATTCAATTTTGTCAATTAGATGATTCAACTGTCTAATATTTTCTTGATCTCCCTCTTCTTCTTCTAAACTGTGAAGAGTAGGAGTTCATCAGAGAATTACTTGATCTCCCATTTTTCTAACTGTTTTTAGATTTTGATATCTCCTCTCTATCCCTCTTCATCTTTTCACAAAGCTTTACCAAGTAAATATCTTCTTGTGCTCTTGTTCTTTTTTTTACTAAAAGAGTGAAAACTGAGGTTCTGATGAATTGATTTGATGGAGAAGAAGAGAGAGAATCTGAATAGTCTGAATTTTTATGATGGAAAATGAATTAAAGAGCAGAGAGAAAGTGGAAGAGGAAAACAAAGAGTCGTCATTTTTGTATAATAGGCGGGAACAGAGCAAACACGGTGACTTTAGGGCATAAATGATATTGACTTTGTTACCATTTTTTATATTTAAGCCCATAAAAAATAATAAATAAATAAAATAAAAATAAAATGGAAGAACAAATGCATGTTGTATCTACATGTTTTATCCTTTTAGTTGTATTCAAATGTTATAGTTGTTTCCTTTTAGTTATATCTGCATATTGTATCCTTTTAGTTGTATGTGCATGATGATTCTAATATTTGTGTTTGTATCCTTTTAGTTATATCCAGATATTATCATCTTAATGATGATTTGACAGTATATATACAAATATGGCGAGTACACCGCATGGCGATCATGGTGGGCGTGCTGGTAGTTCAGGCCGTGGGGGCCGTTGAGGTAGTGCTGGTGATGATCAGGCCGGATCATCATGTATAATTACATGTTTTGTTGTTATACATCTTATTGTTTGTAATTTTATATAATATTGACATTATATTCGTTTATATAAATATTGTTGTATTTCACTACATAGGTGATCGACGTAGGCCTCTGCGGGGACTAGCACGTGGATTGCTAGGGAATCCCCCCCAGGCGCCGCTTATATGTCGGGTCGAGACTACTAGGTAATATATATATTACATTTGTATTAATTATTTAGTTCTTATATATTCTTTGTAATTTGGAAATTTAATAATTTCAATTTTAGTATCCTTGACGCGACGCCAAGGAACACGTTGCTTGGGATCGTCCGCAATCGATTCTCCAGCCGTGGATGAGGTGAGAGGATGTGGATGACCGCACACGTGCGCTTATTATTGCTGAGTTTAGGGTAAGAAGTCATTCATTCATATGTTAGTTTTAATTTATGCTTTTGAATATTTATTTACCGCTTTGCTTTATGTTGTCTACTAAGTAACTGATGATATTTATATGTTGTACTACAGAGATATTATCGTTTCGAGGATGGGCTGGAGGCCCATGGGATGACTATTCTCGGGAAGTATCTCGAGATGAATTGGCACAAGTGGGTGTACGAATGGAAGAAGAAGGCCCAGACCAAGATGGCTGATGGATAGACACTTAGAGATGTCCGGCCAAATTTCATTGGTGTTATGCTGTGGGGGAAGATGTGCAATATTTGGGAGGGCGAGTCGTTCAAGAAGATGTCGAACAACAGTCAATTGCTCGACGAAGAGAGTCATCTCCCACACCTTTGGAGTCGAGTCGTCTGACGACTCTCTGAGGGGAAAGACTCGAGGCGAGTCTAAAGCACCGACCTTTTCACCTCGAGTTTTGGTGGCACGCTCACCAGAAGAAAGGTGACGATGGTTATATCTCACCTGAGGCAGAGCGAATTGCGGTAAGTAATTTAATTATTTCATTTAGTATGTATTTGATGGCTTTGAAATTCTTTTAAATTTTTTTGTGTAATACTAGCATTTCACCTATTTTTATGTTTTTTCAGACACGGTTCGAGGACCTTTCTGTGGTCCGGAGCACCCAGAGAGGTGACACTCCAGTGGCTGATGCTGAGCGTGAGGACGAGGAGATGGAGGACTGGCTGAAGGCTATAGGGGAGCCAAAGAAGGGTAGATTTGTGGGCATCCCCCGTGTCCCAGCCTAAACTATAGTCCCTGCTGCGAGATCTCGACGTCGCCCACCCACCGGAGGTAGTGGTGCGAGTGAATCAGGAGACGACCGTTCTTTATCTGACGACTTCTTCAGGCGGATCATAGAGGGGTGCATGGCGAGCAGTGTCGTGCAGTCAAGCGCACCATCACGCGAGTGAATCTACCAGCTTGCTCAGGAGGTTGTCCACGGCTCCATAGATCCTGCAGCTGCCACTGACGACCTCATTGGTGTAGTCCAAGAGGAGGCCATCCGTGTATGTACAGTTGTCTTGGCCAACATCTTTCCTCCACATATTCGACAGGTAAAAATTATTATTGATGTATTTCTTTATTTGTAATTATATTGCTTATATAAACTGTTAAATAACTAGTTAACACTCCTAGGCATAGGTAATAGACACGCGTTACAACTGACGAGACTCAATTACGACATACGAACCCCGAGTTCGAGTCCCGTTCGCCTAATTGGAGAAAACTTAGACAAATAGTCGAAAAAGGTCAAAACTTGCCTCGGTCGTCTGAACGCCATGAAAACACACACATAGATTCGAGAAGGTATTAGACACACGTTAGAACTTACGGGTCTCGATTCTGATATACGAAATCCGAGTTATCGCCCAGTTTGCAAAACTCGCTAACACTTAGGCAAAAAGCCAAAAAATAGGTCAAAACCCGCCTCGATCATCTGAAAGACACACAAACACACATATATCACCGAGTAGGTATTAGACACGCGTTAGAACTCACTAGACTCGATTCTGATATACGGAATCTAAGTTATCGCCCAGTTTGCAAAACTCGCCAACACTTAGGCAAAAAGTCGAAAAACAGGTCAAAACCCACCTCGATCATCCGAACGGCACGCAAACAAACACGTAGCAATGAGTAGGTATTAGACACGCGTTAGAACTTACTGGACTCGATTCCGATATACGGAATCCGAGTTCTTGCCCAGTTTGCATAACTCGCCAACACTTAGGCAAAAAAGCTGAAAACAGGTCAAAACCCGACTCGGGCCTGAACGCCACACAAACACACACGTAGCACCAAGTAGGTATTAAACACACGTTACAACTTACTGGACTCGATTTCAATATACGGAATCTAAGTTATCACCCAATTTGCAAAACTCGCCAACACTTAGGCAAAAAGTCGAAATACATGTCAAAACCCGCCTCGGTAGTTCGAACGCCACAAAAACACATACATAACACCGACCAGGTATTAGACACACCTTAGAACTTATGGGACTTGATTATGATATATATAGAGACCGAGTTAAGTCCCTATTTTTAAAACCCGCTAACAGTTAGGAAAAAATTCGAAAAAGAGCCCAAAACCAGCCTTGGTCGTCCGAACGCCACGCAAACACACACGTAGCACGGAGTAGGTATTAGACATGCGTTAGAACCTACGAAACTCAATTTCGATATACGGAATCCTAGTTATCGCCCAATTTGTAAAACTCGTCAACACTTAGGCAAAAAGCCAAAAAATAGGTCAAAACCCGCCTTGATCGTCTGAAAGACACATAAACACACACATAT
Source organism: Panax ginseng (assembly GCA_020205605.1). Taxonomy (NCBI): domain Eukaryota; kingdom Viridiplantae; phylum Streptophyta; class Magnoliopsida; order Apiales; family Araliaceae; genus Panax; species Panax ginseng. The sequence goes on along the minus strand of CM035131.1, from coordinate 106,641,027 downwards.
CACCGACTAGGAATTAGAAACGCATTAGAACTCACTAGACTAGATTCCGATATACGGAATCCAAGTTATCGCCCAGTTTACAAAACTCGCCAACACTTAGGCAAAAAGCTGAAAAATAGGTCAAAATCTGCCTCGGTAGTGCGAACACCATGCAAACACCCACGTAGCACCGAGTATATATTAGACATGCGTTAGAACTTACGGGACTCGATTCCGATATACAGAATCCGAGTTATCGCCAAGTTTGCAAAACTCGCCAACACTTAGGCAAAAAGCCGAAAAATAGGTCAAAACCCACCTCGGTCGTTCGAACGCCACGCAAACACACACGTAGCACCGAGTAGGTATTAGACACGCGTTAGAACTTATGGGACTCGATTCCGATATACAGAATACGAGTTATCGCGCAGTTTACAAAACTAACCAACGCTTAGGCAAAAAGCCAAAAAATAGGTCAAAACCAGCGTCGGTCGTCCGAACGCCATGCAAACACACACGTAGCACCGAGTAGGTATTAGACATGCGTTATAACTTACAAGACTCAATTCCGATATACAGAGACCGAGTTAAGTCCCTATTTTCAAAACCCACCAACAGTTAGGCATAAAGTCGAAAAAGAGCCCAAAACACGCCTCGGCCTTCTCAAACTCCACAAAAACACACGTAACACCAAGTAGGTATTAAACACACGTTAGAACTTACGGGACTGGATTCCGATAAACAGAATCCGAGTTATCGCCCAGTTTGTAAAACTCGCAAACACTTGGGCAAAAAGCTGAAAAATAGGTCAAAACCCACCTCGGTCGTCCGAACGCCACGCAAACATACACGTAGCAGCGCGTAGGTATTAGACATGCGTTAGAAACTATGGGACTCAATTCTGATATACGGAATTCGAGTTATCGCCTAGTTTGCAAAACTCGCCAACACTTAGGCAAAAAGCCGAAAAATAAGTCAAAATCCGCCTCGGTCGTCCGAACGCCACGCAAACACACACATAGTATTGAATAGGTATTAGACATGCATTAGAACTTACGGGTCTCGATTCCGATATACAGAATCCGAGTTATTGCCCAGTTTACAAAACTCGCCAACCCTTAGGCAAAAAGCCAAAAAATAGGTCAAAACCCGCCTCAGTCATCCGAACACCACGCAAACACACACGTAGCACCGAGTAGGTATTAGACATGCATTAGAACTTATGGGACTCGATTTTGATATATGGTATCTGAGTTATCGCCTAGTTTGCAAAACTCGCCAACACTTAGGCAAAAAGCCGTAAAATAGGTCAAAACCCGCCTCGATCGTGCGAACGCCACGCAAACACACACATCCCACCTAGTAGATATTAGACATGTGTTAGAACTTACGGGACTCAATTTCGATATATAGAATCCGAGTTATCGCCAAGTTTGCAAAACTCACCAACACTTAGGCAAAAAGCCAAAAAATAGGTCAAAACCAGCCTCGGTCGTGCGAATGCCACGCAAACACACACGTAGCACCTAGTAGATATTAGACACGTGTTAGAACTTACGGGACTCAATTCCGATATATAGAATCCGAGTTATCGCCAAGTTTGCAAAACTCGCCAACACTTAGGCACAAGGCCGAAAAATAGGTCTAAACCCGCCTCGGTCGTCCGAATGCCACGTAAATACACATGTAGCACCGAGGTATTAAACACACGTTAGAACTTATGAAACTCAATTCTGATATACGGAATCCGAGTTATCGCCCAGTTTGTAAAACTCGCCAACACTTAGGCAAAAGGCCAAAAAATAGGTTAAAACCCACCTCGGTTGTCCAAATGCCACACAAACACACACGTAGCACCGAGTAGGTATTAGACCAGCGTTAGAACTTACGGGACTCAATTCCGATATACAGAGATCGAGCTAAGTCCCTATTTTTAAAACCAGCCAACAGTTAGGCAAAAAGCCAAAAAAGCGCCCAAAACCCGCCTCGGCCATCCGAATGCCACGCAAACATACACATAGCACTGACTAGGTATTAGACATGTGTTAGAACTTACGGGACTCGATTCTGATATACGAAATCCGAGTTATCGCCCAGTTTGCAAAACTCGCTAACACTTAGGGAAAAAGCCAAAAAATAGGTCAAAACTCGCCTCGGTCGTCCGAACACTACGCAAACACACACGTAGCACCGAGTAGGTATTAGACACGCATTAGAACTTATGGGACTCAATTCCGATATACGGAATCCAAGTAATCGCCCAGTTTGCAAAACTCGCCAACACTTAGGCAAAAAGCCAAAAAAATAGGTCAAAACCCACCTCGGTCGTCCGAACGCCACGCAAACATACACATAGCACTGAGTAGGTATTAGACATGCATTAGAACATACAAGACTCGATTCCGATATATAGAGACCGAGTTAAGTCCCTATTTTCAAAACACACCAACAGTTAGGCAAAAACCTAAAAAAGAACCCAAAACACGCCTCGGCCGTTTAAACGCCACGCAAATACACACGTAGCATCGAGTAGGTATTAAACACATGTTAGAACTTACGGGACTCAATATCGATATACGAAATCTGAGTTTTTGCCCAGTTTGTAAAACTCGCCAACACTTAGTCAAAAAGCCGAAAAACAGGTCAAAACCCACCTCGGTCGTCCAAATGCCACGCAAACACACACGTAGCTCCGCGTAGGTATTAGACATGTGTTAGAACTTATGGGACTCGATTCCGATATACGAAATCCAAGTTATCGCCTAGTTTGCAAAACTTGTCAACACTTCGGTAAAAAGTTGAAAAATAGGTCAAAACCCGCCTCGGTCGTCCGAATGCCACACAAACACACAAGTAGCACCGAGTAGGTATTATACATGCATTAGAACTTATGGGACTCGATTTCGATATACAGAATCCGAGTTATCGCCCAGTTTACAAAACTCGCCAACACTTAGGCAAAAAGTCGAAAAATAGGTCAAAACCCTCCTCAGTCGTCCGAACACCACGCAAACACACACGTAGCACCAAGTAGGTATTAGACACGCATTAGAACTTATGGGACTCAATTCTGATATACGGAATCTGAGTTATCGCCTAGTTTACAAAACAAGCCAACACTTAGGCAAAAAGCCGTTAAATAGGTCAAAATCCGCCTCGGTCGTGCGAACGCCACACAAACACACATGTAGCACCGAGTAGATATTAGACACGCGTTAAAACTTACGGGACTTAATTCCGATATATAGAATCTCAATTATCGCTAAGTTGGTAAAACTCACCAACACTTAGGCTAAAATCCGAAAAACAGGTCGAAACCCACTTCGGTCATCCGAACGCCACGCAAACAAACACGTAGCACTGAGTAGGTATTAGACACACATTAGAACTTACGGGACTCGATTCCGATATACGGAATTCGAGTCATCGCCCAGTTTGCATAACTCGCCAACACTTAAGTAAAAAGCTGAAAATAGGTCAAAACCCGCCTCGGGCCTCTGAAAGCCACGCAAACACACACGTAGCACCGAGTAGGTATTAGACACACATTAGAACTTACTGGACTCGATTTCAATATACAAAATCCGAGTTATCGCCCAGTTTGCAAAACTCGTCAACACTTAGGCAAAAAGTCAAAAAATAGGTCAAAACCCGCCTCGGTAGTCCGAATGCCATGCAAAAACACACATAGCACCGAGTAGGTATTAGACACGCCTTAGAACTTACGGGACTCGATTCTGATATATATAGAGACCGAGTTAAGTCCCTATTTTCAAAACCCGCTAACAATTAGGAAAAAAGTCAAAAAAGAGCCCAAAACTAGCCTCGGTCGTCCGAACACCATGCAAACACACACGTAGCACCGAGTAGGTATTAGATATGCGTTAGAACCTACGAAACTTGATTCCGATATACGGAATCTGAGTTATCACCCAATTTGTAAAACTCGCCAACACTTAGGCAAAAAGCCAAAAAATAGGTCAAAACCAGCCTCGATCGTCTGAAATACACACAAACACACACATATAGCCGAGTAGGTATTAGACACGCATTAGAACTCACTAGACTCGATTCCGATATACAGAATCCAAGTTATCGCCCAGTTTGCAAAACTCACCAACACTTAGGCAAAAAGCCAAAAAATAGGTCAAAACCCGCCTCGGTTGTGCGAACACCATGCAAACACACACGTAGCACCGAGTAGATATTAGACATATGTTAGAACTTACTGGACTCAATTCCAATATACAGAATCTGAGTTATCGCCATTTTTGCAAAACTCGCCAACACTTAGGCAAAAAGCCAAAAAATAGGTCAAAACCCACCTCGGTCGTCTCAACGCCACGCAACACACACACGAAGCAATCGAGTAGGTATTAGACATGTTAGAAACTTACGGAGTCGACTCCGATATATAGAATACGAGTTATTGCGTAGTTTACAAAACTAGCCAACGCTTAGGCAAAAAGCCAAAAAATAGGTCAAAACCAGCGTCGGTCATCCGAACGCCACACAAATACACATGTAGCACCAAGTAGGTATTAGACATACGTTAGAACTTAGAAGACTCGATTCCGATATACAGAGACCGAGTTAAGTCCCTATTTTCAAAACCCGCCAACAGTTAGGCAAAAAGCCAAAAAAGAGCCAAAACACGCCTCGGCCTTCCGAACGCCACGCAAACACACAAGTAGCACCGAGTAGGTATTAAACATGCGTTAGAACTTACGGGACTCAATTCTGATATACGGAATCCGAGTTATTGCCTAGTTTGTAAAACTCGCAAACACTTAGGCAAAAAAGCTTAAAAATAGGTCAAAACCCACCTCGGTCATCCAAACGCCACGCAAACACACACGTAGCATCGCGTAGGTATTAGACATGTGTTAGAAACTACGGGACTCAATTCCGATATACGAAATCCGAGTTATCGCCTAGTTTGCAAAACTCGACAACACTTAGGCAAAAGCCGAAAAATAGGTCAAAACCCGCCTCGGTCGTCTGAACGCCATGAAAACACACACATAGCACTGAATAGGTATTAGACATGCATTAGAACTTACGGGACTCGATTCCGATATACAGAATCCGAGTTATCGCCCAGTTTACAAAACTGGCCAACACTTAGGCAAAAAGCCAAAAAATAGGTCAAAACCCGCCTCAGTCATCCGAACACCACACAAACACACACGTAACACCGAGTAGGTATTAGACATGCATTAGAACTTATGGGTCCCGATTTTGATATACGGAATCTGAGTTATCGCTTAGTTTGCAAAACTCGCCAACACTTAGGCAAAAAGCCGTAAAATAGGTCAAAACCCGCCCGATCGTCATCCGAACGCCACGCAAAAAACACACACGTAGCAACCTAGTAGGTATTAGACACGTTGTTAGAACTTACGGACTCAATTCCGATATATAGAATCCGAAAGTTATCGCCAAGTTTGCAAAACTCGCCAACACTTCAGCAAAAAAGTCAAAAATAGGTCAAAAAACCCGCCCGGCCGTCCGAATGCCACGCAAACACACACGTAGCCGAAAGTAGGTATTAGACACGCGTTAGAACTTACGGACTCGATTTTGATATACGGAATCCGAAGTTATCGCTAAGTTTGCAAAACTCGCCAACACTTAGGCAAAAAGCCAAAAATAGGTCAAAATCCGCCTCATCGTCCAACGCCACGCAAAACACACACGTAGTAATCGAAAGTAGGTATTAGACACGCGTTAGAACTTACGGAATCGATTCGATATTTAGAGACCGAAAGTTATCGTCCCTATTTTCAAAACTCGCCAACACTTAGGCAAAAATCCAAAAAGAGCCCAAAACCCGCTTCTACCGTCTCTAACGCCACGCAAAACACACACGAAAAACCGAGTAGGTATTAGACACGTGTTAGAACTTACGAGACTCGATTCCGATATACATGGAATCCGAAGTTATCGCCTAGTTTGTAAAACTCGCCAACACTTAGGTAAAAAAAGCCAAAAACAAGTCAAAACCCGCCTTTGGCCGTTCTAACACCACGCAAAACACACACAAAGAAAATCGAGTAGGTATTAGACACGCGTTAGAAAATTATCGGACTAGATTCCGATATATAAATCCGAAGTTATCGCTTAGTTTGCAAAATCGCCAACACTTAGGCAAAAAGCCGAAAAAATAGGTCAAAACCCGCTTTAGATCGTATCCGAACGCCACACAAAACACACACATATCACCAAGTAGGTATTAGACACGCATTAGAACTTACTAGACTCGATTCGATATATATTTAATCCGAAGTTATCGCCCGCTTTGCAAAACTCGCCAACACTTAGGCAAAAAGTCAAAAATAGGTCAAAACCCGCTTCTGGCCGTCCGAACGCCACGCAAACACACACGTAGCAATCGAGTAGGTATTAGACACGCGTTAGAACTTACAAGACTCAATTTCGATATATACGAACCGAAGTTAAGTCCCCAATTTGCAAAACCCGCCAACACTTAGCAAAAAGTCGAAAAAGAGTTCAAAACACGCCTCGGCCATCTAAACGCCACGCAAACACACACGTAGTAACCAAGTAGGTATTAACACACGTTAGAACTTACGGACCGGATTCCGATATAATGAATCCGAAAGTTATCGCCAGCTTTGTAAAACTCGCCAACACTTGGGCAAAAAGTCAAAAATAGGTCAAAACCCACCCTCGGTCGTCTGAACACCACGCAAACACACACGTAGCGCCGAGTAGGTATTAGACATGCGTTAGAAACTATGGGACTCGATTTCGATATACTAATTCGAAGTTATCGCCTAGTTTGCAAAACTCGCCAACACTTAGGCAAAAAGTCAAAAATAGGTCAAAAATCCGCCTTTGGCCGTCCGAACGCCACGCAAACACACACACATAGTACCGAAGTAGGTATTAGACACGCATTAGAACTTACGGGACTCGATTCGATATACCTAATCCGAAGTTATCGCCAGATTTGCAAAACTCGCCAACACTTAGGCAAAAAGCCAAAAAATAGGTCAAAACCCCTTTCGACCATCCGAACGCCACGCAAACACACACGTAGCAATCGAGTAGGTATTAGACACGCATTAGAACTTATGGGACTCAATTTTGATATATTAATCCGAAAGTTATCGCCTAGTTTGCAAAAACTCGCCAACACTTAGGCAAAAAGCCGTAAAATAGGTCAAAACCCGCCGATCATCCGAACGCCACGCAAAACACACACGTATCCCACCTAGTAGATATTAGACATGTGTTAGAACTTACGGACTCAATTTTGATATATAGAATCCGAAAGTTATCGCCAGAGTTTGCAAAAACTCACCAACACTTAGGCAAAAAGCCAAAAATAGGTCAAAACCCGCCATTTCGGCCGTCCGAACGCCACGCAAAACACACACGTAAAGCACCTAGTAGGTATTAGACACGTGTTAGAACTTACGGACTCGATTCGATATATAGAATCCGAAAGTTATCGCCAAGTTTGCAAAACTCGCCAACACTTAGGCAAAAGTCAGAAAAATAGTTCAAAACCGCCTCGATCGTCCGAACGCCACGCAAACACACACGTAGCAACGAAAGTAGGTATTAACACACGTTAGAACTTATGGACTCGATTCGATATACGAATCCGAAGTTATCGCCCGCTTTGTAAAACTCGCCAACACTTAGGCAAAAAGCCAAAAAAATAGGTCAAAACCCACCTCGTTGTCCAAACGCCACGCAAACACACACACGTAGCAACCGAAAGTAGGTATTAGACACGCGTTAGAACTTACGGACTCAATTCGATATACGAAATCGAGCTAAGTCGCCTATTTTTAAAACTCGCCAACACTTAGGCAAAAAGCCAAAAAAACGTCAAAACCCGCTTCTACCATCCGAACGCCACGCAAACACACACACGTAAGATCGAGTAGGTATTAGACACGTGTTAGAACTTACGGACTCGATTCTCGATACACGAATCCGAAGTTATCGCCAGCTTTGCAAAACTCGCCAACACTTAGGCAAAAAGCCAAAAAACAGTCAAAACCCGCCTCGATCATCCAACACCACGCAAACACACACGTAGCAATCGAAAGTAGGTATTAGACACGATTAGAACTTATGGGACTCAATTCGATATATGAATCCAAGTTATCGCCAGCTTTGCAAAACTCGCCAACACTTAGGCAAAAAGCCAAAAATAGGTCAAAACCCACCTCTTTATCGTCCGAACGCCACGCAAACACACACATATAGTAATCGAGTAGGTATTAGACACGCATTAGAACTTACACGGACTCGATTTCGATATATAGAACCGAAGTTAAGTCCCTATTTGCAAAACTCGCCAACACTTAGGCAAAAAGTCGTAAAAAGATTTTCAAAACACGCCTATTGCTTAAACGCCACGCAAACACACACACGAAAGTAATCGAGTAGGTATTAGACACATGTTAGAACTTACGGACTCGATATCGATATACGAATCCGAAGTTATCGCCAGCTTTGCAAAAACTCGCCAACACTTAGGCAAAAAGTCAAAAAAACAGTCAAAACCCGCCTTTCGCCGTCCAAATGCCACGCAAACACACACGTAGCAACCGAGTAGGTATTAGACACGTGTTAGAACTTATGGGACTCGATTCCGATATACGAAATCCAAGTTATCGCCAAGTTTGCAAAACTCGCCAACACTTAGGCAAAAAGTCAAAAAATAGGTCAAAACCCGCCTTTGGCCATCCGAACGCCACACACAAAACACACACGTAGCAACCGAGTAGGTATTAGACACGCATTAGAACTTATGGGACTCGATTTCGATATACTGAATCCGAAAGTTATCGCCAGCCTTTGCAAAACTCGCCAACACTTAGGCAAAAAGTCGAAAAATAGGTCAAAACCCGCCTCAGTCGTCCGAACGCCACGCAAACACACACGTAGCACCAAGTAGGTATTAGACACACGTTAGAACTTATGGGACTCAATTCGATATACTAACCGAAAGTTATCGCCTTAGTTTGCAAAACTCGCCAACACTTAGGCAAAAAGTCAAAAATAGGTCAAAACCCGCCTCGATCATCGTCCGCCACGCCACACAAACACACATGTAGCACCGAGTAGGTATTAGACACGCGTTAGAACTTACGGACTTAATTCGATATATAGAATCTCAAGTTATCGCTAAGTTTGCAAAACTCGCCAACACTTAGCAAAAGCCGTGAAAAAACAGTCAAAACCCACTTTGATCATCCGAACGCCACGCAAACACACACGTAGTAATCGAGTAGGTATTAGACACACATTAGAACTTACGGACTCGATTCCGATATACGGAATCCGAAGTTGTCATCGCCAGTTTGCAAAACTCGCCAACACTTAGCAAAAAGTCGTAAAATAGGTCAAAACCCGCCCGCCGTCCGAAAACACCACGCAAACACACACGTAGTAATCGAGTAGGTATTAGACACGCATTAGAAACTTACGGACTCGATTTCGATATACGAAATGAAAGTTATCGCCCAGCTTTGCAAAAAACTCGCCAACACTTAGGCAAAAAGTCAAAAATAGGTCAAAACCCGCCCAGCCGTCCAACGCCACGCAAAAACACACATAGAAACCGAGTAGGTATTAGACACGCTGTTAGAACTTACGGACTCGATTCGATATATATAGAGACCGAAAGTTATCGCCCTATTTGCAAAACTCGCCAACACTTAGGAAAAAAGTCAAAAGAGCTTCAAAACCGCCTCGTCGTCCGAACGCCACGCAAAACACACACGAAAGTAATCGAAGTAGGTATTAGACATGCGTTAGAACTTACGTAAACTTGATTCCGATATACTAATCCGAAAGTTATCGCCCAATTTGTAAAACTCGCCAACACTTAGGCAAAAAGCCAAAAAATAGGTCAAAACCAGCCTCGATCGTCTGAAATACACACAAACACACACGTATAGACCGAGTAGGTATTAGACACGCATTAGAACTCACTAGACTCGATTCGATATACTTAATCCGAAGTTATCGCCAGCTTTGCAAAACTCGCCAACACTTAGGCAAAAAGCCAAAAAAACAGGTCAAAACCCGCCTTCGGCCGTCCGAACGCCACGCAAACACACACGTAGTAATCGAGTAGGTATTAGACACATGTTAGAACTTACGGACTCGATTCCGATATACGTAATCCGAAGTTATCACCATTTTTGCAAAACTCGCCAACACTTAGGCAAAAAGCCAAAAAATAGGTCAAAACCCGCTTTGCCGTCCGAACGCCACGCAAACACACACGAAAGCAACCGAGTAGGTATTAGACACACGTTAGAACTTACGGACTCGATTCGATATATAGAATCCGAAAGTTATCGCGTAGTTTGCAAAACTCGCCAACACTTAGCAAAAAGTCCAAAAATAGTCAAAACCCTATTCGGCCATCCGAACGCCACGCAAACACACACGTAGTACCGAGTAGGTATTAGACATACGTTAGAACTTACGGACTCGATTCCGATATACAGAACCGAAAGTATCGCCCCTATTTGCAAAACTCGCCAACACTTAGGCAAAAAGCCAAAAAGCAAAAAGTCAAATCCGCCACCTCATCACGTTCGAACGCCACGCAAACACACACACACGTAGCACCGAGTAGGTATTAGACACGCGTTAGAACTTACGGACTCGATTCCGATATACGGAATCCGAGTTATCGCCCAGTTTGCAAAACTCGCCAACACTTAGGCAAAAAGTCAAAAAATAGGTCAAAACCCGCCTCGGTCATCCGAACGCCACGCAAACACACACGTAGCACCGAGTAGGTATTAGACACGTGTTAGAACTTACGGACTCGATTCGATATACTAATCCGAAAGTTATCGCCTTAGTTTGCAAAACTCGCCAACACTTAGGCAAAAAGCCGTAAAATAGGTCAAAACCCGCCATCGTCCGTTCTAACGCCACGCTTAAAACACACACGTAATAACCGAGTAGGTATTAGACACGCATTAGAACTTACGGACTCGATTCCGATATACGGAATCCGAGTTATCGCCCAGTTTGCAAAACTCGCCAACACTTAGGCAAAAAGCCAAAAAATAGGTCAAAACCCGCCTACCATCCGAACGCCACACAAACACACACGTAGCAATCGAGTAGGTATTAGACACGCATTAGAACTTACGGACTCGATTTTCGATATACGGAATCCGAAAGTTATCGCCAAGTTTGCAAAACTCGCCAACACTTAGGCAAAAAGCCGTAAAATAGGTCAAAACCCGCCTCGATCGTCCGAACGCCACGCAAAAACACACACGAAAGCAACCGAAAGTAGGTATTAGACACACGTTAGAACTTACGGACTCGATTCGATATATAGAATCCGAAGTTATCGCCCAGTTTGCAAAACTCGCCAACACTTAGGCAAAAAGCCAAAAAATAGGTCAAAACCCGCCTCGATCGTCCGAACGCCACGCAAACACACACGAAGCAACCGAAAGTAGGTATTAGACACGCGTTAGAACTTACGGACTCGATTTTGATATATACGGAATCCGAAAGTTATCGCCAAGTTTGCAAAACTCGCCAACACTTTAGCAAAAAGTCGAAAAATAGGTCAAACCCGCCTTGATCGTCCGAACGCCACGCAAACACACACGTAGCACCGAGTAGGTATTAGACACGCGTTAGAACTTACGGACTCGATTCGATATACGGAAACCGAAAGTTATCGCCTATTTGCAAAACTCGCCAACACTTAGGCAAAAAGCCAAAAACAGTCAAAACCCGCCTACCGTCGTCCTAACGCCACGCAAACACACACGTAGCAATCGAAAGTAGGTATTAGACACATTGTTAGAACTTACGGACTCGATTCGATATACGGAATCCGAAAGTTATCGCTTAGTTTGCAAAACTCGCCAACACTTAGGCAAAAAGTCGAAAAAAAGTCAAAACCCCGCCTTGTCGTCCGAACGCCACGCAAAACACACACGTAGCACCGAGTAGGTATTAGACACGCGTTAGAACTTATCGACTCGAGATTCGATATACTGAATCCGAAAGTTATCGCTTAGTTTGCAAAAACTCGCCAACACTTAGGCAAAAAGTCAGAAAATAGGTCAAACCCGCTAGATCGTCCGAACGCCACGCACAAACACACACGTAGCACCGAAGTAGTATTAGACACGCATTAGAACTTTTACGGACTCGATTCTGATATACGGAATCCAAGTTATCGCCCAGTTTGCAAAACTCGCCAACACTTAGGCAAAAAGTCGAAAATAGTCAAAACCCGCTTGCGCCATCCGAACGCCACGCAAAACACACACGAAAGTAACCGAGTAGGTATTAGACACGCGTTAGAACTTACGGACTCGATTCCGATATACGAAACCGAAAGTTATCGCCTATTTGCAAAACTCGCCAACACTTAGGGCAAAAGTCAAAAACAGTTCAAAACCCACGGATCGCCTTCCGAACGCCACGCAAACACACACGTAACACCGAGTAGGTATTAGACACACGTTAGAACTTACGGGACTCGATTCGATATATGAATCCGAAGTTATCGCCTCAAAGTTTGCAAAACTCGCCAACACTTAGGCAAAAAGTCAAAAATAGGTCAAAACCCACCTCGGCCGTCCGAACGCCACGCAAACACACACGTAAAATCGAAAGTAGGTATTAGACACGCGTTAGAACTTATGGGACTCGATTCGATATACGGAATTGAAAGTTATCGCCAAGTTTGCAAAACTCGCCAACACTTAGGCAAAAAAGTCAAAAATAGGTCAAACCCGCCTCATCGTCCGAACGCCACGCAAACACACACACGTAGTAACCGAGTAGGTATTAGACACGCATTAGAACTTACGGGTCTCGATTCCGATATACTAATCCGAAGTTATCGCCAGCTTTGCAAAAAACTCGCCAACACTTAGGCAAAAAGTCAAAAATAGGTCAAAACCCGCTTTATCATCCGAACGCCACGCTAAAAACACACACGTAGCAATCGAGTAGGTATTAGACACGCATTAGAACTTACGGACTCGATTTTGATATATGGTAATCGAAGTTATCGCCCAGTTTGCAAAACTCGCCAACACTTAGGCAAAAAGCCGTAAAATAGGTCAAAACCCGCCTCGATCGTCCGAACGCCACGCAAAACACACACGTAGCAACCTAGTAGGTATTAGACACGCTGTTAGAACTTACGGACTCGATTTCGATATACGAAGAATCCGAAGTTATCGCCAAGTTTGCAAAACTCGCCAACACTTAGGCAAAAAGCCAAAAATAGGTCAAAACCCATTTCGCTTTCGTCGAACGCCACGCAAAACACACACACGAAGCACCTAGTAGGTATTAGACACGCAGTTAGAACTTACGGACTCGATTCGATATATAGAATCCGGAAGTTATCGCCAAGTTTGCAAAACTCGCCAACACTTAGGCAAAAGCCAAAACAAGTCAAAACCCGCCTTGGCCGTCCGAACGCCACGCAAACACACACGTAACATCGAGTAGGTATTAGACACGCCGTTAGAACTTACGGACTCGATTTCGATATACGGAACCGAAGTTATCGCCAAGTTTGTAAAACTCGCCAACACTTAGGCAAAAAAGTCAAAAATAGGTCAAAACCCGCCCTCGGTCATCCGAACGCCACGCAAAACACACACGAAAGCAACCGAGTAGTATTATTAGACACACGTGTTAGAACTTACGGACTCGATTCGATATACGGAATCCGAAAGTTATCGCCTAGTTTGCAAAAACTCGCCAACACTTAGGTAAAAAGCCAAAAAATAGGTCAAAACCCGCCTTCCGTCCTAACGCCACGCAAACACACACATAGCACCGAGTAGGTATTAGACACGCGTTAGAACTTACGGACTCGATTTCGATATACTGGAATCCGAAGTTATCGCCCAAATTTGCAAAAACTCGCCAACACTTAGGCAAAAAGCCAAAAAAAATAGTCAAAACCCGCCTTGGCCGTCCGAACGCCACGCAAACACACACGTAAAACCGAGTAGGTATTAGACACGCATTAGAACTTACGGGACTCGATTTTGATATACGAATCCGAAGTTATCGCCAGTTTGCAAAACTCGCCAACACTTAGGCAAAAAGTCGTAAAACAGTCAAAACCCGCCTCTTCGTCCAACGCCACGCAAACACACACACGTAGCACCTAGTAGGTATTAGACACGTGTTAGAACTTACGGGACTCGATTCGATATATAGAATCCGAAGTTATCGCCAAGTTTGCAAAACTCGCCAACACTTAGGCAAAAAAAGCCAAAAATAAGTCAAAACCCGCCTCGATCGTCCGAACGCCACGCAAACACACACGTAGCAACCGAAAGTAGGTATTAGACACGCGTTAGAACTTACGGACTCGATTTTGATATACGGAATCCGAAAGTTATCGCTAAGTTTGCAAAACTCGCCAACACTTAGGCAAAAAGTCAAAAACAGTCAAAACCCGCCTCTATCGTCCGAACGCCACGCAAAACACACACGTAGCAATCGAGTAGGTATTAGACACGCGTTAGAACTTACAAGGACTCGATTCCGATATATAGGAACCGAAAGTTAAGTCCCAAATTTGCAAAAACTCGCCAACACTTAGGCAAAAAGTCCAAAAAGAGTCAAAACCCGCCTCGGCCGTCTCCAACGCCACGCAAAACACACGTGAGCAACCGAAGTAGGTATTAGACACGCTGTTAGAACTTACGAGACTCGATTCGATATACGGAATCCGAAAGTTATCGCCAGTTTTTGTAAAAACTCGCCAACACTTAGGCAAAAAGTCAAAAAACAGTCAAAACCGCCTCGGTCGTCCGAACGCCACGCAAACACACACGTAGCACCGAGTAGGTATTAGACACGCGTTAGAACTTACGGGACTCGATTTCGATATACGGAATCCGAGTTATCGCCCAATTTGTAAAAACTCGCCAACACTTAGCAAAAAAGCCAAAAATAGGTCAAAACCCGCCTCGGCCATCCGAACGCCACGCAAACACACACGTAATAACCGAGTAGGTATTAGACATGCGTTAGAACTTATGGGACTCGATTTCGATATACGAATCCGAAAGTTATCGCCAAGTTTGCAAAACTCGCCAACACTTAGGCAAAAAGCCGTAAAATAAGTCAAAACCCCGCCTATCGTCCTGAACGCCACGCAAACACACACGAAAGCACCGAGTAGGTATTAGACACGTGTTAGAACTTACGGACTCGATTCGATATATAGAATCCGAAGTTATCGCCAAGTTTGCAAAACTCGCCAACACTTAGGCAAAAAGCCAAAAATAGGTCAAAACCCGCCTCGATCGTCCCAACGCCACGCAAACACACACGTAGCCGATCGAGTAGGTATTAGACACGCGTTAGAACTTACGGACTCGATTTTGATATACGGAATCGAGTTATCGCTCAGTTTGCAAAACTCGCCAACACTTAGGCAAAAAGCCAAAAAACAGTCAAAACCCGCCTCGTCCGTCCGAACGCCACGCAAACACACACGTAGCACCGAGTAGGTATTAGACACGCGTTAGAACTTACGGTACTCGATTTCTCGATATACGAGACCGAAAGTTAGTCCCTATTTGCAAAACTCGCCAACACTTAGGCAAAAATCCGAAAAAAGAGTCAAAACCCGCTCGCCGATCAGTCCGAACGCCACGCAAACACACACGTAGCAATCGAGTAGGTATTAGACACGTGTTAGAACTTACGAGACTCGATTCCGATATACGGAATCCGAGTTATCGCCTAGTTTGTAAAACCCGCTAACAATTAGGAAAAAAGTCAAAAAAGAGCCCAAAACCAGCCTCGGTCGTCCGAACGCCATGCAAACACACACGTAGCACCAAGTAGGTATTAGATATGCGTTAGAACCTACGAAACTTGATTCTGATATACAGAATCCGAGTTATCACCCAATTTGTAAAACTCACCAACACTTAGGCAAAAAGCCAAAAAATAGGTCAAAACCCGCCTCGGTCTTACGAACACAATGCAAATACCTACGTAGCATCGAGTAGATATTAGACATACGTTATAACTTACGGGACTCGATTCCAATATACAGAATCCGAGTTATCGCCATGTTTGCAAAACTCGCCAACACTTAGGCAAAAAGCCAAAAAATAGGTCAAAACCCACCTCGATCGTTCGAACTCCATGCAGACACACACGTAGCACCGAGTAGGTATTAGACACGCGTTACAACTTATGGGAGTCGATTCCGATATACCGAATACGAGTTATCGCGTAGTTTACAAAACTAGCCAACGCTTAGGCAAAAAGCCAAAAAATAGGTCAAAACCAGCGTCGGTCGTCCGAACGCCACGCAAACACACACGTAGCACCGAGTAGGTATTAGACATGCGTTAGAACTTAGAAGACTCGATTCTGATATACAGAGACCGAGTTAAGTCCCTATTTTCAAAACCCGCCAATAGTTAGGCAAAAAGCCGAAAAAGAGCCCAAAACACGCCTCGGCCTTCCGAACGCCACGCAAACACACAAGTAGCACCGAGTAGGTATTAAACACGCGTTAGAACTTACGGGACTCAATTCTGATATACGGAATCCGAGATATCGCCCAGTTTGTAAAACTCGTAAACACTTAGGCAAAAATGCTGAAAAATAGGTCAAAACCCACCTCGGTCATCCGAACGCCATGCAAACACACACGTAGCACCGCGTAGGTATTAGACATGTGTTAGAAACTACGGGACTCAATTCCGATATACGTAATCCGAGTTATCGCCTAGTTTGCAAAACTCGACAACACTTAGGTAAAAAGCCAAAAAATAGGTCAAAACCCGCCTCGGTCGTCTGAACGCCACGCAAACACACACATAGCACCGAATAGGTATTAGACATGCATTAGAACTTACAGGACTCGATTCGATATATCTGAAATTGAAGTTATCGCCCAGATTTTGCTAAAACTCACCAACACTTAGGCAAAAAGCCAAAAAATAGGTCAAAACACGCCTCAGTCATCCGAACACCACGCAAACACACACGTAACACCGAGTAGGTATTAGACATGCATTAGAACTTATGGGTCCCGATTTTGATATACGAATCTGAGTTATCGCCTAGTTTGCAAAACTCGCCAACACTTAGGCAAAAAGCCGTAAAATAGGTCAAAACCCGCCTCGATCGTGTGAACGCTACGCAAACACACACGTAGCACCTAGTAGGTATTAGACACGTGTTAGAACTTACGGGACTCAATTCCGATATATAGAATCCGAGTTATCGCCAAGTTTGCAAAACTCACCAACACTTAGCAAAAAAGTCAAAATAGGTCAAAACCCGCCTCGCCGTCCTAACGCCACGCAAAACACACACATAGCAATCGAGTAGGTATTAGACATGCATTAGAACTTACGGGACTCGATTCATATACTGAAACTGAAAGTTATCGCCAATTTACAAAACTCGCCAACACTTAGGCAAAAAGCTTAAAAATAGGTCAAAACCCACCTTGGTCATCCGAATGCCACGCAAACACACACGTAGCACCGCATAGGTATTATACATGCGTTAGAAACTACGGGACTCAATTCCAATATACGGAATCCGAGTTATCGCCTAGTTTGCAAAACTCGCCAACACTTAGGCAAAAAGCCGAAAAATAGGTCAAAACCCGCCTCGGTCGTCGAAACGCCACGCAAACACACACATAGCACCGAATAGGTATTAGACATGCATTAGAACTTACGGGACTCGATTCCGATATACAGAATTCGAGTTATCGCCCAGTATACAAAACTGGCCAACACTTAGGCAAAAAGCCGAAAAATAGGTCAAAACCCGCCTCAGTCATCCGAACACCACACAAACACACACGTAACACCGAGTAGGTATTAGACATGCATTAGAACTTATGGGTCCCGATTTTGATATACGGAATCTGAGTTATCGCTTAGTTTGCAAAACTCGCCAACACTTAGGCAAAAATCCGTAAAATAGGTCAAAACCCGCCTCGATCGTGCGAACGCCACGCAAACACACACGTAGCACCTAGTAGGTATTAGACACGTGTTAGAACTTACGGGACTCAATTCCGATATATAGAATCCGAGTTATCGCCAAGTTTGCAAAACTCGCCAACACTTAGGCAAAAAGCCGAAAAATAGGTCAAAACCCGCCTCGGTCGTCCGAACGCCATGCAAACACACACGTAGCGCCGAGTAGGTATTAGACACGCGTTAGAACTTACGGGACTCGATTTTGATATACGGAATCTGAGTTATCGCTAAGTTTGCAAAACTCGCCAACACTTAGGCAAAAAGCCAAAAAACAGGTCAAAATCCGCCTCAGTCGTCCGAATGCCACGCAAACACACACGTAGCACCGAGTAGGTATTAGACATGCGTTAGAACTTACAAGAATCGATTCCGATATATAGAGATCGAGTTAAGTCCCTATTTTTAAAACCTGCCAACAGTTAGGCAAAAATCCAAAAAGAGTTCAAAACCCCGCCGATCATCTGAACGCCACGCAAACACACACGTAGCACCGAGTAGGTATTAGACACGTGTTAGAACTTACGAGACTCGATTCCGATATACGGAATCCGAGTTATCGCCTAGTTTGTAAAACTCGTTAACACTAAGGCAAAAAGCCAAAAACAAAGTCAAAAACCGCCTTTGGCCCGTCCGAACGCCACGCAAACACACACGTAGCACCGAGTAGGTATTAGACATGCGTTAGAAATTACTGGACTAGATTCCGATATACGAAATCCGAGTTATCGCCTAGTTTGCAAAACTCGCCAACACTTAGGCAAAAAGCCAAAAAATAGGTCAAAACCCGCCTCGATCGTCTGAAAGACACACAAAAACACACATATCACCGAGTAGATATTAGACACGCATTAGAACTCACTAGACTCGATTCTGATATACGGAATCCAAGTTATCGTCCAGTTTGCAAAACTCGCCAACACTTAGGCAAAAAGTCGAAAATAGGTCAAAACCCGCCTCGGTCGTGCGAACGCCATGCAAACACACACGTAGCACCGAGTAGATATTAGACATGCGTTAGAACTTACGGGACTCGATTCTGATATATAGAATCCGAGTTATCGCCAAGTTTGCAAAACTCGCCAGTACTTAGGCAAAAAGTCGAAAAATAGGTCAAAACCCACCTCGGTCGTCCGAACGCCACGCAGACACACACGTAGCACCGAGTAGGTATTAGACACGCGTTAGAACTTACGTGACTCGATTACGATATACAGAATACGAGTTATCGCGCAGTTTACAAAACTAGCAAACGCATAGGCAAAAAGCCGAAAAATAGGTCAAAATCAGCGTCGGTCGTCCGAACGCCACACAAACACACACGTAGCACTGAGTAGGTATTAGACATGCGTTTTAACTTACAAGACTCGATTCCGATATACAGAGACCGAGTTAAGTCCCTATTTTCAAAACCCGCCAACAGTTAGGCATAAAGCCGAAAAAGAGCCCAAAACACGCCTCGGCCTTCCAAACACCACGCAAACACACACGTAACACCGAGTAGGTATTAAACACGCGTTAGAACTTACGGGACTGGATTCTGATAAACGGAATCCGAGTTATCACCCAATTTGTAAAACTCGCAAACACTTAGGCAAAAAAGTCAAAAATAGGTCAAAACCCACCTGGTCGTCCAGAATGCCACGCAAACACACACGTAGCAATCGAGTAGTAGGTATTAGACACGCGTTAGAAACTACGGACTCAATTCCAATATCGGAATCCGAAGTTATCGCCTAGTTTGCAAAACTCGCCAACACTTAGGCAAAAAAGCCAAAAATAGGTCAAAACCCGCCTCGGTCGTCCAAACGCCACACAAACACACACGTAGCAACCGAGTAGGTATTAGACACGCATGTTAGAACTTACGGACTCGATTCTCGATATACTGAATCCGAAGTTATCGCCCAGTTTGCAAAAACTCGCCAACACTTAGGCAAAAAGTCAAAAATAGGTCAAAACCCTCCCTCATCGTCCGAACACCACGCAAAACACACACGTAATAATCGAGTAGGTATTAGATTATAGAACTGTTAGAACTTATGGGACCCATTTCGATATATAGAATCCGAAAGTTATCGCCAAGTTTGCAAAACTCGCCAACACTTAGGCAAAAAGCCAAAAATAGGTCAAAAACCTCTGCCGTAAATCCGAACGCCACACAAACACACACATAGCAACCGAGTAGGTATTAGACACGCATTAGAACTTACAGGACTTGATTCTGATATACAGAATCCGAGTTATCGCCCAGTTTACTAAACTCGTCAACACTTAGGCAAAAAGCTGAAAAATAGGTCAAAACCCGCCTCAGTCATCCGAACACCACGCAAACACACACGTAACACCGAGTGGGTATTAGACATGCATTAGAACTTATGGGTCCCAATTTTGATATACGGAATCTGAGTTATTGCCTAGTTTGCAAAACTCGCCAATACTTAGACAAAAAGCCGTAAAATAAGTCAAAACCCGCCTCGATCGTGCGAACGCTACGCAAACACACACGTAGCACCTAGTAGGTATTAGACACGTGTTAGAACTTACGGACTCGATTCGATATATAGAATCCGAAGTTATCGCCAAGTTTGCAAAACGCCAACACTTAGGCAAAAAGTCGAAAAAGAGTTCAAAACCCGCCTCGGCCTTCCAAACGCCACGCAAACACACACGTAATAATCGAAAGTAGGTATTAAACACGCGTTAGAACTTACGGACTCGATTCGATATACTAAATCCGAAAGTTATCGCCCAATTTTTGTAAAACTCGCCAACACTTAGGTAAAAAAGCCAAAAAAATAGGTCAAAACCCGCCTTGGTCGTCCGAACGCCACGCAAACACACACGTAGCACCGCAGTAGGTATTAGACACGCGTTAGAACTTACGGGACTCGATTCCGATATACGAATCCGAGTTATCGCCTAGTTTGCAAAACTCGCCAACACTTAGGCAAAAAGCCGAAAAATAGCTCAAAACCCGCCTCGGTCGTCGAAACGCCACGCAAGCACACACATAGCACCGAATAGGTATTAGACATGCATTAGAACTTACGGGACTCGATTCTGATATACAGAATCCGAGTTATCGCCCAGTTTACAAAACTCGCCAACACTTAGGCAAAAAGCCAAAAAATAAGTCAAAACCCTCCTCAGTCGTCCGAACACCACGCAAACACACAAGTAACACCGAGTAGGTATTAGACACGTGTTAGAACTTACGGGACTCAATTTCGATATATAGAATCCGAGTTATCGCCAAGTTTGCAAAACTCGCCAACACTTAGGCAAAAAGCCAAAAAATAGGTCAAAACCCGCCTCGGTCGTTCGAACGCCACGCAAACACACACATAGCAATCGAGTAGGTATTAGACATGCATTAGAACTTACGGGACTTGATTCGATATACGAGAATCGAAGTTATCGCCAGCTTTATAAAACTCGCCAACACTTAGGCAAAAAGTCAAAAATAGGTCAAACCCGCCTCGGCCATCCGAACACCACGCAAACACACACGTAATAATCGTAGTAGGTATTAGACACGCATTAGAACTTATGGGTCCCAATTTTGATATACTGGAACCGAAAGTTATCGCCTAGTTTGCAAAAACTCGCCAACACTTAGGCAAAAAGCCGTAAAATAGGTCAAAACCCGCCTCGATCGTGCGAACGCTACGCAAATAAACACACACGTAGCACCTAGTAGGTATTATACACGTGTTAGAACTTACG
Organism: Panax ginseng; assembly: GCA_020205605.1. Lineage (NCBI taxonomy): Eukaryota > Viridiplantae > Streptophyta > Magnoliopsida > Apiales > Araliaceae > Panax > Panax ginseng. Next base: position 106,619,269 of record CM035131.1, on the reverse strand, counting down.
GGACTTAATTTCGATATATAGAATCCGAGTTATCGCCAAGTTTGCAAAACTCGCCAACACTTAGGCAAAAAGCCGAAAAAGAGCCCAAAACCCGCCTCGGCCTTCCAAACGCCACGCAAACACACACGTAGCACCGAGTAGGTATTAGACACGCGTTAGAACTTACAGGACTCGTTTTCGATATACGGAATCCGAGTTATCGCCTAGTTTGTAAAACTCGTCAACACTTAGGTAAAAAGTCAAAAATAGGTCAAAACCCGCCTCGTCGTCCAACGCCACGCAAACACACACGAAAGCAATCGTAGATAGGTATTAGACACGCTGTTAGAAACTACGGGACTCAATTCCATATACCAAATCCGGAGTTATCGCCAGTTTGCAAAACTCGCCAACACTTAGGCAAAAGCCCAAAAATAGGTCAAAACCCGCCATTCTATCGTCTAAACGCCACACAAACACACACATAGAAACCGAGTAGGTATTAGACACATGCATTAGAACTTACGGACTCGATTCGATATCTGAGAATCCGAAAGTTATCGCCAAATTTGCAAAAACTCGCCAACACTTAGGCAAAAAGCCAAAAAATAAGTCAAAACCCTCCTCAGTCGTCCGAACACCACGCAAACACACAAGTAACACCGAGTAGGTATTAGACACGTGTTAGAACTTACGGGACTCAATTTCGATATATAGAATCCGAGTTATCGCCAAGTTTGCAAAACTCGCCAACACTTAGGCAAAAAGCCAAAAAATAGGTCAAAACCCGCCTCGATCGTTCGAACGCCACGCAAACACACACATATCACCGAATAGGTATTAGACATGCATTAGAACTTACAGGACTTGATTCTGATATACAGAATCCGAGTTATCGCCCAGTTTTTATAAACTCGTCAACACTTAGGCAAAAAGCCGAAAAATAGGTCAAAACCCGCCTCAGTCATCCGAACACCACGCAAACACACACGTAACACCGAGTAGGTATTAGATATGCATTAGAACTTATGGGTCCCAATTTTGATATACGGAATCTGAGTTATTGCCTAGTTTGCAAAACTCGCCAATACTTAGGCAAAAAGCCGTAAAATAGGTCAAAACCCGCCTCGATCGTGCGAACGCTACGCAAACACACACGTAGCACCTAGTAGGTATTATACACGTGTTAGAACTTACGGGACTTAATTTCGATATATAGAATCCGAGTTATCGCCAAGTTTGCAAAACCCGCCAACAGTTAGGCATAAAGCCGAAAAGGAGCCCAAAACACGCCTCGGCCTTCCAAACACCACGCAAACACACACGTAACACCGAGTAGGTATTAAACACGCGTTAGAACTTACGGGACTGGATTCTGATAAACGGAATCCGAGTTATCGTCCAATTTGTAAAACTCGCAAACACTTAGGTAAAAAGCTGAAAAATAGGTCAAAACCCACCTTGGTCGTCCGAATGCCACGCAAACACACACGTAGCACCGCATAGGTATTATACATGCGTTAGAAACTACGGGACTCAATTCCAATATACGAAATCCGAGTTATCGCCTAGTTTGCAAAACTCGCCAACACTTTCAGCAAAAAAGCGAAAAATAGGTCAAAACCCACTCGGTCAGTCGTCCGAACGCCACGCAAAACACACACATAGTAGCACGGAGTAGGTATTAGACACGCATTAGAACTTACGGGACTCGATTCTCGATATACTAATCCGAAGTTATCGCTCATTTGCAAAACTCGCCAACACTTTCAGCAAAAAGTCAAAAATAGGTCAAAACCCTCCTCAGTCGTCCGAACACCACGCAAACACACACGTAGCACCGAGTAGGTATTAGACACGTGTTAGAACTTACGGGACTCAATTTCGATATATAGAATCCGAGTTATCGCCAAGTTTGCAAAACTCGCCAACACTTAGGCAAAAAGCCAAAAAATAGGTCAAAATCCGCCTCGGTCGTTCGAACGCCACGCAAACACACACATAGCACCGAATAGGTATTAGACATGCATTAGAACTTACAGGACTCGATTCTGATATACAGAATCCGAGTTATCGCCCAGTTTACAAAACTCGCCAACACTTAAGCAAAAAGCCGAAAAATACGTCAAAACCCGCCTCAGTCGTCCGAACACCACGCAAACACACACGTAACACCGAGTAGGTATCAGACACGCATTAGAACTTATGGGACTCGATTTTGATATACGGAATCTGAGTTATCGAATAGTTTGCAAAACTCGCCAACACTTAGGCAAAAAGCCGTAAAATAGGTCAAAACCCGCCTCGATCGTGCGAACGCCACACAAACACACACATCGCACCTAGTAGATATTAGACACGTGTTAGAACTTACGGGACTCAATTTCGATATATAGAATCCGAGTTATCGCCAAGTTTGCAAAACTCACCAACACTTAGGCAAAAAGCCAAAAAATAGGTCAAAACCAGCCTCGGTCGTTTGAACGCCACGCAAACACACACGTAGTACCTAGTAGATATTAGGCACGTGTTAGAACTTACGGGACTCAATTCCGATATATAGAATCCGAGTTATCGCCAAGTTTGCAAAACTCGCCAACACTTAGGCAAAAAGTCAAAAAATAGCTCAAAACCCGCCTCAGTCGTCCGAACACCACGCAAACACACACATAACACTGACTAGGTATTAGACATGTGTTAAAATTTACGGGACTCGATTCTGATATACAAAATCCGAGTTATCACCCAATTTGTAAAACTCGCTAACACTTAGGCAAAAAGCCGAAAAATAGCTCAAAACCCGCCTCGGTTGTCCGAACGCCACACAAACACACAAGTAGCACCGAGTAGGTATTAAACATGCATTAGAACTTATGGGACTCGATTCCGATATACAGAATCCGAGTTATCGCCCAGTTTGCAAAACTCGCCAACACTTAGGCAAAAAGTCGAAAAATAGGTCAAAACCCGCCTCAGTCGTCCGAACACCAGGCAAACACACACGTAGCACCAAGTAGGTACTAGACACTCATTAGAACTTATGGGACTAGATTCTAATATACGAAATCTGAGTTATCGCCTAGTTTATAAAACTCGCCAACACTTAGGCAAAAAGCCAAAAAATAGGTCAAAACCCGCCTCGGTCGTGCGAACGCCACGGAAACACACACGTAGCACCGAGTAGATATTAGACACGCGTTAGAACTTATAGGACTTAATTCCGATATATAGAATCTCAGTTATCGCCAAGTTTGCAAAACTCGCCAACACTTAGGTAAAAAGCCAAAAAATAGGTCAAAACCCGCCTCGGTCATGCGAACGCCACGCAAATACACACGTAGCACCAAGTAGGTATTAGACACACGTTAGAACTTACGGGACTCAATTCCGATATACGAAATCCGAGTTATTGCCCAGTTTGCAAAACTCGCCAACACTTAGGCAAAAAGCCAAAAAATTGGTCAAAACACGCCTCGGTCGTCCGAACGCCACACAAACACACACGTAGCATCGAGTAGGTATTATACACGCGTTAGAACTTACAGAACTTGATTTCGATATACGAAATCCCAATTATCGCCTAGTTTGTAAAACTCGCCAACACTTAGGCAAAAAACCAAAAAATAGGTCAAAACCCGCCTCGGTAGTCCAAACGCTACGCAAACACACATGTAGCACTGAGTAAGTATTAGACACGCATTAGAACTTACAGGACTCGATTCCGATAAACGGAATCCGAGTTATCGCCAGTTTATAAAACTCGCCAATACTTAGGCAAGAGGCCGAAAAACAGGTTAGAACCCGCCTCGGTCATCCAAACGCCACGCAAACACACACGTAGCACCGAGTAGGTATTAGACACGCGTTAGAACTTACAGGACTCGATTCCAATACACAGAGACCAAGTTCAGTCCCTATTTTCAAAACCCGCCAACAGTTAGGCAAAAAGCCAAAAAAGAGCCCAAAACCCGCCTTAGCCGTCTGAACGCCACACAAACACACACATAGAACCGAGTAGGTATTAGACACGTGTTAGAACTTACGGAACTCGATTCTGAAATACGAAATCCGAGTTATCGCCTAGTTTATAAAACTCGCCACCACTTAAGCAAAAAGCTAAAAATAGGTCAAAACCCACCTCGGTCGTCCGAACACCACGCAAACACACACGTAGCACCGAGTAGGTATTAGACATGCATTAGAACTTATGGGACTCATTTTTGATATTAGAAATCTGAGTTAACGCCCAGTTTACAAAACTCACCAACACTTAGGCAAAAAGCCGAAAAATAGGTCAAAACTCGTCTCGGTCATCCGAACACCACGTAAACACACACGTAGCACCGAGTAGGTATTAGACACGCATTAGAACCTACTGGACTCGATTCTAATATATAGAATCCGAGTTATCGCCCAGTTTGCAAAACTCGGCAATACTTAGGCAAAAAGTCAAAAAATAGGTTAAAACCCGCCTCGGTCGTCCGAACGCTACACAAACACACACGTAGCACCGAGTAGGTATTAGACACGCATTAGAACTTACGAGACTCTATTGTGATATACGGAATCCGAGTTATCGCCCAGATTGCAAAACTCACCAATACTTAGGCAAAAAGCCAAAAAACATGTCAAAATACGCCTCGGTCGTCCGAACGCTACGCAAACACACACGTAGCACCGAGTAGGTATTAGACACGTGTTAGAACTTACGGGACTCGATTCCGATATAAAGAGACCGAGTTAGGTCCCTGTTTTCAAAACCCACCAATAGTTAGGCAAAAAGCCAAAAAAAGCCCAAAATCCACCTCGGCCGTCTGCACGCCACACAAACACACACATAGTACCAAGTGGGTATTAGACACACGTTGGAACTTATGGAACTCAATTCCGATATGCGAAATTCGAGTTATCGCCCAGTTTGCAAAACTCGCCAACACTTAGACAAAAAGCCAAAAAATAGGTCAAAACCTGCCTCGGTCGTCCAAACGCTACTTAAACACACACGTAGCACCGAGTTGGTATTAGACACGTATTGGAACTCACGGGACTCGATTCCGATATACAAAATCCGAGTTATCGCCAGTTTGCAAAACTCGCCAATACTTAGCCAAAAAGCCGAAAATAGGTCTAAACCCGCCTCGGATGTCCAAATGCCATGAAAACACATACATAGCACCGAGTAGGAATTAGACACGCGTTAGAACTTATGGGACTCAATTCCGATATACAAAATCCAAGTTATCGACCAGTTTATAAAACTCGCCAACACTTAGGCAAAAGGTTGAAAAAATTGTTAAAACCCGCCTCGGTCGTCCAAACGCCACACAAACACACACGTAGCACCGAGTAGGTATTAGGCATGCGTTAGAACTTACGGGACTCGATTCCAATATAAAGAGACCGAGTTAGGTCCCTATTTTCAAAACCCGCCAACAGTTAGGCAAAAAGCCAAAAAAGAGCCCAAAACCAGCCTCGGCCGTCCGAACGCTACGCAAACACACACATAACACCAAGTAGGTATTAGACACATGTTAAAACTTACGGGACTCGATTTCGTTATACGAAATCCGAGTTATCGCCTAGTTTGCAAAACTCTCCAACACTTAAGCAAAAAGCTAAAAAATAGGTCAAAACCCGCCTCGGTCGTCCGAACACCATGCAAGCACACACATAGAACCGAGTAGGTATTAGACATGCATTAGATCTTATGGGACTCATTTCTGATATACGGAATCTGAGTTATCGCCCAGTTTGCAAAACTCACCAACACTTAGGCAAAAAGCCAAAAATAGGTCAAAACTCCTCTCAGTCATCCGAACACCACGCAAACACACATGTAGCACCGAGTAGGTATTAGACACACATTAGAACTTACGGGACTAGATTCTGATATACAGAATTCGAGTTATCGCCCAGTTTGCAAAACTCGGCAACACTTAGGCAAAAATCCGAAAAATAGGTCAAAACCCGCCTCGATCGTTCGAACGCTATGCAAACACACACGTAGAACCGAGTAGGTATTAGACATACATTAGAACTTACGGGACTCGATTCTGATATACGGAATCTGAGTTATCGCCCAGTTTACAAAACTGGCCAACACTTAGGCAAAAAGCCGAAAAATAGGTCAAAACCCGCCTCAGTCATCCGAACACCACGCAAACACACACGTAACACCGAGTAGGTATTAGACACGCATTAGAACTTATGGGTCCCGATTTTGATATACGGAATCTAAGTTATCGCCTAGTTTGCAAAACTCGCCAACACTTAGGAAAAAAGCTGAAAAATAGGTCAAAATCCGCCTCGGTCTTCCGAATGCCACGTAAACACACACACACACACGTAGAATTGAGTAGGTATTAGACACGCGTTAGAACTTACGGGACTCGATTTTGATATACAGAGACCTAGTTAGGTCCCTAACTACCTCGGCCGTCCGAACGCAACACAAACACACACATAGCACCAAGTGGGTATTAGACACACGTTGGAACTTACGGAACTCGATTTCGATATGCGAAATCCGAGTTATCGCTCAGTTTGCAAAACTCGCCAACACTTAGGCAAAAAGCCAAAAAATAGGTCAAAACCAGCCTTGGTCGTCCAAACGCTACTCAAACACACACGTAGCACCGAGTAGGTATTAGACACGCATTAGAACTCATAGGACTCGATTCCAATATACGAAATCCGAGTTATCGCCAGTTTGCAAAACTCGCCAATACTTAGCCAAAAAGCCAAAAATAGGTCTAAACCCGCCTCGGTTGTCCAATTGCCATGCAAACACACACGTAGCACCGAGTAGGAATTAGACACGCATTAGAACTTATGGGACTCAATTTCGATATACGGAATCCGGAAGTTATATTGATTTGTTTCGCCAACACTTAGGCAAAAGGTGAAAAAAATTGTTAAACTCGCCCGATTCGATCAAACGCCACACAAACACACACGTAGCACCGAGTAGGTATTTGACACTCGTTAGAACTTACAGGACTAGATTCTAATATACAAAGACCGAGTTAAGTCCCTATTTTCAAACCCCGCCAATGGTTAGGTAAAAAGCCGAAAAAGAGCCCAAAACCCGCCTCGGCCGTCCGAACGCCACGCAAACACACACATAGTACCGAGTAGGTATTAGACACGTGTTAGAACTTACGGGACTCGATTCTGATATACGGAATCCGAGTTATCACCCAGTTTGCAAAACTCGCCAACACTTACGCAAAAAACTGAAAAATAGGTCAAAACCCGCCTCGGTCATCCGAACACCATGCAAACACACACGTAGCACCAAGTAGGTATTAGACATGCATTAGAACTTATGGGACTCATTTTTGATATACAAAATCTGAGTTATTTCCCAGTTTGCAAAACTCGCCAACACTTAGGCAAAAAGCCAAAAAATAGGTCAAAACTCGTCTCGGTCGTCCGAACACCACGCAAACAAACATGTAGCACCGAGTAGGTATTAGACACGCGTTAGAACTTACGGGACTCGATTCTGATATAAGGAATCCGAGTTATCGCCAAGTTTGCAAAACTCGCCAACACTTAGGCAAAAAGCCAAAAAACATGTCAAAACCCGCCTCGGTCTCTGAACGCCACGCAAACACACATGTAGCACCGAGTATGTATTTGACATGCGTTAGAACTTATGGGACTCGATTCTGATATACGGAATCCAAGTTAACACTCAGTTTGAAAAACTCGCCAACACTTAGGCAAAAAGCTAAAAAATAGGTCAAACCCCGCCTCGGTCTTCTGAACGCCACGCAAACACACACACACAAGTAGCACCGAGTACGTATTACACACGCGTTAGGACTTACGGGACTCAATTCCGATATACAGAGACTGAGTTAGGTCCCTATTCTCAAAACCCGCCAACAGTTAGGCAAAAAGCTAAAAAAGCGTCCAAAATCTACCTCGGCCGTCCGAACGCCACACAAACACACACATAGCACCAAGTAGGTATTAGACACGTGTTAGAACTTACAGTACTTGATTCCGATATACAGAATCCGAGTTATCGCCCAGTTTGCAAAACTCACCAACACTTAGGCAAAAAGCCGAAAAATAGGTCAAAACCAACCTCGGTCATTCGAACGCCATGCAAACACACACGTAGCACCGAGTATGTATTAGACATACGTTAGAACTTACGGGACTCGATTTTGATATACGAAATTCGAGTTATCGCCCAGTTTGCAAAACTCGCCAACACTTACGTAAAAAGCCAGAAAATAGGTCAAAACCCGCCTTGATCGTCTGAACTCCATGCAAACATACACGTAGCACCGTGTAGGTATTAGACACGCGTTAGAACTTATAGGACTCAATTCCGATATACAGAATCTGAGTTATCGCTTAGTTTGCAAAACTCGCCAACACTTAAGTAAAAAGCCAAAAAATAGGTCAAAACCCGCCTCGGTCGTCCGAACGCCACGCAAACACACACGTAGCACTGAGTAGGTATTAGACATGCATTAGAACTTACTGGACTCGATTCTAATATACGAAATCCAAGTTATCACCCAGTTTGCAAAACTCGCTAACACTTAGGCAAAAAGCCAAAAAATTGGTCAAAACATACCTCAGTCATCCGAACGCCACGCAAACACACACGTAGCACCGAGTAGGTATTAGACACGCATTAGAACTTACGGTACTCGATTCCGATATACGGAGATCGAGTTAAGTCCATGTTTGCAAAACTCGACAATAATTAGGCAAAAGCCGAAAAAGAGCCCAAAACCTGCCTCGGCCGTCCGAATGCCATGCAAACACACACATAGCACCGAGTAGGTATTAGACACGTGTTACAAGTTACGGTACTTGATTCCGATATACGAAATCCGAGTTAAGTCCCAGTTTGCATAACCCGCCAATAGTTAGGCAAAAAGCCAAAAAAGAGCCCAAAACCCACCCCGACCATCCAGTTGACATGCGAACACAGGCAATAGCACCGCATAGGCAATAGACATGCGTTACAATTGACGGGACTCGAATCTGATATACGGAGCCCGAGTTCGAGTCTCGTCCGCCTAACTTGAAGAACACAAACTAAAATAATGTAAATATGTTTTCATTTTGATTTTGTTATTAATATTTTAATTTTGTAGTGTCTTGTTAATGAGACTCATGGAGGTAGAGGTGGAGGTGGAGGCACTGGTGATGACCGCTGAAAGGCGATGATGACGACCTCCTCCAAGTCTGAGGCAATGATCGTCGAGTTGATGATGATTTGACCTCCTCCATCTGACAGGGTGATGACCGCTGACTCAATGACATGGAGACAGGAGACGGGTTGTAGTTAATTTAGTTTATGTTATATTCTGAGTTTCATGTATGTATTTGTACAGTTTTTGAGTTGTACCGACGACCATTATATTTTTTATCTATATATTTGATTTAGGTTACTAGTTTATAACAGCTATAGTTGTGATTTGATGGTTGTTATTAGTTTATAACAGGTGTATATTTGTAAATGAACAGGGAAATTCTAAAACTTAAAAAAAATTTCAAAATATATGTAGTCATTGCCGATGGGGGCATGGCGATGGCTATGCCATCGCCAATGACATATAGCGACAGACATGAGATTAAGGTCATTGTCGATGGCTTCTAAGGCATTGCCGACGGCATAGCCTTTGGTATTTAGTTTTTCCCTCAAAAAACCTATGGGGTCTTTGCCGACGGCCTTGTTGTCGGTATAGCCGACGGCCTTGCTGTCGGTATAGCCGACGGTAGTGACATTATGCCATCGCCAATGACTCCCATCGGTAATGACAATGATGTTGACGACTAGAAACGGGAACCAGGGGCGACGACCTGTGGGGCGACGACCTGTGGGGCGACGATTGTGCCGATGGTAGTGCCTGTCGCTACTGACCACAATGCCGATGGTACTATGGTCATTGGTGATGGCAGTGCCCGTCGGCAATGACTGGTTTTCTTGTAGTGTCTTTATCATATTCATGCAATGCAAGGCATGGATAGGAAAAACAATCGTAGACACTTGAAATGCAAACAAGATAAACATGATGACATGTGCAGCAACATGATGCAAATGCATGATGCATGTATTTTGTTGGATTATTTTCTAACATGATGGGATGATTGTTGTTTCACTGTAAATCCTACCGAGGATGACAATCAGTGATGCCTTGGACATGCAATCTAAGTCTTCTAGGATGTTGACATTGGGGTTATCACCAAAGTCCTGAATCTTTGATATAGACTTTACTCTACAGATGTGCCTCTTTTGTGCAAGAGATCTGTGGGGATAAAGCTTTGTCTGTTTGAGGATGTGTATAACATATTCCATCATCATTCCTCTCCGATGAGGATGGTCTTCTCTGGTTTGTGTCATCAGCATATACCATGATCCTGTTGGAGTTACTGCCAACAATATGTATTGTCAGGGTTGTTTGACCTTCGTTGATGTGTGTATCACCAGATAGATCCCTGTTGGGCAAACTGTCAAGGCTACTTGACGTTCATTGATGTGTATCAATGGCTGCATTACATTGTGACCCCCGCTGGGGAACATGTCAAGGCTGCTTGACCTTTATTGACGCGTCTATAAATGGTTGAATTGCATTGTAACCCCCGCCAAGGAAGGCTGTGGATATATTCACTGATGGATGAGATCATCGAATGGCCTCCGATGCTTCGATGGGTTTACTTGCTGTAATACCCGTGAACTTTAATAAATTATAATATGGAGAATAAAAATTGTTTGAATATTTATTTGAATATAAATATATATAGTATTGGCATGAGTGTGGGAATTAATATAATTGATTAAATGTGTGATAATTAAGCAAGGTAGCCAAAGTAATGAGAAGCTTAGTATAAGCTTGTGGAATTTATGCCTAGTGTGGCAAAGTGGTGAAATAAGAAAGTACTAATTTAATTAATGATGAAATGGATTAAATTAATTTGTACTATTAATAAATAAATAATGTCTAATTGTCATTCATTAATTATCAAGAGTAATAGCATGTAAGATGAAATCTTATATAACAAGGTTTTTCATTCAATATAAGATAAGGTGTGACATTGGAATTATTATATAAAACTATATGATGGGAGTAAGCTTAACTAATGTAATTTATTAAGTTATGTGAAAAAGAGTCTTATGTGACCCCATGTTGTGTGTAGGGATATTTAAATGTATATTCTAGACCTATGAGAGAAAACAACTTTGGTTAAATAAATAATTAATAATAAGTGATTATGTAGAATTGGAATGATAAGTAATATTTGTACCCAATTAAATTATATCCTAGTCTAGGGTAAATATTATTTGAAATAAATCAATGTACATGGAATATATGATTCTATGTATTATGTGAGTGGGTGTATATGAATGTACATTTTGTTTGGACAATTGGAAAATAAACCTAAGTATGTTAAGTAATGGCTTGCAAATGCTGAGTACTGGTAGTGTCCCAAATTGAGTGGCACTCTTTTTCTTCTTTACGTAATAGGCCATTGGCCTAGTCCCTTCTTACCAAACACAAAGCTAGCAAATTATGAGAAGGGGAGTGGCCTATATTGTACTCTTCTACCAAATCTTTCATAACCATCAGCTTCTTCTCCATTCCAATGGTTTAATTCATTGAGTAGAGCCTAGATGGGTCACAAGCTTTCCTATAAATGGAGCCCTTCACATTCACAACCATTTTGCAAATTCTCTGTCAAAACTTCAAGCGTGTGTGAGTGTGATTGGGTGGAGCTTATATAATCTACAAAGTGAAGCTAGAGTAGCAATTCAACTCCACCAAAGGTAATATTCCTCTATATGTTCTTACATTCAGGTATTTGCAAAATTCTTAGAAAAGTACAATAATACTTGTTTTTAGTTGAAAAGTTTATGGTTGAAGCGTGCTAGAATGTGTAACTTGAAGCTAGACGTTGTTAATATGGTTAAATACGAAGTCAACGAAATTGAAATGAAGTAAATTGGTCAAGTAACGAATCTGTAATGAAGAGAATCGCTAAATGTGTTAAACTTTGGAAAAATGGCAAAAACCTTGAATTGATCCTTGAATTTAATTGTTTGTATGTTTGGAAGTGTTAGAAGCATGATAGGGATGTTTAATATCAAGTTTATACCAATTATACATCATTACATTGTTGTTGGTTGGTTGTTGAGTTGAAAATTTCCTGAAGTTTCATAGCGAAGGCGAAATTTTCCATTCTTGCAATTTGTCGTACCATTACGTACGGGGTCATGTTACGTATAAAGCCTACTTGATGGGGGGATGTTTATCAGGAGCTATGCCCTCTCCCGTGAAGGTTTTGTAGAAGTAAATGCACATCCGGTGGGGGGAGGTGTCTTTGGAGTAAGTTTGTTGTTTTGATTGTTTGATGCAAGGAGTATTACTTTAGTTAACCTACATACTTCTTAAACATGTATTAACGAAAGTTGCAGATGTTTTAGTTGAATTATGAACTTTTGGAAAGAAAAGTTAAAAGACGAAAACCATGTTATAAAACCTTACGCGTTTTTGAATCTAACCTATTGAGCATATGTTTATAGCTTAGTTATTCTTGAAAATACATATGAAATGTGGACTCATCGTACCTTGTATGTATAGATTGTTAGACATGACATCTTAATATTTGAAAACCAATTGAGTTGAAAACTCTATGACTTATATTATGAACTTTTGAACAAATTAGAATAGGATGCTTATGCCTCTAGAGATAATCGACATGTTCACGCATCTAGTTAGACATTTTAAAAAATATACAAGCATGTGTAGAAAGAAGTTGTTTGGCAAATACAAATAAAAGATGAGCATTTGGTACTAAAGATTTTAAAGGTGTAATCAATGTGAATTACGCATCTATGAGTGTGTAGCCTATATGAATTTAGATATATGTGATGAAAGTATGCAAATATGTATATCAAGTGTGTGTGTCTAATGAATACCTATACATACATAAATAGGGTAACATAGTTCATTGAGGTGATTTCACGCTATAAGTGGTAATCAACACTAAAGGCAAGTCTCCTAACTCACACAACTTTGGATTTTGTTTGAATTCTCGAATTTCGTTTGATTCTCATATGAAATGCAAGGATTCTAAGATCTTTACATTGTATATTGTATAACCCGAATTTTTTCCATACTTATATCGAGCAAACATCTATTACTATTCGGAAATCATTTGCATGCCTTAACATTGTTACGAGCATTGGACTTAGCGTTCATAAATGCATTATAAAAATGGTCTAAGCCTTTGATTCGGCTAGACCAAAATCATGTGTTAAGAAAGCTATCCAAACCAATCGATTTGGTGCGAACTCTTGTAAATCTACTGAGATGAACAACCCTCTTAAAAGGGGGAAATTTTATATTGTCGGGAGGCAAGCGTGTACTTTGAAGTATGATTAAATGTTATGCATAACATAGGGTACTTTAGGTTGATCACCTGTTGTACTCGTTTATATTGGATTGCAGTATAATACTGTTAATTCTAGTAAGAGTTCTTAGTCCTTAGTGATTGCTCAGTGTTCATTTTATTGAACCTCGAAATGAATAAATCCTGAAATTTTGTTGATATTCTTCAGTCTATAATGACACCTAATGAATACTCTTGATATTTCTTGATATCCTTGAACTATAATTATTGCTATACCCTTGAAGATACAAATGCTATAACTGCTTATTCTTCTTGCTATACTACTTGTTGGGAAAACTTGTTGCTCACTCTTGCTTCCCAAAAAACATTACAGTTAAGGCAGAGCAAAGCGATACTTCAGGAAAGGACAAGGCTACAGAATAACTAAGTCCTTTAAGATTAGAAGTAGTATTATTATTGTTATGCTCATTATGATGTATTTAAGGATGATTAAGTTATGTTTAAGTTTAATCACTGAATTGTCGTAGTAATAGTTATGGTACCTTGGGACGCGAATATTTATATTATATCAATGTAAATTATTCTATTAATTCTGTTGTTGATATTTTTTTAGTATGATATTCGAAGTTGCACGTGATGTACCAAATTCGTGATATGGGTGTCCGAATTTTGGGGGCATCACACTTTCCATCCGTTGAAATGACGCCAAGGCTGCTTGACCTTCATTTACACGTACATCAATGGTTGAATTGCATTGTAACCCCTGCCGGGGATTCGTTCATAGATGAATAATGTGTTGTAACCCCCGCCGGGGATACGTGGATGAGTAAAATCAGCGTTGTGACCCCCGCCGGGGATTCTTTATCAATGAATGACATCAGCGTTGTGACCCCGGCCGGGGAATGTCTTTTAGGGTTACGACCCTGTTTTTAGTGGCATCGGACCTGTGTGAGGTATTGCCAAGCATGATTTGCAAAAGCTGAAGTCACTAGTATAATATACCTTGCGTTCAGGTGAATACTAATGAGTGATATGTAAAGCCAAAGTTTGGCCCGTGAAAACAAAGATTCCTGGCTATTTCGCTCAATCACGTAGTATTTTTACTCCTGATTTGGCCTTTTCAGCTTGTGAGACCTCCTTTGCAACTTAAACTGAACCGAATCAGAGGAGTTGGACCAATGTAGGGGTGCCGCAGGTACACCTACAGCAACCGCAGGTGGACTTATGACCAACCATTGGCTATGTAATGCCTACGGATTGCTTTCATAAGTCACTTTCAAGTTGCACCGCGAAGGAAATCTGAGAGCTCTTCTTCAGATCTGCTGAGTTCAGACGACTTTCTGCAAATTCTATCACCGTACAAGTGTTCTTCACTATCCTGGTAACGTATGCATGTATTCTTTTCCAGTTTCTATCCATTGGAAAATGACTTATCACATGAAATACATCTAGACACATAATAGTGAATATGCATGTTGATATAACTTGATAAAAAATATTCAACATAGTAAATGTTAGTATTAAACCATGCTGAACATAATGATGTGACAAAATTTGACTTTTGAAGCAGCCAAGTTGGTACCTTTTACTGTCATTTCTTATCCTATTTGAGGACAAATGAGTAAAGGTAGAAAAGAAAAATAATCTTGGTAATTAGACTACACTTACAAATTTTTACTATGACGTATTGATGCATGTGGGATGTATATAACTGTGGATAGGTGTGCTACTGAATGGCCACCTAGTCATGCCTATGTGCATGTGGATAATCCTATTTACAAAGGGGACTATGGCAAAAAATTTCAAAATGTAGGCATTGGGTAGTCATGCATTTTTAACTCTACTGTAGACATATGTTAAAATAATGCAGGCATGCATGTAGTCATAAAAATGCACACCCTTTTTGAGGTGATTTGGAGACTTATTATCCAGATATTATGGATCTGGATCAGCCGAGTAGTTCCCACGAGACCACTTCTGGTGTACGGAGATGGGCTTCTAAAGTGCCTCGACCCCGTTCTGTTAGACAGCCTCATCATTTGGTGGAGGCGGTGATACGTCCAGTCCAGGTTGATGTGTCGAGCGTTGAGGACAAGGAGGAGGATGTTCCGGTTGTGGACCCTGCTCCTGCTGTACATGTTCGCCATAGGGATTTGCCAGGCATTCAGGTGATGAACCCAGAGCTTCTACGTGACTTGAGTCGACACCCTTCAGTTTGCCTTCATGCAAACAAGATATAAAGTTAGATCTTAATCATCATTCTTTCCTATTGATGAGGAGTCAAGGATTTTGATGTTGATCTGTATTTGATGTAAGTTCCCGGCTTTACACAGCCTCGAGGGAATTGGTTCAGCATCCACTCTATCTATCAGGCTCTTCATGATGACTATAGAGCGATTGTACATGGCTGGGGATTCGGGACATTCATTTCTATTCTTCCTCGTCGTTGTCCACAGGGTTACCTGGGGCATTGTCTCGAAATACCGGTTTCACCGGTTTCAGTCACTCCATTTGCTGGACTATGAGGTGATGATGATGCTGATGGATTGGCGGTTTAACACATGTATGGAGTTTGGAGGGGCGTCAGTGCCTTGTATGGCAGATATCATCCCAACTGCCGTCAGATCCTTGTTAGGAGTTCCGGCGGAGGCGCTCAAGGGCAGGACTATTCATATAGGTCCTTTGAGCGTAGATGCTATGAGCGGGATATTGAGCAAACCCATATCTGATAATGTGAGAGTCAGGGATCGCATTCTTCGGCGATTATTCCTGATGATCATTAGGGGCTGCTTCATAGCAGATAACTCTTCTACGGTGTCCTTTGCTTTGATCAGCGCCACTCGACACGTGGACTGTATTGGAGATTATAATTGGGGTTCCTACACCTTCGCATATTTCCTCAGTGGAATGCGCATGCGATTGCAGGGCTTGACCGAGGCTTGGTTAGGATTCTACCCATTTCTGCCGGTGAGTGTTTCTCTCATTTTTTCCCTTGTACAGGTTAAGAGTGTTGACTGACAGCAGATGTTTACATTTGTGTTGGCAATTTTGGCCCTATAAGAGGCTCTCATGTTTACGTCATGTGAGTGTGTTAGGCTTAGATACCTATCCAGGAGGACGGAGATGGCATCATTCCATACTTGCGGAGGTCCCTATTGTTGAGGGTTTCACTCATTGCTGCCTACAGCTGGAGTTGGTTACAGTGGATGTTGTGACAACCCGGAAAATCAGATTGTCCAGAATTTAAGAGTTAAAGAATTAGTTATTAATAAAATGAATTTTTATTAATACTATTTTGTGCTATGTGTTTATTAATGGATTCTATAACCTAGAATGATTATTAATCGGGAGGATTACGCCTCTGAGCTAGGCTGAACAGTAAGAATTTTCAAGGCGAAAATAAAAATTAAAGGGAACAAAATATTTCAGGGAAAAAGGCGAAATATGCATTATTCATTCGGAAGCGAAACCCTAAGGTTAGGGTTTGAATAACCTAAGCCTTTCTCGAGAGTTCGGTATATCGAAATGACATTCCGTCTAAAGATTTGACGATAATATATCGTGAAATGTTAAGTAAGTTAGATAAAAGTTTTTCTCAAAAACGCGCGAAATCGGATAAAAAAAAAACGCGACGAAAAAGCAATTATATACTTTTCACTCGTTTAGCTACGTTAGGGTAAAACGTGAAGGAAAAGCGCTTAATGTCAAAAAGTGTTTTTTAGTTTTTGAAATTGAAGAATACGTAATATTCAATCAGAAAGGAAAGGCGAAATATAAAAAAATATTTGGATTGAGAATCACAATTTTAAAAGCGCTTGACGAAACCCAAAAGACGGAAGTACAAAACTTAAGGGCTAAGTAAACTTGAGGGCTAAGTTAACTTAGTCCTTAAGTCTTGAATAGTAAGGAGGTGTGAATAGTGATTTTAGGGGTGAAATGACTATTTTGCCCCTAGCCTTGAAAATCTATAAATAGGAAGCTTATTTCATTTGTTTGGAAATTGGAAAGTTGTCAAACATTTGAGAGAGAGAGAGAGAGAGATTTCGGATGAAGGAGAAAAGGAAAAGGAAGAGGAAAAGTTGCTTGTGAGCAAACTTTGTCCGACGGAATGAAATTAAAGAAGAAAGGTAATCCAAAAACCTAACGTCTAGATAATTTTTCTTTAAGTTTTTATGTTAAAAACATAAATGAGAATAAGAAGTAAAAGATGTTAAGAATGATTTCATGGTTGAAATCATAAGAAAAAGAAGAAATAAGAAATTAGAAATTTAGTTTATAAATTTCTTAAGGAAGTATAAGATTCGTAAGGATTTTGAGCGATCCGAATGAATCTTATGAATGAGTAGGTCAAATAAGTAAGGAATGATGTTCTATAACATCAAATTCCAAGAAAAAGTGAAATCGTAATCCAAAATATTGATTAAAAATGAAGAACAGACGAAGAACACGAAGAACGCGAAGAACACGCGAAGAACGCGAAGAACATTGTTGATGGACAAATTTAAAACCATCGTAGTGTAATTGTTGTTGATGGACAAGTTTAAAACTATCATGTATAAGTTAGATGTTTATTTCTTGGTTAGGAACTTTGGAAACCTTCTTGAAGAACGGATTAGAATTGAGCTATAACGAAGTTATGGCAAAAATTTCGTAAAAGAAGATTGAGAATTTGAAAGTTAGTAAATGAACCTGAATGTGTAGGGTTTCATAAGAATATAAGAGAACGTATAAAATGTGAGTCGTAGACTCAACAACGAACGAGTTCCGAGTTCGGATGACCGAATTACGGACGAACGAACGAAGAACGTTAAAAATGTTAAAATGAACGAAGGGTGAAGATTAAGCCAATTGAATGGCATGTTAATGGATTCAGAACAAATTTCTGTCCAGTGGTAATCAAAGCACGTTAGATAATGAAGAAAATGGCTTTGGAACGATCTTGTTCCGAGTTATAACGAAGAAGTTATGAGATTTCGAAGTACGCGTCTTAGAACGACCAAAGACTTAGAAAAAACTTTCGGGAAGAAGGTCTTGGCATCATGTGGCCATCATGCTTAGAATGGTGGTCTTTGCAGGCGCCAGCCGGGAGGGTCACGATTCTTTCTTTCATGGCATGCAGTCATAGTCTTTATCTTGAGTGGTACTTGCAGCGCCAGCAGTAGAGCAATGCCAGAAATGAGATTTTTAACTGCTCAATTTCTGGGGGATGTGCAAGAAAGAGATACGAACATGTAGTTCAACTAATGTAATACTTAATCGAGTGTTTTAAACCTTTAATGAAGCTTGAACAAAAAGATTAAATGAGATTAAAAGAATGTAATTACGGGTTACGGGACCGATAGCCGGGGATCGTAGTCGCAATGAATCAAACGTGAGGGATTTCTATGATGGTGATTCCTTAGACGTTGATGGACGATAGTAATGTATAACAATCGAAAGCGATTAAAACCTTGAGTAAAGGTTGAATGAGAGATTAAGAGACGAGCAACGTGAACGTTGAATACGTAAATGATCCTTGTGAATTGTATTCACGTTGGACGAACGTTCTAAGTATACCCTAGTTGTATGACTTAGACGTTTATGAAAGTAGTAAGTAAGATACGAATGGTATCAAGAAAGCCGTATCGAATGGTAATAAGATTAATGAAAGCTGAATGCAAGTCGGATAAGAATGAATCCTGATGTATGACATATAATTGTCAGAAAGCCATAAGGAATAAGAAATTGACTTAACAAACATTATATTTAATAGTTCGTATAAGTTAAGATAAGTTAGGTTGTGCTACAATCGTAACCTTTGATGGTTGACATATGGGGATTGAGCTAAACAATTCCTTCGCATAATGAAGGTATATCTTAAATCGAAACCGATCTAACTCCACTGTGTGTAAAGGCAGGTATTAGCGAGATGGGAACTTGTTTGTTGGTTGTTTGTGGGAAACCACTCAGAGTACCTTATGGACTACTAGCAGAGAAGCGATGTGTGCTGAGTCCTAGAAGATTTATAAGAAGAAGATAAGAATGTTAATCATCAAAGATGATGAACGTTTTGAGTAAGACATCTCCGTATGTCATGAAGCCGTAGAATGGTAATGAAAGTTGGTCGCGTAAACTTAGATTGCAAGAACGCGAACCTTAAGAAGTAAAGTTAAGTAAACCAATACGTAAGTCAAGTATATGACTAATTGGTGTATGTGTTATTTCCTTATGCGTTATAGGGAATGGAATGGGCAGTTCAGCGTAAGCTATAGTTGTGTGTAAGGCTAGTTTCCTAACTTCATTCATATTTTAAATGAATGCTAGTTTCTTAAACTTCTCAGATGTTGAACTTGAGAAGTTCTGTCTATGTGCAAATGTATGATATTTGTACAAGGTGGTAGAATGTATGAGGCCTTGTGCCACAATGTGAACACCGATGTTTCTATGAAATGAAATTGCGTGATTGAACTGTTCAATAAGAGAATGTTACATTTTATACATGAACCAATATTATTAAAATGCGTCTTTATTGATTCAGCAGATGTAATGTGTATGAAAGATTGTAGAGACTGAAAGTATTTCAAAGTGAATGTGACTAATGTTTTAAAATGATAGGAATCGAGATTATTCCTATTGTTCAAGCTGCTACATAACCTTTGTTTGGTTATCGAAGTTCCAAAGGAATGTTAAACCCTTGAAGTTGTTTGTTCAACTACTATGACTTGCTGAGCAATTGAATGCTCACACTTGCTTTAAATGAAAAACATTTTCAACGAACGATGGTTAGAAGAATTTAAGGATCCTGTAAAGATCAAGCTTACGGTATCCAGATGAAGTGCCATTCAGAATGTGAATGAGCGAGAAGATCAAGTGAAGACTTGTAATGTAGAAAAAAGAAAATTAAACTATAGACTAGTTTAATGAACTGTTATGTACCCTTGGTGGCGGATAAAAGTCACTCTTGTAAGATGAAAGGAATAATGTAATTATCATTATTTGTAATGAGAAAGGTTATAAGGTTTTAGAACCTGGGAATTTAGAATGTATGTTGTTATATTTGAGTATATAATAATGTATATTTGGATGAATGATGTACTAAATGACGTCGGAATCGGGTGTAAAGATAGATAAATAGGATTTGAGGCGTTAGGAGGTTGGTATCAGAGCTGATAGGTTATAAATCTTAGGTATGAGTACCTAAGACTATAATCTTAGAGAGAAGGATAAGAAGATCACCACGTGATCACGAAGAAATTGTAGTAATGAGATGATCATTAAATGATGAATGATTTATAGCTAATGCTATGAATGAATGGTACTACTGAAGTAATACGGGAAGAAGAACTTCGATTAGGTTGTAAGGATACTATCACGAATTAAAGAAAATTCAGTATTAAGTAAAGAAGTCGGAAGTTCTAAGATTTGATTGAGGACTCATGTGATAACCGAGTAAGATCTGAACCTTGAATGGGAGGGGTTTGTGATTACTTAGTTATTATAGTGATAATCATTGGAATAGTATGTTATGCTATCAATATGTATATGACAAGAAGGTAAATCTTTTCTCATGTATATACTTGGTAGGTAGAGAATGATAAAATAGGTGCGGGTTCTTGAAACTCATACTTATGAAAAGTTTGTGACTCATAGTTATATGCTATGCTTCTGACCCCTAAGCATATGGATAGTCCTTGATTTGTTCTTGGATTACATATTGCGAAGATAAGTTCTTAAACACATATGGTTGTGGAAAGTTCCTAAACACATAAAGTGTGGTAAGTTGATGAACTATACTAAGGTATAGGGTTGTTTAGACTAAAAGTAAGTATTTTTAGTAGACTTATCATTGAAGGTACTAGAGAAGATTAAGTATTATCGCAAGTAAGAAAATGAAGGAAGATGGAAAATAGGATATTCCAAGTCATCTAGCTATGCTAGATTTCGAAGTTTCTTGAAATCGTACTGATGTGCGCATTTTGAAAATGAATGAATTGGTTCAATTTTTTTTAAACCAATGTATTTTAAAAGAACTATTCTTTGTATGTCTATGCTAATTGTTTCGGCTAGACAAAAATTGATTTGAAATATTAAAATGAATTTTATATCATCAGTGCATTTGATGCAGAGATGGTAAAAGGATGGAGTTATTAATGTAATTGAACCTGGTGTTGGATTTGATCTTAGGATCAACAACCCACCATGGTATGATGCGTAATGATGAAGTCATAAACTGACGAAGTCCTCAACGTACTGTGAAGAGTGCGGTATCATGACGTCATGAAACGTTTTGATGTATTGCAAAAGAATTTAAAGAAGTAGTCGATGTCAATTGAGTTGACTAGACGAATGTTTCAAGTTGATGTCCAATTTATTGGTATGGTCTAAGCTACTTTATTTGGCTAAGACGAATGGTATGTCATGATTAAAAGAAAACCGATCTTTATTTGAAGAGTTATGCCAAACCAAATTGTTTTGGTGTGGAATCTAATGAGTAAGTCTGAGGTGAACATACCTTGAAATGGGGTTATACGATATGTTGATCACCTACATATTGAAGAGGTAGTTTACCTTCTTTGTGATTGTAAACTGACCGTGGAAAGAAAGGTTACGACGTTATGCTGGTAAACCTAGTAAGAGTTCATGGTCAATTTGACTCCTCAGCAAAAGTATGAAATGTTTTAAAGGAATTCTTATATTCCTCGTTGTTCATTCCACTTCATAATTCTTGATAAGTTTTGAAGGTGAGAGAATGTTTGAAAGATAAGAACTTCTTTGAAGAGAAGTTGAGAAGAAAGGTAGGCAAAAATTTCAAGGACGAAATTCTGTAAAGAAGGGGTGAATGTGATGACCCGGGTATGGGTATGGTTTGAAGAAATTCCGAGGACGGAATTTTTATAAGGAGGGAAGAATGTGACAACCCGAAAAATCGGATTGTCCATAATTTAAGAGTTAAAGAATTAGTTATTAATAAAATGAATTTTTATTAATATTATTCTGTGCTATGTGTTTATTAATCGTTCTATAACCTAGAATGATTATTAATCGGGAGGATTCTAGCTACGAGCTAGACTGAATGAGTAAGAATTTTCAAGATGAAAATAAAATTTTTCCGGGAACAAAATATTTCTGGGGAAAAAGACGAAATAGGCATTATTCACCCAACGAAACCCCAAGGGTTAGGGTTTGATCACAGTAAATCGTAGTAACATATGATCTGTTAAACGATGAATTATTTATAGCTAATGCTATGAATGAATGGTACTACGAAGTAGTACAGGAAGAAGAACTCAGATTGAGTTGTAAAGGATAGTATACGAATTAAAGAAAATTCGTATTAAGTAAAGAGAAAGTCAGAAGTTCTAAGATTTCGATTGAGGACTCATGTGATAACTGAGTAGTACGAACCTTCGAATAGGAGGGGGTTTGTGATTACTTAGTTATTACAGTGATAATCATGAGACCATACAAACACATCCTGGAATTGGGTTAGTAGCGCAACCATGTCATTCCATTGGTTTGGGGTTAGGTCTGAACCAATCTGGATTAGCTTAGGGCTTTCTAAGGTTCCAAGATTGAAAGAAATGGTTTGTTCAAGATTAGGTTTCGGTTTATCTTTGACCCATTCCTTAATCTCCTGAGGTATCTCAATGTCCTATTAGATTTCCATCAAGTCTGAGTCCAACTTTTCATCAAAGTTACAGTTCTTGTGGAGAAAAGGCACCTCATCAACAAGTACATTCACATCTAAACTTAGAGTCCTGAAACAAAATATGCTTTCACTTAATATATAAAACTGTTTAATCATACACAAGTGTTAGCATGTACTGAGAAAATAAGCGCTAATCTTGCATGAAAAAGTAAGCAATTAAAGTTATCTCATGTGGCGGAGGATTTACGACTAGTTTACCCTCGTCGACCAATGCATGGAGTGCTGCTCCAATTGTCGAGGGTAAAGTCCTGATGGACTCCAGGGGTGGAGGGGTTGTCATCGTCCACCTTTTTCCCAAATTATAACCATAACATCTGGGCAATCATCATGTGGGTGTATCTGTTTGTATGTTCATCATGGACAATGATGCGTATGCCTGACACCATCAAGGCGATGTCATGTTTATATTTTCGTTCCCTCTCTTCCTCTTCGGGATCCAGAATCAGGACTTTTTTTGCTTTGAATGGTATTGATTTGGGAAATAGTATAGCCATAACATGGCCTGATACCTTTACCAGAGACTGTATCAGCTCATGAGTTGCAGGTGGAGAAAATCGTCGTGTGGCAAAAGTTTGAGGAACCTGTTTGCGCTTATGAGGATTCTTGTGACTGGAACTGGCAGAATAACCTAGTCCAGATGTCCCAGTTTGACTAGACATTTGAATTTGGTGCTTAATACCTTGCTGATTTTTACCAAGCCCTTGTCTGGGCTGATGACCCAATGACATCATTTCTTGAGTGGCCGACATAACCTCACCATAAATCTTGGGTATGGGAATTGCCGCTCCAATAGGACGATATTGTGTGTTGCTCACTTCCAAAGTATGAAAACCGAAAACGGAAAAGAAGGGACAGAGAGTTAACAACGCCGTAAACTCTTTCGCTACAATGGCGCTGACAAATGCCGAGTAAACGTTTAGAATTCGTCATTGAGAGCGCTATATGGAAAAATTGAGTCAAATTGGGTTATTTGATGTCCAAATTGAGCTAGAATAGGATTCTTAGTTGCCTAACTTGCTAGGATGTTCATTAGAACTCTAAATACTTGAGTTTAACTTGGATTGGGAAGCTAATTCTAAGACTATATAAAATCCCTCTTGGGATAGATTTCTAAGATCTAATTCTTTACTTTCTTTCTTAGATTAGGAACCCTAGATTAGATTAGAATGGAAGATTGAAGCTATTGATTATCATTGGAGAATCAAATTGGAAGCAAGAGAATGCAGATTTGTTTATCTCAATTCTAATTTCTTTTCTTATTTATTTGTATCTTTTTAATGCTTAGTCAATTGTGGATGATGGATTCTAGTTCATTTATGAATTAAACTCTATTTTGAGATTACTATGGATCTTATTGTGTAGTTTACTTTGATATGCTTCTTTGTTAGTCTTATTAGCTATATTTGGATTGTCTATTATGATTTGTAATGAATTGCTTAATTGTCTAGCTAACAATTACCGTGATAATCTATATGAACTCGAGAAATGAAGTATAGATTTAGATCTGATCATGATAGCATGTGTTTGTGATTTCTGCATGGATGAAATTCATGATTCGTGTTTAGGATAGAGATATACCTTTATGCCATATGTAGTCTAATAAGAACTTGAACTTAAACCCTTTTCAATTATAATTCACATAGAGATATAGTGGGTTAGTTAAATAGGGTGTTCAAATTGATTCTATCATCTGTGGATTTGATTTGATATGAGTGTGATGCATTGAGAGATGACCATATTTTACTTTCGTGTTCTTAATTAACAATCCAGTATAAATAATTTGACTTAATAGGAAGTGTGTTGATTTAAATGTAACAATAAGTGAAATTATAATCTCAAGTCTTCAATATCTTGTTTCATTCTAGGGATAGATAGTAATAGTTTATTTAATTATTTTAAATTAAATTATTAAATCATTTGTTTAAATAAGATTAAATTGGTCATGGGTTAGTACTTGGTGATTTTTATTAAATAATTCTCTGTGGGAACGATACTCAACTTATCACTTTATTACTTGTTGACCACGTATACTTGCGTGTTGTGCGTAATTAGATTTTACCCTCGACAGCCCAGCAATTCTAATAGTTTTCATACAGCACATAGCATATAATAACATACTTAGTTCATGCATTCATAATCAATTAATATTTACTATGCATGTTACTTCACACATAACATGCATAGAGATTTTCATCACAAGCATATCATCAAAGATCGACTTTCACATTTCATACATATCTCATATGCATTTCATATATATACATCAACATTCGCATAGCATAATATAGCTCAACTAATGCTTATCGAATTCATATAACAAATAAGAACCGAAAGATTTTTCGATTAAGTAGTTTATCAACTACGACTTAACCGCTTAAAGCTTATCTCGCGCTGCGTGTATTATTCTACAGCTTATATTATCATGGATTCATATCCATCAGTCATACATTTCATATGCTCTTAATATAATAATAAATATTACATCGTTTCCTAACTAGGTTTGTAAAACCTTCATTTCACTTTCTCATCATACTCTTAGAATAGCTAGGCATGTATATGTGACGCCCCCAAATCCAGGTTCTCTAACCTCAAATTCGGTGCTCACGATCTATCATCATCATAAGCATTTTATAAACTATTGGGGTATAATAAACATACATTCTTCATTATAATAAAGTTTCATAACATAGTCTCATGGTCTTCTTAACCTTAACTTAAACACACCATTCATATTACAAAAGGTTTACATAAGTAATTCCATTAGATAATAATAACCAACATTCATTCTAAACTATTCCTGGATCTTGCCCTTGTCTTTGTCTTTTGTATTGGATCCTTCAGGCTTAACTGAAATAAATGTCATGATATAGGAAGGGTAAGCAACTAATTTTCTTAGCAAGTTTATATACAAGGGAGATATATCATGGCTAGAAAGAAGTTTTGCTTTCAATGTTCAACAATAATATAAGATTGTGAAGCAACATGAATTAATAATCAACAATTGAATATTCGAATAATTGAATAAAATGAACTGAGTGGTTTTGAAACAACTATGAACATTTGCCAAGGTTCTCAGTCATTGAAACTGAACCTCTTAATAAGTTTTGGTATTCAAGGGGATCAGCCTTTCATACACCATGATTTATGCATAAAGACTTAATAATCTAGCATCGATATCATGCCTTAAATCAAATTCGTCCTTTTCTCAGTCAAGAGTTCTTATCATATCAATTTAATAAGAACAACTTTTTAAAACACATTTGATTTAACAAATTTAAAGATGTTTGATCTAGCTGATACAATTAGCATAGATCTATCTCCTAAATAGTTCATGAATGAAGAACTTTAATTTAATTCCCAGTTCAATAATAATAGAACATGAATTCCATTGCACCAAGTGCGAATCTAAATAATCAATATAGATTTTAATAATCATCAATAATTATTCACCAACATGCTTTGAAAATAATAACTCGAGTTTGAGTTAGGAAACTTGCCTCATTTATAGTCTACGGCTACAAAATTAAATTATATCCGCTAGGCAGTTTAATTATCTTCCTTTGAGAGACCTATAGTTAATCTTTCAATTAGCCATTGCATAACATTAGATTATGCAATCACATAAATATTATATATTACAATTAGTTCTTAGAAATATTATCCTTCCTCGATAATGTTACTATTAAATAACAAATACATTTAATTCACTTAATATTATTAATCTTGATAATATTTAATTCACCTCTTAGTATTATTAGTTCACTAATAAAACTTTTATTCACTTACAAATATTATTAACATCTTAATAATATTTTAATAACTTACTAATATTATTAATCCTCTTAATAATATTTTAATCATGTATTAATATTATTACTTTAATAATATCTTACTTATGCTTTAGTATCATTAATAAATTAATAATACTTTATTTATTTACTAATAGTATTAACCTTTAATAATATTTTATTCATTCACTAATATTATTAATCATTTAATAATATTTTATTCCTTTACTAATGTTATTATATTTTTAATAATATTTTATTTAATCTCGAATATTATTATTTACTTAATAATATTTTAATCATCCAATAATACTTTAATCTAATATTATTAATCTTTTAATAATATTTTGATCTAATATTATTAATCATTTAATAATACTTTAATCATTTATTAATGCTTAAATCAAATGTTATTAACAATTTAATAATACTTTAATAAAGTTTTAATCTTAATATTTTATTTACTTACCAATATCAAATTCTAATATTATTAATATCATAATAACATTTTAATAATTTATTAGATCAATAAACAATTTATTCTAATTGTTCACCCTTTATTAAACCACTTATTTAATATCCATAAAAGATCATAAATAATATTTCTTATTATAAATTACCAAAATATCCTAAAATAGTGAGTAATATCATATATTAGGAGTATTCAAACATTAAAATCACATTTTTCTTATTTATGACATGATTTAACTATTTATTTTCTTTTATTCATAACTTCATCATTTTTTGGAAAAATACCAAACTGATTCCAAAAATTATTCTTTTCTGGATTTGGACAGTATATGACCCAACAATGATCCCCAAATATTTCTGGAATTTTAAAAAGTGATTTACTAATTTTAAAGTGCCTAAAACACTCGGATATTGCTTCATTTTTCATAAATCGAGTTTTTCTCAGAAAATTTTGAAACTTTCAGCGTATACTCTCATAACATATATGAACATACTGTAAAATTTTCCGAATCTTCCAGTGTATATACTGTGAGAATTCTGGGTGTTAATATTTAGGAGTCCTTTACGGAAAAAGCCATTATGCACAACCTACACATCGAAACGTGTCCGTTCTTTTTCCTGCACGTAGATAACTTCTCAAGGTACCTCTGTGATTTTTTCCAGAGTTTTAAAATACTTGAAACTATCCAAAACAGCCTTAAGAAAAATGGGGACAATATCTTTTTTAGGGTTTAAAGCTTTAATTATCTATGTGGACTATTTTGGGGAAAATAGCCCCCATGGCTTCAATACTTGCTAGATTTGTGTTCTACCACTTGCGTTTACTAGATAACTCATGTATCTAGCACCCTTCTTTGACGGATCACAAATCCAAGTTGTAAAACTTGAGTTACACAAGATTTAGTGGAAGAAAAATAAGGGTTTCACCCCTTGGAGAACATATGCTCATTTCCTTCCTCTAAATCTATTTTCTAATACACAAGATACTTAGTCCTACACATGAGACATTTAGAACTAGGGTACTATGAGTATTAGAACATAACCCCCGTATATTTTGAGGTAAAAACCAAAATAGAAGAAAATTAAGAAAAAGAATAGAAGAGAACCTCACCTAGTTTTCTTTGCTATACTTCTTGTTCTTCCAAAGTAGGTTATGAATTTAGGATGCATGAATAATAAACTCCTCTCCCTCTCTAGAATATGAACTTTTCCTCTCTCTCTTGCTAAGCTTTGTGTTTTGATGGGTTAGGAGAAAATAGAAGAAGAAGAAGAATGGTGGAGGAGTAAAATGAAATGAGATATATATTATGTTGGTGAATTGGACTGGAATGCTAATATCCTCCATGTTTCTTTTGCCCCTTGGACAAAAGTGTTAGCCTTATCCTTTCCTAATCATGCCTAATCATGCCATTAAGGTTGCTAATTAAGCTTTCCACCAATGGGAGCATGACACGCTTGTCCTTGTGTGTAAGACTTCTACTTATGGAACTTGATTAGCTTAATATTCTTGCCTTAAAAAGGCTAATGTGGCCAGCTATATATATGCCCACTAATTCCTTCGTTTAGCTTTTATTTTAATGCACAAATTAGATAAATTAAAGGTCTAAAATACCCTTAATCAAGTGGGCTAAGTTTGGGCTTGCATTTAATTTCTTTTGGGCTTCTCCTTTAATTTTTTTGGGCCATGTAATAAATATAGTCTAACCATTTTAATATATGTTACCCTAATGTTTATTTAGGGTTTCCATTCCCAATCTTATGAAATTTAATTACTTATACATGTGACTTTATCTCATAACCTAACTAGGTTTACTATAAATAGGTTTAAAATTATTAGTCACTTGAAATAACAAAATTATCCACTTAAGTTAGTATACATATTAAATTCTAACCTTTTTCTTATTACCATAACCCTTAGGTTATTTAATTGTCTCTCCTAATGTATAATTAGGTTATGAAGCTTTTATTTTTTAATGAAATCTATAAATGTATATATCCATAACTATAGTATATATGTTTATTGATCCATGCACAACTTCACATATTAAATCACTATATAACACAAAGTTTTAAAATATCAATAATGTACATACATATATAGTGACTTGAAATTCACGGTTATTACATCCTCCCCCCTTATAAGAATTCCATCCCCGGAATTACACATAGGGTTACTCAAAAAGATGTGGATAATTTTCCTTCATCTTTTCTTCGAGTTCCCACGTAGCTTCTTCAACATTGTGATTCCTCCAAAGAACTTTTACAGAATGTATAACCTCATTTCGCAATTTCTGCACTTTTCTATCTAAAATTTGTACTGGAATTTCCTCGTACGAAAAATCCTTTTCGACCAGAATTGGCTCGTACGATATCACGTGCTTGTAATTAGGCTTATATGGTCGTAACACTGACACGTGAAACACATTATGAATATGTTTCTGTAATGCTCGAGAAAATCGGATTTTTATGATAATTAAATTTTTATTTGATTATGTGGGTTAAATTAATTTAATTGATTTATTTTGTGAGTAAGCTATGTGAAGGTCATTCTATGACCTAGAGTGTACTAATGTGGTTAGTAATCTGGCTACATGTTAGAATTAATTGTTTAGAATTTCCAAGTCGAAAATAAATATCTTCTGGGAAATTCTCGTAAAAACACTATTCATCTATTTCTACTCGGGAAATTATTTTGAAATTCTGAGAAACTCATAATGATAGAATATTAAGATTAGATGGAATATCTAATAATATTTTATTTATGGAAAATGAAGTTTTTGCCTGCGGACTTAAAACCTAAGGG
Source organism: Panax ginseng (assembly GCA_020205605.1). Taxonomy (NCBI): domain Eukaryota; kingdom Viridiplantae; phylum Streptophyta; class Magnoliopsida; order Apiales; family Araliaceae; genus Panax; species Panax ginseng. The sequence goes on along the minus strand of CM035131.1, from coordinate 106,589,154 downwards.
TTGAATAGAACGATTTCCGAGAAGGAAATGAGACGCGTAGAAGGAATTAAGATAATGATAAAGCGTATGTTATACAAGTATGATACTATTTAGTATCTATGTATAATATGAAGATTGAATATGAAGTACAATACGTTTATCGTACGAGTATTATACGGGAAGAATACGTGAATTATACGTGTAGAATACGATTGGTATTATGGAATTAAGGTTAAGACTTAAAAGTGATTCAATTAGATTTGGATTATGCCAAGTCCAAATAGTTGAATAGGTAAGCCCAATGAATTAAGTGGTTAAGCCCAAACTAAAGCCCAATGCTAGAATGTTTCAGCCCGATCCAAGAAAACTGAACCGTGGATCGAACCGGTGGGTCACCGAATGGATAAAACCCATGGGATAACCCATGGGGATGACCCATGGGCATGGTGGGCCAGCCACTTGGTGTGCAAGCTAAGTTAACTACTTGATCACCAAGTATTTTACTTGGTGATAAAGTAGGGAATAGTAAGGAGGTGGGGGAATAATGACCTTTTTGCCCTCCATTTCAATTGCCTATAAATAAAAGACAAAGGTTGGCCATTTTGTGATTTTTCAGAGAGCAACCAATATATTTTGAGAGGGAGAAAGAGCTAGACTCAATCAAACCTACCACTTTGAAGTTTTGCTTTAGAGTTTCTTGCAAGAACACCAAGATTCGTTAAGGTAATATTCCTTAATAGTAGTTCCATCTCTTTTGATTTCTTTAAATATGAAGAATCATAAATTGGTGGTGTATGTCTATTATGGAGGAATAAGGATGACTTGTAATTTATACAATCTTTATAAGTTATGAAGACATAGAAATCATAAGGGTTGATGTAGGTTTAAATCATGAAAATATTAAGTGTTGGGGTTGATTGTTGATGAACAATTAAACTCCATCAATACTTAAATATGTGCATCTTGCCTGGTTAAGATGTAGATGTGAAATCCATGGAGTATTCCATGTGATTTGGCTTAGAGAACACTAGTAACGAAGTTATGGCGAATTTTACGTAATTAGATGTTAAACGTCGAAAACATAGAAATTCTGGATTGATAGTTGAAAGTTGCCGTGAGACTTGAAAATATTGTTTTTCAATGTCAACATTTGAGATGGTGTATTGAAGAGTCGCGGACTCAAGAATCGTCGGATTCTGACTTAAAACGAAGAAAACGAGTATTGAACGCTCATTAACGTTTTACGAACGCTTAAAAATGAACTTAATAGTGAATTTTGAATTAACAGATTCGAAAGTGTAGAATTCTTATATGAACGCATAGAGTATGTCATTTATGATGTGTAGGATTTTGAATGGACAAAATCGGACTTATAACGAAGAAGTTATGAATCCGGGAAACTCACTAAAAATTTTATATTTCAAACTTTTTCAGGTAAGGAGGTTCAGCCGCTGGCCGCTGATTAAAGCTATAAGTGCCGCATCACCGCAAACAGCCAAAGATAATGATGTCATTGTTTACTATGTAGTCACCGCAAAGACCACTCATATGAAGGAGTCTCATGTGCACACAGCAAGACCGAGTCCAGAAACTGGTATCAGTAAACCCAGCGCAATAGCAGCCAAGATTATATAGGAAGGCCACGCCGTGGCGCCGAGGCAAAGTCTTTGTTAGACAACTTAGGTTTGAACTTCAAATGTTCAGAGACCTATATGAGTTAAGTTTACACACTTAATAAGTGTACTAAAACTATTCCTATATTACATATAATAAGGTATATGATAATGAATCTTAGGAAGTGATCGCATGTTATTAACTTATGAACGAAGAACACAAAGTGTTATTAATGAACTATAATTAGTAAACAACGTTGGTACTTCACCAATGATGATAGAGTCCGGTTAATAACGTAAGTTTGTTAATAAGCCGGGATGAAGGGTAATAAGTCGAATTGACTTTATTAAATGAAATAAAATTAACAAGGACATAGAAGAGAAAGAAGTTGGTAGAAACAATGTGAGTAATTGTTTGATAGCTAATTAAAGTGTGCTATTTGAATATATCATGTAGATTCTGTAAAGGTTGTGATCAGTCAATTAAGTTATTTAAAGACGCTGAAAGGCAAGTTTTCTTAACGCTTGTCTAACTTTCAAGATTAGTCAAGTTTTATGTGATTCATTGTACTGAATTGCATGTCTGGTTTTAAAGAAAGGGTCAATGTCAGCTTTAACGCGGCTAGACTACTCGTAAGATATAGATTGATTTGTATACATATCTTTCTATATAAAAATGTTAACTCTATCCTATGCCAAGTAATAGGTACGGATTTGAAGGTAAGGTTTGTCTATGAACAAACAAAAGTATTTTTCATCGATTATTCGATGGGCACGCGAGTTTGCCAAAGCTTAAACATAAATATGTTTAATAGATGAATGTTAATCAATACAGAGTACTATAGGATGATCACCTAGAAGTGCTCGTAAGTAATGCGGATGTACAACCTTAGTGCTGTGATATCCTTTTCAAGTGTGAAAACAGAAAGCTATTGTTCATGGTCTATCGACCAGTTCTGAATTCCTAATCTATTCTATACTTTGGGAATTGATGTTATGAATTGTTAAAGTATTAGTGTTTCATAATACTACATAACTATTTGTTCAGTTATGTATGATTTGTCATATAATTCACGAATGTGGTGTTGATGTTATCATTTGTTAAAACTTGTTGAGGTTGTTATGCTCACTTCTTGCGTGAATTATATGATTGCAGTTAAGGATGAGCGTACTGAGAATGCTAAGAGAGATAAGGGAAAAGCTAAGATGGATACTTAACCATCGTGTAATAGATTAGTGTGTTTGTATGTATTATACCTTACGAACAACAAACAATGTAATCGGTTTATGAACCTAGGAATGGATTTCACTTTGATTATAATAAGAAGATAGTAATTACATTCATTATATTGTGTTTTCAATGGAATGATTGTATAGTTATGAGTACCGTGTAGTACCAAATGTTGGGTTGGAAGATACCCGAATTTGGTGGCATCACAGGTTGGTATCAAAGCATTAGGTTATAAAACTTAAGGGGGGAAGAACCTTAGGCTAATAACCTCGTAAGGAAAGTAAAGTTCGAAGAATGAAATTCAAGTCAAATGAATTAATAAGGTATTGAGAAAACTCAGTACCGAAAGATTTAAAAGATGGAAATTAATCTTAAATAAATTAAATGTGATTTGTGCTTATACTATTGTGTATTATGTACTAATCAATGTGTTATGTGTTTTGTAGATGTCAAATGATAGCTTGATGTTTAGAAACATTCACGAGATAAGTGAGGAGTCGGTGAACCAAGTGGAGATATTACTGATGCCAGTGGCGGAGGTACCATTAGTTGTTTTGGAAGACTCTGACGTTGAAGAGTACATCTCTAAGGAGGAATACTCCGAGGAGATAATGGGGATAACGTCATATCTAAATATGATGATTGACGTGGAGGAGGAGATGGAGGTAACATTGATTAACACGGTCATACCTACTCAGGAGCCAACACCTCCGGATGTAATGAGATCATTGTATCTGGCAGTGTTGGATAGGAATGTGCATCTGCGCACTATAGTGTAGACACAGAATGAGGAGATAGCCTCCTTATATGAGGCGAAGGAATCTGCAGACGCAGATTTTGAGTCAGAGCACGATGAGAAAGTGCTGATGACGGATAAGGCAAGAGACTATAAGGAAGAGGTCGTTGAGCTTCGAAAGAAACTGGTCGAGAAAGACCAGAAGATAGCTAGGATGTCGTACATCCACAAATGCGCTAATGAGGATTTCAAGCTAAAAATTGCTTGTTATTCCATCGAGTCCAGACAGACTCTACATACCATAAGTCGAGAATGTCGTACGACAGTATTAGTAGATCATAAGATCTTTCTGTATATAGGAAGTGACGTAAAACCCTCTTTTGTATAATTAAAGGGTAGTCTTTTTGTAAATCCCAATTTTTGGTAGAAGTCAATCGCCAGATAGTAATGTAATAGCTTTTTGGCTAAGGAAACATGATGTAAATAGTTTTGACAATGAAAGCATATTAATATAATGAAGTTTTATTTAATGTGCTTATTGTGGTATGAGTTGTTATTTGAGAATGATAACTAAGTAGTTAAATAGATAATAATGAATCTTTATTTATTTAATCAGAATTATGCCGCCAAGAAGGAGACAACGTAACCAAGAGGCCGAGTCTCATAATGAAAATTAGGGGGGTCCTAATAACCCTATGTAAGAGTTCGTTAATTTATTAACGACAACATTTAACCAAGTTGGGGGAGGGATTCCCATAGCACCTAGGGTAGCAAGAACAACTACCTTTAAGGAATTTAAGAGTGTGGGTCCTCCGGAGTTCCGAGGAACGACTAACCCTTTAGTGGCCCAGACATGGGTGAAAGAGATTGAGAAGGCATTTGTAATTACAAACGTAAGTGAGGCGCAAAAGACTTCTTTTGCAACTTACATGATGAAGGGGGAAGCCAACTACTGGTGGGAGGCTCACCATAGTGGGGCTAGAACAGAGGCAGTTGTAAGACCCCAACTTTTATAAATAAAGATTAATTTCTCTCGAAATATATTTTTGAATATTATGGTGTGGATATAATATAATGTTATAGTTGTGGGTAATATTTTCAAATTTTGCAAAGTAAGCAAGTGGTTATATAATATTCGATTGGTCGGGGAATATTCATTTTAATAGGGAATATTCGTACGACGGCACAATCATTGGTTGACCTCACAACGAAAAGTATTGTCGTAGTTAGAAAACGACATAATTATTTTTTTATAAAAATAACAGCGGAAGTTTTACCGTTAAATTGTTGAACTACCTGGTAGTAAAAGTATAGTAATATGCGTGGTTGCATAGTATCACACTGTATTAATTATTAATGCTTACGTGAGAAGTCACTTAGTTATACTCAATTATTGCTACAGTAATTGTTGCATCATATCTCTCATATTATTGATTCGATTATTGTCACAATATCATTTGCATAATATGCTATATTATTAAATCAATAATTGAGACGACAAAGTTATTCATATTATTAAATTGCAATATTTACAATGTCTAGAAGTTCTATCAAGGAGAGGTTTGATCATCTAATTACGCGCCAATAAGGAGAAATACCTATCGGAAAGCCCCCTCTTTCCTGGGAACGACCTGGTTGTTAAATGTTGTGAGTTATAATTTTAATGATGAATAAGTTCATGTAGATTAAAGATGAAATTGATAGTTCCATTGTGTTTGAATTATTAGTGTTAGTGGAAATAGACATTTATTTCGATATTAATTGATGTCTGGAAGTTATACTGACCAGTCATGTAATTAACCGGATAAATGAGCAATTAATTGCTATTAATTCACATAATTATAACTATTTGTTCACATGTGTGTTCTATTGATTCACATTCTTATACTATTAGGGGAGTTGGTGCAATATTGATAATACTTGCATGACTAAGTTAAAAATGGAGGTAGAGATGAAGGTACTATACTATAATTTATATATTCACATGATTATAACTATTGATTAACATGATTGAACTATTGATTCACATTATTTACTATTAGGGGAGGTGGTGCAAGTTTGATAATACTTGCAAGACTAAATTAAAAATGAAGAATAAGAGGAAGGTATTACACTGTAATATTTCGAGCCCCAAAACGTGCAATTATCGAAACTATATTTTCCTATAAATAGAAGCTCATTCTTCCTTCATTTCTCACAAATTCACTAAAGTTTTAGAGCAATTATTATAGAGAGAAATTATAGAGAGAAAGAAGAAGAGAAGTCTGCTACCTCTCTACTCCAGTATCCAGTTTCTTTCTAAGGTAAGGGGTATTATTTCTTTCGTATTCATGAAGAGAGCTTCTATTATTCCATTCTTTATTATTATGTTGGAATAACCTATCTTTGTGAAGTACCACATACATGGTGAAATTCTTCTGTTATTCCATTCTTTATTATTATGTTGGAATAACCTGTCTATACGAAGTACCGCATACATGGTGAAATTCTTCTATTATTCCATTCTTTATTATTCTGTTGGAATATCCTATCTGTGCGGATTACGCTATACCTGGTTCCATTCTTTATTATTCTGTTGGAATATCCTGTCTGTGCGGATTACGTTAGACCTGGTTCCATTCTTTATTATACTGTTGGAATAACCTATCTGTGCGGTCTATCGCATGCATGGTGAATTCTTCTATTATTCCATTCTTTATTATTCTGTTGGAATATCCTATATGTGCGGATTACGCATGACCTGGTTCCATTCTTTATTATTCTGTTGGAATAACCTGTCTTTGTGGATTATCACATGCATGGTGAATGATCCTTCAAATTCATTCCTTATTAAATTATGGAAATGATTTGTCTGCGTGGATTACCGCATGGCGGGTGAAAATCTATTTGCAGTTTCATATATTCTATGATACTCATTTGGTTAAAGTTTTGGCTTCTATATACTCCATGAAATTAGTAGAATATGCTGGATATTTGCGCTTCATCTAGTACCTTTTCATGGAAATATTCTTCTAAGCATTATTGAATTTTACTCCACAAAGCAGTATCATGTTGACAATTTGGACGCAATTGATTTCAAGATAAATTAACTTATAAATCTTTAAAATTTATTCTTAAACTTGTTTTATTGAATTATTATGTCATTGTCATCATCCTCACGCATATATTGTGATGAAAGTCATCTTTGGCTTACGTGCATAGATGGACTTGGTATGATTATGACCAGGGATTATTCGGTATAATCATGACCTATAATGTTATAAATGATGTGGTAAAAGTCCTCAGTAGCCTGTAGTGCATTAATGGACAATTTTTGGTATGATTATGACCAGGGATTATTCGGTATAGTCATGACCATTGATGATTTAATGAATATCATTGTCCCGTAGTGCAGGGATGACTCGATGATGTGGTTTATTTGTTAAGCTGAGTCTCAGTGATAAAAATTAATGAAAACATTTTAAATCATAGAAGATAGTAGATATCATGCTCTACTTGACTCTTCTAATGGATTGTTTATTCCGCGGCAGTTAAACTTGATGTCTATTGTATTTTATCAGTTTCACATTATTGAAGACTAATGATAATTTATTCTGCATTATCTTAGTCATAATATTTCTTACTGGGCTAGTTGAGCTCACCCTTTCTTTCACTATTCTCTTCAGGAAATGAGAAAGTAGCCTGGACTAGTCGGGGAACGGAGTGACGGTCCAGATGATAGCATTAGTAGTCCTCATTATTCGATAAATAGTGTGACAATAATTTTCGCTTCGATAAAAGAGCTCTAACTCATGCAAGCATACATGTGTCAACAAGTAATACAGAGTAAGTAGAGTATCGATCCCACAGAGAAAATTGTCAAATTCAAACTACTATGCATCAATTAAATCACTATATTCATATGCTTAGACTAACGACTATAATTGGAGAATTAAACTAATTGCAAATAACAACTAAAATAAGAATATTAATGGAATAAATCAAATCTGGAAATAATGGGATCCTAACTTCATTTAATATTTCATCTAGCTACCACTATCATGCAAGACTTGTTCACATATCACAGGAAAATAGCCAAGAGCACTAATAGAGTCATAGCCATTTTTCAATGCACTAGGACCTACTTACACAACATCCACAGATGATAGATTCTATGTAATCAACAATATAACCAAAATCACTATATGTCTATGTTAAATTGCAATCATACTGAATTGAAGCACAAGCCCTATTTTAACTCATATGGTGAATAAGTATATGTCTATCTCATTCACGAAATACGCAGGCCATATACAACAATCCCATATACGTATGCTATTATGACTATAATCCATTCTCGCATGTTCATTGTCAATTCCATGCAAATACTGAAACGAATGGTGATCAAGCATTCATATGTGTAAAACAACCATAATAGAATTCCAATATGATATGTAAAACAACCCTAGCAATCAAGCATGCAACCAAACTACATATTAAAATCCGTTAAAATCCCATAATGGAGTTTAGTTCACGACTGAACCAAAAGCCATTATGGGGTCAACGCTAAGCATGATTATCAAGTAAACAATTGAAAAATGAGGGATAGAATGATCAAACCCAATTGTAGATTGTAAACCAATATCAACGTTCAAATCCTCATATAAATCCAAAAAACAATATTATAAATCCACAATGATGGAGAATCCCAAGAAGAATAGAGAGAAGATGGAGTTTTGGCTTCGTTCTTCATTTGAATCTCTCCCAATGTAAAAACCCTAGTTATTTATATGAAAATAAAAAGTTAAAGTTATTCAATTATGTCTCGACACCACCGATATCGTTTAAAACAAATTACAATCATTTTAATTAAAAATTAAAATAAAACAACTCAAATAGCTTCCATTTATCATCGGCACAATGCCACCGCCCTCAAGTGTATTATCGCTACGGCGATGACTTGTAGAAGGTTCTACCATCCAAACCGGCCTTCTCACGCGGCGCCGCGTCCTCTAAGCTTGTCATGCTCATGTGCCAAGTAACTTGCAGAGAGGTAACATTGTTCTGGTTGGGTGTGCTCACGGCGCGCGCAAGCCTCCAAGCTCATCCTGCCGCATGCGCGCTGGGCTTGGTGAATTTTGGTTCTACTCCCGAGTTTGGTTCTCGCATTGTTGTCATTGCCATCGAAATGTTTTGTCCATCCATGCTTATCCATCCATGCTCCACTCATTTATCACGCCATGCCTATCCCAAATTTGTGCCTCGCTTCAAGGTCCATTAGCCTCGGCCTCTAATACCACCAAATTAGGCCGATTCCTGCACTTATTAACCAAAAGGAGTTTTAAGTAATCGCAATGCAAAATAACATGAAATGCAACTAAAACAGACTGAAATGTACTTGAGATGGGCATAATTCACGTAAATTGATGTCCAATAAGTAGGTATAAAACCCACTTATCAAATACCCCCAAACTTGAACTATTGCTTGCCCTCAAGCAATGGATGGTAAATAACAAAGAAAAATGCAAAAGCACTACTATGCAGCTAAACTACTATGCAAACTAGTCTCACATCATTCCAACTTAAACAGAATTTAAGCCCAAAATACCTCAGCGAGTTATCCAGATTCAGGAATACAAGTTTAAACTAAACGATGGTCATAACATCATACACTCAGATAATTCATCCATGCTATAGAGATGATATGTGTGTGTGTGTAATGTTCACCAAAACTTGATTCAAGCAAAGAATATATATGCTAACATGCTCGAAACAGAAAAGTATAGCCTAAATTGAGAATCATGTATACTTATACAACGCAACTGTTTCAACATATCCAAACAAACTAAAGTTCAACAATGGGCTTAATTGCTTTATTGCTACTCACGAGGGCGATTTTCGCTTCTTTTTCCCAGTGTTTATGCTATTTTTATTTTTTTTTTTTTTTTTTTTTTTATACATGACCGTGCAATGCCTTATTCCATTAGGCAACACTGCTACCCCTTAATGAAGCTTTCAACCAACGACTCCTGCACATGAAAGACCTTAGGCGCTTAGGTGTAGAGACAATCCCCCAAGCGCATTTTACTCAAGTAGCTAGGCCCTAAAATAAGACTAGCCATGTTATTGCTATTTTTTTTTTTTTATACATAGCATACCCATGTTTTCCTAAAGTTTGAATGTCAATGTTTGTCAAGTCTACATGCATGTTCCACATTTTTCTTTTTAAAACTACATTTTCTAACAAGCAATGCAACACATAACTCTTATGCCTACAAGTGATTGTGAACATAACCGCAAACCGAAAAGCATTTAAACAAAGAACATGAATTCCATCGTAAAACATTATAACTACGCTCATGTTATCCCATATATTCAAGAATCCTTCACAATTCACCATCATCATTGGCTAGGCAAGAAATTCCATATAAACAAGAACTTTGTGAGACATGCAAATTAACTAAACAAAAAATTTCTATCAATAAAACAATAACACCAAAAAACAACTAAATTATTAAACTAACCATGCAACATTTTAACTAAACATGCAAAAAACTAACTACATGCTACTATACTACTCCCCAATACCCCAAACTTATAATATTCAATGCCCCATTGAATGAAGGTAAAGGGTACAAGAAAACTCCCCTAACGATTTACTGTACCACCCTCCCCGTGGTGAATCTGGTGGTGGATAAGGCATCATCAGATCGAATCGAGGCCACTCGAGCATTGTTCTTGTTTCAGGCAAACGCTTCGCCAAGGCCCTCATGAGTCCCGTGAGCAAACGTTCCAAAATTATCATACATGGCATCGACTTTTCGCTCCAACCTTCTGAGTCATCGATCGCTAGGAACAAGTGTGTGTGCTGGGGTCGTCGGACGGGCCCGCCTCATCTATTGAGAGGGGTCACTGGATGGCTCGAAATGTGGGTCGAGAATGAATCTCGTCTCATCGCGTGGTGTGGCTCACCACCGCCTAGTCCTCAAATTTTGCAATGGTGGTATGAGTTATATCTTCGCTCTGTATTGCATTTGTTCATTGCCCCTGGGCTTGCACTTCGACAAGACATAACATGGCTACCATCGATGCGCGTGGAATGCTCCCCGTGGTATTTCCTTCGATATTTCACAATATTTTGATGAATCAAATGTCCCACGTCAATATACTTGCCCGTGATTATACCCCACAAAATTATGGCCCTTTCCGCCGTGATCTCATGCTGATGAGATGAGGGCAATAGCTTGGTACATATGAACAAATTCCACGCCTTGGCATATCGATTCAGTGCGGCTGCTGGGAATATGCGAGGTTGGGTCGTGCCGACTTTGTAAATCCACTTCGTGCCTGGCACGCACAACTCCGCAATAACAAGCTCCAAGTCTGTTTCCAGATGTGCCCCGTGATCCAATTGGCAAATTTCGCTGGTGGTCTCTCTGAGTCTAAAATGTTTCGATGGCATGTCCGTCAGAATTCACCTCGACACCTCAAACCATACCGATATCGCCCATGGTGACTTTGGCATTGGCGTAAAACTCTGGACTATGCTCATCTGAATGGGCATGGGAGTGGCAAGTGAATCCAACCCATCCCTTTCATGAATCATGGCACATAATCGCCATCTTGCTTCCTCCGCTTGAAACCGCCGCCTTGATGAACGCCTTCGCCACAATTTCAGTAATACTCCCCGTCGGGTCGCTAAATCCAGAACTTAGTGTGATCAACCACATCCTCTCCTCGATCGCCAGAGGAGGATGAAGAAGAAGATGAAGCTACATGAGCTCTTTTTGGACCCATATGCTTTGAGAGAGATGGTGTGATGAGTTCGATCGAAATGAAGAAAAGCTTATGAATTGATAGCCCCCAAACTTGATTTTCGCAAACCCAAATCAGAACCCTAGCTTTATATAATGGATGAGAGCGTGGGTTGAGATTTGAACGTGGAGAGAATCGTGGAAGATGTGATCGAGAGATGTACGGCTTCAATTTGTAAATCGATAGAGAGATAGAGACGTGAGTTATGGAGAGTGAGAGGATTTTTGCTCTGTTATTATTTCAAATGAGAGTCCAAATGGTCCACAACTCATTTTTAAAATCTTCGATCCGTTTTATCCTAAGTCACGCGGCACCGCGCGCGCGAAGTTTTTAATGGGTCATGCACAGCGCGCGAGACTTGCAGTAATAATGTTCTGTTATCCCGATTGACTTGATGATGCGCGCCATGAAGTTTGTATCAGATAGGCATGCGCGTACGCCGACGACACTCGATATATCCGCAATGCTAAAGTTCAATTCTACTCGCGCCTATCGTTGATGCTTTCCAATGATGGTTCCTCGTGACAGACATTAATGCACATTGTTAAGGCATGAATTAGTGGCCACATAATGCTAACATCTTGCAAATATTCGCAAAGCAATTTTGCTACACACTCAAGCATGAAAATGATATCCTATTAAAATGAATTAGATATAACTAACTAAAATAATCTAAAATGAATAACTAAAAAGTCAAATGAGGTAGAAATAATGGGTTGTTTCCCATCCAAATAAGCTAAGTTATAGTCAATTAGCTTGACTGCCTCTCTCAATCTCACGTCACATCAAGAATCGAGGTGCCTTCCTTATTGTCCACCGCACCCCAAAATTTGATGACTTCAACTTTTTCACAATGGCTCTACCTTCAACTCAATTTTCACCCATTACACACCTCAACGGTCCATAATTCCCCGGTTTCAGACTCTCATCCTTTAGGCCCCAATCCACCAAGTCAACCAGAAGCATTCTTCTTCATCCGCTGGTAACTTTATTGCTTTAAAGACGCTTGAAGGTGATCTCCGATCCCGAACACGACATAGTGAGTTCACCTTTTGCACATCTATCAAGTCCCGCCATGGCTAAGAATGGTCTCCCCAAAGATATTGGTATGCTTTTGTCCTCCTCGTAGTCTAAAATGATGAAGTCAAATGAAAAAATAAACTTGTCCACCTTAACCAACACATCTTCAACAATTCCCCGTGGATACGTGATGGATCTATCACCTAGTCAGAATGATATGTTTGTTTTCACTTTGGAGCCATAATCCCAACCGGTTAAACATCGACAAGGGCATCAAATTTATGCTTGCCCCAAGATCACATAAACACTTCATCAAGTTCATCTTTCCAATTGTGCACGGAATTGTGAAGTCGCCTTGATCCTTCATCTTTGGAGGTAATTTCTTCACAAGCATCAGACCGCATTCCTCCGCTCAAGGCTACCGCCTCAAACTCATCTAGTCTTTCTTCCTCGACAATATACCCTTCATAAACTTTATGTAGCTTGGCATTTGTTCCAATGCCTCTAATGAAATGGTATGTTGATCCGCAGCTTTTTGAATACCTCCAAGAACTTGCTAAACTGCTTATCCCTCCTCCATTAGTTAATCTTTGTGGATACCAGATTTGAGGGTGAATTGGTGGCACCGAACTCTTAGCTTTTCCTCCGAACTCGCAGTATCCTTCTCGACCGCCGCGACTCAGATTTTTCCAGATTTTTTCATCAACAATCACTGCTTTCGCTCACGCTACCGCTGCGCGCCTCCTTAGTGTTCTCAAAGGTAGCGCAATTGCGATTTATAGTTGTTCCGCCAGATTTTTCCTGATCTTAATGATATTGCTTTGCATTGTTCCTTCCCGCCTCTTCTAGGATTTGTCTCGTGTTACTTGGCAAGGAACCTTGGGGCCTATTGTTAAGCATGCTCGCCATCCGCCCCATCCGAGTTTCCAAATTTTAATAGCCACCGCTTGGCTTTTTAATCATAACTTCCAGAGTTTGCCATGTATTTCAACATCATCTCCTCCACTTTCGATTTTTTTTCGGTCAGTGGTAGCCGAGAGCGTGATGTTGTTGCCGAGAGAATCCCTGGAAAATGGTGGTTTTTGTATACTGGGTCGAAATGGGTCGTGGATCGAAATTGATGATTCACTGAAACCGACTTTGTTGATTTCCTTCGTTATTCGACCAAACCTAAAGTTTGGATGATTTCGGTTGTTGGGGTGGTATGTGTTCTGAAATTGACCTTGGTCTTTCCTGTAGTTGCTCACATACTGCACCGACTCTGAGCTAATAGCACACTGATCCGTGGAGTGTGACCCCGCACAAATTTCACAAACGAAGGCAACTGTTTTTTTCCCGCTTTCTGCCAAAGTGTCTATCTTCTTTGCATATAGCCGCCATCTGTGCGGCGATAACCGCGTAATAGCATCTACCTCCAAACACACCGCTACCTTGGGTCAGGGCATCCGAGATGTAGGATTCTCGAAAATCGTTAGTCGCCATAGTCTCAATAAGGGTATAGGCCTCGCCATAGCTTTTTTGCCCATAATGCCCCTCCAAAGACCAAGATCTACAATCTGGCCTCGATTGCCATCCTAATCCATTGTAGAAAGTATTGATTACCATCCAATCCCGCATACCATGATGCGACACTTCCTTTAGCATCTCTTTGTATCTCTCCCATGCTTCATATAAGGACTCTCCCTATTGTTGCTCAAACCGACATATAGTTGTCCTCATCTTTGCAGCCTTAGCCATTGGGAAGAACTTGGCTAAGAATTTTCGCTAAGTCCTCCCATGTAGTGATTGACTCGACGGCAAAGAATGAAGCCAACTCCTCGCCTTTATCCCTCAATGAGAATGGGAACAACCGCAATCGATAAGATCCTCCGTCACACCGTTATATCGAATGTATCACAAATCTCTATGAAGCTCAATAAGTGTTCATTCGGATCATCCAGAAAAGACCCCAAATCGAATCGAAGTTCTCGCACCATCCTAATAGTGCCCGCTTAATCTCAAAAGTGTTCATCGCTATCACGGCCCCGACTATGCTAGATCAGAGCCCCATTTATATTCTAAGATGGAATAATCTCTCAGAGAGCCCAATGCTTCTTTCTTTGCTCAATTCTCTCGTTCTTCCGCCATACTAACTGTAGTACTTCTAATCGAAGCTTGTAAATTTCTTCGCACACTAGCTTTCCAACCTCTCCCATTAATGTTATCCTCGCTACCGGTGTTAATTCTAATTGGAAGATCTGTGTGCATAAAAATCTACAAGTACCAAATCACAAATAAAACAAAAATAGAAATGAGATAAGAATAGATATGTCTAAGTCATACAAAATAGCTTAAAATTGATGATAATTATTTAAACTAAACGCCTTTCCCAAAGAATTCAATGCCAAAAACTTGTTGCCTCTTTTTCGCTTCGATAAAAGAGCTCTAACTCATGCAAGCATACATGTGTCAACAAGTAATACAGTAGTAGTAAGTAGAGTATCGATCCCACAGAGAAAATTGTCAAATTTAAACTACTATGCATCAATTAAATCACTATATTCATATGCTTAGACTAACGACTATAATTGGTGAATTAAACTAATTGCAAATAACAACTAAAATAAGAATATTAATGGAATAAATCAAACTGGAAATAATGGGATCCTAACTTCATTTAATATTTCATCTAGCTACCACTATCATGCAAGACTTGTTCACATATCACGTGAAAATAGCCAAGAGCACTAATAGAGTCATAGCCATTTTTCAATGCACTAGACCTACTTACACAAAGATCCACAGATGATAGATTCTATGTAATCAACAATATAACCAAAATCACTATATGTCTATGTGAAATTGCAATCATATCAATTGAAGCACAAGCCCTTATTTTAACTCATACGGTGAATAAGTATATGTCTATCTCATTCATTTAAATACACGCAAGCCATATACAAAAAACCCCATATACGTATGCTATTATGACTATAATCCATACTCGCATGTTCATTGTCAATTCCATGCAAATATAAAACGAATGGTGATCAAGCATTCATACATGTAAAACAACCATAATAGAATTCCATATGATATGTAAAACACCCCTAGCAATCAAGCATGCAACCAAACTACATATTAAAATCTGTTAGAATCCCATAATGGAGTTTAGTTCATGATCGAACCAAAAGCCATTATGGGGTCAACGCTAAACATGATTATCAAGTAAACAATTGAAAGATGAGGATAGAACGATCAAACCCAATTGTAGATTGTAAACCAATATCAACGCTCAAATCCTCATATAAATCCAAAAAACAATATTATAAATCCACAATGATGGAGAATCCCAAGAAGAATTAGAGAAGATGGAGTTTTGGCTTCGCTCTTCATTGAATCTCTCCCAATGTAAAAACCCTAGTTACTATATATGAAAATACGTCAAAAGTTATTCAAGTCTCGTGTCCGACACCTACCGATATCATTTAAAATAAATTACAATCATTTTAATTAAAAATTAAAATAAAACAACTCAAATAGCCCCCAATTATCGCACGCTAGCGCCAAGGCCCCTCCAAAGGTATTCTGTCAGGCGGCGCATGCGCGACTTGCAGTAAGGTTCCCACCGTGCCCAGCCGGCCTCCTCCATGGGCGCCGCCCTCTAAGCTTGTCATGCTCATGGGCACAAGAACTTGCAAGAGGTAACATTGTCCGGTCGGGTGCTCACGCGCGCGCGCTGCCTCCAAGCTCATCCTCGCCGCCCCGCATTGGCACTTACTTGGTGAATTTGTTCTACTCCGAAGTTTGGTTCTCCGCATTGTTGTCAGCCGCCATCGAAATGTCTTTTGTCCATCCATGCTTATCCATCCATGCTCCACTCATTTATCACGCCATGCCTATCCCAGCTTGTGCCTCGCTTCATGCGTCCATTAGCCTCGTGCCCTCTAATACCACCAAATTAGGCCGATTCCTGCACTTATTCACCAAAAGGAGTTTTAAGTAACCGCAATGCAAAATAACATGAAATGCAACTAAAACAGACTGAAATGTACTTGAGATGGGCATAATTCGCGTAAATTGATATCCAATAAGTAGGTATAAAACCCACTTATCATGGATCTGTAAGAGAGGAAGGCATGTAGGTTTGAGCAGGGCTTGAAACCCTGGCTCTATAGTAGGATATCAGTATTTCAGAGTGCTTCTTATGGGACCATTCTGGAAAAGGCGATAATAGCTGAAGGTGGTGGTGAGGCATTGTCTCAGTATCACAAGGAAAGGAAAAACAAGAATAAAGTAGAGGGAGGTAGTAAGGCAGAAGTTTCCAGCGGGAGTGGCAACATGCCTAAGAGGAAGAGTTTCATCCCTGGGAATACTGGGGTAAAACAGGGAGATCCTAAGCATAGGACAGAGGCATGAAAGACATGTGGAAAGACTCATATGAGAGTCTATTTAAAGGGGAAATCAGTTTGCTACAACTGTGGGCGGGAGGGACATCTGTCACCCAACTGTCCTAACCCTAAAAAAAACCATGGGTGTTTTGTCTGTGGACCGTTTAACCACATGGCAAGAAATTGTCCGAAGAAAGGGATAAAGGGAAATAAGGGTACTGGTAGTGGTAAATTAGCCATTACTGGACCAACACCATCAGTGGGTAGACCCTTAGCCCATACGTTTAATATGACCGTCCAAGATGCGGTTGCATCATCGGATGTGGTAGCAGGTATCATTCCAGTCAATGAAATAAATGTTTATGTGTTATTTGACTCGGGTGCTACTTGTTCTTTTATAGCATGTGGATTTGCTAAGCGATTAGGTTTAATCTCTAAAAAGTTAGCAATACCTTTAGATATTAAGGTAGCAAACGAAGAAATAATCCCCATTGAACATATTCATAAGGATTGTTGCGTAGATATTAGAGGTAATAAGTTATCGGTAGATTTGGTACCTATAAGGTTAAAAGAATTCGATGTAATTCTTGGTATGGATCGGTTGATTAATCATAAGGCGATAATATATTGCCATAGGAAAAGTGTGTACCTTCGGCTTTCTAAGAAAACCAAGGTAGTGTTTTTCGGTAGTAAATCACCGAGACGCTCTTGTTGTCTATCGATGACACAAGCTAAGAAGATGTTGAGAAAAGGGTGTGTAGGTTACCTATGCCATGTTGTGGATACCGAAAGAGTGGGAACATCCTTGGACCAGATACCTATAGTTCAAGAGTTCGTGGATGTATTTTTGGAGGAATTACCAAGTATTCCACCGGACAGGGAGGTTGAGTTTGTAATTGATCTGTTATCGGGTACGACACTAGTTTCAAGGGCACCATATCGAATGACGCCAGTTGAGATGAAGGAGTTAATGTTTCAATTACAAGAACTATTAGACAGGAAGTATATTCAACCGAGTGTGTCTCATTGGGGAGCACTGATATTGTTTGTAAAGAAAAAGGATGGGTCGTTAAGACTTTGTATTGACTATCGAGAGTTGAACAAGTTAACGAATAAGAATAAATACCCGTTGCCCAAGATCGATGATCAGTTGAAAAGGCAAAGTATTTTTCTAAGATAGATTTGCGTATGGGGTATCATCAGTTAAAAGTGAGGAAGGAGGATGTA
Organism: Panax ginseng; assembly: GCA_020205605.1. NCBI lineage: Eukaryota > Viridiplantae > Streptophyta > Magnoliopsida > Apiales > Araliaceae > Panax > Panax ginseng. The sequence continues at coordinate 106,571,184 of CM035131.1, read as the reverse complement.
CCTAAGACGACGTTTAGAACTTGTTATGGTCATTACGAGTTTCTAGTGATGTCGTTTGGGTTAACTAATGCATCAGCCGCATTTATGGATATGATGAACAGAGTGTTCAAATAGTATTTAGACAAGTTCGTCGTAGTGTTCATTGATGATATTATAGTCTATTCAAAGACGCTAGAAGATCATGCTGAACATTTAAGGATAGTGTTGGAAACACTAAGGAAGTAAAGGTTGTATGCGAAATTCACAAAGTGTGAATTTTGGCTCGAGAGAGTGCAATTTCTAGGACATGTTATTTATAAAGATGACATTTTCGTGGATCCAAGAAAAGTAGAAGTGGTTAATGAGTGGGAGCAACCAAAAACTCCAATCGAGGTTAGGAGTTTTTTGGGGTTAGCGGGATACTATAGAAGGTTCATTCCGAACTTTTCTAAAATAGCTACTCCATTGACAAATCTGACAAGGAAGTCGGTGAAGTATGTGTGGACTGAAAAATGTGAGAACAGTTTTCAGGAACTAAAGAAGAGGTTAAGTGAGGCACCTGTATTGTCTTTACCAGATGATATAGGGAACTTTGTAGTATATAGCGATGCTTTGCATAAAGGACTGGGTTGCGTGCTCATGGCAAGGTCATTGCGTATGCATCGCGTCAATTAAAGTATTATGAGAAGGCCTATCCTACTCATGATCTTGAATTGGCAGCTGTAGTTTTTGCCTTGAAGATATGGATGCATTATCTATATGGTGAGAAGTGTGAGATATACACGGACCACAAAAGTCTGAAATATATCTTCACGCAGAAGGAGTTGAACATGAGACAGAGAAGGTGGTTAGAGTTAATAAAAGATTATGAATGTGATATTTTATATCATCCGAGGAAAGCAAATGTAGTAGCCGATGCGCTAAGTAGGAAGGGTAGAGAGAAACTATCAATGTTAACAACTCAGAATGAGTGGATAACAGCAATGGCAAGAATGGAGTTAGAAGTTAAGTTACCAGAGGAAGCGGTGGAAATGTTATTTTCCATGGAAACCCAACCGACCCTAGTGGAACGGGTTAAGGGAGTACAAGTGAGCAATGAGGAATGCGAGCAGATGAAGAAGAGGATAAAAGATTAAGAAAAGACTAAGTATAACCTCGAAAAGGAGGGATTACTTCGTTTTGAAGGAAGAATTTGGGCTCCAAATGATTCCGAATTAAAGGAGGAAATAATGATGGAGGCTCATAGTTCGAGGTACTCGATACATCCCTGTAGTACGAAGATGTATCAAGACCTTCGTCAGAACTTTTGGTGGCCAAACATGAAAAGGGAGATAGCATAATATGTTAGTAGGTGTTTAACTTGTCAAAAAGTTAAGGCTGAACACCAACGACCGAGTGGGTTGTTGCAACCGTTAGAAATTCCAAAGTGGAAATGGGAGCACATCACAGTGGATTTTTTGGTGGGACTTCCAACAACAAGGAAAGGATACGATGCTATTTGGGTGATAGTGGATCGATAGACAAAATTGGCTTATTTTCTACCAATAGGAGTTAGGTATAACCTAGAACAATTAGCTAAGTTGTATGTCAAGGAAATTATTTCTAGACATGGAGTATCTATTTTGATTGTGTCAGATCGTGATCCACGATTCACATCAAACTTTTGGAGGAGTTACAAGAGCAAATAGGAACGCAGTTAAGATTTAGTACGGCGTATCATCCTCAGACGGATGGGCAGAGTGAACGGATGATTCAAACGCTTGAAGATATGTTAATATCTTGCGTTATGGATTTCAAAGGGAGTTGGGACGACTATCTACCGTTGGTGGAATTTTCATAAAATAATAGTTTTCACGCTAGTATATGCATGCCGCCTTACGAAGCATTGTATGGAAGAAAGTGCCAAACTCCATTGTGTTGGGATGAGGTGGGTGAACGTTGGATGTTGGGAGCTGAAATGGTACAACAAATGGCGGACATGGTAAAGATAATACATGCTCGATTGGTAGCGGCCCAAGATAGGCATAAGAAGTATGCAGATCCTCATAAAGAAAATAGAGAATTCGATGTAGGATCTTTTGTATTTCTGAAAGTATCGCCTTGGAAGGGAAAGATACGTTTTGAAAAGAAAGGGAAGTTAAGTCTGAGGTTTGTAAGACCTTTTGAGATTTTAAGAAGGGTAGGAGAGGTAGCTTATGAAGTAGCCTTACCTCCAGAAATGGAACGCAGTAATAATGTGTTTCACGTGTCTGTGTTGCGTCCTTATAAACCGGACTATAAACACGTAATAGAGTATGAATCTATCCAGATAGAGAAACATTTATCATATGAGGAACTTCCAATTCAAATTATTGATAGGAAGGAACAAGTTTTAAGAAATAAGGTAATACCGTCAGTAAAGGTGTTATGGAGAAACCAAAATGCTGAAGAAGCAACGTGGGAACTCGAAAGTAAAATGAAGGAAAATTTTCCTCATTTGTTTATGTAATTATAAGCGAGATTCTGGGGACAGAATCCTTATAAGGGTGGGAGAATGTAACGCCCGAGAAAATCGGATTTTTATGATAATTAAATTTTTATTTGATTATGTGTGTTAAATGAATTTAATTGATTTATTTTGTGAGTAAGCTATGTGAAGGTCGTTCTATAACCTAGAATGTGATAATGTGGTTAGTAATCTGGCTATGTGTTAGAATTAGTTGTTTAGAATTTCCAAGACGAAAATAAATGTTTTCCGGGAAATTTCCGTAAAAACACTATTCATCCGTTTCTGCTCGGAAAATTATTTTGAAATTCCGAGAAACTCGTAATGATAGAATATTAAGATGAGATGAAATATCTAATAATATTTCATTTATGGCAAATGAAGTTTTCACCTGCGGACTTAAAACCTAAGGGTTGAATAGAACGATTTCTGAGAAGGAAATGAGATGCGTAGAATGAATTAAGATAATGATAAAACGTATGTTATACAAGTATGATACTATTTAGTATGTATGTATAATACGAAGATTTAATATGAAGTACAATACGTTTATTGTATGAGTATTATACGGGAAGAATACACGAATTATATGTGTAGAATACGATTGGTATTATAGAATTAAGGTTAAGGCTTAAAGTGATCCAATTAGATTTGGATTATGCCAAGTCCAAATAATTGAATAGGTAAGCCCAATGAATTAAGTGGTTAAGCCCAAACTAAAGCCCAATGCTAGAATGTTTAAGCCCGATCCAAGAAAACTGAACCGTGGATCAAACCGATGGGTCACCGAATGGGTAAAACCCATGGGACAACCCATGGGGATGACCTATGGGCATGGTGGGCCGGCCACTTGGTGTGCAAGCTAAGTTAACTACTTGATCACCAAGTATTTCACTTGGTGATAAAGTAGGGAATAGTAAGGAGGTGGGGGAATAATGACCTTTTTGCCCTCCATTTCAATTGCCCATAAATAGAAGACAAAGGTTGGCCATTTTGTGATTTTTCATAGAGCAACCAACATATTTTGAGAGAGAGAAAGAGCTAGACTCAATCAAATATACCACTTTGAAGTTTTGCTTTAGAGTTTCTTGCAAGAACACCAAGATTTGTTAAGGTAATATTCCTTAATAGTAGTTCCATCTCTTTTGATTTCTTTAAATATGAAGAATCATAAATTGGTGGTGTATGTCTATTATGGAGGAATAAGGATGACTGTAATTTATACAATCTTTATAAGTCATGAAAACATAGAAATCATAAGGGTTGATGTAGGTTTAAATCATTAAAATATTGATTGTTGGGGTTGATTGTTGATGAACAATTAAACTCCATTAATACTTAAATATGTGCATCTTGCTTGGTTAGGATGTAGATATGAAATCCATGGAGTATTCCATGTAATTTGGCTTAGAGAACACTAGTAACAAAGGTATGGCGAATTTTACGTAATTAGACGTTAAACGTCGAAAACGTAGAAATTTTGGATTGATACTCAAAAGTTGCTGTGAGACTTGAAAATGTTGTTTTTCAATGTCAACATGTGAGATGCGGTATTTAAGAGTCGTGGACTCAAGAATCATCGGATTCTGACTTAAAACAAAGAAAACAAGTATTGAACGCTCATTAACGTTTAACGAACGCTTAAAAATGAACTTAATAGTGAATTTTGAGTTAACGAATTCAAAAGTGTAGAATTCTTATATGAATGCATAGAGTATGTCATTTATGACGTGTAGGCTATTGAATGGACCAAATCAGACTTATAATGAAGAAGTTATGAATCTGGGAAACTCACCAAAAAAATTATTTTTCAAACTTTTTCAGGTTGAGGTCTCAGCCGCATGGCTGCAGATTAAATCTATAAGTGCTGCCACAAGACAAAGACCAGACAGTGTCATTGCCTCATCGCAGAGTCGCACATGAAAGACCACTCATATGAAGGAGTCTCGCGCCGCAACACCGACTCCGGAACTGGTACTACTAAACCGGTGCCGCAGTTGCCCAAGATTGTATATAGAAGGCCACGTCATGCGTGCCGAGGCGTAGTCTTTGTTAGACAACTTAGGTTTGAACTTCAAATGTTCAGAGACCTATATGAGTTAAGTTTACACACTTAATAAGTGTACTAAAACTATTCCTATATTACATATACTAAGGTATATGATAATGAAACTTAGGAAGTGATCACATGTTATTAACTTATGAACGAAGAACACAAAGTGTTATTAATGAACTATAATCAGTAAACAACGTTGTTACTTCACCAATAATGATAGAGTCCGGTTAATAACATAAGTTTGTTAATAAGTCGGGATGAAGGCTAATAAGTCAAATTGACTTTATTAAATGAAATAAGGTTAACAAGCACATAGAAGAGAAAGAAGTTAGTAGAAACAATGTGAGTAATTGGTTGATAGCTAATTATAGTGTGCTATGTGAATATATCATGTAGATTCTGTAAAGGCTATGATCAGTCGATTAAGTTATTTGAAGACGCTGAAAGGCAAGCTTTCTTAATGTTTGTCTAACTTTCAAGATTAGTCAAGTTTTATATGATTTATTGTACTGAATTGCATGCCTAGTTTTAAAGAAAGGGTCAATGCCAGCTTTAACTCGGCTAGACTACTCGTAAGATATAGATTGATTTGTATACATATCTTTCTATATAGAAATGTTAACTCTATCCTATGCCAAGTAATTGGTACGGATTTGAAGGTAAGGTTTGTCTATGAACAAACAAAAGTATTTTTCATCGATTATTCGATGGGCACGCGAGTTTGCCAAAACTTAAACGTAAATACGTTTAACAGATGAATGTTGATCAACGTAGAGTACTATAGGCTGATCACCTAGAAGTGCTCGTAAGTAATGCGGATGTACATCCTTAGTGCTGTGATATCCTTTTCAAGTGTGAAAATAGAAAGCTACTGTTAATGGTCTATCGACCAGTTTAGAATTCCTAATCTATTCTATACTTTGGGAATTGATGTTATGAATTGTTAAAGTATTATTGTTTCATAATACTTCATAACTATTTGTTCAATTATGTATGATTTGTCATATAGCTCACGAATGTGGTGTTGATGTTATCATTTGTTAAATTTACTGTGTAAGACCCCGAATTTTAAGAAATAAAAGTATTCAAATTTTTTTATAATTACTATTCATGAGTTACTATTCACGAGTTACTATTCATGAGTTACTATTCACTTGTTACTATTCACGTAATACTATTCATGAAGCATGATGATTTTTGTTACAAAGAATTATCTGCTCAATATTTTATTTTATCGACTCAATAATTGTTTGCGTTGATATTTTATATTGTCATTTGTTTCAATAATTGTCATTACACTAAAGTATTTTTCATTATCGAAGCAATAATTCATATTATCCTAACAATATTGTTAGATAACATTATTGGCAATGTCTAGAAAGTTACCTAAGGAGAGGTTTGGTCACCTAATTGCGCCGCTTAGTAAGGAGAAATTCTTATTGGAAAGCCCCCCTCTTTCCCGGAACCGCACGGTCATCAATATTGTGATTCGTAATATTATTTGTGAATAATTAATTATTGATTCATAATGATGAGAAAATATTGATTTTATGAGGATATAGATGGAGAAAATTTTTAATGTGACAATTGTTGAAAATTAATATTTTATCTTTTTCCTCGATAAAATAATTCAATTAAATATATTATTTTAATAATATATTAATGATGATATTTTTACGATGAATGTGAGATATATGAGTATATGTGGAGGAGGAGTATTTTGTTACCAAAAATATTTAAAGCATGTTTTATATGTTTCGGTGGACCCCATTTCTTGATCAAATTTGATTATAGATCGTAAAATCGCCTGCTTGTGGATTTTTGGCCAATTTTTGTTTGGAATTTGGAAAAACTTTCTTCGTAAAGTTGTAGAATTGAATTTCCTATACAAACTCGTGAGATTCGAATTTTCTGATAAAAGGGCTATTTATTATGAATTATTGAAGTTCCGAAGCTCTGAAATAATTGATTTTTGGAAGTTTAAAATATTTTTATTTACAAAAACGTTTTTTTCATTTGGTTCCCTCATTGTGCAAGATGGCTGAGTTCAGATTTTAGAATGTGTGCGTAGAAGTTTATATAATATATTAATATTATAATAAATTTTCTGCTTTGGTGTTCTAAGCAATTTCCTATAAATAGGGTGCTTAGGTTATAATTGAAAATCACACCAGAAACTGAAGTTTTCTCTCTCTATATTATCGAGCGTATTCTTGTGAGTATTTTGAGTATTGTTATACGGTGCAAGTTCGTTCAGCGTTATTCCAGTAAGAAGTACTGCTCTTTTGAGGTAAGGGATAATAAGGGATTTTAAGGGTTATTATTTCGAAATTCTTTTGAACCTTTAAAAATTCTGGAAAAATTTGAAATGATATTTTGATGAGTTTTGTAGATTGTGTCCAAAAATGGCAATTTTTGGATGTATAGATTAAGAGTTATGAATTTTATGAGGAAAGACTATTTTAAAAGAAAACCCTTATAACTCCTTGTGGTTAATTCCAAAATTGATGAAATTTTTATTGGGAGTACATCTATATAATATCAGTATATCGTGTAAATTTCAGAATTTTTGGATAAAAGTATAATTTATGATAAATGTCTGAATATTCGGTGGTTTTGGCCATGTGAAAAATAGTAAATGAATTTTAAAAATTTTGAGAAAAATATATATTCAATATGGGACTATATTCTTCTAAATCCCAGAAAAGAAATATTTTTAAAACATATTTGGTATTTTTCATGAAAATATTCTAGTTATGAGTAAATGAATTAAATATGTTATGTGAATTAAGAAAATTGGAAAATATGATTTTATGGCTTGAGAATTATATATGAGATATATGCAGATTTTTGATGAGGGTTTTGGCTATTGGTGATGAGATCTTATGAGGTTGGCATTTTAAGAGGATTAAATGCATTTATTAGTAAGGTGTAAACAATTAAAATAAATTGTTTATAAGTTTAAGAAATGATTAAAATATTGTGGTAGTATTAATAATATTAGATTATGAGATTATTAAGTGACTTATAACATTTTGATTAAGGTGTTATGAGATCATTGATTTATGAATCTTACTCTTAAGATTAAATCTATATGTTGATTATATTATTTTTATTATCATATTTAACATTCTTATAACCCTAATGATGATATTTCTCTTTGACTTGAGTGTAAAGATGGATAGATTATTGGTATGATCGTGACTATAGGTTCTCTTTGGCCAGTAGTGCAAAGTTGAATTGTTGACTGGTACGATCATGACCATTGAATTTATAATTGAATATCTTTAGCTTAAGTGCAAAGGTGAATTGATCAACATATATGGTTATAATTATGGTTTATATAAATTCTGAAATAATTATGTATTTATTTAAGATATTAATATATTTGGCCTATAGTGCAAATATAAACTGTTGATGAATATATTTGGCCTGTGAGTGCAAATATAAATCTGTTGAGGAATATCTTTGGCTTTGTGAGTGCAAAGATGAATCTGTTGATGAATATCTTTGGCCCGTATAAGCAAAGATGAATCTGTTGATGAATATCTTTTGGCCTGTAGTGCAAAAGATGAATTTATTAGTATGATTATGAGCAGAACCGTGATTTGGTATAACCATGATCTTTAATATTTCGGGTAAAGACAAGTGATGAAAATTATCTTCGTTTCGAATGAGAAAAGGAATTTAGAACAACAATTACGATTATGAGTTATACATGTGATTGTGGGATGTGAATTGTTGATTGATGTTACATAGATAAAAAATTTGTTGGTGGACTTTTAACATGGAGAAGATAATAGACTTTTATAGTCTATTTGACTCTTTTAATGGATTGCTCGTTCCGCTGCAACTATGGTTGAATTTTTTTTTATCATCTACCATATGTTCTAAATCTCTGATTTATTATTGATGAAGGCTATTGATAATTTAATTATCTTTAGTCATGATTTTTTTTACTAAGCTAGTTGTGCTCACCCTTTTGCTTCACAATTCCTTTCAGGTAATAAAAGTGTATTTGGACCAATGGGGAATAGAACTCAGTGGTCTATAGATGTTGAGGTGAGTTGAATTCAACTTTGGAAGGGTGTTTTGTCACTATTATACAAGATGTTTAATGACATACAACCTCGAGTCATCATAAGACGAGATTGTGTTTCATCCACTTCTTCGAGTATATCTACCAAAGACTACCTATATAATCTTGGTGTTTTTTGGAGTATAATACCCAATTAGAGGCAATTGGAGATAATGATATGTCAAGAGAAGACTCACCATTGGGAAGAATATGATAGTAATCTTCTCGTTTTTTCTTTTTGGGGTCTATTAGGTCAACCAAGGATAATTGCTGTGGCCATATGATATCTATCATAACCTATACGCATGGCCTCCCATATACGAAGGTTTCTTGAGCACTTCCCAAAGATTCTAATTTTTAAAAAGTTTTATGACTATACCTTTATGTAAGGTGTCATTATGAAAGTCATTCACGGTTGGGACATGAGTCACAGTTGATATATATTTGTATCCAAACTCACAACATATGTGTTGTTGTATTTTGCAAGACAATTGTTGTAATAAAGTTGTAGTTGTTTTCTGTACCATGTATTTGGCGACTCAAAATGGGTTGGATGGAATGGACCTATTTTGGGGTCGTTACATACTGAGCTTGTTATGCTCACTTCTTGCGTGAATTATATGATTACAGTTAAGGATGAGCGTACTGAGAATGCTAAGAGAGATAAGGGCAAAGATAAGATGGATACTTAACCATCGTGTAATAGATTAGTGTGTTTGTATGTATTATACCTTATGAACAACAAACAATGTAATCGCTTTATGAACCTGGGAATGGATTTCACTTTGATTATAATAAGAAGATAGTAATTACATTCATTATATTGTGTTTTCAATGGAATGATTGTATAGTTATGAGTACTGTGTAGCACCAAATGTTGGGTTGGAAAATACCCGAATTTGGGGGAGTCACAGTTCCAGTTTAGGAGGTAGAGCTACCTCATACGCCACTTTGCCTATCTTCCTCAAGATCTCGAAGGGTCCAATAAATCTCGGACTAAGTTTACCATTCTTTCCAAACCTTATCTTCCCTTTCCAGGGAGATACTTTCAAAAATGCATAGCTTCCCAATTCAAAATCTCTCTTCTGGCGATGTAAGTCTGCATACTTTTTCTGGCGATCTTGAGCTGCTACCAGCCGGGCTCTTATCACCTTGATGTTCTCTACGGTCTGTTGCACCAGTTCTGGTCCCAACAGTCGACGTTCACCCACTTCATCTCAGCATAAGGGCGTCCTGTATTTCCTCCCATACAGTTCTTTGTACGGCGGCATTCCAACGCTAGCGTGATAACTATTATTGTATGCAAACTCTACTAATGGAAGATGGTCATCCCAGCTACCCTTAAAGTCCATCACACAAGCTCTTAGCATGTCTTCAAGTGTTTGAATCGTTCTTTCACTTTTCCCATCGGTCTGTGGATGATACGCGGTGCTCATTCGTAGCTGCATCCCCATTCTTTCTTGAATACTCTTCCAGAAGTTTGACGTGAATCGCAGATCTCTATCTGATACAATAGATATCGGTACGCTATGTCTCGAGATAATTTCTTTGATATATAATTTAGCTAGCTGGTCCAAACTAAACCTGATCTTGATCGACAAGAAGTGAGCCGACTTCGTAAGACGATCTACAATCACCCATATGGCGTCGTGCCCTTTCTGCGTTGCTGGAAGTCCCACCACAAAATTCATCGTGATGTGCTCCCATTTCCACTCTGGAATCTCTAAAGGCTGTAATAATCCACAAGGTCGTTGATGCATTCTGTAACCTCTCTCTTCATGTTTGGCCACAAAAAGTGTTGACGTAAATCTTGATACATCTTTGTGCTTCCTGGGTGTATCGAGTACCTCGTACTGTGCGCTTCTTTCAAAATCTCTTCTCTTAGTTATGGTACTAACGGTACCAAAATTCATCCTTTGAATCTCAGCAGTTTGGTGCCATCAATATTGTATTTCAATCCATCTCCTTCAGCTAACTTCTTCGTGATGTTGTCGCAATCTTCGTCCTTCTCTTGTGCCTCTTTAACTATATCTAATAAAGTGGGCTCGCTGCTACTGTAAATAATTTTTGGTTGGTCTCCATCGGATATTTAACCTCTGAGTCCAGTCGTTCGAAATCTTTCACCAATTCCTCTTGAATGGTCAACTTCAGTAACTTCTCCCTGCCTTTTCTGCGCAGGGCATCTGCCACTACATTTGCTTTGCCTGGATGGTACATAATCTCACAATCATAATCTTTGATCAATTCTAGCCATCGGCGCTGCCTCATGTTTAGCTCATTCTGCGTGAAGATATACTTCAGACTCTTGTGATCCGTATATATCTCAAACTTCTCGCCATATAAATAGTGCCTCCAAATCTTCAAGGCAAAAACTACCGCTGCTAACTCCAGGTCATGAGTCGAATAACCATTCTCATAGTCCTTCAACTAACGTGAAGCGTACGTAATGATCTTGACGTGTTTCATCAGTACACAGCTAAGACCCTTGTGTGACGCATCACTATACACTATAAATCCTCCCGTGTAGTCTGGTAAAGCCATCACAGGTGCTTGACTGAGCCTCTTCTTTAATTCCATGAAACTCTCTTCATATTTCTCCGTCCAAACGAACTTCACCGTCTTTCTAGTAACGTTAGTCAATGGCGATGCTATCTTTGAAAAATCTTGGATGAATCTCTAATAGTATCTTCCTAATCCCAAGAAACTCCAAATTTCTGTCGACGTCTTTGGTTGTTCCCAGTTGATAACCGCCTCTACATTTGCTGGATCCACCGAAACACCATCCTTGCGATAACATGACCAAAAAATTGCACTCTCTACAACTAAAACTCACACTTGGAGAGCTTTGCATACAACTTCTCTCTCCTTAACGTCTCCAACACTATCCTTAGATGTTTAGCGTGATCTTCTTTTGTCTCTGAATATACCAGAATGTCATCGATGAACACAATAACAAACTTATCAAAGTACTGTTTAAACACTCTGTTCATCAAGTCCATGAATGTTGCTGGCGCATTCGTTAATCCAAATGACATTACCAAAAACTCAAAGTGTCCATACCGAGTTCTGAATGCCGTCTTTGGAACATCCTCCCGCCTCACCTTCAGTTGGTGATAACCGGTCCTCAAGTCGATTTTTGAAAAGTATTTCACCCCCTTCAACTAATCAAACAAATCGTCGATCCTGGGAAATGGGTATTTGTTCTTAATAGTGACCTTGTTCAACTCTCGGTAGTCGATACAAAGCCTTAATGACCCATGCTTCTTCTATACGAATAAGACTAGTGCTCCCCACAGTGATACGCTCGGTCGAATGTTTCCCTTATCTAACAACTCTTGTAGCTAAACCATTAGTTCCTTCATTTCTACCGGACCCATATGATACGACGCTTAGGATACCGGTGCTATCCCTGGTGCCAAATCGATAACAAACTCTACCTCTCTATCTGGTGGCAATCCCAAAATCTCATCTGGGAAGACATCAACTAATTCTCTTACAATAGGTATCTGACCTAGTTCAGCCTCGACTCTGCGGATATCCATAATGTGAGCCAAATAACCTATACAACCCTTCTTAAGCAACTTATTTGCTTACATCATCATTAGACAACAAGATTGTCCCAGCGATTTACTGCCATGAAATACCACCTTCGACTTATTAGGAGTTTTTAAGTGTACGCACTTTTTCTTATAGTCAATGATCGCTCTGTGACTCGATAACCAATCCATCCCGAGGATTACATCAAACTCTCCAAGATGAATCGGTATCAAATCCATGCTAAGCTTAAACCCTCTTACATCAGCACAACAATTCCTGTGGATGTAGTCTACAGGGATAATTTCTTTGTTTGCTACTTCTACATTCATTGGGTGTTCTAATAGTTCGCGAGATAAACTTAATCTTTGAGCAAATTCATCAGATACGAAAGAACATGAATCTCCCGAATCGAATAACACATAGGCATTTATATCGTTGATCAGAATTATAGCTGACACCACCTCCCTGGATGCCACGACATCTTTCACTGTCAAATATTGAATGTTCTCGTTGTTGGCTTGTTTGGTTGGGCTGGTCCTCAACTGGTTGTCCTTGTGTTATTGGCCCTGTTGCCGTTTCTGCCATCTGTGCTTTTCTTCCTCGGGCAATCTTTGATCCGATGTCCCGCTTCACAACAGTTAAAACAACATCCCTTCTTCGCCTTAAGACAATTGAGTGAGGTATGCCCTTCTTGTCCACAGGTATAACATACCGTTTTTCCCTTCATGCACTCTTCCAAGTGACCCTTTCCACAATTTCCACACACCGACTTCTTTTGTTGCACACTTCCTTGCCGACTCTCCAAATTACTACCCCCACTGCTCCACTTCCGCTTCTTGTTATTTCTACCACCATTGTTAACATTCTGATTCCCACCTTCTACTTTCTTCTTGTTCTTCTCCCTATTATAATTTGAGATCGCTTCACTTCCACCTTTGGCTATGAGAGCTTTCTCCAACAGAGTTGAGAATGACGTGATTTGTAAAACCGCTACCTTACTATAAATTCACGGCTTTAGTCCATTTTTGAACCTTCTTGCTTTCCTCACCTTTGTGTCCACCTGATGTGGACCAAATCTGGCCAATTCATTAAACTTTGCAGCGTACTCTGACACTGACATATTCTCCTATTTTAATTCCAAAAACTTAATCTCCATTCTCGCTTGTGTACTCTCAAGTAAGTAGTTCCCGAAGAATAACGTCTTAAACACTTCCCAAGTCATGATTCCAGTCCCGGCTTTGTTCTGGTTGGCCTCCCACTAATAGTTAGCCTCACCCTTTATTAAGTAGGTAGAAAAAATTGTTTTCTGCTCTTCTGCTACTCTAGCAATAATGAAGGCCTTCTCAATCTCCTTTATCAACGTTTGGGCCTCTATCGGGTTTGCTGTTTCTCTAAACTCCGGTGGTCCTACTGCCTTGAAGTCCTTAAAGTTGGCTAGTTGGTTTCACTTTGATTTTCTGCAGTTGAGCTTGATTCTCATAGCTTCAAACCATAATCTTCGATAAAGTCTTGCATTGGGTTTGGTTGAGCTCCCACTGCATTATTAACTGACTCTTCGATCTATTGGATCCTTAGTACACGTCTGGGCGACATTATCTAATTAAACAAAATTCTAACACGTTACTCAAGTTTTATTATCATATAAGTACTTAGCATGTAATACGCTATTGTATTCAAACAATCAGATGATCATTATGTGAGAGTTTTAAATTACCAAGATTTGGAAGTCTTTCTCCCCGATTAGTGGGTTAAGTTTGATTAAACATTTCCAATTCAGTCTACTGGATTCACATAACATTAAATAGACAATTTGCTTTTTAAATTTTCAAACACATATCATAATAATGCATTTATATTCATATACCAATGTTTTAATATAGACTGACTAAACATCAGGCATACTTCTATAAACGCTCAAGGCATAAACTGCCCACCACCAACTAACTTCTAATGGACAAAAAGTGAGGATTCACTACCATCTACCCCTCTTTCAAAATAAAAGTTGGGGTCTAACTGCCATCCTATGCATACAGCAAGGAATAAGGATTTACAACAACTAAACAGTACCTATTAGAAAAAAAAGTGGGACTATATCGAACATAAATACAAATCAACGCCTGCTCTCACTGCTGGAGGGTAGCTCCATCCACTCAGCGTCGAACTGCATAAAGGCGATGTCTAAAGCTCCAAAGTATATAACCTCACATCTTTACCTTCCACCTCATCTCTCAACTGTCCTAGTTGTAGCTCTCTCTGCTCCAACCTCCTCAAGAACTCCTTGCTTAACTAAGCATGTGTGCCTAGTAAGCGCAAAGGTCCTCTGTATCGCCGCTCGAAATCTAGAGGGTATGGTTCTGCGCCTCCACTCGCTCAGCCCTAACCTCTAGCTCGACCTTCCTCGCCAACAAATCTCCTATCAGATCATCATAGGGTCTCTCTCATATCATCTCATGCTCTATGGACTCCTCACTAGAGTCCCTGGAGTCTTAGTTCACTAAATAGCTATCTTAACTCTCGTCAGCCATCCTATGACGAAAATAAACAATCAAAATAACATCAGTACCACAATAAAATATATTCATTGATAAAATGAAATGATATTTTATTCAATACAACTAGAACTTGATGGATCTCCTCAATCCATCACCTAGCTAACATACTTTATAAGAGTTTTCTACTAAGGTTATAACCTAGGATTCGCATTCCTAATGTTTATAACCTATGGCTTTGATACCAACCAGTGACGCCCCCAAATCTAGGTTCTCTAACCTCAGATTCGGTGCTCACGATCTATCATCATCATAAGCATTCTATAAACTATTGCGGAATAATAAACATACATTGTTCATTATAATAAAGTTCCATAACATAGTCCCAAGGTCTTCTTAACCTTAACTTAAACACACCATTCATATTACAAAAGGTTTACATAAGTAATTCCATCAGATAATAATAACTAACATTCATTCTAAACTATTCTTGGATCTTGCCCTTGCCTTTGTCTTTCGTATTGGATCCATCAAGTTTAACTAAAATAAATGTCATGATATAGCAAAGGTAAGCAACTAATTTGCTTAGCAATTTTATGTACAAGGGAGATATATCATGACTAAAAAGAAGTTTTTCTTTCAATGTTCAACAATAATATTAGATTGTGAAGGAACATGAATTAATAATCAACAATTGAATATTCGAATAATTGAATTAAATGATCTGAGTGGTTTTGAAATAACCATGAACATTTTCCAAGATTCTCAGTCATTTAAACTGGACCTCTTAATAAGTTTTGGTATTCAAGGGGATCAGCCTTTCATACCCCATGATTTATGCATAAACATTTAATAATCCAGCATCGATATCATGCTTTAATCAAATTCGTCATTTTCTCAGTCAAGAGTTCTTATCATATCAATTTATTAAAAACATCTTTTTTAAACACATTTGATTTAACAAATTTAAACATGCTTGATCTAGCTGATACAATTAGCATAGATCTATCTCATAAATAGTTCATGAATGAAGAACTTTAATTTAATTCGCAGTTCAATAATAATAGAACAGGAATTCAATTGCACCAAGTGCGAATCTCAATAATCAATATAGATGTGAATAATCATCAATAATTATTCACTAACATGCTTTGAAAATAATAACTCGAGTTTGAGTTAGGAAACTTGCCTCGTTTGTAGTCTACGGCTACGCAATTAAATTATATCCGCTAGGCAGTTTAATTATCTTCCTTTGAGAGACCTATAGTTAATCTTTCAATTAGGCATAGCATAACATTAGATTATGCAATCACATAAATATTATATATTACAATTAGTTCTTAGAAATATTATCCTGCCTCGATAATGTTACTATTAAATAACAAATATCTTTAATAAACTTAATATTATTAATCTTGATAATATTTAATTCACCTCTTAGTAATATTAGTTCACTAATAACACTTTTATTCGCTTACTAATATGATTAACATCTTAATAATATTATTAATCCTCTCAATAATATTTTAATCATGCATTAATATTACTACTTTAATAATATCTTACTTATGCTTTAGTATCATTAATAATACTTTATTCATTTACTAATAGTATTAACCTTTTAATAATATTTTATTTATTTACTAATATTATTAATCATTTAATAATATTTTATTCCTTTACTAATGTTATTATATTTTAATAACATTTTATTTAATCTCGAATATTATTATTTAGTATATTATTATTTAGTTTATAATATTTTAATCATCCAATAATACTTTAATCTAATATTATTAATCATTTAATAATACTTTAATCATTTATTAATGCTTAAATCAAATATTATTAACCATTTAATAATATTTTAATAAATTTTTAATCTTAATATTTTTATTTATTTAATAATATCATATTCTAATATTATTAATATCATAATAACATTTTAATAATTTATTAGATCAATAAACAATTTATTATAATTGTTCACCCTTTATTAAACCACTTATTTAATATCCATAAATGGTCATAAATTATATTTCTTATTATAAATTACCAAAATATCCTAAAACAGTCAGAATATCATATATTAGGAGTATTCAAACATTAAAATCAAATTTTTCTTATTTATGATATCATTTAACTATTTACTTTTTTTTTTTCAAAACTTCATCATTTTTAGGAAAAATGACAAACTGATTCCAAAAATTCTTCTTTTCTGGATTTGGACAGTATATGACCCAACAATGATTCCCAAATTTTTCTGGAAGTTTAGAAAGTGATTTACTAATTTTAATGTGCCTAAAATACTTGGATCTTGCTTCATTTTTCATAAATCGAATTTTGCTCAGAAAATTCTGAAACTGTCAAGGTATACTCTCATAACATATACAAACATACTATAAAATTTTCAGAATCTTCCAGTGTATATAGTGTGAGAATTTTGGGTGTTAATATTTAGGAGTCCTTTACGGAAAAAGCCATTACGCACAACCTTCACATCGAAACGTGTCCGTTCTTTTTTCTGCACGTAGATAACTTCTCAAGGTACCTCTGTGATTTTTTCCAGAGTATTAAAAGACTTGAAACTATCCAAAACAGCCTTAACAAAAATGGGGACAATAGCTTTTTTAGGGTTTAAAGCTTTAATTCTCTATGTGGACTGTTTTGGGGTAAACAGCCCCCATGGCCTCAATACTTGTTAGATTTGTGTTCTACCACTTGGGTTTATTAGAAAACTCATGTATCTAGCACCCTCCTTTCACAGATCACAAATCCAAGTTGTAAGACTTGAGTTACACAAGATTTAGTGGAAGAAAAACAAGGGTTTCACCTCTTGGAGAACATATGCTCATTTCCTTCCTCTAAATCTATATTCTAATACACAAGATACTTAGTCCTACACATGAGACATGTAGAACTAGGGTACTTTGAGTATTAGACCATAACCCCCATATATTTTGAGGTAAAAACCAAAATAGAAGAAGAATAAGAAAATGAATATAAGAGAACCTCACCTAGTTTTCTTTGCGATCTTTCTTGTTCTTCCAAAGTAGGTTATGAATTTAGGATGCATGAATAATAAACTCCTCTCCCTCTCTAGAATCTGAAATTTTCCTCTCTCTCTTGCTTAGCTTTGTGTTTTGATATGTTGGAAGAAAATAAAAGAAGAAGAAGAATGGTGGAGGAGTAAAATGAAATGAGATAGATATTATGTTGGTGAATTGGAGTGGAATGCTAATATCCTCCATGTTTCTTTTGCCCCTTGGACAAAAGGGTTAGCCTTATCCCTTCCTAATCATGCCTAATCATGCCATTAAGGTTTCTAATTAAGCTTTTAACTAATGGGAGTATGACACGCTTGTCCTTATGTGCAAGACTTCTACTTATGGAACTTGATTAACTTATATTTTTGCCTTAAAAAGGCTAATGTGGCCAGATATATATATGCCCACTAATTTCTTCATTTAGCTTTTATTTTAATGCACAAATTAGATAAATCAAAGGTCTAAAATACCCTTAATCAAGTGGTCTAAGTTTAGGCTTGCATTTAATTTCTCTTGGGCTTCTCCTTTAATTGTTTTGGGCCATATAATAAACATAGTCTAACAATTTTAATATATGTTACCCTAATTTTCTATAAAAGTTATCATCTCAAATACACTCAATTATTATAATGATAATTAATATCAATTATTTATTAACTCACCATTTATTTTATTTTAATACTTCCCATTAAATCTCCCTTTGTTTTAACTTCCCTAATTATGCCACACAAGAAATAATTAGTGAACTTAGTAATTAATAGTCCACAAGCTTATAATAATATAAACTCACAAAATAATATTATTCTTAACATTACATCTTATAATATGGTCATGGAAGTGGTCTATTGCACCATATTATATTTTATTATCTCACTTGTACATAATGCTAACATACAAACCTTTATACATATATATTCAAATACTTCCTATATTATATATTTACCATTGAAGTGTTCTACTTCATTTCATATCATATAGATGTAGCTACTATATAATATAAAACCATTGCAAATACAATTTAATTCCTTCAATTATTCATTCATTAAATTATTTAATGAATATTTATTCCATCACTTTGCCACACTAGGCATATCTCACAAGCTTACATTAAGCTTATCTTCATTCTCATTACTTATTCATTTACCACGAACCTTAACTATTTATAATATATTCAATTTACATCGAACTATAATATCACAAGGTTCACATATATAAATATATCGTGAATAGATGTATTTAAATATTCTTTATAACATTCGCGGTAATATAATAACTCAAATTATTTAGTAAATTAAAATAACTTAGTTTTCTTTTAACTTTAACCCTCTTGGAAATACATTACTATTATGTATTTTACCATAACATAACATAAGATGCTTTTATCATGTTTTCTCTAAATATAGGAACTAATCATAATAAAACGATTTACTCATTTTCTCAAGATATTATTCTTAATATAATATCTATTTATTATTAAAATATTTATATGCACGACACACACGTACACACTATATATAGAAAATAAGTTTATTTCCTATTATGATAAATTATTTCCATCAACTTATATAGGAAATATGTTTTAATATATTTACCATATTACTTACTCACACACATTTCCTCGTACAAAGCTATATAAGGTAATATCAAAATAATATTCCCCTTTTATTAAAATAATCAAATGCTAGAATTTATTTTAATATCCTTTATTAGAAATATACTATAAATATTTCTCTTTCCTTTCTATAAATTGTCTCAACACAATTTCTATAATCTATACATTTAACCATATCTCAATATTAATCAATAAATCTCTAACCAATATTTATCTAAAGATATATCAATTTTTTCTCTAAATCAACAATATATATATATATATATATATATATATATATATATATATATATATATATATATACAAGTCTAAACCTAGCACACATCGAGTCTTTAATAGTATTCAATATAGTACACTGAGTGGTTTCCCATAAACAAACAACGAATTAGTTTTTGTCTCGTCTACACTATTTTCACAGTGAGTTAGATCGGTTACTAATTCGTATATACCTCCGTTCACTGAAGGAATCGTTTAGCCCAGCTCCTATACATCCACCATTAAAGGGTACGGTTGCACTTCCTTAGACTTGATACTTACTGGTACATATACTCAAGAAATTGGTGATTGTCAAAGATATTTAATGTAAGACCCCAATTTTATGAATATAGATTAATTTTTTTTTCTTGAAATATATTATTGAATATTATGGTGTGGATATGATATAAAGTTATATTGGTGGGTAATATTTATTGTAACGCCCCGAAATCCGGTCTATTTTCACATCTGAATTCCATACGTCACGATCCCATCTTCTTCCAAACATACATCATTATATAGCTAAATATAACAACATATATCCTCAAATCCCAGGTTCTAAAACCTTAAAACCTCTTTCATTCCAAATAATGATAATTATATTATTCTTTACATCTTGCACAAGTGACTTTTATCGCCACCAAGGATACATAATCGTTCATTAAACTATTCTATAGTTTAATTCTATCATTCTATATTACAAGTCTTTGCTTGATCTTCACGCTCATTCATATAATGAATGGCACATCGCCTGGATACCGATTAGCTTGATCTTTACGGGATCCTTAAGTTCTTCTAACATCGTTCGCTGAAAATGTTTTTATTTAAAGCGAGTGTGAGCATTCAATTGCCCAGCAAGTCATAACAGTTGAACAAACAACTTCAAGAATTGAAACATTCTTTTCAGACTTCAATAACCAAACAAAGGTTATGAAGCAACTTGAGTAATAGGAATAATCTCGATTCCTATCATTTTAAAACATTAGTCACATTCACTTTGAAATACTTTCATTCTCTACTTTCTTTCATACACATTCTGTCTGGCTAGAATCAATAGCACAGACTTAATAATAACGGTTCATGTATAAACATAACATGCTCATATTGAACAGTTCATTCATAGAACAGTTCATATCATAGAAACACCGAAGTGTTCACATTGTGGCACAAGGCCTCATACGTTCTACCACCTTGTACAAATATCACACGTTTGCACATAGACAAAACTTCTTAAATTCAACATCTGAGAAGTTTTAGAAACTAGCATCCATTTAAAAATATTGATGAAGTTAGGAAACTTGCCTTACGCATAGCTACAGCTTATAGTTTACGTTGAACTGCTCATTCCAATTCATATGTAGCACATAAGGAAATAACACATATACCAATTAGTCATATACTTGACTTACGCATTGGTTTACTTTACTTTACTTCTTAGGGTTCACGTTCTTATAAACTTAGTTTACACGACCAACTTCCTTTATCGATTAACGGCTTCATGACATACGGAGATGTCTTACTTAATATGTTCATCATCTTTGATGATTTACAATCTTATCTTCTTCTTATAACTCTCCTAGGACTCAGCACACAGTGTTTCTCTGCTAGTAGTCCATATGGTACTCTGAGTGGTTTCCCATAAACAACTAACAAACAAGTTCCCGTCTCATCTACACTGCACACAACAGTGAGTTAGATCGGTTGCCAGTTTTGTATATACCTTCGCTCTCTGAAGGAATTGTTTAGCTCAACTCCCATATGTCAACCATCAAAGGTTACGATTGCACTACAATCTAAATTCATCTTAACTTACCCTAACTATTAAACTATAATGTTCGTTAAGTCAAATTCTTATTCCTTATGGCTTTCTGATAAATAATTGTCATACCTCAGGATTTATTCTTTATCGTCCAAGTCATACAGTCTTTTGTATACTTAGAACGATCATTCAATATTCATTCTACGCATTTATAGCGTTAAGCATTTTACACTACCTTACTCTTATCTTACAACGTCCGATTCATTCGACTCGGAACATCATCCAAGTTATAAACATTTACTTGGCTTCTTTTACGTTACATGCACTTGTCTTTAATTTAGCTTCTTCACCATTCATAGGTTTAATCATTCGTCTTGATTATCCTACGGTCAAACCATACATGGGGTGTAGGTTCTACCCGTTTAATATTCGTGTACACTTAACCTTTAACCCGGTTCGCTTACATTTTATTCTAACATTCTCATCCGACTCACATTCGGCTTTCATTAATCTTCTTACCATTTGCTACGGCTTTCTTGATAATTTATATCTTACTTACTACTCTCGTTAACATCTAAGTCATACAACCAATGTATACTTAGAACGTTTGCTCGACGTGAATACGATTCACGAGAATCGTTTACGTATCAACATTTGCATTACTTGCCACTTAATTCTATTCAACCTTCATCCAAGGTTTTAATCGCTTTCATTCATTACTCGTCACCTGAACCCCGTGTTCATTATTCTTTCCTAATGTCAAAGCCATACGGTTCGTTGTATGCCGAGACCGATCGTTCATCGCAACAAAGTTGTGTTCACAGCATTTAAACGCTTTACATTCATCTCTCATGACCATGACATAACATTGAAATGTTATTCATTATCCTACTCAATCAACGTTTAAGGAATCACAATCAAAGCAACCCCTCGCGTTCGTTTATTGCGACTACGGTCCCCGGATATTTGTTCTGTAACCCGCGTCTACATTCTTTTTCTTTTAATCTCGCTTAATCTTTTCGTTCAACCTTTATTAAAGGTTAAATACACTTGATTAAGTGTTACATTAGTTGAATTACATGTTCATATTTCTTTCTTGCACATCCCCCAGTAATTGAGCAATAAAAATCTCATTTCTGGGCATTGCCTTCTACTCGGCATGCGCCGTGTTCTTCCCTTTCTTCCATGGATGCTTAGCAAGATAGCTAATTGGCCGAAGCTCACGCTTATGGCACCTACCCCCAAGGCAAGACTTCAATGTCAATGCCAAGCATGAAACCTAGAAAAAAATTTCTAAGTCTTTTACAAGCTTGAGATGCTGACTTTGAAATCTCATATCTTATTCGTTATAACTCGGAATAAGATCTTTCCAAATCCATTTTCTTCCTTATCTTACATACTTTGATTACCCTTGGATAGAACTTCATTTTGAATCCATTAACATGCCATTCAATTGGCTGAATCTTCGCTCTTCGTTCGTTTTACGTTATTAACGTTCTTCATTCGTTCATCCGAATTCGAAACTCATTCATTCTTGAGTCCATGACTCACGTTTTATACATTCTCTTACATTCTTATGAAACCCTACACGTTCGGGTTCATTTACATACTTTCTATTTCTCGTTCATCTTTTACGAAATTTTCGCCATAACTTCGTTATAGCTCAGTTTTAATCCGTTCTTCATGAACGTTTCTAACGTTCCTAACCAAGAAATAAGAAAAAAACTTATACGCAATGGTTTTAAACTTGTCCATCAACAACAATTATCCTACGATGGTTTTAAATTTGTCCATCAACAACGTTCTTCGTGTTCTTTGCGTGTTCTTCGCGTTCTTCATTTTTAATTGATATTTTGGATTACGATTTTACTTTTTCTTGGAATTTGATGTTATAGAACATCATTCCTTACTTATTTGACCTATTCATTCATAAGATTCATTCGGATCGCTCAAAATCCTTACGAATCTTATACTTCCTTAAGAAATTTATAAACTAAATTCCTAATTCTTATTTCTTTGTTTTCTCATGATTTCAACCATATGAAATCATTCTTAACTTCATCTACTTCTTATCTTCATTAAGTTATGTTCTTGAACATATTAAACTTAAAGGAAATTAGAAGAAACAAGGGTTCAGATTATCGTTCTTCTTTAATCTCCTTCCGTCGGACAAAGCATGCAATCGAGCTTATTTTTCCTCATTCCTCTTCCTATTCTTCTCCCATCCAAACTCTCTCTCTCTCTATCTCTCAAGTGTTGGTTGAAATTTTCTAACCAAACAAATGAGCTTAAGGCTTGTTTATATAAAAAACCAAAGCTAGTGGTATTTTAGTCATTTCGCCCCTAACCTCCTTACTATTCAAAGCTTAGCCACAAAGTTTACTTGGTGGCCAAGTGGTTACCCCACCTCCTTACGTAGCTTCCCTTGGAAGCTTCGTGCTTTAGTCTTTCGGGTTTCGTCCGACAGTTTTAAAAACTGCGATTCTCGGAATCCAAATATTTTTGGATATTCCGTCTTTCCTTTAACGATTAACTTTTACGCATTCTTCGGATTTCTGAAAAATTGAAAAACACTTTTTGGTGTCAAGTGTTTTCCTTCACATTTTCCCCTAACGTAGCTAAACGAGTGAAAAGTACATAACAATACTTTTCGTCATTTTTATTTAGTCCGATTTCTGCACGTTTTTTGAGAAAAATTTTTATCGGCTTAATTAACTTTTCACGATATATTATCGTCAAATATTTCGACGGAATGTTATTTCAACATACCAAACTGTTAGAACGGCATAGGTTATTCAAACCCTAACCCTTAAGTTTCGTCAGATAAATAGTGCCTATTTCGTCTTTTTCCCCGAAAATATTTTTGTCCCCAAAAATTTTTTATTTTCGTCTTGAAAATTCTTACTCATTCAGTCTAGCTCATAGCCAGAATCCTCCCGATTAATAATCATTCTAGGTTATAGAATGATTAATAAACACATAGCACAGAATAGTATTAATAAAAATCCATTTTATTAATAACTAATTCTTTAAACTTAAATCCTGGACAATCCGATTTTCCAGGTTGTCACATTTATAAATTTTTTAAAGTAAGCAAGTTGTTATAAAATATTCGATTGATCGAGGAATATTCATTTTAGCAGGGAATATCTGTACGACGGCACAATCATTGGTGGACCCCACAACGGAAGTATTGTCGTAGTTAGAAAATGACATAAATATCTTTTTATAAAAATAACGACGAAAGTTTTACTGTTGAACTACCCGGTGGTAAAAGTATAGTAATATGCGTGGTTGCATAGTAGCCTTAGCAGTATTGATTATTGATGCTTACGTAATAAGCCACTGGGTTTACTCAATTATTGCTACTGATAAATGTTGATATAGTATCTCACGTTATTTGATTCAATTATTGTCACGAAGATTATCCGCATAATATTTTATATTATTAAATCAATAATTGAGACAACAAAGTTATTCATATTATTATTTGCAATATTGACGATGTCTAGAAAGTTCTGTCGAGGAGAGGTTTGGTCACCTAATTGCGCACCAATAGGGAGAAATCCTTATCGGAAAGCCCCCTTTATCCTGGGAATGATCTGGTTATTAAATATTGTGAGTTATAATATTAATGATGAATAATTGTTGAAGTATTAAGATTGTGTTTATTAAAGATAAGTGAATTACAAAAGTTAGAGGGGAATAATTCAAACTTGGAAAACTTTAGGGGTACTAAAGTGTAATAAGTTAAATCAATCTGGACCATTGGTGGTGGTTTAAATAATAAATCAATCTGGACCGTCGATGGTGATTTTAATAGTAAATCAAATCTGGACCATCGATGGTGGTTTTAATAGTAAATCAATCTGGACCATCAGTGGTGGTTTTAAAAGTAAATCAATCTGGACCGTCGGTGGTGTTTTTAAAATTAAATCAATCTAGAGCGTCAGTTGTGGTTTTAATAGTAATAAATATGGACCATCCATTCTAATAGTAAATCAATCTAGACCGTTCGTGAATTAGTTACTATTTAGTCATTTCTCCTATAAATAGAAGCTTAATTCTAATTTTATTCTCACCAATTCACTGAGATTCATAAGAGACACTATTGAGAGAGAAACTATAGAGAGCAGGAAGAAGAGTATTTTGCTACTTCACTATTGCAGTATTCAGCCTTCTACTAAGGTGAGGGGTATTATTTCTTTCAAATTCATAAGAAATATTATTTTTTATATTCATCCTTTAATCTATCAGAATAACCAGTCTACGCGGATTACGTGCTGTATGACAGGTGAAAATCCATTTGCAGTTTCGTATGTTATTTCTTTTCATATTCTTAAATCTAAACTTACTATGATAAGTATTGCTTCTATAATCCTTAAAATTAGTAGAATATCGTTGAGTTTTGCGTTTCATCCAGTATCGTTTCATCAGAATATTGATCTGAATTTTCTTATTAAATATCAATATGTTTCCCAGGATTACTATTCACGGGTTACTTTTCACCCGGATACTATTCACTCTAGTATTATGAACTCCAGTATTCGGGGTACTTTTCATACTAGGGTACTATTCATGAGTTACTATTCATGGGTTACTATTCACCCGATTACTATTAACTCGAATATTATTCACTCGGGTATTTGGGGCACTTTTCATGTTAGGGTACTATTCCCAAAGTATTATTCACGGGGTACTATTCACTCGGTTACTATTAACCCAAGGTACTATTCACGATAAAAATTGATTTGTTTTCTGTCCAAAATTATTTTTGATATACTAATATTATTCTTGAATTTTACTCCACAAAGCAGTATCATGTTGACAATTTGGACATTATTGAATTCTTGATAAATTAAATTATAAATCTTTAAAAATTTATCCTTTGCTTTCTTTTAATTAAATTCTTATATCATTGTCATCATCATCATGCTTATATTGTGATGAAAGTCATCTTTGCCTTACGTGTATAGATGGACTGTTGATTGGTATGATTATGACCAGGGATAATTCGGTATGATCATGACCATTGATGATTACACGAATAATCTTGGCTCGTAGTGCAAGAATAATTTGTGGGCGTGATGCTAATGAATATCCTTGGCCCGTAGTGTGGGGATGATTCGATGATGTGATTTATTTATTAAGCTAAGTCTCAACGATAAAGTTAATGATAAACTTTTAAATCATAGAAGATAGTAGATATCACGCTCTACTTGACTCTTCCAAAGGATTGCTTGTTCCGTTGCAGTTAAACCTGTTGACTATTATATTTTATCTGTTTAACATTGTTGAAGGCTAATGATAATTTATTCTGCATTATCTTAGTCATAATATTTCTTACTGGGCTAGTTGACCTCACCCTTTTACTTCCATTGTTCTCTTCAGGAAATAAGAACGTAGCCGGAACTAGTCGGGGAACGGAGTGATTGTAATACCTGAATATTTCCACGTATTATTAAATGAAAATATTAATGGAAATGATATTTATGTGAAAATAAGTGATGATGTTTTATGAGTCGGTTAAATCAAGTGATTCGTATTTGATCGATGCGTATTAAGAAGTGTGAATTGACAATGAGGATTGTGAAATGCCTTATGTGGCATAATGTGAAACAAAGAAATCCGTTAAGCAAATTAAAACGAGAATCTAGAAAATTAATCATGTTGATCAGGTGATTTCATAATCAATACACTCGTAGACTTGTAGTAATACTCTTGTGGACATTAATTCATGTCATGTAAGACGAGTATGACAGTAGGGGTTGACACTGGCTTAAGTTAAACCAGATCAAGCATCTTTGTTAGGGTATATAGCAATTGCTGGCGTCTCAAAGAAGATAAATCAAGAATCGCTATGGGTGGTCGATTGGAGAAATATTAATTCTTCTACCTTTGAAAATTAAATAGAACAAATCTATGATTTTGTGTGACATTAATAAACTATGAAATAAAGTGCACAAATAACTAATATTAATTGTTAATTGTTATATTAATTAATTGATAATGGTTGTGGTAGAATATTGAATTCTTAGTAATTAACTAATAATGTGTGATTACTATTATTTGTAATATATTATATAGATAAATAATGATTATGGAAATCCATAAATACATGATGATTGGATTAATTAATGTTGATGTTAATTAATCAAGGAAGTGAATAAATTATTTACTTGACCAAAGTAAGTAAGTTAGTAATATAATAATATTATAGTTATGTGCATAGGAGTAATAATACAACTATACTATATAGTGTAGTGTGACATTGTGTGACTATATATTAAGATCTATGAAACTATATTATATTAAGTGGTGATTAATCAAGGGAAGGAATAAATTTATTTAACATAAATAAATAAGTTATTAATATAATATGGTTATATGAGTGGTAGAGATAATTAGGGAACTACCCAAACAATAATATCTGACTGCATTATTTTATTGCGTATATTTAATATACATGGACTATATGATGTGAGTGTATAAATTATCCCTGAAATTCCTAATATGGTAACAATTGAACATTAAGATTTCATTGTGGGAAATTAAGTAAAACAAACTAAGCCTAGATATCAATAAATGCTGGGATTTTCTCTCTTGTCCCATAATAAATGTCATCAAGTATAATGAACAGTAACTTGAAGCTATATTACATAAACTTTTTAGCTGCTAAATCATAGGAGATCATTGCTAAGCTAAGTGGCTGGTAAGGGTTGTTAAACTACTCTTTATGAACCTATGTGTTTTGCCATTGCACCATGGGCTCCAAAATTGTGTAAAGCCAGTGACTAGTCCATGCTTTCTCTATAAATTAAGCTTATGTTCAGATTTTTGTGTTGTTAAGAGTTGTCTAAGTAAAGCATTCAAGTGGCTGAGCAATTGTAGAAGCTTGTTCAGTGTGTGGGAAGTCCAATTTAAGCTTAAGAATGTATAATTTTCATCTATGTTCTTGAGATGGGTTTGTTTGATTCTTAAAAATTCATGAATTCATTTGTTAATTGATACGAGTAAACATGTTATAAGGTGTCTAGGAAGTTTACTAGCATGTTTGAACACTTTAGGAATGGTTTGGGACATGTTTGATGTCAAGGAAATCAAAGCTCACACGACTCTTGCAAAACAGTAAACACAAGACTGAATGCAGCACTGCCAGCAGCCACGCCCATTATTGAACTAAGGCAAAGCGCAGCTGCGCCAGTTACTGAATTCAGTTGGAACTTCTGTTTTGAAATCTGCTATGTGTTGATCGACCATTATGGCTTAAACTAGAATGAAAGCATTTTTAGGGTGTATGTATAAGTATATGAATCTAAGTTGGGCATGTTTTAATAGACTTCCATGATTAATGAAGGCATATGGTTTAAATGGAGATTTGGACTTTAAGTTTTAAAATCAAACTATGTTAGAGATCATGTTCTGCAAATTTTGAACCTAGTAAGCTATACATGACTGATTTTACACTTAGATGAGCATGTTAGAATGTACGTAGTCCCTTTGTTTATAACTACCTTATTAAGCCCTGTGTTAGAATAGTTTTCAAGATAAAGCTTAGCCTAGTGAGTTAACATGCATGATTTCTACATAGTATATGTTCTGACCTTGCAAGCATGTTAACATAACTTGACTACCTATGCTTAGAGTTTTGAAGTTGTCTTATGTGTGATAGATTGCATAGTTCAAGCCTAAAAAGGTTTCAAAAGCAAACTTGGACATATTTTCAAAATCTAGTTGCATCACATGAATATCTAGATGCTAAGGAGGTAAGATGCCATGTTATGTCTGTTGTGACGCCCCCAAAATAGGTCCACACGGCCCATTCTGAGTCGCCAGATATCACACTATAAAAATCATTTACAACTTCATTTATACAACTGTTGAACTGTCGTGCAGAATACGACCACAGTTAAACTGCGAGTTTTAATTACAAATATATGTAACTCTCATGGTGCCTCAACCACAACCTTACAATGGTACTTTACATAAAAGTACAGTCAATAACTATTTTAGAAATTAAAATCTTTGGAAAATACTCAAGGAAACCTTCGTACATGGGAGGCTATGCGTCTAAGTTATGATAGATATCATATGTCCACAGAATTATCCTTGGTTGACCCAATAGTCCCAAAAAAAAAACAAGAAGATTGCTATCATCTTCTTTCCAATGGTGAGTCTTCTCTTGATTTATAATTATCTCTATTGTCTCCAATTGAGAATCATATTTCAAACAAACTCCAAGATTATATAGGTAGTGCTTGTAGATATACTCAGCAAGTGGATGCGTACAATATTGTCTTATGATAACACGAGGTTGTATGTCATTAGACATCTTGTATGATAGTGGCAAAACACCCTTCCAAAGTTGGGTTCACCTCACCCTATTCGGTTCACAAAAATTAAATATCAAATGACGTATACAATACGACACACTTATCTAAAGTTCTCAATAAAATTATTTCCATACTATTTAGCGAGAACCTCAAAAGCTATAGACCACCGTTCTATTCTCCCATTTCCCCGGCCGACTCCAAAGCTACACACTCTTATTACGAAAGGAATTGTGAAGCAAAAGGGTGAGCATAACTAGCCCAGTAAAAGAATATCACGACTAAAGATAATTTACATCATCAATAGCCTTCATCAGTAATAAATCATAGATTTAGAACATATGGTAGATGATAAAACTTTTCAACCATAGTTGTAATGAACGAAAGCAATCCATTAGAAGAGTCAAATAGACCATCGATCTATTATCTTCTCCATGTTAAAAGTCCACCAATAATGTTTTATCCCTATAACATCAAATCAACAATTCATGTCCACAATCATATGAATAACTCATAATCATAATTCTGATTCTAAATTCCTCTTCGTACCTAGGACGAAGATAATTTTCATCGCCTATCTTCACCTGAAACATCAAAAATCATGGTTATACCAAATCAGAATTCTTGTTCATAATCATAGTAATAAATTTATCTTTGCACTACGAGCCAAAGATATTCATCAACAATTCATCTTTGTTCTACAAGCCAAAGACATATAACTGTATATAGAAGAGTCAAGTAGATCATGATATATACTATCTTCTATGAATTAAAAGTGTATTATCAATATGTTATCGCAGAGACTCAACTTAATAATTAATCCACATCATCGAATCATCCCTGCACTACGGCCAAGGATATTCATTAGTATTACGACCATGAATTATCCAAGCACTACGGGCCAAGGATATTCGTGTTTTCAACAATGGTCATGATTATACCGAATAATCTCTAGTTATAATCATACCAACAACTGCCCATCAATGCACGTAAGCCAAAGATATACAACCGATAATCAATAGTCCATCTTTGCACGTAAGCCAAAGATATACAACTATAAAACCAATAATCAACAGTCCATCTTTGCACGCAGGCCAAAGATATACAACTACAAAACCAATAATTAACAGTCCATATTTGCACGTAAGCCAAAGATGACCTTAATCACAATATAAGCATGAGGATGATGACCATGATATAAGCAAAAACAAGGATAAATATTAAAGACTTTAAATTTATCCAAATATTATCAATCACTTAATAAACTCATAATCTAATATTATTAATATTATAACAATATTTTAATCACTTCTTAAACTTATAAATAATTTATTTCAATTGTTTACACTTTACCAAATAATGCATTTTAATTATTCAAAAATGCCATACTCATAAGATTTCATCACCAATGATCAATTCGCTCATCAAAAATCTGCATATACCATATATAGGATTCCCAAGCCATAAAATCCTATTTTCCAATTTTGTTACTTCACATAATATATTTAATTCATTTACTCATAACTAGTTCATTTTCATGAAAAATACCAAATCAGTTCCAAAAATATTTATTTTTTGGGATTTAGCAGAATATAGTCCCATATTGAACATATATTTTTCTCGGAATTTATAAAATTCATTTACTATTTTTCATATGGCCAAAACTAACGAATATTTAGACATTTATCTTAAAATGTACTTTTGTCCAAAAATTCCGAAATTTACAGGGTATACTCCTGTTATATACATGTACTCCCAATAAAAATTTCACAAATTTTGGAGTTAACCACAACGAGTTATAATAGTTTACTTTTAAAATAGTCTTTTCCCATAAAATCCATAACTCTTAATCTATACATCCAAAAATCGCCATTTTAGGACACAATCTAAAATACTCATCAAATTATCATTTCAAATTTTTCCAGAATTTTTGAGGGTCAGAAAAATTATGAAATTGCCCCAGAAACCCCTTTTGAATGAAAATACTATTCATATGAATACAAAGGATCATTCACCATGCATGCGGTAATCGACATAGACAGGTTATTCCAAAAGAATAATAGAGAATGGAATAACTGAAGAATTCACCATGCATGCGATAGACCGCACAGACAGGTTATTCTCAACAGAATAATAAAGAATGGAACCCGCAAACCATCGAGATACCGCTCATGGTGATCTTGGCATTGTCATAAAACTCACAGACTATGCTCATCGGAATGGGCATGGGGGAAGCAGTCAGTCCACCCCAGCCTCTCTCATGAATCATGGCACAAAGCTGTCCATCCTGGCCTTCGGGTTTGAATCCTCTTTCCTTGATAAATGTTTTTGCTACGATTCTAGAGAGTACTCTTGCCGGGCTCCTGCCACGAGGGAACTTGGTGTGGTCGACAATGTCCTCCCCATGACTGCCGGAGGAAGATGAGGAAGAAGAAGATGATCGTGCTCTCTTTGGACCCATTTGCAGATACTTGAGTGAGAATGCAGATGAAATTCTGAGAGTGAATGAGAATTTGTGATGTGATAACCTTCAAACTTGTTTCTGCCAACCCAATCAGAAACCTTAGCTTTATAGCAGCGGATGGGAGCGTGGGTATGAGCCTTGAACGTGGAGATGATAGTGGGAATATAATGGAGAGATGTACGGCTTTAATTTATAACTGATAGAGAGATAGAGACGTGAGTAATGGAGACTGAGAGAATTTCGCTTCTGTTATGATAGAAAATAAGAGTCCAAATGGTCCCCAACTCATTTTTAAAATTTTCAAATCTGTCTTAGTCCGGTGTCACGTGCGGTCGCGCGAGTTTTTAATGGGATGGGCGTGCGGGTGCGAGACTTGCAGAATGTGATGTTGTCCTGATTGACATGACGACGCGGCGCCGCAGTTTGTTTGTATCAAGAGATAGGTCATGCGTACCGCTTGATCCTCGAAATCTGCAATGCTAAAGTTCAATTCCACTATGCCTATCAGTGATGCATTCAATGGACGGTACCTACATAGACATTAATGCACACTGTTAAAGCATGAATTAATGGCCACATACGCTAACATCTTGCAAATATTCGCAATGCAATTCCTGCTACACATTCAAGCATGCAAATCCGATGTACTGTGAAAAATAAATTAGTTATGACTAACTAAAACAATCTAAACTTAATGATTAAAAAGGAAATAGGGATAGAAAAATAATGGGTTGCCTCCCATCAAGCGCTAAGTTATAGTCAATTAGCTTGACTATCTCTGAATCTCACGTCACATCAAGAATTGAGGTACCTTCCTTATTGTCCACCTCACCCCAAAATTTAATGACTTCAGCTTTCGTCAATGGATCTACCTTAACTCTAAATTTTTACTCGTTACACACCTCAACGATCCATAATTCCCTGGTTTCTGTACCCCATCATTTAGGCCCCGATCCACCAAGTCAACCAGGAAACATTCTTCTTCATCCGTTGGTAACTTTATTGCTTTAAAGACATTGAATGTGACCTCCTGATCATGTACACGCATAGTGAGTTCACCTTTTTGCACATCTATCGAAGTCCTGCCTGTGGCTAAGAATGGTCTCCCCAGTATTATTGGTATGCTTTTGTCTTCCTCGTAGTCTAAGATGATGAAGTCAGTCAGAAAAATAAACGTGTCCGCCTTTACCAACACATCTTCAACAATTCCTCGTGGATACGTGATGGATCTGTCAGCTAGCGGTAATGATATGTTTGTCGGCCTTGGAGCCGACAATCCCAACTGATTGAACAGTAACAAGGGCATCAAATTAATACTTGCCCCAAGATCATATAAACACTTACTAAAGTTCATCTTCCCAATTGTGCACGGAATTGTGAAGTAGCCCGAATCCTTCAGCTTTGGAGGTAATTTCTACTGAAGCACTGCACTGCAATCCTCTATCAAGGCTACTGTCTCAAACTCATCTAGTCTTCTCTTCTTTGACAATATACCCTTCATAAACTTTGCATAGCTTGGCATTTGTTCCAATGCCTCGGCGAATGGTATGTTGTTCTGCAGCTTTTTGGATACCTCTAAGAACTTGCTAAACTGTTTATCCTCCCTCTGCTTAGTTAATCTTTGCGGATACGGTACTTTAGGGTGAATTGGTGACATTGAACTCTTAGGCTTTTCCTCTGAACCTATTGTATCCTTCTCGACCTGCTGCGACTCAAATTTTTCCAAATTTTCTTCATCAACAAACCAAGTATTTCTCGCTGCGCACACTACGGCCTCCTTAGTGTTTTTTTCAGCGCAGTAGACGACTTCTGATGCTGCTATCGATTTTCCACGATCTCAATGTGATTGCTTGACATTGCTCCTTCCCGTCTCTTCTTGGATTTGTCTCTGTGTTACTTGTCAATGAACCACAGGGCTCATTGTTCAAGATGCTCGCTTATCATCCTCATCATCGAGTCTC
Organism: Panax ginseng; assembly: GCA_020205605.1. NCBI lineage: Eukaryota > Viridiplantae > Streptophyta > Magnoliopsida > Apiales > Araliaceae > Panax > Panax ginseng. The sequence goes on along the minus strand of CM035131.1, from coordinate 106,537,132 downwards.
CAATTCTTGATAGCCAACGCTTGGCTTTTTAATCATCACCTCAGTATTTGCCATGTATTTGAACATCATCTCTTCCACTTCGATTTCTTTTTCCGTCGTGGTAGCACTGTTGAGCGTGATGTTGTTGTTGTTGAGAAAATCCCGGTGGAAACGGTGGTTTTGGTGTAAACTGTGGCTAAGATGACTGTGGCTATAACTGTTGAGTCGGCTGAAACTGATTCTGCTGATGTCCTTGGTTATTCAACCAACTAAAGTTCGGATGATTGCGGTTGTTGGGGTGGTATGTGTAAGACCCCGAATTTTATGAAATAAATTATTCAATTTTTCTTATAATTATAATTTAGTAAATGGTTAAATTGAAAAAAAAAGTTGAAGTTAAGGGTGATATATGTAAAATTTTCAAAATACGCAAGTGGTTATGAAATACTCATTTCTGTCGGAGAATATTTGTTTGGTCGTGGAATATTCTTGTTGTCAGGGAATATTCGTAAGACAACGAAGTCATTTGCCCCATAACAGAATAACTACCGGATGAAAAAAATGACAAGTTTGAGTTTTTATAAATAACGGCGTAGTAGTTACCGTTAACACTGTTGGAATACCTGGTGGTTAAAATACAGTAATACGCGTGGTTGCACAGTAGAACACGATATTGCACAGTATTTTTGAATTATTGATTCTTACGTAAGAAGGCATTACTCAATAATTGTTACAATAATTACTGTTCAATATTTTATTTTATTGATTCAATAATTGTTGCGTTGATATTTTATATTATTATTGTTTCAATAATTATCATTGCACAGTATTTCCCATTATCAGATCAATAATTCATATTATTTGAATAATATTATTAGATAGCATTATTGGCAATGTCTAGAAACTTCAGTCAAGGAGAGGTTTGGTCACCTAATTGTGCGCCAGTAAGGAGAAATCCTTCTTGGAAAGCCTCCTCTTTCCTAGGAACCACCTGGTTGTCATAATTGTGATTCTGTAATATTATTTGTGAATAATTAATTATTGATTTATATGATAACGAAATATTTATTTGATGCGGATATAAATGATGGATTTATTTATGTGGTTATAAATGAAGGAATTAATGTTGAGGTGTTTTATCAGTATTTTGTCGAATTGGAGGTATTAGAAGATCAAATCGATTGTTCTTAAAGCTCTATTAAGGTGAGTTATAATTTTTAATCCTAACCGTTGGATCGTTGTGATTTTTGGATATGTTATACATATATAAGTTGAGTATATGTCCACAAATTTTGAACCATTAAAAATGAACGTATGAATTGTTATGAATTTTAAGAGGTTATTGATTCGAAAATTAGGTTTATAAATGATTTTTGGTGGAAAATTCTAGAATGAGTGGGCCCCACCCGTGGTTGGTGAAGAAATGTGCTGAATTTTATTTCAAATGTGGTGGGTGGCAATAGTAGCAGGTAAAGCCATCAGGTAGCAGGTCAAGTCTGCTACGGCGTGCTATCATTTTCCTATAAATAGAGGGCTAAGTTAGAATTAAAAATCACACCAGAAACATAAGCTTTCTTTCTTTCTCTCTCTATATTATCGAGCGTATTCTTGTGAGTATTTTGTTACTTTGAGTGTTGTTATACGGTGCAAGTTCCTTCAGCACTATATCCGGTATTCTAGTCAGAAGTACTGCTCTTTTGAGGTAAGGGATATTGTCGTTATTATGTAAGGGATTTTAAGGGTTATTATGTTTCTTCAATTTCGTAATTTTTCTGACCTTCTAAAATTTTGGAAAAATTTGAAATGATATTTTGATGAGTTTTCTCGATTGTGTCCAAAAAAGGCGATTTTTGGATGTATAGATTAGGAGTTATGGATTTTATGAGAAAATACTATTTTAAAAGTAAACGCTTATAACTCCTTGTGGTTAACTCCAAAATTGGTGAAATTTTTATTGGGAGTACATCTATATAACATCAGTATATTCTGTAAATTTTGGAATTTTTGGACAAAAGTAAAATTTATGATAAATGTCTAAATATTTGGTAGTTTTGGCCATGTGAAAAATAGTAAATGAATTTTAAAAATTCCAAGAAAAATATATGTTCAATATGGGACTATATTCTGCTAAATCCCAGAAAAGAAATATTTTTAGAACTGATTTGGTATTTTTCATGAAAATGGACTAGTTATGAGTAAATGAATTAAATATGTTATGTGAAGTAACAAAATTGAAAAATAGGATTTTATGGCTTGGGAATCCTATATATGGTATATGCAGATTTTTGATGAGGTTGTGGGTTATTGGTGATGAAATCTTATGAGTTTGGTATTTTAGGATGATTAAATGTATTAATTAGTAAAGTGTAAATAATTAAAATAAATTGTTTATATGTTTGAGAAATGTTATTCTTTCAATATCATTATACCGAAATATTGGTATGGATTTTATTGTGGAATTTCTATTTTTTTATGTCGGGGTTATTATTCATGAATTACTATTTATGAGTTACTATTCACGAGTTACTATTCACGGGGTACTATTCACGACAAAATTGGTTTCTTTTTCTGACCAAGTTATTGTTGATTTATGAATCTTACTCTTTAAATTAAATCCATGTTTGGATCATATTGTTTTTATTATCACATATAACATTTTTATAATCCTGATGAAGAAATTTTTCTTTGACTTTAGTGTAAAGATGGGTAGATTATTGGTATGATCGTGACTATGGGTTCTCTTTGGCCGATGGTGCAAAGATGAATTGTTGGTAGTATGATCATGACCATTGAATTTATAATTGAATATCTTTAGCTTAAGTGCAAAGGTGAATTGATCAACATGGTTATGATTATTGTTTATATAAATTACGAAATGATTATATATTTCTTTGAGATATTAATATCTTTGGCCCATAGTGCAAAAAGATGACATGTTGTTGAATATATTTGGCTTTGTAGTGCAAAGATGAAGTGTTAATGAATATCTTTGGCACGTAGTAAAAAAGATGACTCGTTGTTGAATATCTTTGGCGTGAGTGCAAAAAGATGACATATTCTTTGAATATCTTTGGCATGTAGTGCAAAGATGAGCTGTTAATGAATATCTTTGGCCCGTGGTGCAAAGATGAATTTATTAGTATGATTATGAGCGAGGCTGTGATTTGGTATAACCATGATCTTTGATGTTTCAGGTAAAGACAGGTGATGAAAATTATCTTCGTCCTAGATGAGAAGAGAAATTTAGAATCACAATTATGATTATGATTTATTCATATGATTATGGACAGGAGCTGTTGATTGATGTTACAGGGATAAAACATTGTTGGTGGAATTTTAACATAGAGAAAATAATAGACATTATGGTCTATTTGACTCTTTTAATGGATTGCTCATTCTGCTGCAACTATGGTTGAAAAGTTTTATCATCTACCATATGTTCTAAATAACTGATTTTTTACTGATGAAGGCAATTGATAATTTAATTATCTTTAGTTATGATATTCTTTACTGGGCTAGTTGTGCTCACCCCTTTTGCTTCACAATTCCTTTCAAGTAATAAGAGTGTAGCTGGGTCGAGCGGGGATAACAGGGGAATAGAATGGTGGTCTATAGCTGTTGAGGTTCTCCCTAAATAGTATGGAAATAATTTCATTGAGAACTTTAGATAAGTGTGTCATATTATATACGTCATTTGATATTTAATTTTGGTGAACCGAATAGGGTGAGGTGAACCCAACTTTGGAAGGGTGTTTTTCCACTATCATACAAGATGTCTAATGACATATATCCTCGCGTTATCATAAGACAAGGTTATGAACATCCACTTGCTGAGTATATCTACGAGCACTACCTATATGGTCTTGGAGTTTGGTTGAAACATAATGTTCAATCGCAGACGGTGGAGATAGTTATATGTCAAGAGAAGACTCACCATTGGAAGGAACATGATAGTAATCTTCTCATTTTTCTTTGGGGTCTATTGGATCAACCAAGGATAATTCTCTGGACATATGATATCTATCATAACTTAGATTCATGGCCTCCTATGTACAAAGGTTTCCTTGAGCACTTCCCAAAGATTTTAATTTCTAAAACAGTTCTAGATTGTACCTTTATATAAGGTATCACTGTGAGGTGTTGTTCATAGTTGGGACATGAGTCACAGTTGGTATTAAAACTCACAGTATATGTGTTGTTGTATTTTGCACGATAATTATAGTAATAAAGTTGTAGTTATTTTCTGTACCATGTTTTTGGCGACTCTGGATAGGTTGGATGGATTGGACCTATTTTGGGGGCGTCACAGTATGTGTTCTGAAATTGACCTTGGTCTTTCCTGTAGTTGTTCACATACTGCACCGACTCCGAGCTAATAGCACATTGATCCGTGGAGTGTGACCCTGCACAAATCTCACAAACAAAGGAAATTGTTTTCACTTTGCTCTTTGCTATTGTGTCTATCTTCTTTGCCATCTCTGCCATCCATGCTGACAACTGAGTGATAGCATCAACCTCCAACACACTTGCTACCTTAGGCTGTGGCATCCAAGATGTAGGATTCTAAAAATCATTAGTTGTCATAGTCTCAATAAGTGTATAGGCCTCGGCATAGCTTTTTTCCCATAATGCCCCTCCTGCAGCTACATCTACAATCGGTCTTGACTGCCATCCCAATCCATTGTAAAAAGTGTTAATTACCATCCAATCCGGCATACCGTGATGCGGACACTTCCTTAACATCTCTTTAAATCTCTCCCATGCTTCATATAAGGACTCGCCCTGTTGTTGCTCAAACTGACATATAGTTGTCCTCACCTTTACAGTTTTAGCCATTGGGAAGAACTTGGCTAAGAATTTCTGCGCTAAGTCCTCCCATGTAGTGATTGACCTCGACGGCAAAGAATGAAGCCAACTCTCGCTTATCCTCAATGAGAATGGGAACAACCTCGACCGATAGCATCCTCCGTCACACCGTTATATCAGAATGTATCACAAATCTCGATGAAGCTCAATAAGTGTTCATTCGGATCATCCGTAGCAGCACCCCCAAACTAAACCGAGTTCTGCACCATCTGAATAGTGCCCGATTTAATCTCAAAAGTATTGGCTGCTATCGATGGTCAGACTATGCTAGACTGGAGTCCGTTTATATTCGGCGTGGAATAATCTCGTAGAGCCCGATGCTCTTCTCTTTGCTCAATTCTCTGTTCTTCTGCCATACTAACTGTAGTACTCTCTAACTGAGCTTGTAAATTTCTTCGCACACTAGCTTTCCAACCTCTCCGGTTAATGTTATCATGTGCTGGTGTTAATTCGAAATTGGAAGATCTTGTGTGCATAAAAAATCTGCAAGTACCTGAAATCACAAATAAAACAAAAATAGAAATGAGATAAGAATAGATATGTCTAAGTCATACAAAATAGCTTAAAATTGATGATAATTATTTAAACTAAGCGCGCTTTCCACGCAATGGCCAAAAATTGTTGCCTCTTTTTCAGTTATGACAAAAGAGCTCTAACTCATGCAAGCATACATGTGTCAACAAGTAATACAGAGTAAGTAAAGTATCGATCCCACAGAGAAAGTTGTTCGATGTAAACTACTATTTATCAATCAAATCACTATTTCTATATGCTTAAACTAAAGATCAAAAGTGTGAATTATTCTAACGGAAAATAATAACTAAAATGAGAATAAGATTGGAATAAATCAAATCTGGAAATAATGGGTTCCTAACTTCATTCAATACTTCATCTAATTACCACTATCATGCAAGAATTGTTCATATATCACAAGAAAATAGCCAAGAGCACTAATAGAGTTATAGCCATTTTTCAATGCACTATGACCTACTCACACAGCATCAACAAATGATAGACTCCATGTAATCATCAATATAACCAAAATCACTATATGTGTATGTGAAGTTGCAATTATACTAAATTTAAGCACAAGCCCTTATTTAAACTCATACGGTGAATAAGTATATGTCTATCTCATTCACAAAATACGCAAGCCATATAAAACAACCCCATATACGTATGCTATCATGACTACAATCCATACTCGCATGTTCATTGTCAATTCCATGCAAATACTGAAACGAATGGTGAACAAGCATTCATACATGTAAAACAACCATAATAGAATTCCCATATGATATGTAAAACAACCCTAGCAATCAAGCATGCAACAAAAGTACATATTAAAATCCGTTAGAATCCTATAATGGAGTTTAGTTCATAACTGAACCAAAAGCTATTATAGGATCAAAGCTAAACATGGTTATCAAGCAAACAATTGAAAGCTGAAAGATAGAATGATCAAACCCAATTGTAGATTGTAAACCAATATCAACGTTCAACTTCTCATAAAAATCCAGTTAAACAATAATAAAAATCCACAATGACAGAAAATCCCAAGAAGAATTGGAGAAGATGGAGTTTTGGCTTCGCTCTTCCTTGGAGTCTCCCTCACGTGTACACCCTAGTTACTCTTATGAAAAATATGTCAAAAGTTATCCACACTGTCTAACACCAGTCAGATCTCGTTTTAAAAACAAATTACAACTCATTTAATTAAAAATTAAAATAAAACAAATGTTGACTTGAGATCGCGCACATGATCATCGCGCCTTCTTGATGTGTTCTCGTGCGGCGCGAGACTTGCGAGAGGGTCACGCTCTGTCCGGTAGAAAGTACTCGGCGTGGGCACGCGCTCTCAATTTATTATGCCACGCTGATCGCTGCGGATTCTGTAATCTAGTTCTGCTGCACCCTTCTTTTGTCCATCCATGCTTAATCTTCTGCTCCATTTGATCCTCATGTCACTCATCTCCCAGCTTGTGCCCCGCTTCATGCCTCCATTAGCCTTGTGCCCTCAAATACCACCAAATTAGGCATTTCCTGCACTTTTTCACCGAAAGGAGTTTTAAGTACATGCAATGCAAAATAACATGAAATGCAACTAAAACAGACTGAAATGTACTTGAGATGGGCATAATTTGCGTAAATTGATACCTAATAAGTAGGTATAAAACCCACTTATCAACACACATGTGAACAAATAGTTATAATCATGTGAATTAATTGCTCATTTATTCAATTAATTACCCGATTGGTTAATATAACTTCCAGACATCAATTATTATCGAAATAAATGTGGATTTCCACTAACATTAACAATCCCAACACAATGGAAATATTTTTCTCAAAAATTTCATTTTTCAAATTTCAAAGTTTGACTTTTTCCAAAAAAGTCAACTATTGACTTTTTTGACCAAAAGTCAACTCCGACAAATTTTATGTTTATAGTCTATTTCTACTAATTTCATCGTTCCGGACTCAAATATCACGTTTGCTTCTCCAAATTCAACTCCGAACTCAAATTCAATTTTTAATAACATTCATCATTAATATTATAACTCATAATATTTAACAAGCGAAGTCGTTCTAGGAAAGAGGGGGCATTCGATAAGGATTTCTCCTTATTGGTATTGCAATTAGGTGACCAAACCTCTCTTATGAACTTCTAGACATTGTCAATATTGCAAATAATAATATGAATAACTTTGCCATCTCAATTATTGATTTAATAATATAACATATTATGCGAGATGATGATCGTGATAATAATTGAATCAATAATATGAGAGATATGATGCGCAATTCTTGTAGCAATAATTAAGTATAAGCGGTGACTTCTCACGTAAGCATCAATAATCAATACGAAATGCGTTATTATGCAACCACGCGTAGACATCGTACTTTTACTCTGAAATGAGTAGTTCAATAGTTTTAACTGTAACACTTTCGCTGTTATTTTTATAAAAAGATAATTATGTCGTTATCTTAGTATGACAATACTTCCGTTGTGGAGTCCACCAATGATTGTGCCTTCCTACGGATATTCCCCGACAAAAAGAATATTTTATAATAACTTGCATACATTGAAAATTTTTCACATATCACCCTTAACTTTAACCTTTTATCAATTTAACCATTTACTAAATAGAATAATTATAAGAAAATTGAATACTTTCATTTCATAAAATTCGGGGTCTCACATCTGTAATATCTGTAGGTATGATTTATTTGTATGGAATTTGATGATTTCAGAATAAACATGAGTTTAAAGCATGGTTTCAAGCTTTAAACAATAATAGCTATGAACAAGCAATATGAATGCTACAAGTATATGCATTAACAGAATTCGAAATCTATATATGGGTATATAGCCAAGTAACAAGTCATGGTAACCGCTTGATAATGTTTTGCTTGAATGCCATGTAAGACATAATTTCAAACTTATACAAATAAACTAAATAACGGGTATGTGAGTATATGAACACCTCTAACATGTATATGTGGTAGAGTATTAGTACATAGATGTGCAAGGTTTGGGCGTAGAAGCAGAAAAGGCAAGAGCTCAACCACAGTGCGGCCGGGGACAAAGATCTGCTAAGGCTGTAGTCCCAGGCTAGCGAGGCGCATTGCATGATCTGGAACCTTGAGTTCTGCATTCTGTTTTTGAACTGATGTTTAAAGCATGCCTATAGGATTAATTTAACTTATCTTGCATGACTAATATGCTATGTAATGTGTTAAGAAGCATATTATGTGATAGAGACAAATGTTGATCATAACTTCCAAATGTTAAATCTAAAGAATGTCTTCAAGAAATTAAGCAATAAAGACGTTGTTGTATTTATGATGACTTATAAACTGATTTTGTACCATATGTGCATACTTAAATTGTGTCCAGCTTGTTTAAAGATTGTGTTAGCTAATGAATATCTTGATCATATAATACGCTATAAATAGAATTCGAAAGTGTTGAGTTATTAACGAGGATAAACTACGCTTAAGGAAAGTATTCGAACCCTACTCTTATTGTGCAAGTATCTTTGCATTCTTTATTCGACGAATACTCTAAGCTTATCTCTTTGAATACAAGCTATATTACTTTTTCGTTCAAATTAGCTAATATGTTTAAACCCTTGTGAAAGTTATTATTCATGTTAAACTTAGTAATGTTCTTGAATATTGTTAAAGAGTCGATGCCATTTGATTCGGCTAGACTATATGCATATTTATAAAAGTTGTCCAAACCAATTGATTGGTGCAGAAATCTTGAAAACTGAGTTGGACAACCCTTTTGGTAAGGGGAGTGTATGTCGTTGGAAACCCCAACACATGATTGAATATTATGGTGGTGTTATGCATACCGTAAAGTATTGTAGACTCATCATCTATAGTACTTGATATTTTTGGGTTATCAGTTTAATATTGGTAACTCTAGTGGAAGTTCAATAGTCCTTAGTGGCTACTCAGTATAAAGTGTTTATCTAGTTGGATACATTGTTAGTCGTTGAATTCATATATATCTGTTGATATTGAATTATTGTTCTTATTCCAGGAATTGTTGATATTCCTTATCCATGATGTTATTCTGACACTTTGAACTATGCTAGAAATGACACTTCGATATTTCAAACCAAGTGATATTATATCCTACACCCTTGTTGTATATTACTTGCTGGGCAATTTGTGCTCATTCTTGCTTATTTAAAACCTTTCAGTTAAGGAGGAATAGGGAGGTGTCTCTGGATCAGACAAGGTCAAGGGCAAGGGCAAGGCTACCGACTAGCTTGTCCCTTCATGTTTAAAATCTATTATGTTGTACTAAGACTATTTCAGACTATGTTTAAACTTAAGTAGGATTATGTAATAGGTCTTTATTCGATACTATTATGTAATCTATTAAGTACTGTAGGTTGCGTGACTTGGGCGAATAATTATAATAAATCATTGTATATTATTCTAATTTAGATTTTCTGTTGTGAATGTATGATTTTAGTTATTATGGTAATACTTTGAGCACGTGATGAACCGAATTCGAGTGACCAAGTGGAGGTCCAAATTTGGGGGCGTCACAGTTTGGTATCAAAACTATAGTTATAAACCTTAGGAACGAGAGTCCTTAGATTATAACTTAAGAAAACTTAGAAGTTAGGAAGGAGATAAAACTCATGTAGAGTTTTCCTTGGGAGACTTAGGATGTTATGAAAATGTAACTTCATTTTACACAATGAGTTTATGTTTATTTAACATTCTGATGGAGTCGTTGTTTTTATTGTCTTATGTTGGTGATTGTAGGATGACTGACATAGGAGGGCCTATCTGAGTAGTAGTGGAGGAGCCGTGTGATATCCACGTAGTCTATGAGGCACCATTGATAGCAGAGCCTATTTCAGTGGTGGCCCCTCTTGATGATGATGATGAGGAAGACATGGAGTCTGATCCGGAGGAGGAGCCTAAACCTATGATGGACTCCGACGAGGCTACTTTTGAGGATCGGATGTTAGGGGAGTATGAAGAACATATTTTAGAGTTAGGGTGTAGAGTGGAGGAGTTAGAGGCTGAGGCTAGGGAGAGAGATTCTGCATTCCAGAAGTTGAGGGATGAAGACCATCAGAGGCAACTAGTGATGCAGGAGATGGAGGTGGAAATTGCTCACCGTAAGGAGGCAAGGATCTAGATGGGAGCTTTGTTTCACCGAGCAGTGGCGAGGAATGTTTAGGTGGTAGGAAAGATAGAGGAATTAGAGCAGAAGGTTTTGAGTGAGAGGGTGGAAAAGGAGGCTCTCCGAACTCAGTTAGAGATAGAGGTGATGGATAGGATTAACTTCGAGGAGAAGTAGGAGGAAGCCAATGATAGGGTAGATGATATGGAGGATGAGGTGCGATGCAAGAGGAGGAAGATGAACAAGATGGGCTATGCTCTATGAACGACCATGGAGAGATTGATCGATGGGGTGAATCACTACCCAGCTGAGCAAGGACAGACCCGACATACCATAAGTTAGGATATGGTGGTGCACATCAACTAGAAGGAATATCAGAGCGCCGTGGATCGTGGGATGTTAGATTGAGTCTAGAGGGAAAAGCTCAGTAGTGTAGTATTTTTATTTATATGTTATTAATATGTTGTTGTAATCTCAATCTTTTGTGTAAGATATGAGATAGTGGTAAACCCCCAAACTTCTAAAAAGTGTTAGAGGGGTAGTAAGTTAGTATGTCCCCGCCTTTTGTGATAATAGGGGATATGTGATAACATTTATAGCAGTATGCTAGAAAAGAACATGTAATGTAACCCTTTGGCATATGAATATAAATGATCTTATTTCAGAAACGTGTTATAAACCTATAGTTCTTTTCTATTAAGAAATGTCTATGTATTATAATTAGATAATAAAATGAAAATTTTATGATGCAGAAAATGCCGCCCAGACGTAGAATAATTGTCCCAGAAGAGTCAGTTAATGATGAGAGAGGTCCTGTAGATCTGATACAGAGACTGGTAGATTTATTGGGAGAAGCTCGGTGGGAAAGAAACGAACCCGTACCACCCATTCCCCAAGCAGTCCCAGTAACAACCTTCAATGATTTTAAGAGTGTAGGACCCCCGGAGTTCGCGGGAACCACTGACCCGATTATTGCGCAAACCTAGATTAAGGAGATTGAGAAGGCCTTCACTATAGCTCGCATGGGTGAAGACCAGAAGACAGTATCTTCCACATACATGATGTGGGGCGAAGCAAACTATTGGTGGGAAACTAATCAACAAAAAGCAGGGGAAGGAATTATAATATAGAAGCAGTTTACGACGCTATTTTTTGAGAATTATTTTCTAAAAAGTATGAAGAGTAGGATGGAAGTAAAATTCCTAGAGTTGAAACAAGGTGATATGACGGTGGCGCAATACACGACTAAGTTCAATGAACTAGCGCGATTTGTAGAGCACCAAGTTGTGGATGAGGAGAGGAAGGCGAGACGTTTTGAGCAAGGGTTGAAGCCGTGGTTGTATAATAAGGTATCAGTCTTCCAAATTGATTCCTTTACAACATTGTTAGAGAAGGTAATCATTGCAGAAGGTGACAGTGAGGCCTTGAGTCTATATCATAAGGAGAAGAAGAATAAGAACACTGGTAGTGAGCATCGTGGAGGGAGAAACAGTGGAGGAAGTAACTCCGGAAAGAGGAAATGAGAAAACAACAACAGAAACAATAACCAATGTGGAAGTCACCATGGAAACTTCAAGAAGAGGACCGAAGCTTGCAACAAATGTGGAAGAAGTCATCAAGGAGAATGCTGGAAGAGGAAAAACACTTGCTATAATTGCGGTCAAGAGGGGCACATATCGCCAAATTGCCCAAAACCGAAGAAGATTAGAGGATGTTTTGCTTGTGGATCAACAGAACAGCAGATAAAGGATTGCCCGAAGAAAGGAAGCGGTGGAGCTGGCGGAAGCCAGGGAGGAGGAAGTTAATGATTGGTGGACCTATGCAACCCAACCAATCGACCGCTCAAACCTTTAACATGACCGTCCAGGATGTAGTGGTTGCGAAGGACGTGGTGTCAGGTATAATCCCAATCAATAATATAAATACTTATGTATTATTTGATTCGGGTGCCACCTGTTCGTTTATATCTGAAGAATTTGGTAGTAAACTTAGTACACCTCGAGAACGTTTAGAAGATCCTTTAAACATAGAAGTTGCGAATAAGGAAATAATCCTTGTAGAATACGTCTATCAAAATTGTCACGCAAACATTAGAGAACATGAATTGAGCGTAGACTTGATTCCTATTAGACTAGGAGAATTTGACGTAATACTGGGGATGGATTGGTTATACAACCATGCAGCAGTAATTGACTATCAGAACAAATGTGTGAACCTTCAGACTCCTAGTAAGTCTAAGGTAGTGTTTTATGGTAGCTCATCGCTTAAGCAATCGTGTTACGTTATGATGATGCAGGTCAAGAAATTGTTAAAGGAAGGATGTGTAGGTTATTTAACCTACATCGTGGATACTCAAAAAAAGGGAGTAGAGAATAAAGAGATACCCATAGTGAGTGAATTTCAGGATGTGTTTCCGGACGATCTGCCTGGCCTTCCGCCAGACAAAGAAATTGAATTCGTAATAGACTTAGCACCGGGAACGACATCGATTTCAAAAGCTCCATATCGTATGACACCAGTAAAAATGAAGGAATTGATTATACAACTTCAAGAGTTATTGGATAAGGGTTTCACTCGACCGAGTGTCTCTCCTTGGGGAGCATCGGTATTATTCGTTAAGAAAAAAGACGGATCGATGAGGCTCTGTATCGATTATCGAGAATTAAACAGAGTAACGATCAAGAACATATATCCACTACTGAGGATAAATGACTTATTTGATCAATTAAAGGGAGTGAAGTGTTTCTCGAAGATCGACCTACGGACGTGATATCATCAACTGAAAGTACGGGATGAAGATATACCAAAGACTGCGTTTAGAACCCATTATGGATATTACGAGTTTTTGGTAATGTCATTCGGTTTAACTAATGCTCTGGCAGCATTCACGGACTTTATGGATCGAGTTTTCAAGCCATATTTGGATAAATTCGTAGTAGTTTAAATCGACGATATTTTAATTTACTCGAAGACGGAGGAAGAACACGCTGAACATCTAAAGATTGCTTTGGAGGCACTACGAAGGGAGAAGATGAATGCAATATTTTCTAAGTGCGAATTCTGGATGAAGAAGGTTCAATTCTTAGGCCACGTGGTGGATGATAATAGAATCTTAGTAGACCCCGAAAAGGTCAAAGCGGTAAGTAATTGGGAACAACCAAAAACTTTGACGGAGGTGAGAAGTTTCTTAGGGTTAGCTGGGTACTATCAAAGATTCATCCAAGATTTTTCTAAGATAGCCACCCCGTTAACTAATTTGGCGAGGAAGACGGTGAAATTTTTATGGACCGATAAATGCGAAGAGAGTTTTCAAGAGTTGAAGAAGAGATTAAGTGAGGCGCTTGTATTATCATTAGTAGATGATACGGGAGGATTTGTGGTGTACAGTGATGCGTCACATAGAGGACTTGGTTGTGTGCTTATGCAACACGACAAGATCATTGCGTATGAGTCATGACAATTGAAGGATTACGAAAAATGATAACCTACTCATGACTCAGAGTTAGTGGCAGTAGTCTTTGCATTAAAGATATGGAGGCATTATTTGTACGGAGATAGATGTGAGATATACACGGACCATAAAAGTTTGAAATATATCTTCACACAGAAGGAGTTGAATATGCGTCAGAGAAGGTTGTTAGAATTGATCAAGGATTTTGACTGTGACATTCTTTATCACCCGGGGAAGGCAAACGTAGTTGCCAACGCTCTGAGCAGGAAAGGAAGGGAGAAACTGTTTCAACTGACAACTCAGGAAAAGTTAATAATAGATATGGAGAAGTTGGAAATAGAGGTGAAGGGAACCGAGGGGCCTGAAGAGAAGTTATCTATAATGGAAGCTTGTCCGACATTGTTGGATAGAGTAAAGGAAGCCCAGGAAAAAGATGGAGAATATGAGAAATCAGGAGAAGGATCACGAAAAAAGAGGAAGAAAAATTTCGAATAGATAAAGACGGTATCTTAAGATTCGAAGGGAGAGTGTGGGTGCCGACAGTGGCCAAGTTAAAAGAGAAGATTTTGTACGAGTCTCATAATACAACATATTTCGTTCATTCTGGAGGCACAAATATGTTATCGGGACTTGAAGCAACATTTTTGGTGGCCAAATCTGAAACAAGAAATTGTGGAGTACGTTAGTAGATGTCTTACTTGTCAACGTGTAAAATCAGAACATCAGCTGCCAAGTGGTTTACTACAACCGTTGGAAATACCAGAATGGAAATGGGATCAAATTACCATGGATTTTGTGGTAGGACTTCCACTCACATAGAAAGGTTTGGATGCCATTTTGGTTATCGTGGATCGACTTATGAAGACCGCACATTTTCTACCTATCAAAATCTGTTACAGTTTAAATCAATTAGCGAGTCTGTACGTAAAGGAAATTGTTTCACGACATGGAGTGATAGTGTCGATTGTTTCTGACAAAGACCCGCATTTCACATCAAAATTCTGGAAAAGCTTGCAAGAGAAGATGGGATCACAGTTACGATTAAGTACTGCTTATCATCCTTAGACAGACGGACAAAGTGAACGAACAATATAAACGCTAGAGGACATGCTTAGGACTTGCGTGATGGACTTCAAGGGAAATTGGGACGACCACCTACCCTTAGTCGAATTTGCTTATAATAATAGTTAAATGCGAGTATCGGCATGCCACTGCATGAAGCCCTTTACGGAAAGAAGTGCAGAACGCCATTACATTGGGACGAAGTCGGAGAACGACGAATACTCGGACCAGAGTTTGTACAACAAACCGCGGATGTGGTAATGATGATAAGAGCCAGACTAGTAAATATGAATATTGGTAGCAAAGCAGTTAGTAAATTAAATTCATATTGAATAAATGATTGAAAATATTAAATTATATATCTTATATATAAATAATTGTTTGAAAAAAATTTGTGAAGAAGAAGATGAAATTAAATTTAATTATACAATATAAATTGTATAACTTAAATAAGTTATTTAAATATGGTATGAGATTTAAATGACCTAAAGGGTTACTTTTATTTAGTAGTCATAGAATTAATTCAAGTGAATTAAGAATTAAGTTGTAACCTAATATATATATATATATATATATATATATATATATATATATATATATATATATATTAGGGGTGATATTTAATTAACCTAAGAGGTTATAATATGGGAGAATATTAGTATATAAATATATATATTAACATTAAGAGATTAATTTTATAAATCTCAATTAATTAATTTTATAACCTAATTATAGCAAGTCTAATTGGGTTAAGGAAATAAAGGTGTATGAATAATGATTTATGTTATAATTGAGGAAATGAAAACCCTAATTAAATAATTAGAGAAAGATAAAATTAAGAGTATTGGACTATGTTAATTTACATGGCCCAAAGAATTAAATTTTAAGTCAAATAGATTAATTATTGATAGCCCAAAAGATGGAAATGGTGGTCCAAATTTAAGCCCAATTAAGGAGGGGCATATTGGACATTTGTTATGCTAAATAAGAATTAAAAAGAAATCAATTTTTAAGGATAATAAGGTCACATGGTCGGACAAGATAAGGGAGGAAGGGCGGATGAATATAATCATTTCATGCTTCCAAATTTCTAAAGATAATTACAAGATTGGCTAGGTGTCATCTTATTTATGGAGCCACCACATTTGGCTAATCTTGTAAGTAGCATTGTTATAATTAAGAGAGAGAGCGAGAGGAGATATGTTGGTAGATTGTGTTTAGATATACCAAAGATATCTATAGATTCTTCCAACACTTAAATCATATTTTCTCTTTCATCTTATTACTTCTATTTTGCTTAGAAAACCAAAGAGAGAGAGAGGGAGAATAGAGGGACCATTCGGCAGCTCCAAGAGGAGAAAAAGAGGATATTTTGATCTCTATACACCCAAGATCCATCTCATATTTTAGAAGGAGAAGAAGGAAAAACTAAGGTATAGCAAAATTTCCACTTATGTAGTCTAATTTCCTTTTTTTGTTTGATGTGATTTTGATAATATGAAGTGTTGATTTTGAGGTTTAAAACCTTAGATCTATGTGTTTATGAGTGTTTCATGTTTAGATATACCCATATTGGGTTTTGTTTTAGTTGGAAATCAAAAGTAAAGAAAAAGTGATTTTCTAGTTTATAAGCCCTAAATTTCTATGTACTTTGAATTTCCACCGTTTTTAATCTACACCTTCTTTTTGTGATCCATCAAAGAGAGGTGCTAGATATGTATGTTAACTACTAAACCCGAGTGGTAGCACTGAAAAATGTTGAGTACTGATAAGTGGATTTCATATCCACGAATTGTTGTCCATTTCACGCTTAATTATTGCTATTTTCTTGTGTTCATGTTCGTTTTTATTTGTTTCTATGTTCTTTTATGTGTAGGGTGATTAATGTGGCATTTAACAAGATTTGGAGTCAATTGGGAGCATTTTTGGAAGAATTCATGAGGAAAGCAAAGTCACTCCGCAGAATAGACCCCCGTCGGGGTGTGCTTGTTTGGCTTGTATACCCTCGCTAGGGCGGGGGGTTCTTTAAAAGACTTTAGCAGAATGGGTGCCGTCGATGGGCTCATATAAAGCGTACACCCTTCAAGGTGGGGTGTCTTCTTATGATAACACGGGATTTTGAATAATCCAAATTTTACGAATAATTTTTTTTATTTATTTAATATTGACATTGACTGTTAATATTGTACTGTGTATCTGTGATACAAGTTTTGAGAATTAGTTAGTTGGTGTATTGACTGAGAAATTAGAGTAGAGATGTGCTTAACAGCTTTAGAAAACCCTAACCCTAATTTTTGGATAGGGATTCGGTAGAAAATGCAATTAAAATAATTGTATTGATAAATATATGTTGATAATGTATAGAAATTTTGATCAATGATTGATCGGATAAGGTTTAAAATTAACAAACCCTAATAAGAGATTAGAAACCCTAATCTCAGGATTAGAAACCCTAACGCATAATTAAAAACCCTAAACAGAAGTAGGGAAACCCTAATTTCATATTCGAGGTTCCTAAACCCTAATTAGGCAACCCTAATCCAAATTGGAAGGCCTAATATATTTATTAAACACTAATATGATTAGGAAAACCTAATTTTAGTTTTAAATTTGTAATTTTCTAATTTAAAACCCTAATTTAGAAAATCCTAGAAAGTTACTATTTTAAAACCTAAGGGTTAAAACCTTAGGGTTAAACCATAAGGGTTAAAACCTAAGGGTTTGTGCAATTGTCAAGTATATCATTAAAATTGGAGGGAAACTGACAAAAGTACCCTTTTGTATATTTTTATTAGTTAACTTGCAATATTTGCTAGCAACTTTAGTTTGTAACCTAACCACTTGACTTTGTGTCACCAAAATCTCTAGCAATCTGTCCAGCAAATCAAGCTAAGTGATCAAATATGTGCTATATATCATAATATATATACATATATATATATATATATATATTAAAGAGAGAGAAATGAATGTATTTGGCTCATTAGATATCTAACTCTCCCATAACTCTCTCTCTATCTTCATATCCGAAATGTTTAAGTAGATCAGTCCTATAAACACCTCTTAGATGACCCAAGAACATATTGGAGATCAAAGATCAAAATCTTGAACATAAAGGTATAAACCTTAAGTTTCATTTTGATCTTGTATGCTTTGTAAAATTTTGTGTTTATGTGTTTAGATCTTTGCTAGATGATGTTTTTGTTAGGTTTGTAATATTTATGAACGCAATAAAATTGCACAAAATAAGCAGAAACGTGTAAAAATCAGAGTTTAAATTTTTACAAATCATATACCCGGATTACCCTTTATGCACAATTATTAATTAAACGAAAAATATGAAGAACAAGAATCATACCCTTAAAGATTCGAGCTTCCTCAGGTACAAGTTCACCTCCAATCTTTTTCGTGTTCAACTTGAATTCACCGGGTTTGGTTCCTTTCTTTGATCAACGTTAGCCACCCAAGTGTTAGGCCTCTAGAGGTGATCCACCAAGAAAGAAGAAAGATTCAAGAAGATGGGTGTTTGGCAAAACCCTAAGTTTTCTATCTCTCATAGAAAAGGAGCGTACTCTCCAACAATTGGAATCACGTCTATTGTGAAAAAGTCAACAACCACTTCACCCATAATAAGACTCCTCTTATTTATAGATGTGGACAACCCTCCTTAACAATTAAGGAATTGGGTTTTATTTTAATTAATTAGGCTCCCAATCTTATTAAGAATAATTAATTAAACTCTTTTAATTAATTAGCCTCCTAATCTTATTAGGCTATTTGAGAGTACTTTTATTAATTAATTCCCAAACGCCTTTAGGAATTAAATAATAATAATAGTAATAATAATAATAAGACTCCTCTTATTAATTTATATTTAATATTTCTAAAATATTAAATAATAAATATTAAGCTATTTAATTTATTCTATCACCATAGATTAAATTAAATATACTTAACTTATTATTATGATTATGCCATTAACTTCGTAAATAATTATTCTTCCTTTTATGGTGTGACCCTTTAGATTCATCATATTAAACCGGTTGTGAATAAATCAATTATAACAATTCTAATCTTATTTAAATATATAAATTAAACTATTAATTTATTTAAATAAATAATATTTATTATACAATAGGGATAAGCCTCCCTAGCGATTAACGACTTTTCAGATAATATAGATTTCAACATTAATCATAAAAGAACCTTTGAGTAAATAGTTACCGTACAATTCAATCCTTCCACCATACAATATCCCAATTAAATATAAGACATAAAATTATTGTCAAGTCTTATTTTATTTAATTATATGTATTTCGACTCTTAAATGCACAACTCCAAATAATGCAAATTAGAAACTCCTTTCTAATTTCATTCTGCCTTAGCCAAGGACTACTAGGTTGTCATTTATCGAATCACATAGGACATTTCGCTTCTTTTACTAGAAGCGGTAGATTCTTTATTGATCATACATTATCTCCATGTACAACTTATTATACCCAAGCATACCCTTTGATATACCCTAAGGGTCTTAAGGAATAAGTCAAAGTATAACTCATCATACACAAGATACTATGATGATCTCAAGACCAAGGATCACTTGTACTACTATCACTATAGGAATTCCTATTGACAGGCAAGTAAAACTCCATTAGGTATTCCTTAGCGAGCCACGTTCAGTGAACATATTCTCTAATAAGCACCTACATCTTGCTTTAGTGTCTCCACACAAATGATTATGAGATCAATCATCCCCATCTAATGAGCAAGCAACGTATGTACCAATCTATCCGGATTTACTAATCCCTAATTTAGTAATCAAACGATTGGGAACTATTTTAGTTTTAAGCTTTCTAAGAATTTAGATTTCGTTAGAATGATCATCATCATTATTCTAAAAGCATTGCTTAAAACTATGAGTTTATCACATATTATAAAACATCATCATGTAGATAATTAAAAGCCTTTAATAAATTAATACTTTTTATTAATAAATGAATAAGATTGTTACAAATTATATGATTTATCATCAAACATGATTGGCTTGTGTGCATACTACTTTCAATCTCTCACTTGCACTAAATCCAATCGTCATGGTATCTCATACCCTTCTTCTCTAAGTGACGATTATCCTGCAGTTGGATAAGCTTTAGTTAAGGGATATGTAATGTTGTTCTTGAGAGTCCACTATCTCTATAGTGATTTCCCATCTTTCAATGATTTTTATAATCAAATGAAAGTGTCGCAACACATGTTTAGATCCAAGATAAGACTTAGGAACTATTCCTAGTTTTGTAATGAATTTTTCATCCAAATAATTAACTTGCTGCTTCATTTATAGTTATATACTTTGTCTTTATCACTAAACTAGCAACTCTTTGCTATTTGAAACCTTTCCAATTCACTGCACCACCGTTCAAGGTAACAGTTTACCTTAAAGTGGATTTTCTGTCACCTTGGTCTGTCTGAAAAACTTGAGTTTGTTAAGCCCTCTAGTTTTAATTTAGACCCACCATGAATATGATCACATCCTTAGTGCCGGTTAAGTACTTTAGGATGTTTTTCACTGACTCATAGTGAACTTCTCCAGAATATGACTGATCAACATCAGGTCTCGTACATTTCATTGCATACATGATAGTTACTCGTGTGATCTCTCTTTTATGAGTCTATGGGGACTATTAAGAGAGATACACTCCATGACTCATCAACATGAGACAACTCTTGTAGTTTGTCATGCTAAACGACTTTAGCATCAAATGAATATATGTTCCTTGGGTTAAGTCAAGCATCCTCTTGAATCTATCTATATAGATTTGTATCCCCAATTAAGATACTTTTCCCAAATCATTCATGGAGGAATGTTTAGACAACTTTATCTTTACTGATTGTAGCATTGGTATGTCATTCCTTATCTGTAGTATATCAACATATAATACTAAGAATGTCACGATGCTCCCACTGACCCTTTTGTACACACTAGGTTCATTCTTGTTTTTGATAAAATCAAACTCTTTTGATTAGTTCATCAAAACGAATGTTCTATTTTTGAGAAACTTGCTTCAATTATTTTTTCTGAGTGTCTACAACTCTTACCTCATCATATGTAACTGGTTCATCATCTTCTATGATGTGTACCTCATCATCATCACATATAATGAATCCATACCTCCTAGGTATCTTCGATACTATTCCAGATTTACGATTCGGTTGTGGTACAATAGGTCTAGCTACAGGTTTCTCTTATTTGACTTATAGTGTTTTATGGTTCTTGAACAGTTCAAGATATATTATCCTTCCACTAGCCCCTTCAATGATAAACACCTTTATCTTAGAAGGTAGCGTGTTTCATAACAAACACCTTTTGCTAAGTAGGATTATAGAACATATACCCTAAACTTACTTTAGGATGTCCCACAAATCTGTACTTATCAAATCTTGTCCCAAACTTATCCTTTGAAACCTTTTTCACATAAGCTGGACAACCCCTTATCTTAACACACTTAAGATTAGGAATCCTCCCTGTCTACAACTCTTATAGAGTCTTGGGTTCGAATTTTGAGGTTACCTTTTTCGTAGATATGCAACCATTTCTAGGGAATGACCCCAGAAGGATACTGGAATGTCGGTAAAATCATTATGGATCGTACCATGTCCAACAAGTTATGATTTTTCCTTTCAGATACATCAATGAATTATTGTGTATCAGGAGGCGTCCATTATGAGAAAACCATTTGAGATGGTCTAGAAACTTATTGCACAAGTATTTATTCCTTGATCTAATCAAAGAATCTTAATACTTTGCCAATTTATTTCACTTCTGAATTCTTTGAACATTTCAAATAATTCACACTTGTATTTCAGCAAATACACACATTCAACTCTTTGAATGATCATCTCCTTTTCTTATACTAGTTTGTTCAATTTTCAAAATTATTTTCACGTAAGTCAAGTATGTAAAATCCATTAAGTAATATTCCAGTTCTATACAAAACATTATTATTATATATAGAAGAACAATTGTTCTTAAATATAATACAAAAGATTTTATTGTCCAACAATAAAATAGAAATAGTGTTTCTAACAAGAACTAGAATATAATAACAACTTATTGACTTAATAGATTTGCCCGTAGGCATTGCTAAACAATAAGTTCCTATGGCTAATGTAGCAACCTTTTCTTCATTTTTCACACATAGGATTACTTATCTTTGTTTAGCTTTCTACTTCTGCTTGGTCCCTTCATAAATCTATATTTATGATAACCAAATTCGGTATCCAATACCCAAGTAGAACCTTGACTTAAAGAAAAAATTATTTTAAATCATGAACAAATTTGTATTTGTAACCGAAACTTCACTAAGCTTCTTTGGTTAGCTCTGCAAGATGCTTCTCATAGTTTCTTTCCAGTGTCCAGGCTTATTGTAGTAGAAGCAAACTCCTTTGCTATCCATATTAGTTTTGTTCTTATTATCCTTTTATTTTTGCCTTTCTATTTACCTTCTTTGCATCGTTCTTCTTTTCAGAAGATCCTTTGGCCCCTATCGGTAATACTTGGTCTTTCTTGGTTGGAAAGTGACTCTCAACATGTTAAGCAAATCAGCGAAGCTGATATCTAGCTTGTTCATATAAAAAATTCACAACAATTGTGAAAGGAGTCCGGGAGTGAGTGCAAGATCAAATTTTGGCTCAACTCTCCAGCCATTACAAAACCAGTTGTCCTAATTGATCAATCAAATTAATTATGTTAAGGACTTTTATTTTTACTGTAGTGTCATCAGTCATTCTAGATCGGAAGAGCTCCTTAGATATTTGATACCTATCAGTCCTACTTTCCTCACCATCAACTACTTGATGTGCAGGAATATAGTAGGAGCATCCATAGTTTCATCTTGTGGCATGAAGCTCGTTACTCATGGATCTGAGCATGATGCATTGAGCCAATCGTGTGCATCATCTTGCCACTTTCTAAAAGTAGCAATCTCTTCCTCGGAGGCATTGCTCGCAACCATGTTGCGAGGATAGGTGTATTAAGGATATAAGATAGCTTTTCAAACCATGAGAACTATTCTCAAATTCCTTAACCAATCCGTTTAATATGGTCTGGTTAAATAACATCTAATATGCTTCGCAGTGATAGTAATTTAGACATTGTAAAATTATGTAAATGAATTTATAATTAACAACATTTTAGCATACATTCTTTTATTAATTACCAAAATAAATTAGGTCTTGTTTTAAATTGGCATCTCCCACTATTTTTCTTCAAACTATATTACCCTCAATATATATAGTTCGGCAATATCTAATTGAAGATATGCTAGTGAGAATAAGGATCCCATTTCAAATATATATAGCCTTGTGTGTGTACAACAAACTATATATAAATAAATAGGTAGACAACTCTTGTCAATTACATCAACTATGTAACTCCTTGTATTTTGCCTCTTAAATCATAATGGTCAAGTGTGTGCACATCCGAACTAAAATGATTTAAGTTAAGTTATACCCAGCATTTCCATATAAGTGAAGAGAAAACTACAGCCCTTGTGTGTACACAACAAAGCAATAATGTTCAATTCCTTATAAACATCATATGTAATAAAAACAACATCTTAAATATTTAATACTTGCCTTGTATGTGCACAACAAACTCATATTAAATATTCTATACTCTATTGTTTCAATCATGCTAGAAGGCGACATTCGATATTCCAAATATCTTTGAACGTTACAACTTAATATAAAATATTTGAGGAGTTTGTTATTAAATTTCTCTCATCTTGTTTATCGCATGCACACACACACACACACACACACACACACACACACACACACACACACACACACACATATATATATATATATATATATATATATATATATATATATATATATATATATATATAATCATATTAATTAACATGCGAAGCATGTTTGCATAATATATAATATAGATAGTATAAGCATGCACATATAGAATAATATATTCTACCTAGATTGATTATGGACTTTTATATTAGTTTGATTCACTAGATCCACCAAGTGAACCAAAAGGTCAAACCCTAGGGGTGCAAGAATTAATAGTTAAATATAACTATTACATTTAAACCCGGGCTCCATTACAAACGGGTCTTCAAGCGCTCCTTGCTCCTTGATCTCCAATTCTTCAAAATTAATTCTAACTATTCCTATTACAAACTATTTAAAATAAATAGAAACTTTGATCAACAGTTAAGGGGAAGTACATAGGAGGGAGATAGAATTTATATTACAAAAAATTAGAGAAGACAAGGTACGCAGACACCATTTTAATAAAACACATACATTCATGCATCCAACTAAAATAAAATCCAATCACATTGGTCAATAGTCCATAATCAATCTCATTTATTATCATACACATCGCCATATGCATCAATAAATAACATTCATCTCATGAATAATAAACATTCAATATATATATTGATATCATTTAATGGGCAAATTTAGTATAAAATCTAATTTTGAATAAAAAAAACTCCTTTATTTTAATCCAAATATAAATCAAAATAAACTTTTTTTATTTTAATTTATCCAATTTTGAATAAAATAAACTATTTTATTTTAATCCAAATTCTTTAATTAAAATAAACTCATTTATTTTAATTAATTATGGAATCCAATTCCAAGTAAAAAAAACTCTTTTATTGAAGGAAACACGAATTTTCATACAAATAAACTCCTTTATTTTAGAATAATATGAAATCTTATTCCATATCTAAATAAACTCCTTTATTTAAGGAAACATGGATTCATTTTCCTATTCACAAATAAACTCCTTTATTTTGAATAATATAAAATCTTATTTCATATCTAAATAAACTACTTTATTTAAAAAAACATGGAATCCTTTTTCAACTCCAATTAGTTATCATGGAATCCAATTCCAACTCTAATTAGTTAGCATGAAATTTAATTTTAAAATTAAAATAAACTTTATATTTTAATATTAAAATAAAATTTTTATTTTAAGATTAAAATAAATTTATTTTTTATTTTAATTATAAAATTATTATATATATATATATTATGTTAATATATATATATATATATATATATATATATATATAAACTATCCTGGATCACGTGAAGTGTTAATCCACTTCTAAGTGTTAAGCCACTTCTTTTCGTGGACATGTTTCACGGATTTTGTGATTCGTTTTATATGTATACTAGCGATAACCCGTGCCTGAAGGCACGACGTAACGAAAAATAAAAATAAAAATTAAAAAATATTACATTATCTAAAGACACATACCACCGCAACAATTAATACATAGTCAATCATCAATACATATCCAACCACCAAAACATTGAGCTAGTCGGTACTAATTTCAAGAAATTTCGGCAAAGTTTCCTTTAAAAATAGATATCCAAAAAATTCTAAACATGTCTACAAAACTTACAATCATCATTCCATACCCAAAAAGCATCATAACCATGTATAATTAGTTAACTTTACAAAAGACGAAACACAAAAAATACAAACGTGCAAAAAATAGAGAAATAACATGTTGCATAAGACCTATTATTTTACAGCTTACACCAAGTATCCTTCAATGTATACCTTAAAATATTTGAAATATAAAATTTATCAAAATATGTGAGTCAAAATAAAACAACTGTAAATTCGAAACATAAGAACCCCTACTTTACCCTGAATTATCTAAAAAATAAATGACAAGGCAACAAATAACATTCATCCATGTGATACGAAATATTTGAGTAAATAACAAAACACTGATGAGTGATGACGTATAAATGAATTATTGTTATGATACATTTAGGACCAAGTACTCAAGTAGAAATTATAGAAGTAATAGAACAAACCTTTTCCCTCCTCCTTAGATCTGCGTCCCAAGCTGCGAGTTCTTTCTCTTTTTTCTTCGGATCCTGCAAAATTAGAAATAGCAATGTCATTACATTCATGGAATCAAATGGTATATCCACAGTTGCATCATGTTTTTAGCTAAAACCCAGGGTATTAACAACCATTTGAGGAATGCGTGACTTTGATCCAGGAGCATCATTCCCATTCTGCAACAAATACCAATATATATAGAAAACATTTAAAAAACATATACAAAGAAAAGTAAATAACATCCAAACTGCATCCCAAAACTATCTCAAGTCATAAATGATTATATAAAGTCATCTAGAAAATCGATCGAGGCATTTCTAGGACTGTTGTGCAGTAATAACACATTTAAATATAGTAATAAATTTTAATTAGAATATTGGATTTAATTAGATCTTAATTAGAAGATTATTTGCTTTTTATAGTAGGAGTGTTCTGATACAAAGAGTGTAATGTTTATTATTTCTCAAATTATTGAATATATTGATTTGAGATTAAAACTTCATGCTTTTGTTTGTTTCTCTAGCAATTCTCAGTGGGGATAGATACACTTGTTCATTCTTTTCACCTTTCCCTATATTAGAATCACTTCCACATCTCCTACTCCATGATTGAAGATAGACCCCGACATTATAGATACTTAACACATATGTCATTGCACCAGTTGGAAAACCATACTCGCCGACACTATCTGCAATACCCAGCTATCATCTGTGTGCAAAGATCTCACCATCGATGGCACCATCTTCACCAAATTTGGTGCCACCGGCGTTCCAAAACATCATCATCTCTCAACACCACTATTGATTCTACCACTACTGTGAAATGCCAACACCTACTAATTAGTGTTTTTCGATGATTTGTGTGAAAAACTCCACAATGGTACACATTGTTATCGTTATGGGTGTTAATTTTATTTTTGAAACTATAGATAGATCATAGATCCCTGGGAAATTAGAAAAGAGGAAAAAATAACATTGAGGAAATAAACCATCTCTCTGTGTGTGTTAAGAAATTGAACAAACATGAAGGAAGATGGTGATGTGGAGGAGCAATGGTAGGTAGTGGCGGCAGCGCAAACATGAAAGAGGATGGCCCGAATCTATTGATGAAGAGCTGGGTTAATCATATTGTAAAATGATTAATATGTCACTCTCATTCAAATAATGCTTAACGGATGACGCCTCTGTTAATTTTTATTTTTTAACAGATTGGACTGAATTTGCAGAATCTATAATGTTAGAGGACAAACTAAGTTAATTTATAATATTTGAAATGTTTGAGGGTCAAATAAGTTACAAAATTAATTAGCAGACTAAATGTGAAAAATATGTATATAGTTAGGGGACTCACAACGGGATTATCCCTTTAATTTTTGACAAAAGTTCACATCCTTGGGGCCTTGCTTGATGCAACGGTAAAGTATCAAACAACCAAGCATGACAAATGAGACCACTCAATCAAGTTTGACAGTAGTCAACTCAAACACACAATAAAGATTAGGCATTTCTCTCACTAAAGCACCATACATTGGCATTAGGCTTCCACAAGTTACCATTTTAACAACATATTCAAAACATGAAACTCTAAAATACACAATGATGAAGGACAACTTTTGGAGAAGAATACTTGTTGAAAATAATTGATAAAGCAATGAAAAATTAACTCGGGTGAGGCTTTGCGCCTCACTACCCTCAAGGATCATTTACTTGGGTGATGCTCCACTCACCACTACTCCAAGGGTTTCTCAATCGTGGAAGAGAGGAAAATACCTCATAACTAAATATCAATAATCAATAATCTATTTTGTAGTGTTATTAACTTGTGGGGGATTACATCAATATTTGTAGATTCAACTCTCAAATATTAATAAAAGAGATAAACGACTAAAATACCCATACGAAATATTAAAATCCTAATAACTATTAAATTTTCTAAATCCCAACTAATAAATAAATACATTATTTTTTTTCCAAATTGAATATAACAAAAGTTTCATAAAACAAATACAAATTTCTTCTTAGCTTTGGACTCGTCGTCCCCATCAGTGGGCATGATGGAGGATCTATTAATTGATAATTACTATAGCATCATTATGCACATATGCTGCTCGTTCTACATATAATTCATAATCGTGTATGCAGAGCTCGCCTAAACCAATATATATTATTCAACTATAACCACAAGAAGGTGACATTAACATACTAATATTTGGAATGCTTAGATATAAATGCAATTACATATACATAAAGAAATATTATCAAACATGACCATTTGACTAATCATGTATTCTTATGACCGTATGAGTTATAACCAAATTCAATTGTTGTTTCTCATTCCCACGTCTTATATAATTCTGAAAAATCAATTTCTAAATATTGCATTTCTGATTATGTCAAATTTATATTCTGTTCTTAATCAATTCAAGGGCTTATGACTTATGAGTCATTATCATAACATATTACAAAACACTGAAATAGTATAATTTCAAAGAAAATGTCCACCATTATGCCTTTAATTACAATACAGATACCCAGTACCCACTAAAATTCGCTCAACTGTTTGTATCTTAATTTAGTCTCGTAAGGAAAATTGTTAATTACTGTAACATCCTTCTAAATTACCAAAACCTAGGTACTCCAGATCTAGATCATGATCCAACAATACCAAATTAACAACAAAATCCAAAATCCGATCCAATAAAATACAGACATACAAATAAATATCAAACAAATGACGACATTAGTCCACTCATTGAAACAAAACGAAATTAATTACCTCAATGTTTTTACTTGGGTGTTGTTCCTCAACGCTTAACATACCTAATTAAAAATGGCAAATTATTTTTCAAGAAAACAACTTATATATAATACATACATACATTGATACGTGAAAACTACCAGTAAAAATTAGAAATAGCAAGTATTGGGTCGACTTCGAAGACTAATCAAATATTTAGCTCTAAAACCCCAAGAAATATAAAAACCATAAATTATCAGAAATTCTCAACCATCAATGCTCAATATTGAACCCTCTCTTCTTCAAATACCCACTGAAAATTGTAGCTTAATCTAAACCCACCAGAAATTCTCAAATGTTATTCTACATACCAAAAGACTTTAAAATTAAGACTATTACGAACAGAAATACCTCAAAATTAAATCAAATTATAAAAGTTTTGTATAATAATCAAAAGGAAAAACAAAAGGCTACCTAGGGGGAATTAGGCGGAAAGATAGATAGCGAAAGATGAAGCCGATGCAGAAGAGGGGTTCGTGGAACTTCCAGGCCTTGTGAACCCAATTTGATTCTAAGTACTTTCTCTATGCTTTGGATCGTATATTACGGGCTGGGTATGAGAGATAAAAGATTTAAGGGAGTTGAGAGGGATCGAGTTATTAACTTTTTCGCGTTCAACTTGAATTCACCGGGTTTGGTTCCTTTCTTTGATCAACGTTAGTCACCCAAGTGTTTGGCCTCTAGAGGTGATCCACCAAGAACGAAGAAAGATTCAAGAAGATGGGTGTTTGGCAAAACCCTAGTTTTTCTATCTCTCATAGAAAAGGAGTGTACTCTCTAACAATTGGAATCACGTCTGTTGTGAAAAAGTCAACAACCACTTCACCCATAATAAGACTCCTCTTATTTATAGATGTGGACAACCCTTCTTAACAATTAAGGAACTGAGTTTTATTTTAATTAATTAAATTCCTTTAATTAATTAGGCTCCCAACCTTATTAGGAATAATTAATTAAACTCTTTTAATTAATTAGTCTCTTAATCTTATTAGGGTATTTGAGAGTACTTTTATTAATTAATTCCCAAACTCCTTTAGGAATTAAATAATAATAATAGTAATAATAAAAATAAGACTCCTCTTATTAATTTATATTTAATATTTCCAAAATATTAAATAATAAATATTAAGCTATTTAATTTATTCTATCACCATAGATTAAATTAAATATACTTAACTTATTATTATGATTATGTCATTAACTTCTTAAATAATTATTCTTCCTTTTATGGTGTGACCCTTTAGGTTCTCCATATTAAACTGGTTGTGAATAAATCAATTATAACAATTCTAATCTTATTCTAATATTTATTCTACAATATGGATAAGCCTCCCTAGTGATTAACGACTTTTCAGATAATATAGATTTCAACATTAATCATAAAAGAACTTTTGAGTAAATAGTTACCGTACAATTCAATCCTTCTACCATACAATGTCCCAATTAAATATAAGACATGAAATTACTGTAAAGTCTTATTTTATTTCATTATATGTATTTCGATTCTTAAATGTACAACTCCAAATAATGCAAATTAGAAACTCATTTCTAATTTCATTCTGCCTTGGCCAAGGACTACTGGGTTGTCATTTATCGAATCACATAGGACATTTCTCTTCTTTTACTAGAAGCGGTAGATTCTTTATTGATCATACATTATCTCCATGTACAACATATTATACCTAATCATACCCTTTGATATACCCTAACGGTCTTAAGGAATAAGTCAAAGTATAACTCATCATACACAAGATACTATGATGATCTCAAGTCCAAGGATCACTTGTACTACTATCACTATAAGAATTCATATAGACAGGCAAGTAAAACTCCATTAGGTATTCCTTAGCGAGCCACGTTCAGTGAACTTATTCTTTAATAAGCACCTACGTACTTGCTTTAGTGTCTCCACACAAATGATCATGAGATCAATCATCCTCATCCAATGAGCAAGCAACGTATGTACCAATCTATCCAGATTTACTAATCCCCAATTTAGTAATCCAACAATTGTGAACTATTTTAGTTTTAAGCTTTCTAAGAATTTAGATCTCATTAGAATGATCATCGTCATTATTCTAAAAGTATTGCTTAAAACTATGGGTTTATCACATATTATAAAATAGCATCATGTAGATAATTAAAAGCCTTTAATAAATTAATACTTTTTATTAATAAATGAATAAGATTGTTACAAAGTATATGCTTTATCATCAAACATGATTGGCTTGTATGCATACTACTTTCAGTTTTATGATGATCTATGTTGATATAACATAGATCCATAACATCAAAATGCTTTAAAAGTGATGATTTTCAAAACTGCCAAGAACATGGTTTGTGGTCTGACAAGCTAATGTCAGGAGCCACATATTCGTGTGTGTTTATGATTCTTGTTGTTTTATGTTTTGAATCGGTAGCCTGGTATGAGTACTTTATTCTACAAGTGAAATCAGAGTCTTTTAATGTGTAGATTTCAAGTTATAATCGGCCAAAGTCGGTTGACCGACCATGACCGAGTACATTATGGGTAACCCAGATTTTGAAATCAACGTCTGATAAGAATTGCTAAGCAATAGATCTGACAGTTGTTTTTTGATATGATAATGTTATGGTAACAATGTTGTAGCCTGTATAATGGACTATAGATCTGGATCTTTAGACCTCTTAAAACATCAACATATTGATCAGATTAGGTGGTCAAACTAGGCAACTCGAATACGATTTGCGATTTTTGGAATTTCCGTAAGCGGAAGACCACGTTCGATGACCTTTGACCAAGCTATAAATTGTGATCTTATTGTTGTAGTATTGTTGCTTGACATATGGACTCTAACTTTGAAACATTAAACCACCAAAAGCATGATCAGAACGCAGATTAATTTGAGCTTGAAAGTGTCCACTTAGACTGTCTAGGTTTCTGGAAAACCCAGAAACCGTCTGACAAGGAATTTGAATGCACATATTGTCTTGTTATGTTATTGTATGGTCAATCTAAGTATTGAAACTTGTAGAGTTACATAAACACTACAATATGTAAGTTTTAGATTGGACATAAGATGCAAGAATCGATATTAACATGTGGTCAAACTAAGGACCTTAAGCACGAAGCTGTTAGTGTTCTTGAGCTCAAAAACACCAACAGCGATGCTTTGTGCCGCTAAAGCCCTATAGCGACGGTTTTTAATATAATTATTTTCTGATTTTCCAAAAATTATTTAAAAAATAAATAAATTATTAAAATTATTAAAAATAGTTTTTAAAATTATTTTAAATTATGAAAAATAATTTTGACCAATTAGAATATAATTTATTTAATATTTATAATTATTTAAATATTAAAGGTATTTAATTTATTTAATTAGTATATTAAATAAATTAGAGAAAATGATTTAATATTATTAAAATCATTTTAAAGAAGAATAAAGTGTTTAAAAATATTTTGAATTATAAAATATAATTTTCAATATTTTTGAGAATTCTCATTAATAAATTAATATTAATGATATTAGATTTATTTAATTATTATATTAAATAAATGAATTAAAAATGATTTTATTGATTTAAAATCATTTAAAAATGAGAAAAATGATTTTAAAATATTTGAAGTTATAATCAATAATTTTAATATTTGGATGATAATTTCATTAATATTTAAATATTAGCAGTGATGATTTAAAAATAATTTTAATTACTTTAAAAATCATTTAAGTAGAATATTGATGATTTAAAAATATTTTAAGTTATTAATAATAACTTTAATATTTTGATAAGAATGTCATTAATATTTTGATATTATTAAATATTAATGATGATAAGATTATTTGATAATTAAATCATTTAAAAATGATTCCAATGTTTGAAAAATTATTATAAATTATAATAATTGTTGATAAATTATTAATAGCTTCCGAAAAATATTTTAAATGATATTTGACTTATCTAATATAATATTGAAGCTTAGAAACCAAATTTAATTGACAATAACTGTGTTAATTGTTGGATAGGGTGACGTAATAATTTAGAATGGACCAAAAGCCCAACTGTAATCAAATAGTTAGAATTGATAAGTGTTTATATAGGTTATAAACACTGATGTGGCTATGTGGTAATATGCCTAGGAGAAGTTTGACTATGAATTACATTGTTGCTTGTTGTGAATTATTGTGCTAATTCTGAGACCGATATTATTGGTTATAGGTCTTTCAAAAGCAGATAAGTTTATTGTGTAGCTGTAATCAGCGGAAGAGGAAAGTTTCCTAACTCAACCTTGAGTTAATATTGTGTAAATATTGTAGTGGTTGATTATTGTGTATTATACCACGCCAATGAATTTATTGTTGATTATTCGCAATTAGTGCATGTTTAATAATAATCTAATTGAATTACGGATTCAAAAAATATATATTCTTAGAATAGTTGTTGACTGAAGAACGGAATGAGCTAAAGGCGCAGGTGGACAAACTGAAGGCTGAAGGTGGTGGATCGTCAGAAGGAACCAGCAAGAAGGACAAGAAGAAGGGAAAGAGGGAAAAAGACAGCGAAAACTCTAAAAATTAAAACCTGAAGAAGATGCAAGCTTGCAGCAAGTGTGGAAAGACTCACGCGGGAGAATGCATGATGTGGAAGAACGTGTGCTTCAATTGTAGTGTGAAGGACATATTTCTTTGCATTGTCCTAAGCCGAACATGAGGAAGTGTTTTCATGTGGGACGAGCAGGTCACGGATTCAACAAGTGTCCCAACAAGAAGAAGACTGGTGAAGGGAGTGGTCGGTAGATAACTTAGATATAAGTAGTAGTATCTTTTGGTAGAATTTTATGATATTAAGTGTTGTAATATCGAGAATGATGTATGAACATATGTAATATATATGTTTTTATGAATGAAATCTATATTTTCTACATGAATATAAGATTAAGATAAATTTGTGAGTTCTTAAAACTCATACTTATGGTAAGTTCATGACTCATGATTATATGAAATGTTTTGGAACCCCTCAGCGAATGAACGCTAAAGGTCTGACTAGGATAATTTCATACACTCATATAATTATGGCAAGTTACTGAACTCATAAGTGTGGTAAGTTTGATGAACTGGGAATAGTTATGTGAGAATGAAAATGGCAATTTTTTGTATAAAGTTGGAGAATTGTAACTTTTTGTGTAAAGTCGAGTATGTTAATCCTAAAATTATTTTAAAAGGGATAGTAATATGTGTTAAGTACTAAATGTACTATGTGCTATTTGAATAAATACGTGATTACATGAGAACTATGTGCTGAATTCTTATTGTGTAGAGAAAGAGAATTAATGTAAATTTTTTATTTAAATTAGATCATGTCGCCTAGAAGACAAAATTAAAATCAAAGAGAAGAGCAGTCGGTAAATAACGAAGGAGGTCAAGCGGACCCAATGCAAAATTTCGTAGATATGCTAGCCCAAGCTATGGAAAATAGAGCTCCAGCAGCAAGAGGAAGAGCGAGGAATCAGCCAGCGGATAAATTGGATAATTTTAAAGACTTTAAAGTGGTAGGACCGCCCGAATTTAAGGGAACCATAGATCCAATTGAAGCCCAAACTTGGGTGAAGGAGATGGAGAAAGCATTCGTCATTGTACGAGTGGTAGAAGAGCAGAAGAAGACTTTTGCGACATACTTGATGAAGGGAGAAGCTAATTACTAGTGGGAGACTAATCAGGCAAGAGCTGGTACAGCGGTGGTGATGTGGACAAGATTTAAAGAATTGTTCTTTGAGAACTACTTCTCACCGAGTATGCAAGCTCGAATGGAAGTTAAGTTCTTGGAACTGGAGCAGGAAAATATGTCGGTTTCTGTGTATGCCGCTAAATTAAACGAATTAGCAAGATTTGCACCTCATCAGGTGGACACAGAAGCATGAAAAGCTAGAAGATTTGAGAATGGACTAAAGCCGGGGATATTCAACAAGGTAGCGGTATTGCAGATCAACACGTTTGCGACTTTGTTGTAGAAAGCATTAATTGTTGAAGGAGGGAGCGAAGCTGTATCTCGATTGCATCAGGAGAAGAAGAAGAAGACAAGTGATGGAGGAAGCAGTGGTGGAAGTAACCCTAATAAGAGAAAGTGGAGTGAGAATACCCAATCGGGTAGCAAGACTAAAGGAAATAAACAAGGGAGGGAACCATGTTCAACCTGCGGGAAGAACCATTCTGGAGTCTGTCTAAAGAAGAAGGGAGTATTCTACAACTGCGGGCAAGAGGGACACACGTCACCCAATTGTCCTAGTCTGAAGAAGATACAAGGTTGTTATGCCTGTGGATCAACTGATCATCTGGTTCGGAACTGTTTGAAGAGGAGTGATGATAAGGAAAGTGTCAACAAGGGACTCGGTGGTGGAATCTTGGCAGTGGCTACTTAGGATGTGGCAACAGGTAATGATTTCGCTTAATACTTAAATTATGCGAGTAATATGAGTCAGATATTTCTTTGAACTGTTTTCATTTATAGATTCAAGTCACAGGTTAAAATTTGAAACACAAATTAATATTGTGTTGATAAAAATGAATTGATGACACAACTTTAAAAGATTGTAGAGAATAAGAAAACGGTGATTCCGAGGACGGAATCCTTTTAAGGAGGGGTGAATATGATAACCCGGGATTTTGAATAATCAAAATTTTATGAATAATTTTTTTTTTATTATTATTTAATATTGACGGTTAATATTGTACTGTGTATCTATGATACGAGTTTTGAGAATTATTCAGTTGGTGTATTGACTAAGAAATTAGAGTAGATTTGTGCTTAACAGCTTTAGAAAACCCTAACCCTAAATCCTAGATAGGGATTCGGTAGAAAATATAATTAAAATAATTGTATCGATAAATATGTGTTGATACTGTATAGAAATTTTGATCAATGATTGATCGGATAAGGTTTAAAATTAATAAACCCTAATAAGAGGTTAGAAACCCAAACGCACAGTTAGAAACCCTAATCGAAAGCCGGGAAACCCTAATTTCATATTCGGGCTTCCTAAACCCTAATTAGGCAACCCTAATCCAAATTGGAAAGCCTAATATATTTATTAAACACTAATATGATTAGGAAAACCTAATTTAATTAAGAAACCCTAATTTTAGTTTTAAATTTTTAATTTTCTAATTTAAAACCCTAATTTAGAAAATCCTAGAAAGTTAGTGTTTTAGAACCTTATGGTTAGAACCTTAGGGTTAAACCCTAAGGGTTTGTGCAATTTTTAAGTATGCCATTAAAATTGGAGGGAAAATAACAAAAATACCCTTTTGTATATTTTTATTAGTTAACTTGCAATATTTGCTAGCAACTTTAGTTGGTAACCTAACAACTTGACTTTGTGTCACCAAAATCTCTAGCAATCTGTCCAGCAAATCAAGTTAAGTGATCAACCATGTGCTATATATCATAATATATATAGATTAAAGAGAGAGAAATGCATGTATTTGGCTCATTAGATATCTAACTCTCCCACAACTCTCTCTCTCTCTCTCTATCTGTCTCTTCATATCCGAAATTGTTAAGTAGATCAGTCCTATAAACACCTCTTAGATCACCCAAGAACATATTGAAGATCAAAGATCAAAATCTTGAACATAAATGTATAAACCCTAAGTTTTTTTTTGATCTTGTATGCTTTGTAAAATTTTGTGTTTATATGTTTAGATCTTTGCTAGATGATGTCTTATGATGATCTATGATGATATAACATAGATCCATAGCATCAAAATGCTTTAAAAGTGATGATTTTCAAAACTGCCAAGAACATGGTTTGTGGTCTGACAAGCTATTGTCAGGAGCCACAGATTCGTGTATGTTTATGATTCTTGTTGTTTTATGTTTTGAATCGGTAGCCTGGTATGAGTACTTTGTTTGCAAGTGAAATCAGAGTCTTTGAATGTGTAGATTTCATGTTATAATCGGTCAAAGTCGGTTGACCGACCATGACCGAGTACATTCTGGGTAACCCAGAAGTTTGAAATCAGCGTCTGACAAGAATTGCTAAGCAATAGATCTGACAGTTGTTTTGTGATATGATAATGTTATGGTAACCATGTTGTAGCCTGTATAATGGACTATAGTCTGGGTCTTTAGACCTCTTAAAACATCAACATATTGATCAGATTAGGTGGTCAAACTAGGCAACTCGACCCTGATTTGTAGTTTGTGGAATTTCCAGAAACGGGAAGACCACATTTTTCTGACAGCCTTTGACCAAGCTATAACTTGTAATCTTGTTGTTGTTTATTTGATCTGTTGTTGTAGTATTGTTGCTTAACATATGGACTCTATCTTTGGAACATTAAACCACCAAAAGCATGATCAGAATGCAGATTAATTTGAGCTTGAAAGTGTCCACTTAGACTGTCTGGGTTTCTGGAAAATCCAGAAATCGTCTGACAAGGAATTTGAAGGTACATATTGTCTTGTTATGTTGTTGTATGATCAATCTAAGTATTGAAACTTGTAGAGTTACATAAACACTACAATATGTAAGTTTTAGATTGGACAGAAGATGAAAGAATCGAGATTAACATGTGGTCAAACTAAGGACCTTAAGCATTTAAGTCGCCAAGATTCTTGAGATCAAGAACACCAACGGCGACGCTTTGTGTCGCTAAAGCCCTATAGCGACGATTTTTAATATAATTATTTTCTGATTTTCCAAAAATTAGTTAAAATAGAAATAAATTATAAAAATTATTAAAAATAGTTTTAAAAATTATTTTAAATTATGAAAATAATTTTTGACCAATTGGAATATAATTTATTTAATATTTATAATTATTTAAATATTAAAGGTATTTAATTTATTTAATTAGTATATTAAATAAATTAGAGAAAAATGATTTAATATTATTAAAAATCATTTTAAAGAAGAATAAAGTGTTGAAAAATATTTTAAATTATAAAATATAATTTTCAATATTTATAAGAATTCTCATTAATAAATTAATATTAATGATATTAGATTTATTTAATTATTATATTAAATAAATGAATTAAAAATGATTTTATTGATTTAAAAATGAGAAAATGATTTAAAAATATTTGAAGTTATAATTAATAACTTTTAATATTTTGATGATAAATTCATTAATATTTAAATATTAATGGTAATATTTGAAGCTTAGAAACCAAATTTAATTGAAAATAATTGTGTTAATTGTCGGATAGGGTGACCAGAACACCGAGAATGGACCAAAGGCAAACTAAACCGAAATAGTTAGACTTGATAAGTGTTTATATAGGTTATAAACACTAATGTGGCTATGTGGTAATATGCCTAGGAGAAGTTTGACTGTAGATTACAGTGTTGCTTGTTGTGAATTATTGTGCTAATTCTGAGACCGATATTATTGGTTATAGGTCTTTCAAAAGCAGATAAGTTTATTGTGTAGCTGTAATCAGTGAAAGAAGCAAGTTTCCTAACTCAACCTTGAGTTAATATTGTGTAAATATTGTAGTGGTTGATTATTGTGTATTATACCACGTCTAAGAATTTATTGTTGATTATTCACAATTAGTGCATGTTTAATAATTCAAATTGAATTACTAATTCGAAAAATATATATTCGTAGAATAGCTGTTGTTGGATATTCATATCCATAGAAGCTAGAATTGACATTACAGATAATTCATGTTTATTGTCAAATTATGTTGAGAAATGTTTTAGCCAATCATTCTGGTCAGACGAACATTTGTTAGAACTTGATAGGTTCTAGAAGAGAATTCAATTATTATTGACAGATCGATGCCAATTATTTCGGCTAGATCGAGAAGTGATTAGAAATTGAAATCACAGTATTTCGTTGTTAAATCAAAATCTAGATTCTGAGACTGAGAAGAACAACCTTTTATATAAAATGGAATATTTTATTGGTCGTATATTCGGCCTTTGCGCGCGATTAAGTATTATGCATAATATAGGGTATAATAAAGCTGATCACTTTATATACTTGCAGAGGGGTATGATTTAATCTTTATAGTTATCTGATACACCTGGGTATATCAAAGTATAAATTTGATAGTTACTTGAGAAGAGAAGTTCAAGATTTAATGGATCGCTCAACATAAATCTGGAAAACATTCCATTTTGCTATTTCGTAGAATTAATTCTTGATTATTCATTTGAATATCGTAGAAAACCTTGAAAGCGTTGTACTCTTTCATATTTAGATTATTGTTGCATAGAATGCAAGAAGACTTGTTTTCTATTCCTATACATTTACTGTATGTCTTAACTTGTGGGGCAAACTTGTTGCTCACCCTTGTTAAATAAGACCTTTCAGCTATGAATGAAGTTGCAGAAGGTGCTGCGAAGAAGAACAAAGGAAAATGCATCATGATAAATTAGTTATGATTAGCATATTTATTATGTTGTTTGTAAACCCTTTTCGTATATCTAAGGGGTATGTCTATAATGTCAAGGTTAGTGGACCTGGGACTCATGTATTAATAATATCTGTTAATGAATTATGTATTCCTATTTATAAATGAATGGGTAGTTAGATGTTATATTTTTGTGGATCGTGCGCACCAAACTCGGGGGTCAGGTAACCCAGATTTGGGGGCGTCATAGGTCTCGATTGGCTGACACTCCTGTTGTGTTTTAAACTCTGCTGGAGTATGAATTTGAGCGTTTGAATAGAATATGGACTCTAATTAGAAAGGAATTTCGATTAGGACTTGTGTGTTAGATGATTATTACTCAATCAACAATGAATTAAACAATACACGAAGCATATTACGAAAAAAAATTCTAGTTTTTCATAGCAAGTATTGGAGGAAGATTTTGAGTAGATTTTTGGGACAATTGCAATTCTAGGCTACGTGAAGGGTGTTTTTCATTTATGATGAATTAATTCACTTTTTAGGTTTATGATGGATCTTTAAGTGACTTGATGATTTTGTAAACCTTGATTTCCAGTTCAATAAGCTATTTCTAGTTTATCTATATTAATTTGAGCTTGAATTTATGAATTGTCTGATCAACAATTCTTTGTGGATTTGAATGGAATCGAGAGAGGATATTCGAATCTAGACTTAGTTAATATAGCATGTGTTCATTAATTTTTTGAATAGCAGAATCGTGATGAATGTTAAGGTAGAGATATGCTTCACATCGCATGTAATCGGATAGAGAACTTAATCTTAAACCTTCTTTAATTATAATTCACATAGAAATATAGTGAGTTAGTTGATTAAGGTGTTTAACTTGTTTCTATCTAATTTGTG
Organism: Panax ginseng; assembly: GCA_020205605.1. Lineage (NCBI taxonomy): Eukaryota > Viridiplantae > Streptophyta > Magnoliopsida > Apiales > Araliaceae > Panax > Panax ginseng. The sequence continues at coordinate 106,497,160 of CM035131.1, read as the reverse complement.
GATTTAAGTTAATATGGTATTAGTGCATCGAAAGGTGGCTATTACTACATTCGTGTTCCTGATTAATAAACTGGGATAGTGAAATGAATTAGATTAAAGGTGTAGAAATCAGAGTAAAGCTTAGGGTGAAATCATAAGTCTAATTCTCTATTCATTATTTAAAATTCCAAATTTTGATATTTGTGATTGTTTTGTGGCAGTTTATTTGTTTATTAATTTAGTTTCTACAATTTTTAATCATTGAATTGGATAGTTTAATAAAATTAGGATTAATAGGAAATTGGTAATTGTAAGTTAAGTTTCTTTCTAATTTGTCTTTGTGGGAACGATACTCTACTATCACTTTATTACTTGTTGACCACGTATACTTGCGTGTTGTGTATATATAGATTTTACCCAATAAGTTTTTGGCACCGTTGTCGGGGACAATTTAGTATAGATCTTAATATTTTTACAATATCAGTTTAATTAGTCTAGTTTTACTTAAACATTTTTATTTTTGTTTTGTTCCTCTTATTTCAGGTTTTTGAAGTGGTTTATGCAAACTCGGTCCAAAAATCCAGACTTGCTGCCTTTTGAGGATGACATTGAGAAACGGTTTCAGAGGTTAAGTAAGTGGATCAAGGAAGCAATGCAGGATTTTGAAAATTCTGAGATAGAAGAGGCAATGGCAGCTGAAGATCAGAAAGCGTTAAGGGACTTTGCCACACCCAAGGTGACTGAACTATAGTCAAGCATCACCAGGCCCGCAATTGCAGTAAATACATTTGAAATCAAGCTTGGGACGATTCAGATGATCCAAAATTTAGTTCATTTTAGGGGATTGGCAAATGACGATCTAAATGAACATCTAGTTATCTTTCTGGAGATTTACGACACTTTCAGGTATAATGGGGTGTCGGATGATGCGGTGAGACTTCACTTGTTCCCATTCACTTTACGGGACAAGGCGAAGAGTTGGTTACACTCTCTACCACTGGGTTCAATAACTACGTGGGAAGACTTAGCTCAGAAATTCCTTGCCAAATTTTTCCCACTAGCGAAAACTATAAAAATGAAGAATGAGATAACAATGTTTGAGCAGTAACATGGGGAGTCGCTATATGAGGCATGGGAGAGATACAAAGAGTTTCTCAGGAAGTTCCCACATCATGGATTGCCCAAGTGGCTGCAAATGAACACCTTTTATAATGGACTACATGGAGATCTCAGAACCAACCAGTATTGACGCAGCGTCGGGCAGAGCGTTCATGGCTAAGAGTTACAAGGAAGCCTACAATTTGATTGAAACCATGGCGGCTAACAACTATCAGTGGCCCATAACAAGAACGACACAGGCAAAGGCAGCTGGGGTGTTAGAATTAGATGGGGTGACAATAATACAAACACAAATTTCAGTGCTGTCCAAGAAGTTGGATGCCATGACAGGGGCTTAGGTACAGTAGGTTGCGATCGTATGTGAATTTTGCGCGGGTGACCATTCTACAGATCAGTGCGGAATCAATCCAGTGTCCGTCCAGTTCGTCGGTAGCTACAACAGGGGTTCATAGAATATGTACCAAAACACCTATAATAGGGGAATAGGAATCACCCAAATTTCTCGTGGAGCAATAATCAGCAACATCAAGCTCCACGACCGTCATATCCCCCAAGTTTCCAGAATCACCAATGTCAAGTGATACATAACTAAAAATGAGGCAACAATGAAAAATCAAGCAATGGTCATTAAGAACTTGGAAAATCAAATAGGGCAAATTACCTTAGCATTAAATAACAGGCCACAAGGACCCTGCCAAGTGATACAGAGTGAAATCCAAAGGGAAACCACGAACAATGTCAGGCAATTATGTTGAGGAGTGGAAAACATCTCGTTAGTAAAGAAGCAGAAAATTCTGTAATTTCGGATAAAAAAGTTGATGAAAGTAAAGTGGTTGAAGGAAACAAGGGTGAGGATAAGCAAAGTGAGAAAACAATGTTAGACGACAAACCAGTTGTATATCCTCCACCACCGTTTCAGCAGAGGGTCCACAAACAGAAATTAGATAAGCAGTTCGCGAAGGTTTTGGGAGTTTTCAAGAAACTTCAGATTAACATCCCGTTTGCAGAAGCCCTAGAGCAGATGTCGAGTTATGTGAAATTCATAAAAGGGATTCAGTCAAGGAAAAAGAAATGGAAAGACTTTGAAACAGTGGCACTAACAGAGGAGTGTAGTGCGGTGTTATAGCAGAAGTTGCCACCTAAGTTGAAAGACCTAGGGAGTTTCACTATTCCATGCACGATCGGGAACATGTCTTTTAACAAATGTTTATGTTATTTGGGGGCGAGTGTGAACCTTATGCCACTGTCAGTATACACAAAATTGGGTTTACCCGTGCCAAAGCCTACGAATATTTCATTATAATTGGCGGATAGGTCAGTCACATATCCGAGAGGCATAGTAGAGGACATATTGGTTAAAGTGGATAAGTTTATATTCCCCGTGGCCTTTATTATTCTAGATTTTGAGGAGGACAAGAACATCCCGATTATCCTAGGGAGACCTATTTTGGCCACGGATAGAACACTCATAGACTTACAAAAAGGAGAACTTACTATGAGGGTCCAAGATCAAGAAATCAAATTTAACGTGTTCAAGGCCATGAAATTCCCTACGGATGTGGAAGAATGCTTTCGGATGGATATAATTGAGCAAATTATCAGTGAAGATATGGGCAAGATTTTAGTCAATGATCCATTAGAAACAACATTATTGGGGGATGAAGAGTTCGACGACCCAGAATTTGTGGACTACTTACAGATGCTAGATTCTTTGCCACGAGTGAGCCGATTTAGAGCACCATTTGAACCCTTGCACATGGAGGTGACAACCACAAAAAAATTGAAACCGTCATTGGAGGAGCCACCAACTTTGGAACTTAAGCCACTCCCTAAACATCTCAGGTATGCGTATTTAGGCAATTTAAATTCTTTACCTGTTATTATTTTTGTTGCACTTAACAATTTGCAGGAAGAATAGTTGTTGAGGGTGCTTAGGGAACATAAATCAGCGATTGGGTGGACGATAGCTGATATAAAGGGAATCAACCCTTTATTTTTCATGCACAAGATTCTGATGGAAGATGATGCAAAATCGACAGAGGAGCAACAACGTCGACTTAACCCCATTATGAAGGAAGTTATGAAGAAGGGAATTTTTAAGTTGTTGGATGTCGGTATAATCTACCTGATTTTCGACAGTAAGTGGGTTAGTCCGGTCCAGTGTGTGCCAAAAAAGGGAGGAATGACTGTGGTGCAGAATGAGGATAATAAGTTAATACTGACAAGAACAGTGACATGTTGGATGGTTTGTATGGATTATAGGAAGTTGAATAAAGCAACCCAAAAAGATCATTTTCCGCTACCCTTTATCGATCAAATGTTGGACAGATTGGCGGGACATGAGTACTACTATTTATTGGATGGATACTCGGGCTATAACCAGATCGTCATCGCTCCTGAGGATCAAGAGAAGACTGCATTTACGTACCCATATGGCACATTCGCATTCAGGAAGATGTCATTTGGGTTATGTAATGCACCTGCGACCTTCCAACGGGTGTTACAGCGATGCAAGGATACGAACCTCATGCTTAATTGAGAAAAATGCCACTTCATGGTTGAGGAGGGCATAATTTTGGGCCATAAGGTATCGGCTCAAGGATTGGAGGTTGACAAAGCTAAGCTGGAAACAATCGAGAAACTTCCTCCACCGAGATCAGTTAAGGGTATTAGAAGTTTTCTGGGATATGCTAAGTTCTACATGAGATTCATAAAGGACTTCTCTAAAATTACAAAACCGTTGTGTAGTCTTTTAGAGAAGGATGTTGTTTTCAGTTTTGACGACAATTGTAAGTTAGCTTTTGAGTTGTTGATGAAGAAGTTGATTACAGCCCCCGTGATCGTCGCACCGGATTAGAATATGCCATTCGAGTTGATGTGTGATGCTAGCGACTATGCGGTTGGGACTGTTTTGGGTCAACGCCAAGATAAGGTGTTTCACGCCATATATTATGCTAGGAAAACACTCACGATGACTCAAATGAACTGTACAACCACGGAAAAGGAATTTCTTGTAGTGGTGTATGCGTTTGACAAATTCCGGGCATACTTGATCGGAACTAAGGTGATAGTCTACACGGACCATTCGGCTATTCGGTACTTAATTGCGAAGAAAGATGTTAAGCCACGCCTTATCCGATGGATTCTCCTGCTTCAAGAGTTAAATTTAGAAATAAAGGATAAAACGGGGACGGAGAATCAGGTAGCCGATCAATTGTCTAGGCTAGAAAACTAAGAGAAATTGAAAGAGGACAAGTGTGAAATTAACTAATAATTCCCGGATGAGCAATTGTTTGGGATAAATGTAGAATTTCCTTACTATGTGGATTATGCGAATTATCTTGTGAGCAACGTTCTTCCACCTGACCTCATAAGATAATAGAAAAAGAAGTTTCTTAATGATGTAAAATGGTAAATGTGGGACGAACCTTATTTATTCAAGCAATGCACCGACAAAATGATTAGAAGGTGCGTGCCCTATAGTGAAGTGAAGAACATTTTGCATAACTTCCGCTCATCGGCATATGGGGGACATTATGGGAGTGAGAGGACATCAGCAAAGGTGCTGCAAGCTGTATTCTATTGGCCTACACTATTCAAGGACACCCATAATTTTGTCAAAACATGTGATAGGTGTCAAAGGGTGGGCAACATTTCAAAAAGGAATGAGATGCCTCTACAAACGATTCTTAAAGTTGAAATTTTTGATGTATGGGGCATCGATTTCATGGGGCCATTCCCGCCGTCACTCAATAATTATTACATTCTCCTCGCAGTGGATTACATATCAAAGTGGGTTGAAGCTGCAGCACTACCATCAAATGATGCCAAGGTGGTCCTCAAATTCCTACAGAAAAACATTTTCACGAGGTTTGGCACGCCAAGAGCAATTATCAGTGAAAAAGGTAGTCACTTTTGCAACAAGTCATCAACAGCTTTATTGGCAAGGTATGAGGTCAACCACAAGGTAGCGATGGCTTATCACCCCCAAACCAGTGGGCAAGCTTAAGTGTCGAACAGGGAAGTTAAGAAAATATTTGAGAAAATGGTGAATCCAAATCGTAAGGATTGGTCACTCCGGTTGGATGATGCACTATGGGCATACCGGACTGCGTATAAGACACCACTAGGAATGTCACCATACCAACTACTATACAGAAAGGCTTGTCACTTACCAGTCGAGCTACAACATAAGGCTTATTAGGCGATTCAGAAACTCAATTTTGATCAAACAGCTATAGGGGGAAAGAGATTACTTCAACTAAATGAGCTCGAAGAATTTTGCCTTCACGCCTACGAGAACTCCAAGTTATACAAGGAAAAGGTCAAGCGATGGCACGACCAAAAAATTATGCATCGAACATTCGAGCCGGGTCAATCAGTCCTTTTGTTCAACTCATGGCTGCGATTGTTCCCAAGAAAGCTTAAGTCAAAATGGTCGCGACCATTCACTATAAAGCGGGTGTTCTCTCATGGTGCAGTTGAACTTTACAGTCGCAATCTACTAGAAACTTTCAAAGCCAATGGTCAATGTTTAAAGCACTATTGGGGTGGCGAGTCCAACACAGATGTCAACATCATCAAATTGTCCGACGTACCATGAACATAAAGTAGTCAGGCTGAAAGACTTAAAATCAAGCGCTAATTGGGAGGCAACCCAATCATACATTTATTTTTAGTATTTTTATTCATAATTGTTAGGATATAGTTTTTATTAAGCTATTAAGTAGGTATTATCTAATTAAAGTTTTGATAATCTCTCCACAATGCTCTATTTCATCAATAATCCATTAATTCTTATGTTTTATATCTTGCAGGATGGAAAAACGAACATTGAGTAGTGTAGCATAAAGCAAAGATGAGAAACAGAGGAGTTTAACAGAATACATGCCGTCACGGGCAGCCTAAAATGAATCGCACTTTCACGTAGGGAGTCTCCCAAGATTTTTTGAAGCCATGCCGGCCAGTATGGCAATATTATCTTTGTACCCCCCACGTAAGTGTGGTTCATCTACTTCAGATAATAGAATACATGCCCACTGGGGTGGACCTAATAAGCCTAGCTTGGCACGAGGTGGGGGTCCTGAACTCAACCGACTTCTCGGCAGTTATGTGTGTTGCTAGACCTCATTACTTCTCCCTCAATTAAAACTCTACAGCAATCCCACTACTCCCATTACTCACCCAAAATTTTGCTAACATTCTGCACATATTCAACCACCACCCACTACTACCCCACTATCCCAAATACTCCATTACTTCTCCCCACCTCTTCAATTCACTAATATAACCCATCACACCACCTCTATATATTGCCACATCTCATCCCAAATTCTTCACAGAACTCTTCAACTATTTTCAAATTAGGGCATTCATAGGGACTACTTGAGAGCAATTGAGGGTCAAATTGACAAGTTTGGGGGAAAATTTGTCTGCGCACACCATGTTTTCGACAAAGTGTGTGAACCAAGTTTGGGGGTTGGGGGAGAAAGCTACTGTGAAACAAGAAATAGATAGCAAATGGCTTCGCAACCAACACCGAAATGCCAAAGGGGAGAGAGCTCAAGACCCGCACAACCAACACGGACCTTTGATTGCTGGAAATTTGTGAGTGCCACCGCCGCTGACCGTTATGACTATATTTTAATAAAAGCCCTTACACTAGAGCGGGGGTTGGCACCGGATCCCGTTGATGGGGAGATGATGCAGTAAATCTATCAGAAGGGTTGGAAAAAATTCACCGAAGATCCAGAACCCGTCGTGGTCAATATAGTCAAGGAGTTTGATGGAAATGCCGAGGACAAAGCCCCATTCAACGTGTATGTGTGTCCCGTTCATTACTGATGCCATAAACACCTATTATTAGCTGTGGGTGCCTAGACAATGCCAATATGCTCAATTATGAGATTTTGATCCGGACTATGAGGCAATACTCAAGGAAAGGACTAAGCCAGGCACAACATGGATCAAAGTTCGGAAGGGAGGAACAGTGTTCCATAGCAAAGATCTCAGTCGATATGGAAAAATTTGGTACGCATTCCTATGTGCTAAACTGTATCCGTCCCAACACACCTCGGACGTGACCAAAGAGAAGGCATTACTGCTATACGTGATTGTGCAAGACTTCATCATTAACATCGGGGCCATTATTTGTTTCTCCATCTGCCGGTGCTTACGTGGAAACTTTTCGGGCGGCTTGCCACACCCATCACTCATATGTGGGTTGTGTCGCCAAGTGGGTGTGAGATGGTCTGACGATGAACCCACACAGATGCCGCTTGCGTTGCTAGACTCTAGAATGATAGCACGGTATTCAGTATGGACCGGGGGAAATTCCCATCCTCGAGGACTGGGTTTTATTTTTCCATTGGCTTCGGAGGACGAAGTTGATGCTGCAGACACCTTGGAGGATGAGGATGAGGCTATGGAAGATCAAGGAACCGAATAGGTATCACGGACCGAGGCATTATCCAGTCCTCAGTTCCTTGAATTTCAACATCAAATGGATGCGCACAATAAGGCAGCACGGCGGGAGATGCGATGACTCGCATTGAGGCAAGACCATATGTTTGATTCTATGAACGCGTCGTTCGCTTCACTTAACATGATGCTTCAGAGATTCAATCCAGCGGAATAATTTCCTTATCAGCAGCCTATGTCAATGCCGAGGTTTCCACCAAGTGATTCAGAAGAAGAAGATCAACCACAGCCTCCCCAGACTTAGACACTTATAGGGAAGTCCTCACGCACTTAATTATGATTATTCATCCAATGAGGGCACTGTATTACTTAAGTTTGGGGGATTTAAATTCTTGTCTGCATGCATAATGTCATTAGTTATGTTTGAATTTGTCATTGCATTCTAGTTTTGCATATTAGTTTAGGAATTATGATGTTACATATAGGTTTTTACATGTAGTTTAGGTTATTTCTGATATTGCATTGTTTTTAATTCTGTGATTATCGCATTTTGTTATGTCTATAAAAAATATTATGTCTATAAAAAAAAGTAAAAATATTTTAGTTTAATATTGTGTTTGCATATGTCCAGCAATGTTGTAGTTCATGTTATTTGTGGGCCAATGATGAGATTGAGAATAAGTTAACCAATACATCATTTCTTATTAGAACTGTGACATATTTTCTGTTATGAATCGAATCTTGCACTTATTTGAAACTGGTATAAAAAGATTAGCACGCTAATAACATCTTTGTTGACTGGTTAGTTCAAATTGATACATAAATAGTTTCTAAAGGATAATGCTAGAGTAAATGAGAAAATGACAAGGATAGGCAGTAAAGGCGAAGAATTGGGCAAGAACCTAAGTTTAGGGGAATAACTGTGGGGTACATAAGCTTTATGTAAAAAATAATAATAGTAATAATATCGTGCCTAGTTTTGTTTCGGGGCCTTTATTACTTTAGCAAGTACGCCCGAGGGGATTGTCTTTACACCTAGCGCCCTAAGGTCTTTTATGGTCTGGGAGTCGTTGGTTTAAAGCTTGCTAAGTGGTAGCATTGTTAGCCTAATGGAATGAGACATTGCACAATCATGGTTAAAAAAAATGGGAAAAGAGAAAAAAGCCCCCGTGAAAAACAAAAGAGAAGGAAAAGGGAAAAAATATATTTATAAATAAAGTATAAGTACCCTGTGTGAACCCCTGGAAATAGTTATTGTTTAGTTTTAGCTGGAATGTGCTTATTTATAAAAATTTTAAGTTTGCACTGTATGATTCCTTCTAAGAAATTGGTTATGTATTGAATTTGAGTTCATATCAGTTATCATGGATTTTGATCACACACGCACACTATACCAGTGATGATGGTATAAGATTTGAGAATTAATACGGAATTGTGGATTGGTTTTAGTGATTAATTTTGTAGAGTTGCTTGTTTTCTCTGAGGCCGATAAGATAATTTTGATTCTGAGATACGGTTGGATTCGAAAGTATATAGATCATATTCATTCCATATCATTGCATTGCATTGCATAGCATGTAGTTTGTTTTGTGCTCGAGGACTAGCACGGTTTAAGTTTAAGGGATTTTGATAAGTGGATTTCATATCCACGAATCGTTGTCCATTTTACGCTTAACTGTTGTTATTTTCTTGTGTTCATATTTGTTTTTATTTGTTTATGTGTTCTTTTATGTGTAGGGTGGTTGATGTGGCGTTTAACAAGATTTGGAGTCAATTGGGAGCATTTTTGGAAGAATTCATGAGGAAAGCAAAGTCACTCAGCAGAATAGACCCCCGTCGGGGCTGGCTTGTTTGGCTTGTATACCCTCGTCGGGGTGGGGGGGTCTTCAAAAGACTTTAGCAGAATGGGTGCCCGCTGGGGTGGGCTCATATAGCAACATACACTTCGCCGTCAAGGTGGGGGTCTCGATCGGGTCGACACTCTGTTTGTCAGACATGAACTCACTGGAGTATGAATTTGAGCGTTTGAATATCATATGGACTCTAATTAGAAGAGAATTTTGACTGGGGCTTGAATGTTGGATGATTATTACTCAATCAACAATGAATTAAACAATACACGAGGAATATTACGAAAAAAAGTTCCAGTTTTTCATAGCAAGCATTGGAGAAAGATTTTGAGGAGATTTTTGGGACAATTGCAATTCTAGGCTACGTGAAAAGTGTTTTTCAATATTCTTCTTCTTAGACTATTATTTGCAATTGAAAGAATGTTATCTTTGATTTATTCAGTAGTTATTTCATTTATGATGAACTAATTCACTTTTTAGGCTTATGATGGATCTTTAAGTGAATTGATGATTTTGTAAACCTTGATTTCTAGTTTAATAAACTATTTCCAGTTTATCTATATTAATTTGAGCTTGAATTTTTGAATTGCCTGATCAACAATTCTTTTTGGATTTGAATGGAATCGAGAGAGGATATTCAAATCTAGACTTAGTTAATATAGCACGTGTTCATGAATTTTGTGAATAGTAGAATTGTGACGAATGTTAAGGTAGAGATATGCTTGACGTCGCATGTAGTCGGATAAAGAACTTAATCTAAAACCTTCTTTAATTATAATTCAAATAGAGATATAGTGAGTTAGTTAATTAAGGTGTTTAACTTGTTTCTATCTAATTTGTGGATTTAAGTTAATATGGTATTAGTGCATCGAGAGGTGGCTATTACTACATTCATGTTCTTGATTAATAAACTGGGATAGTGAATTGAATTGGAATAAATGTGTAGAAATCAGAGTAAAGCTTAGGGTGAAATCATAAGTCTAATTCTCCATTCATTGTTTGAAATTCTAGATTTTGATATTTGTGATTGTTTTGTGGTAGTTTATTTGTTTATTAATCTAGTTTCTATAATTTTTAATCATTGAATTGGATATTTTAATAAAATTAGGATTAATAGGAAATTGGAAATAGTAAGTTAAGTTTCATTCTAATCTGTCTCTGTGGGAACGATACTCTACTATCACTTTATTACTTGTTGACCACGTATGCTTGTGTTGTGTGTATATAGATTTTACCCAACAAGTACACAGTCCTTAGTGACTGATTTAGCAAAAACAGTTTCGTGTCTTTTATGGAAAAATAGACTATTTTGGACAGTCAAGAGTAGGGGCAGTTTAGTCATTTTTCAGATATTCAAAAATTGTACAAAAATTTGGGAGGATAATATGATAAGTTTTCTAACATCTCCAAGTGGAATCACTGAAAAAGGAGTTGTAGATTTTCGTATGGAATATTTTTAACAAAGTACGAAAACCTTTTTTTTTCTAATTTAGCTACTACCCAAAATTTTAAAAGGGCATTTTCGGCCACTTAATTTGTGAAATAAATTCCGGCCTTTTGGGACATGAAAATATATGGTATTAAGCACCTCCTGTCCAAAAATGAGATCATTCCGAGTTAAAATGACCAAGTTATGACCATTTCAATTTATGTGATTTTCTGACGAAAATGGCTATAACCGAAATTCTATAACTCCGATGGCCACAAAATTTAAACTGGAGGCTCACGTTAACATGCGTAAGATCCCGTGAAGAGTTGGGAATTTCTAGACTTAAACGTGAGGTAGCTAATTTCTTAAGGAATTGACTAAAAATATTTTTTGAAAAATACCAAAAGAAGTTGGAAAATTATGGAAAAATACTTTTTGTCTATAAAATATATGTATGTGTTTGGAAAAATGATAGAAAAATAATAAACTGATTTGGTATTTTCATGATAAGGATATGGAATCCAACTTGCTGGATTGACTAATTTGTGAATCCAGTTTGCTAGATTGAAAAGAAGCTTACTGAATTGAAGGATTTAGAATCTAGCTTGCTGGATTAATGGATTGGTGAATCCATGCTTGCTGGATTTGGAATCCAGGTTGCTAGATTTGGATTCCAGTCTGCTAGATTGGCAATTTGGTTGCTAGATTTTGAATCCTGGTTGTTGGATTAGTATTTGACTTATTAGATGTTAAAGAATAACTTATGAAATGAAAAAGTGAGTGTTAAATCATAATGTATATGATACAGTGATCGAAGAATTATCAAACGATGATAATAATACTGATGTGTTAAGTTGTTATCTAATATTTGATTTTTGTGATTAAGTGTTAGATAATTTATAGAAAAAGAAATAGTATTATGAGCTAACATGTATGTTATGCTAACTGAAAGATCAATCTTATAATTGATAGGTCTTTTATAAGAGATTACATTAGATTGTTTAGCGGTAATCAGCAGTATAGGCAAGTTTCCCTAACTCAACTTGAGTTGTTAATTCAAAGCATGTTAGTGGTTAATCATTTTTTATTATACCATGTAAATAATTTATTGATTCGGACATTGTGCATGTTGTATATGTTCATCAGGTATGAAAGGCTGATCACCTTCATTACCATATGTTTCAGTTAAACTTGTTCATGTTCATTGTTGACATCCAATATTATTAGTTCAGTCATTCAATCATTGAAATTGATTCATGTTCTTTCACAATCATTATATTGTTGAAAGTTTGAAAGCTTATTCATTCTTTTCAATCATGATATATCTTCATTGTATTTAAAACTTATTGGGAAAATTTGTTGCTCACCCTTACTATATCATGATAAAAAAATTTAGATTAAGATGAAAGCTCGAGTAAAGGCAGAGGCAAAGGTAAAGTCCAAGACTAAGCTATTATGCAGTTAGAACTATTAATTGTGCTAATGAAAATGATATTGTAAACCTTTAAGATATTGAAGATATTTATTAAGTTAAGGTTGTAGACCTTGGGAATGATGTGTAAAAGTTTAATGTATAAACAATTTATGTTTATATCTTCCGTAATAGTTATAGAAATGATGTACCAGATCTTAGGTAAAAAAGTAACATGATTTGGGGCGCCACAACGTACATAGGGTCCAAGGTCAAAACTCAAAGGACACCAATTTCATCAACTTCCGTTTCTCAAAAACTTTAAGTTTTCTTTTAGAAAATCATTTTAACGCATTTCATTATGAGTAAAGAAATCTTAGCTATATGACATATCTATTATCATGCATATTTATGTTTTATCACTTAGAATAACATATTCCATTGTCGGGAGCACTATACTTGTGTATGTGCTTGATTGACGCCCTCCGATTGTCTCCAAATATGTAACAGTCACAAAGATAATTGTTTTGACCCCTTCTAACGACCTCAAATTGAAACACTTAAAGAATAAAGTTGTAGGTCTATTCGTTTACGATTCGAATCATCTGGAATCTCTTTAATCGGAGTTTGTATGAAAACGTTATGGCTATTTTAGTAAAACATGTCTGGTTAAATTTTCTCAACATCTGTAACTCAGACCACCCCCCACCGGGGAGGGGGTTTTGCCATAATAATAGCCTGCCAGGGCGGGCTTAGCTGCTGCAAACTTAAAATTTCATTCCCTGCTATGAACCATCATGCCAAAATTTCTTTCTAACCTTCATAATTTGAGTTATACATGTCCAAATTAGTTCATTTTCGATTTTATGGGTTTGTAACTCATAAAAATAAAACATACCAAATGCCCATCAAATAACATAAACATTAACTAACCCAAATATGAATTTACAACTCATGTTCATACTAATTGTTCATATTTTGACAATTTAGCGAATTCGTTCACTACGAAATCGTTTCTCAACCAAATTGGTTCGTTTAACTTCTGTTGTTTTCACATATGACTATGTTAACAATACCTATCATTAATTCATGGATTATAACAACCCTTAGCCATCAATTTTGTGACTCAAAAGCTACTTTTTTTAAGAACTTTGTAAAACTTGAATTTAAGAACACATAGTGGGATGTTACCTTCTTAATGCTTGATTGGCTAACTATTTCTCTTCAATCTTCTAATCTCAGATTGCTCACACTAATTTCCACTTACTCTCTATATAGAACTCATCAAGAACCCAATTAGAGAAGAGAAGGCTCCAATTTATAGAGAATCTCTTACCTAGACCATGGCTTTACCTCAAAGATTGAATCCAATGGGAGATGGAAGAAGATGTTGGTTAAGGAGAATTTGTTGGAAAGTTGATACTAACTCCCTCCCCTCCATTCTTCTAGCCATCATCAGTCTCCTTGCTTATACGCAATAGAGGGGGATAGGCCAATGGCCTATTCACGTGTATGAGAGAAATGAGACTCTCTATTTGGGACAAAAGCTTATAACTAAGCATTTTAGCAATTTGGCTCATCTAGTAAATTTTCCTAGCTCAATATTGCTACATTAAATTAAGTTATGGGCACATATATATGCACCTACCCACATATAAGAAGTATACTTATATTTTAAATATACACCAATAAAATCTTATATCTCATGTACAATGTTTTATTCCAATTAATATTTTAATTAGGCTAATTATAAAATAGTTAGATATTCTCAATCCATCATTTTCCATAAAATTTATCATCTCAAATACACTCAATTATTATAATGATAATCAATATCAATTATTTATTAACTCACCATTTATTTTCTTTTAATAGTTCCCATTAAATCTCCCTTTGTTTTAACATTCCTAGTTATGCCACACAAGACATAATTAGTGAACTTAGTAATTAATAGTCCACAAGTTTATAATAATATAATCTCACAAAATAATATTATTCTTAACATTACATCTTATAATATGGTCATGGAAGTGGTCTATTGCACCATATTATATTTTATTATCTCACTTGTACATAATGCTAACATACAAACCTCTATACATATATTCAAATACTTCCTATATTATATAGTTACTATTGATGTGTTCTATTTCATTTCATATCATATAGATGTAGCTACTATATAATATATAACCATTGCACATACAATTTAATTCCTTCAATTATTCATTCATTAAATTATTTAATGAATGTTTATTCCATCATTTTTCCACAGTAGGCATATCTCACAAGCTTATATTAAGCTTATCCTCATTCTCATTACTTATTCATTTACCACAAACCTTACTATTTATAATATGTTCAATTTACATCGAACTGTAATATCACAAGGTTCACATATATAAATATATCGTGAATGGAGATATTTAAATATTCTTTATAACATTCGAGGTAATATAATAACTTAAATTATTTAGTAAATTAAAATAACTTAGTTTTCTTTTAACTTTAACCCTCTTGGAAATACATTACTATTATGTATTTCACCATAACATAACATAAGATGCTTTTATCATGTTTTCTCTAAATATATGAACTAATCATAATAAAACGATTTACTCATTTTCTCAAGATATTATTCTTTATATAATATCTACGTATTATTAAAATATTTACATGCACGACACACGTACACACTATATATAGAAAATAAGTTTATTTCCTATTATGATAAATTGTTTCCATCAACTTATATAGCAAATATGTTTTAATATATTTACCATATTACTTACTCAAACACATTACCTCGTACAAAGCTATATAAGGTAATATCAAAATAATATTCCCCCTTTTATTAAAATAATCAAATGCTAGAATTTATTTTAATATCCTTTATTAGAAATATACTATAATTATTTCTCTTTCCTTTCTATAAATTGTTTCAACACAATTTCTTTAATCTATACATTTAACCATATCTCAATATTAATCAATAAATCTCTAACCAATATTTATCTAAAGATATATCGATTTTATTCTCTCATCAACAACGTATATATATATATATATATATATATATATATATATATATATATATATATATATATATATATATACACACACACAAGTCTAAACCTAGCACACATCGAGTCTTTAATAGTATTCAATATAGTACACTGAGTGGTTTCCCATAAACAACCAACAAATTAGTTTTCGTCTCGTCTACACTGTTTTCAAAATGAGTTAAATCGGTTACTAATTCTTATATACCTCCGCTTTCTAAAGGAATCGTTTAGCCCAGCTCCTATACATCCACCATAAAAGGGTACGGTTGCACTTCCTTAGATTTGATACTTACTTGTACATATACTCAAGAAATTGGTGATTATCAAAGATATTTAATGTCACCAACTTACTATGATAAAATAATTTCACACAAATTATTTAATATCGATAGATAAATTTCTATCCATCTTCTTTACTTCAAATAACTCGCCTCTTCAATAAATAACAAATATATAATAATAATGTATTTATTAAACACAAAAATCACTTATTGTATAGTTTATATTACCCCATGCAACGCAATACCACATACCTCACAACGCATATATATTTATTCTTATTTGAACCCTTCACATGCCTTAAGAATTTTATTTACTAAATTCTTATTTTAATATTTTCTAAAAATTCAGGTTCTTACATTCGTCAGTTTATGACTTCATTATTATACATCATACCATAGCGGGTTGTTGATCATAAGATCACATCCAACACCAGGTTCAATTGCATTAATAACTCCATTCTTGCATCAAATGCACTGATGATATAAAATTCATTTATATATTTCAAATCAATTTCTCTCTAGCCAAAATAATTAGCATAGACATATAAAGAATAGTTTTTTTTTAAAATCCATTTGTTCCAAAAGTTGAACCAATTTTTTCATTTTCAAAATGCGTACATATAAGCACGATTTTAATAAACTTCAAAATCTAGCATAACTAGATGACTTGGAATATCCTATTTCTCCATCTTCCTTTATTGTCTTACTTGCGACAATACTTAATCTTCTCTAGTAGCTTCAATACTAAGTCTACTAAAAATAACTCGTTTTAAGTCTAAACATTCCTATACCTTAGTACGGTCCATCAACTTAACATACATTATGAGTTCAAGAAATTTCCACAATAATATGAGTTTAAGAACTTATCCAAGTCAGACCATAGGCGTCCATTCGCTGAGGAGTTCAAAAATATAACATATGATTATGAGCCATGAACTTACCATAAATATGAGTTTTAAGAACTCGTACCTAATCTTAACTTTCTTTACCTATCACACATATATATGAGAAAAGATTCACCTTCTCTTCATATACATATTGATAGCGTAACTAATTACTCCAATGATTATCACTGTAATAAGCTAAGCAGTTGTTACACCAAAGCACAAACCTCTGCCCTTAACAAAGGTTCATACAACTCAGCTATCACATGAGTCCTCAATTGAAATCTTACAACCTCTAAATTTCTCTTTAATTAATACCAATTTTCTTTAATTCGGATGCTATCCTTTACAACTCAATTTGAGCTTTTCTTCCCATACTACTTCGTAGTACCATTCATTTATAACATTAGCTATAAACCATCCATCGTTTAAAAGAATATCTGTTATTATGATTCAATATGATCACGTGGTGATCTTCTTCCTTAATCGTTTAACTCAACGATCTTTTTATCCTTCTCTCTATGATTATAGCCTTAGGTACTCATACCTAAGGTTTATAACCTATCGGCTCTGATACCATAATGTAATGCCTCAAAATCTGGTCTATTTTCACACCTGGATTCAGTACGTCACGATCTCACTTCTTTCCAAACATACATCATTATATAGCTAAATATAATAACATACATTCTCAAATCCCAGGTTCTAATACCTTATAACCTCGTTACAAATAATGATAATTACATTATTCTTTACATCTTACAAGAATGACTTTCATCCGCCACCAAGGATACATAATAGTTCATTAAACTAATCTATAGTTCAATTAAACTGTTTTACATTACAAGTCTTGGCTTGATTTTCACGCACATTCATATACTGAATGGCACTTCTTCTGGATACCGGTCAACTTGAGCTTTATGGGATCCTTAAGTTCTTTCTAACATCGTTTGCTAAAAATGTTCTTATTTAAAGCAAGTGTGAGCATTCAATTTCTCAGCAAGTTATAGTAATTGAATAAACAACATCAAGAATTTAAAAATTCTTTTAAGACTTCAATAACCAAACAAAGGTTATGAAAGAGCTTGAATAATAGGAATAATTCTGATTCCTATAGTTTAAAACATTAATCACATTCACTTTGAAATACTTTCATTCTTCTTCTCTTTTTCATACACATCCTATCTGGTTAGAATCATTAGCACAGACTTAACAATAATGGTTCATATATAAACAGAACATTCTCATATTAAACAGTTCAATCACAGAACAGTCTATCTCATAGAAACACTAAAGTGTTAAAATTGTGGCACAAGGCCTCACACATTCTACCACCTTGTACAAATATCACACATTTGCACATAGACAAAACTTCTCAAGTTCAACATTTGAGAAAGTTTAAGAAACTAGCATTCATTTAAAATATGAATGAAGTTAGGAAACTTTCCTTACGCACAACTACATCTTATAGTTTACGCTGAACTGCTTATTCCAATTCCTATATAGCACATAAGGAAATAGCACATACAACAATTAGTAATATACTTGACTTACGCATTGGTTTACTTAACGTTTCTTCTTAGGATTCGCGTTCTTGCAATCTAAGTTTACGTGACTAACTTCCTTTACCATTGGTTAACGGCTTCATGACATACGGAGATGTCTTACTCATACGATCATCATATTTGATGATTTACACTCTTATCTTCTTCTTATAACTCTTCTAGGACTCATCACACATCATGTCTTTGCTAGTAGTCCATATGGTACTCTGAGTGGTTTCCCACAAATAACCAACAAATAAGTTCCCGTTTCATCTACAATGTCTTTCACGGTGAATTATATCGGTTGCCAGTTTCGTATATACCTCCGCTCTATAAATGAATTATTTAGCCCAGCTCCCATATGTCAACCATCAAAGATTAAGATTGTACCACAACCTAAACTTATCTTAACTTATCCGATTAATTAAAACTATAATGTTCGTTAAGTCAATTTCCCATTCCTTACGGCTTTCTGGCAACTAAATGCCATACCTCAAGATTCATTCTTTATCATCTAAGTTATACAATCTTTTGTATACTCAGAACGATCATTCAATATTAATTCTACGCATTCATAGCGTTAAGCATTTTACGTTACCTTATTCTTATCTTACAACGTCCAATTGATTCGACTCGGAACATCATCCAAGTTACTCGGAACGCTTACATCTCATTCTAACATTCTCTATCCGACTCACATTCTGACTTCCATTAATCTTATTATCGTTCATTACGGCTTTCTTGATAATCATATCTTACTTACTACCTTTGTCAACGTTTAATTCATACAACCAATGTATACTTAGAACGTTCACCCGACGGGAATATGATTCACGAGGATTGTTTATGTATTCAACGTTCACGTTGCTCATCTCTTAATCTCTCATTTAACCTTTACCCAAGGTTTTAATCACTTTCCTTCGTTATCCCTTACATGAACCCGACGTTCATTATTCTTTCTTAATGTCTAAGCCATACGGTTCGTTGTATGCTAAGACTGATCCTTCATCGCAACAGCGTTGCGTTCACAGTGTCTATACCCTTTACACTTATCTCTCATTACTAAAACATAACATTGAAATGTTATTCATTACCCTCGTCACTCGACGTCTAAGGAATAACAATTATAGCAATCCCCCACATTTGTTTTATCCTGACTACGATCCCCGGATATCGATTTTGTAATTTGCATTTAAATTCTTTGTCTTTTAATCGCGTTTAATATTTCTATTCAACCTTTATTTAAGGTTTAAATTCACTTAATTAAGTGTTATATTAGGCGAACTATATGTTCTTTATCTTCCCTTACACTTTCCCCAAGAGTTGAGCAGTTAAAAGCTCTTCTTTGGGCCTTGCCTGTGGCTACCGCGACGCTTGGTCCCCTTCCTTTCTCCCCATTACATGCAAAGACCACTCAAGAGAGTAGTCGATTGTTCAAGTTAAGTTGCGCAGAAGACCGCCTACCAAGGGTTAATCAAATCTTGGCGCCAACCATCAAACCTTGAAATTTTTTTCTAAGTCTTGAACTAGTTTTGGACGCTTACTTTATAATCTCATAACTTATTCGTTATAACTCGAAACGAGGTCATTCCAAAGATATTCTCTTCCTTATCTTACGTACTTTAACTTCTCTTGGACAAAAATTTATTTTGAATCCATTAACATGCCATTCGATTGGCTTAAATTTCCTCCTTCGTTTGTTTTACATTATTAACATTCTTCATTCGTTCATTCGTAATTCGGTTATTCGAACTCGGAACTCGTTCGTTCTTGAGTCCATGACTCATGTTTTCTATGTTCTCTCATATTCTTATGAAACCATACACCTTCTGGTTTATTTACATACTTTCTAGTTCTCGGTTGTCTTTTACAAAATTTTTGCCATAACTTCGTTATAACTAAGTTTAATCCGTTCTTCATGAATGTTTCTACCATTCCTAACCAAACAATAAGAAACTAACTTATACGAGATGGTTTTAAACTTTTCCATCAACAATAAATTATACTACGATGGTTTTAAATTTGTCCATCAACAACGTTCTTCGTGTTCTTCGCGTTCTTCGTTTGTTCTTCATTTTTAATCGATATTTTGATTACCATTTCACTTTTTCTTGGAATTCGGTGTTATGAAACACCATTCCTTACTTATTTCACCGAATTGTTCATATGATTCATTCAGATCGCTCAAGTTCATTATGAAATTCATACTTTCTTAATAAATTTATATACTAAACTTATAATTCTTATTTCTTCTTTTTCTTATGATTTTAACCATATGAAAATCATTCTTAACATTTTTTACTTCTATTCTCATTAAGTTATATTTCTAACATAGAAAACTTAAAGAAAATTTATATTAAACTACGTTTTGGATTACCTTCTTCTTTAATCTTCTTCCATAGGACAAAAGTTTGCACTCGGGCTAGCTTTTTCTCTTCCTTCTCCTCTTCATCCGAACTCTCTCTCTCTCTCTCCAGTATTGTTGAATTTTTTTATTAACCAACAAGGCTAGGGAAAAAGTAGTAATTTTGCCCCAAATTTACTATTCCACCTCTTTACTATTCACGAAGCTTCTCCTGGAAGCTTCGTGGCTCCGTCTTGCGAAATTCGTCCTACAGTTCAAAAAACTGCGATTCTCGGAATCCAAATATTTTTAGATATTTTGTCTTTCTTTTACAGATTAACTTTTAGGCATTCTTCAAAAATCCAAAAAAGTGAAAAACACTTTTTGATGTTATGCGTTTTCCTTCACGTTTTCCCCTAACGTAGCTAAACGAATAAAAAGTACATAACAGTACTTTTTGTCATTTTTATTTCGTCATTTTTAGCTTAATTAACTTTTCACAATATATTATCATTAAATCTTTCGACGGAATGTCATTTCGACATACTGAACTCTCGAAAAGGCTTAGGTTATTCAAACCCTAACCCTTAGGGTTTCGTCGGGTGAATAGTGCCTATTTCGTTATTTTCCTGAAAATATTTTTGTTCCCAATTTTTTTTTATTTTCGTCTTGAAAATTCTTACTCGTTTAGTCTGGCTCGTAGCCAGAATCCTCCCATTTTATAATCATCTTAGGTTCTAGAACGATTAATAAACATATAGCACAAAATATTATTAATAAAAATTCATTTTATTAATAACTAATTCTTTAAACTTCAATTTTGGACAATACAATTTTCTGGGTTTTCACAGTTAAAGTTTGATCGATGCCAACGAGTAGGTAATATCTCAAAATGCAATGAAATGCCACTTAACACAATTCTGGAGGTTGAGTTATTTAATGTGTGGGAAATCGACTTCTTGGGACCTTTCCTATCATCCTTCAATAATCAGTACATACTATTAGCGGTAGATTATATTTCAAAATGGGTAGAAACTGCAGCCTTACCCACTAATGATGCCAAGGTGGTACTACGGTTTCTGAAGAAGAATATTTTCACATGATTTGGTACATCGAGAGCTATAATTAGTGATGAGGGAACTCACTTTTGTAATAAGCAGTTCACTAAATTGCTCACCAATTATGGGGTCAGACATAAGATTGCGACAGTAAATCATCCCCAAACCAATGGCTAAACAGAAGTCTCAAATAGGGAAGTAAAGCGAATTTTGGAGAAAGTTATAAATCCGTCACGAAAAGATTGGGCAATACGATTAGATGATGCCTTATGGGCATATCAAACAGCCTACAAGAACCCTATCAAAATGTCACCTTAGAGGATAGTTTATGGAAAAATGTGTCACCGTTCGGTAGAGTTAGAACATAACGCATACTGGACCATTTAGAAACTAAATTTCGACTTACAAGCAGCTGGTGAGAAATAGCTACAGCTAAATGAGATGGACGAATTCCGACATAACGCTTATGAGAATGCCAAATTGTACAAAGAAAAAGTCAAGACATGGCACGATAAGAAAATTCAAACCGGGACAACGAGATTCTAGACTGAGGTTATTTCCTGGAAAACTAAAGTCCCGCTGATCATGCCTTTTTGTGGTTGTATCTGTCGCTCCACACGGGGCTGTTGAAGTAGAAGAACCAAATGTGAAGCAAACATTCAAGGTAAATGGCCAAAGGTTTAACCATTATTGGAGTGGTCCCATCGATCGACAACCTATGGCAATGCATCTCTCTGATCCCGCATGCAATTGAGCAATACAACAAAGTCGGGCTGACGACTATAAACCAAGTGCTATTGGGAGGCAACCCCGAGAATTTTAAAGTTTTTCCCTTATTTCTTTTCTTTTTAGGCATTTTAGTAGATTCGTTTTACGAGTAAAATAATCTAGCTAAATTATAGTAGAATTTTTATGTGTTTATTTCTGGTACTTACACATTTGAGTACTGTATTAGGAAGGGCAGTTAGCTGGTACTAAGGGTCAGGAGGCAGCGCCCCGGCGCTTAATTACCATTCACAATCAGCGCCCCCGCCCTGACAATCAGTAGCTCACACCTAGCCATAGCGTCCCGGCGCTCCAACAACACTAGTCGACAGCGCCCTAACGCTCGCCATTAGAATCTTCAAGACATGCCTTGTGCCCGGCGCTGGCCCGCGATTCGACTCAATCTCAATACTTCGGTCTTTGCACATCAAGAGTTCAAGTCGATCCACACTGTCTCGACGCACACTTACTCACACCCTGCAGGTTTAGAACCCTGGCGCCCACTCCAATGTAATCAACAACGCCCTAGCGCTATAGTGACAAGTTTAAAAATTAAAAGGGTTTGGTCTGCCCTTTCAGTTACTCAAACCCCACCCCGACTATACCTTTTTCATTTTTTGACAAGATAAAAACTTCCTCATTCTCTTCAAATCACTTCATTATTTCTCATTGTCCACACTTGTTGATTATCCTTGGTAACTTCCCCACACTAGCGAGTCACATACCTTATTGGATTTCTTCTCCTGCCAAGGTAAGGCATGCATTCTAGTTCACTTCAATCAATTCTTATGTGACACTTGTCATCAACTTGAGTTTTGGATGCCATGAATATGCTTATATACATATGAGTGTAAATGATATACACATATGTTTTGGCTACACGAGAGTTAAGGAGTGCCTACAAGGTGCTCGATAAATTGCCTATGTGAATTTTCTTTGCTAATTCCGACCAAAGGCATATCTACCACTAAATTTAATTGCATAGTTATCATTTCATGTACATTGTTAGAGTATTATCTCATAAGATAGGGGCTAATTTCAAAGGCATCTTTTGAATTTAACTATGTTCAAAAATTCGTGGTTCTATGGTTCAAAAAGAAATACATAAGAGTTGTAAAGACATATCATGCAAAGGTTTTCGTCATTGTCACATTATCGAATGTATGTTAAGTGTTTGACAGTATGTCTATATGCCATATTTATGGTACTTCACTTGGGGACTATTCGTCAACTTCATAATTTGACCATGTTATTTGGTTCAAATTTTGAAGCTTCATGACAGTGTGTGCCTATTCACACCCCCAACCCCTATTCCACAAAGCTAGCCTACTTCAAAGTTTGGGGGTTGTGGTATAGTTACGTGTCGCCGTGTAATATTTGCGCCAAATTCTAATCTGTGTGTATCTATTTTTAATTGCAGTGTTTTCTAATGGCTTCCAAGCGTCAACGAGGAGAGGGTTCTGGTTTTGCATCGGCTTCTTCAAAATTTGACAATAGGAGGTTCGTGAGTGTTGCAGCCCAATAAGGCTACAACCGTATGGCAACACGCTCTCTAGTCCCGGAACGAGGCTTAAAGCCCGACTAAACCTGTAAGACCTCAACTTATTATGAATAAAATTAAATTTTCTCTATTTATTATCTTGAAATAATAAGGAGTTAATTTTATATAATACTTTGGTTATGGGTGAAATGTGCAAATTCTACAAAATAAGTAAGTGGTTATAAAATATTCATTTTTATCGGGGAATATTCGTTGGTCGTGGAATATTCTTGTTGTCGGGAAATATTTGTACGTCGGCGCAGCCATTCGTGGGCCTCATAACAGAATAACTATCGGATGAAGAAAATGACAAGTTTGAATTTTTTATAAATAATTACAGAGTTGTTACAAATTAACAATGTTGGAATACTCCGGTGGTTAAAATACAAAGAATACGCTGGGGTTGCATAAAGAAGCATACCAGATTGCCACAAGATTTTTGAATTATTGATTCTTACGTAAGAAGGCACTACTCAATAATTGTTACGAGTAATTATCGCTCAATATTTTATTTTATTGATTCAATAATTCTGCGTTGATATTTTATATTATTATTGTTTTAATAATTGTCTCTGCACAGTATTTCCCATTATCAGATCAATAATTCATATTATTTGAATAATATTATTAGATAGCATTATTGTCAATGTCTAGAAAGTTCTGTCTAATGAGAGGTTTGGTCACCTAATTGCGCGCTAGTAAGGAGAAATCCTTATTGGAAAGCCCCCTCTTTCCTGGGAACGGCCAGGTTGTCATTATAGTGATTCTGTAATATTATTTGTGAATAATTATTTATTGATTTATATGATAAGAAAATATTTATTTTATTTGGCTATTAATGTTGAGGTGTTTTATCAGTATTTTTGTCAGAATGGAGGTATTAAAAATCAAATTAGTGTTCTTGAGATATATTGCGTGAGTTATACTTTTTAATCCGACCATTGGATCGTTGTGATTTTTAGATATGTTATACATATATAAGTTGAGTATATGTCCACAAATTTTGAACCGTTAAAAATGAATATATGATTTGTTATGAATTTTAAGAGGTGATTGATTTAGAAATTATATTATAAATGATTTTTGGTGAAAAATTCTAGAATTGAGTGGGCCCCACTTTTGGTTGGTGAGAAATGTGCTCAAATTTTATTTCAAATGTGGTGGGTGGCAATAGTAGCAGGTAAAGCCATCGTGTAAAGGTGGTCAAGTCTGCCTTGGCGTCTTTAGCATTTTCTATAAATAGGTCTTAGGTTAGAATTGCAAATCACTCTAGAAACATAAGCTTTCTCTCTATATTATCAAGAGTTCTTTATTCAAGATAAGTTTCATTCAAAGATCACTTGACCTTTCATTCTGAAGTATTGTTTCTTTGAGGTAAGGGATGTTATTTTCTTCTTAAAGGATATTATTTTCTTCAATATCATTATGCTGAGATATTGTTATGAATTTTATTGTGGAGTTTCTACCTTTTTGTGTCGGGGTTACTATTCACGATATTTACAATTATTAACTATATCGACCTTTATTCACGAATACTGACACTATTCAATTCAAAAATAATATTTTCTCTTTTTCGTCCCAGATGTCTTTTATGGTTACTATCTTTGATTGTATCCATGTTTTGATCTTTATTTTGAATTCTACTTCACACTTGGTTATTATGGAGTATTATTGAATTTGAATAAACCGAAATATGAATCCCTAATATTTATCCTTCTATCTCACTGAATTCGTTCTCTAAAATGTTCTTCATCATCCTCAATCCTTAATGGTGATACTTGATGAATATCTTTGGCCTATAGTGCAAAGATGAATGATTACCTGATGAATATCTTTGGCCCGTAGTGCAAATATGACCAGGTGTTAAGATGAACATGACCAACTGGCGACACAAATGAATATCTTTGGCCCGTAGTGTAAGGATGTATATTGATTGATGTTACAGGGATAAAATATTGATGATGGACTTTTAAATTCATAGATGATAGTAGATTTCATTCTCTACATAACTCTTCTAATGAATTGTTGTTTCCGCTGCAGTTCAGATTTTTCCCTGTTGAAGACTAAGGATAATTTGTTGTATATTATCTTAGTCATAATATTCTTTACTGGGCTAGTTGAGCTCACCCTTTTCCTTTTTGTTCCATTTTTCTTCTCAGGAAGCGAGAACATAGAGGGAAGTAGTCGGGGTGTGGAATGATGGTTCTAGACAGTTGTTTAGCAGTCCTCACTATTTTGTAAAATAGTGTGTCAGTAATTGTAATGAGGACTTTATCTGGGTGTGGATATTGTCTAGAAGATAATATTTGTATTTAAACTCACAGTATGTGCTGTCGTATTTTGCATGACAATGGTAATAATAAAGTTGTAGTTGTTTTCTGTACCATGTATTTGGCAACTCAGAATGGGTGATGTATACCTATTTTTGGGGCGTCACAGTTGGTATCAGAGCATAGGGATATGGTCTCTGGCAGAGATCGGGGAATAGAACTAGGAGGGGAGAGACGAGAAAATCATTCGCTAGGGTGTCCTACCTAAGCTTATTTGTTGGTTGGTCATAATATAGGGATATTATGTGATATGTTACTTTGTTTAATTAACCCCTGTTTTATGGCAGTTTTTAAGAATAGCAGCTAAGAACGTTAACAATGGAGTCTATGAGACTGTGGAACAACCTTTGATTACCAACCAAGAGAACGTGCAACAGGAAGACAATATTCCTCCTGTAAACAACACTACCGAGAAAACGATGAATGATGCGATGTTTAGAAGCTTTTTGTAGTTCATAAAAAATCAAATGAGGGAGACTCGTGTACAAAATACGGGTGGAAATGATAGCAACGCGCGGTTTGTCACAGCCAAGCAGTTCAAGGAGTTGGGACTACCAGATTTCTGGGGAAAGCCCGATCCGATTTAGGCGGAAACGTGGGTGAAGCAAATTACCAAGATATTCGATGTCTTGGACTGCACGGAGGAACAGAAGGTTCCATTCGCCACATTTATGTTCCGTGGTGAGGCGGACATCGGTGGGAATCGTGAAGCGCATCTACCACTGCAGACTCAACATGTCTTGGGAAAATTTTTAGAAATTGTTCAATGACAATTACTTTCCTGAAAGTATTCGTCATATGAAGGAGGTAGAGTTTATTAGACCGGAACAGAACAACATGACGGTGTCCCAGTATGAGGCGAAGTTCGTGGAGTTATCCAGGTTTGCACCTCATTTGGTAGAAAATGAGGAACGATTATATGTGAGATGTTTACGGAGAGGTCTAAACCCAGAGATTTGACAATATCTTATCTCTCATAAATTTTCTTTATATTCAGATGTTGTAAATAGGGCTCAATTATTAGAGCGTGATAATGAGTATGTTCAATCGATGGACCACAACCAGGGTCATACCGGTGACAGCAGCCATCGGAGCGATGATAACCAGCGAGGAAGGAAGAATACAGACAAAAGCGGTAACCACTCGAGTGGTAATCGTGGCCATGATAATAGGAGAGGTGAGTCAAGTGGAAATTTTAAAAAGAGGAGATTCAACAATGATGGGAAGACATCAGCAGCAACACCAGCACCAACAACAAATTCTAGGGGAGGAGAACGACCGCTAGTTAGATGCTCTGAGATGCGAGAGGAGGGACACATAAGTCCAAACTGCTCACGTACCTTCAAAGGTCTCCAGTTTCAATTATGGAAAAGACGGTCCACATAGCTTCGATTTTGTCCAATAGCAAAGTCAAGTCCAACTGGGATGGCGGCACCAAAGGCGACTACGGACAAAAAAAAGTCGGTGGTTCAAGGAAGGGCGTTTGTCTTGACTGGCTAACACGCGAGAAACCCAAACGAGGTGATCATGGGTAAGCTAATTTTGAACTCTTGCGAAGTTTATACCTTACTAGATATCGGTTCTACCAATTCTTTTATCTCTCCTGCTCGTGCTCAACGTTTAAACTTGACTCCGGAGAAATTAGACTTTAACTTATCTGTTGAAACTCCGCTGAGTGAAACCTTTGTTACATCCACTATTTATAAATCTTGCTTGATCCAAGTTGGCACAATCACATTACCTGTTGATCTTCTTTCTTTAAAGATACTTGCTTTTGATGTGATTTTAGGAATTGATTGGTTAACCACTCATCATGCCAAAATTGATTATTTTCGTAAGGTTATTAGTTTTAATATTCCTAACCAACCTGTTATACGAATTCAAGCAACTAAACCACTAAAATCAGTCACTGTCATATCAAGCCATAAAGTTATTTATTTATTGAAAAATGGATATCAAGCTTTCTTAGCCCATATTATGGACTTGAACAAAAATACGTCAGATTTGAATAATATTTCTATTGTTAGTGAATTTCCTGACATATTTCCTGAAGAACTTCCTGGTCTACCCCCGGAACGTGAAGTTGAATTCTTTATTGATCTTGAACCGGGTACAAAACCCATTTCTAAAATCTCATATCGAATGGCTCCTATTGAACTTCAGGAGTTAAAAACCCAACTATAGAAGTTGGTACCCGAGCCTCTATCTGGTGACTTCCTTTGTGGAATGCACCGAAGCCAGACTCTCCGTAGGGGATGTCATATTCATGTGGTGGTAAAACGATAGGAGTCATTGTGACGTGATATCCAAGATTGGGCTATGAATCACAGTTGAGAGAAACTGAAGTCGATGACCAAAGTACGTAGCTTTCTGGGCTTAACTGGTTAATATCGAAGATTTGTGAAAGAATTTTCTCGAATCGCTACTCCGTTAACTTAGCTAACGTAGAAAGATACAAAATTTGTATGGAGCGAGGAATGCGAGAAGATTTTCCAAGAGCTCAAGAGGAGACTCATTTCGGCACTTGTTCTTACCATACCATCCTGGAAAAGCGAACGTGGTAGCTGACGCGTTGAGCAGAAGATCGTATGCGAGTACGAGTGAGATATTGTCGAACACAAAGACCTATTTTGTATAATTTAAAAATGATAAAGATAGAGTTAAAGACTCTAGGGACCCATGTGATGATGGAAAATATACAAGTAGAACCGACTTTAATTGATAAAGTTAAAGCTACTCAAACTGCAGACATGGAGCTGATGCGTATAAAGAAGAAAGTGCAAGAAGGTGTTATTCCAGAAGCAAGAATTGATGAAGAATGAATACTTAGAGTCAACTCCAGTCTTTGCGTTCCTAACGATTTTGACTTGAAGCATAGAATAATGATGGAGGCACACAACACACCATTTGCAATCCATCCTGGGAGTACCAAAATGTATCACGATCTTTGATATACATTTTGGTGGAGCAATATGAAGAGAGAGATCGCAGAGTTTATCTCGAGGTGTTTAACATGTCAACGTGTAAAGGTGGAGCATCAAGTACAAGAGGGTCCATTGCAACCACTTGAGATTCTGAAATGGAAGTGGGAACACATTACCATGGATTTTGTTACGAGTCTTCCCAAGGTTTTTCAAGGTATAGATGCGATTGGGTTATTGTTGATAGATTAACCAAGTCTGCTCATTTCTTGCCTATACGTGAGACTTATTCCCTTAAACGTCTTGCTCATATGTATGTGAATGAGATTGTGAGATTGCATGGCATGCCAGTATCCATAGTTTCAGATCGTGACGTAAGATTCACTTCACGATTTTGGGTTAGCTCAGAGAAAGCTATGGGCGCGGATTTACGATTGGTTAAGCATACCATCCTCAAAGCAGACGCATAATCGGAGAGGACTATTCAAATTCTTGAAGATCTATTAAGACTCTGTGTCCTAGACTTCAAAGGGAGTTGGGATAAGTATTTACCATTGGTGGAATTCTCCTACAATAATAGTTATCAGGCAAGTATAGGTATGGCTCCATTTGAAGCCTTGTATGGACGAAAGTGTCGCTCTCCAGTACGTTGGGATGAGATGGGTGAAGCAACATTGTTGGGACCAAAGTTGGTACGTATGACTACGGAAAAGATCCAAACGATTCGATAATGTATATAAACGGCACAAAATCACCAAAAGAGTTAAGCGGATCTTCATCGAAAGTACGTGGAATTTGGTATTGGGGATCATGTACTATTATGTATTGCTCCATGGAAGGGAGTTACAAGATTTGGGAAGAGAGGAAAGCTCAATCCACGATTTATTGGTCCATTTCAGATTCTTGATCGAGTAGGAAATGTGGCCTATAGACTCGCGTTACCTCCAAGCATGTCTCGTGTTCATAATGTTTTCACATATCTATGCTTTGTAAATATGTGAAAGACCCAAACCACATTATTAAGTTAGAACTAGACGAGATAGCCGAAGATTTAACTTACGAGGAGGTATCTGTTAAGATCTTGGATAGGAAAGAGCATGTCCTGCGCACCAAGGTTATACCATAAGTTAAGATTTTGTGGAGGAACCATGCTATTGAAGAAATGACCTGGGAGTTGGAATCAGAAATGAAAGCGAGGTACCCTCACCTTTTCGAAACACCAGATACGTACGTCAATTTCGAGGACGAAATTTTATAAGGAGGGGAGGTTGTAAGACCCCAACTTATTATGAATAAAATTAAATTTTCTTTATTTATTTTCTTGAAATAATAAGGAGTTAATTTGATATAATACTTTGGTTATGGGTGAAATGTGCAAATTTTACAAAATAAGCAAGTGGTTATAAAATATTCATTTTTGTAGGGGAATATTCGTTGGTCGAGGAATATTCGTACGATGGCGCATCCATTCGTGGGCCTCATAACAGAATAATTGTCGGATGAAGAAAATGACAAGTGTGAGTTTTTATAAATAACAGCATAGTTGTTACAGTTAACACTGTTGGAATACCCGGTGGTTAAAATATAGTAATATGTGTGGTTGCATAGTAGCACACGGTATTACACAGTAGCACATAGTATTGCACAATATTTTTGAATTATTGATTCTTACGTAAGAAGGCACTACTCAATAATTGTTACAGTAATTACTGTTCAATATTTTATTTAATTGATTCAATAATTGTTGTGTTTATATTTTATATTATTATTATTTCAATAATTGTCTCTACACAGTATTTCCAATTATCAGATCAATAATTCATATTATTTGAATCATATTATTAGATAGCATTATTGGCAATGTCTAGAAAGTTCTGTCTAAGGAGAGGTTTGGTCCCCCTCTTTCCTTGGAACGGCCTAGTTGTCATTATTATGATTTTGTAATATTATTTGTGAATAATTATTTATTGATTTATATGATAAGGAAATATTTATTTTATGTGGCTATTAATGTTAAGGTGTTTTATCAGTATTTTTGTCGGAATGGAGGTATTAAAAATCAAATTACTGTTCTTGAGATATATTACGTGAGTTATAATTTTTAATCCGATTGTTGGATCGTTGTGATTTTTAGATATGTTATACATATATAAGTTGAGTATATGTTCACAAATTTTGAACCGTTAAAAACGATGGTATGATTTGTTATGAATTTTAAGAGGTGACTGATTCGGAAATTATGTTATAAATGATTTTTGGTGAAAAATTTTAGAATTGAGTGGGCCCCACTTTTGGTTGGTGAGAAATGTGCTCAAATTTTATTTCAAATGTGGTGGGTGGCAATAGTAGCAGGTAAAGCCATCAGGTAGCAGGTCAAGTCTGCTTCGACATGCTAGCATTTTCCTATAAATAGGTGCTTAGGTTAGAATTGAAAATCACACCAGAAACATAAGTTTTCTCTCTTTTTCTCTCTATATTATCGAGCGTATTTTGTGAGTATTTAGATACTTTAAGAGTTGCTATTCAGTACAAGTTTCATTCAGCATCACATTCGACCTTTCATTCTGAAGTACTGTTTCTTTGAGGTAAGAGATGTTATTTTCTTCTTAAATGATATTATTTCTTCAATATCATTATGCTGAGATATTGTTATGAATTTTATTGTGGAGTTTCTACCTTTTTGTGTTGAGGTTACTATTCACGTATACGGAACTATTTACGTATATGACACTATTCACGAATACAACACTATTCACCGAAAAATGAAATTTTCTCTTCTTCGTCCCAGATGTCTTTTGTGGTTACTATCTTTGATTGTATCCATGTTTTGATCTTTATTTTTGAATTCTACTTCACACTTGGTTATTATGGAGTATTATTGAATTTGGATAAAACGAAATACAAATCCCTAATATTTATCCTTCTGTCTCACTGGATTCGTTCTCTAAAATGTTTTTCATCATCCTCAGTCCTTAATGGTGATACTTGATGAATATCTTTGGCCCGTAGTGCAAAGATGTATATTAATTGATGTTACAGGGATAAAATATTGATGACGGAATTTTAAATTCATAGATGATAGTAGATTTCATTCTCTACTTAACTCTTCTAATGAATTGTTGTTTTCGCTGCAGTTGTTGATCTAAAACTTGTTGTCTATTATATTTTATCAGATTTTTCTCTGTTGAAGACTAAGGATAATTTGTTGTATATTATCTTAGTCATAATATTCTTTATTAGGCTAGTTGAGCTCACCCTTTTCCTTTTTGTTCCATTTTTTTTCTCAGGAAGCGAGAACATAGCGGGAAGTTGTCGGGGTGTGGAATGATGGTTCTAGACAGTTGTTTAGCACTCCTCACTATTTTGTAAAATAGTGTGTCAATAATTGTAATGAGGACTTTATCTGGGTGTGGATATTATCTAGAAGACAATATTTGTATTTAAACTCATAGTATGTGTTGTCGTATTTTGCACGACAATTGTAATAATAAAGTTGTAGTTGTAACGCCCCGAAATCCGGTCTATTTTCACATCCGGATTCCGTACGTCATGATCCCATCTTCTTCCAAACATATATCATTATATAGCTAAATATAACAACATACATCCTCAAATCCCAGGTTCTAAAACCTTAAAACCTCTTTCATTACAAATAATAATAATTACATTATTCATTACATCTTTTACAAGTGACTTTTATCCGCCACCAAGGATACATAATCGTTCATTAAACTATTCTATAGTTTAATTCTATCATTCTATATTATAAGTCTTCGCTTGATCTTCACGCTCATTCATATAATGAATAGCACTTCTTCTGGATACCGATCAGCTTAATCTTTCCGGGATCCTTAATTTCTTTCTAACATCGTTCGCTGAAAATGTTTTTATTTAAAGCAAGTGTGAGCATTCAATTGCCTAGCAAGTCATAACAGTTGAACAAACAACTTTAAGAATTCAAACATTCTTATAAGACTTCAATAACCGAACAAAGGTTATGAAGCAACTTGAATAATAGGAATAACCTCGATTCCTAACATTTTAAAATATTAGTTACATTCCCTTTGAAATACTTTCATTCTCTACTCTCTTTCATACACATTCTGTCTGGCTAGAATCAATAGCACAGACTTAACAATAACGGTTAATGTATAAATAGAACATGCTCATATTGAACAGTTCAATCACAGAACAATTCAGATCATAGAAACACCGAAGTGTTCACATTGTGGCACAAGGCCTCATATATTCTAACACCTTGTACAAATATCACACATTTGCACAAAGACAGAACTTCTCAAGTTCAACATCTGAGAAGTTTAGAAACTAGCATTCATTTAAAATATGAATGAAGTTAGGAAACATGTCTTACGCACAGCTACAGCTTATAGTTTACGATGAACTGCTCATTCCAATTCCTATGTAGCACAAAAGGAAATAACACATACACCAATTAGTCATATTCTTGACTTTACACATTGGTTTACTTAACTTTACTTCTTAGGGTTCGCATTCTTACAAACTAAGTTTACGCGACCAACTTCCTTTACCGGTTAACGGCTTCATGACATACGGAGATGTCTTACTCAATACGTAAATCGTCTTCGATGATTTAAATTCTTATCTTCTTCTTATAACTCTCCTAGGACTCAGCACACATCATGTCTCTGCTAGTAGTCCATATAGTACTCTGAGTGGTTTCCCACAAACAACCAACAAACAAGTTCCCGTCTCATCTACACTGCCCATAACAGTGAGTTAGATCGGCTACCAGTTTTGTATATACCTTCGCTCTCTGAAGGAATCGTTTAGCCCAGCTCCCATATGTCAACCATCAAAGGTTACGATTGTACTAGAACCTAAATTCATCTTAACTTACCCGAACTATTAAACTATAATGTTCGTTAAGTCAATTTCTTATTCCTTATGGCTTTCTAGCAACTAAATGCCATACCTCAGGATTGTTTCATCATCGTCAAAGTCATATAGTATTTTGTATACTCAGAACGATCATTCCATATT
This sequence comes from Panax ginseng, assembly GCA_020205605.1. NCBI lineage: Eukaryota > Viridiplantae > Streptophyta > Magnoliopsida > Apiales > Araliaceae > Panax > Panax ginseng. The sequence continues at coordinate 106,463,198 of CM035131.1, read as the reverse complement.
CATTATATGTTTTAATAGCGATAAACATTTTACGTTACCTTATTCTTAACTTACAACATCCGATTAATTCGACTCGGAACGTTATCCAAGTTATAAACATTAACTCGGCTTCTTTTAGGTTATACGTACTTGTCTTTAATTCAGCTTCTTTATCGATCACAGGTTTAATCACTGATCTTCATTACTCTACGGTCAAACCATACACGTAGTATAGGTCCTACCCGTTTAATATTCGCGTACACTTAACCTTTATGTCGGTTCAAGTGTTCAATTTTTACATTTCATTCTAACATCCTCCTCTGACTCACATTCGGCTTTCGTTAAACTTCTTACCGTTCACTATGGCTTTCTGGATACCAATCGTATCTTATTTACTACCTTCGACAACGTCTAAGTCATACAACCAATGTATACTTAGAACGTTCGCCCGACATGAATATGATTCACGAGAATCATTTACGTATTCAACGTTTACGTTGCTAGTCTCTTAATCTCTCATTACCATGTCATAACATCAAAATGTTATACATTACTTTTGTCACTCAACGTCTAAGGAATCACAATTGAAGTAATTCCCCACATTCGTTTATCGCGACTACGGTCCCCGAATATTGGTTACGTAACCCGCGTCTACATGCTTCGTCTTTTAATCACATTTAATCTTTTCGTTCAACCTTCATCAAAGGTTTAATACACTTGACTAAGTGTTAAATTAGTTGAATTACATATTCATATTTCTTTCTTGCACATCCCTTGAGAAATTGAGCAGTTAAAATCTCATTTCTGGGTATTGCCTTGCACTGTCATCGCGGCGCCGTGCCCTTCTCTTTCTTTTACACTGCGGTACCACTTAGCAGTAGCTAATGGCCTGATCTCGCGCTGCGGCACCGGTCCCTAAGGCATGACTCGCGTTGCTGCGCCAAGTATTAAACCTAGAAAAAATTTTCTAAGTCTTTTACAAGCTTGAGACGCTGACTTCGAAATCTCATATCTCATTCGTTATAACTCGGAATAAGATCTTTCCAAAGCCATTTTCTTCCTTAACTTACATACTTCGATTACCCTCAGACAGAACTTCATTCTGAATCCATTAACATGCCATTCAATTGGCTTAATCTTTGCTCTTCGTTTATTTTACGTTATTAACGTTCTTCATTTGTTTGTCCGTAATTCGGTCATCCGAACTCAAAACTCGTTCATTCTTGAGTCCACGACTCACATTTTCTATGCTCTCTTATATTCTTATGAAACCATACACGTTCGGGTTCATTTACTAACTTTCTAATTCTCGTTTTTCTTTTACAAATTTTTTTGCCATAACTTCATTATAGCTCAGTTTTAATTCGTTCTTCATAAATGTTTCTAACATTCCTAACAAAGCAATAAGCAACTAACTTATATAAATGGTTTTAAACTTGTCCATCAACAATAATTATCCTATGATGGTTTTAAATTTGTCCATCAACAACTTTCTTCGCGTTTTTTGCGTGTTCTTCATTTTTAATCGATATTTTGTATTTCTTGGAATTTGATGTTATAGAACATCATTCCTTACTTATTTGACCTACTCATTTATAAGATTCATTCGGATCGCTCAAAATCCTTAAGAATCTTATACTTCCTTAAGAAATTTATAAACTAAATTCCTAATTCTTATTTCTTTGTTTTCTCATGATTTAAACTATATAAAATCATTCTTAACTTCATCTACTTCTTATCTTCATTAAGTTATGTTTTTTAACATATTAAACTTAAAGAATATTAGAAGAAACTAGGGTTCGGATTACCGTTCTTCTTTAATCTCCTTCTGTCGGACAAAGCGTGCACTCGGGCAAGCTTTTCCTCATTCTCTCCCTCTTCTTCTCCCATCCGAACTCTCTCTCTCTATCTCTCATAGTGTAGGATTTTCAAAAGCTCAAAATAATGAACTTAAGCTTTCTATTTATAGAAAACTAATGCTTAGGGAAAATTAGTCATTTCACCCCAACCTCCTTACTATTCCAAGCTTAGCCACCAAGTTTACTTGGTCACCACCCTTACTTTGTGACCAAGTGGCTGCCCTTTATGCCCATGGGTCTTCCCCATGGGTTGCCCCATGGGTTTTACCCATCCGGTGACCCATTGGTTCGATCCGCGGTTAATTTTCTTGGATCGGGCTTAATTAAATCTAACATTGGGCCTTACATTAATTCTTACTGGGCCTTCTCTGGGCTTGATTACACATTCCATTGGGCTTGATATAATCCAAGTCCAATTGAATTCTTCAAAGTCCATGAACTCAAAGTCCATTTAGACTAATCGTATTCTACACATTCCATTCTCGTATTCTCTTCGTATATCGTTCGTACGATATTCGTATTATACGTCGTACTAATCTTCATACTATACTCATATAATAACTAATATTATACTCATATTTCTCACGCATAATAACTCTAATTATTATACGAAATCATAAAATTCTCGGAACTCACTTTTCCTAACCCTTAGGTTTTAACTCCACATGCGAAAACTTCGTTTTTGCCATAACTGAAATATTATTGAATATTTCATTATGTCTTAGGATTCTATCATTACACGTTTCTCAGAAATTCAAAATAAACCTCCGAGAAGAAATGGATGAATAGTGCCTATTTCATCTTTTTCCCCGAAAATATTTTTCTTCCCAGAAAATTTTTATTTTCGACTTGAAAATTCTTACTCATTCAGTCTAGCTCGTAGCCAGAATCCTCCTGATTTATAATTATTCTAGGTTCTAGAACGATTAATAAACACATAGCACATAATAATATTTAATAAAAATTCATTTTATTAATTAATAATTCTTTAAATCTTAAATCCTGGACAATTCGATTTTTCGGGTTGTCACAGTAGTTGTTTTCTGTACCATGTATTTGGCGACTCAGAATGGGTGATGTATACCTATTTTGGGGGCGTCACAGTACCAAAGATGGGGACATGGCTGTCATGATTGCTGAGCGGAATTGGTTCACATTCACTGAACAACCTAACCCGATGGTTTTTGCAGTGGTTAAAGAGTTCTACGCCAACATTTCTGAGCACTTCCACTATATAGTGTATGTGAGAGGAAAAATAGTTTAATTTGGCAAAAAGGATGTTAATGGTTGTTACCAACTGCCTTTGGAGGGTCAACCCAATGATTATGCTAGTTTTGTGAGCCAAGGATCAGACTTTGAAGTGATCATCCGCGAGTTATGTCAACCGGGCACAACTTGGACACTGCATAAAAGTGGAAGCATGACTTTCCACCATTCACGCCTCAGTCTATATGGAAAGGTATGGTATGCCTTTATCTATGCCAAATTAATGCCCTGCACGCATGTGAGCGATGTCACCAAAGAAAGGGTGGTGCTACTATATGTTATTCTTCAAGGCTTAAAGATGGATGTCGACCTAATTATTTATTAGTCGATTTTGAAGGCTGCAGAAGGAGGTACCACGGGCGATTTACCACACCCATCCCTTATTTGTGCGTTGTGTACTAAGTTTGGGGTCAAATAGAAGTCGGATGAAATGATTCAAAACCCTATGTCGGTGTTAGACCATAAAATGATAAGGAGGTACCAGGTGTGGACTGGTGGTGCAAATCACCCACTTGGATTGGGCTTCATAATTCCTCAAGCTGCAGCACCACAAGCTCCTGCTCCACCTACTTATGGACCTTCCTCAACAGCACCTCGTGGTGTCATTCCCAATGCAGTTTAGCATGAAATTGACGGGTGGTTTTATAATATTGAAGCCCAAAACATCCGCCTGTCTGAATGTTAAGATGTTATCTACGGGTTTATGCTCGACTAATTCAAGGTTCAGACAACTATGTATGCTCAGCTTTACCCTGGAGTTGATCTCAGTCAATTCCCAACTGCTCCTATTTTACTTGTGTTTCCCCCTTCTGATTAAGAGATGAATGACAGTGAGGAAGATGCACCCGATGAATGATCTCGTCATGGAAGTCCTCTATTTTGAATTGCTATATTTTTCACATGAGTACATTGCTCACGATAAGTTTGGGGGTAGTCTAGTTTTATTTGCATTTTAGGTTACATGTTTATAGTAGATTGTGACATTTAGATTATGAATATGTTTTAGATTGTTAAATTTGATGTTAACTTCTAAAGTACTTGTTAATCAACTATTTTGTGTTGCATTTAGTATATTGCATGATTCCAGCTATTAGTTAGTTAAGTGTATTTTGGGCCAATGATGAGACTGGAATATCATAAACAAGTTTAACACTTCTTATTAAGCCTTTGATGTGATTTCTTGACTTGATTTAAATCTTTATCTGTTTGAAACTGATATTATTAGGATAGTACACATGTTAAGAAATGACCATGGTTGTTGATTAAGTCTAAATGGATTATAATGGATTTCTAAAGGATAATGCCAGTTGAATGAAAGATTAACAAGAATATGCAGTGATTGCTAAAATAAGACATGAACTTATGTTTGGGGGGAAATTTTGGGGTATATAAGCTTTATAAAATAAATTATGATGAATAAACACTGTTGCTAGTCTTGTTTCGGGGCCTTTGCTACTTGAGTAAGTAAGCCTGAGGGGATTGTTTTTACACTTACCGCCCTATAGTCTTAATGGTCTAGGAGTCGTTGGTCGAAAGCTCGCTAAGGGGGTATCACTGTAAGCCTAATGGAATGAGACATTGCATAGTCATGGGAAATAGAAAAAATAAATAATTAATAAAATGGGAAAAGTACAATAAGCCCCCATTAGAAAAAGAAAATAAAATAAAAATAAAGCATAAGCATCCTGACCCCGGGAATTTGATAAGTGTGTGATTTTAGCCGGATCTAGTTTGTTTTTGGAGTTCTCAAGTTTATACTGTATGATGCCTTCCAAGAAATCTATGATGTGTCTTATTTTTCTTTTCATCAGTTAGCATGGTTGTTGTGCACACACGTATGATATCAGTAATAACAGGTTTAGATTTGATGATTGTTTGGGAAATTATTGATCTATCTTGGTATGATATACTAACATGTTATTGTGATTTCTCTGAGGCCTGATGAGTATACTTTGTTCTGTTTGACTGCTGGAATCGTAAGCATGTAGATAGTTATATTTGCATTTGTATGGTATATTAATTTTTTTTTATTGCATTGTGTTTTGTTGCGTGAGGATAGGCAACAGTTTAAGTTTGGGGGTATTTGATGAATGCGTAATATACCCATAACTTGGATACATTCCGGCTTAATTTATTGTTATTCTCAAGTTTTTTAGAATAATTTTTATTGTGTTTATTAGTTATTTTGCAGATTGAGGTGGAGCAGGGACAAATTAAGAATTTCAGCATACTAGTGGCACAATTGTAATTTGTTGGAAGTACAACGTCGGGGAGCTCTATTATACACTATTCCTAGCACCGGGGCGCTAGGGCTCAGAGTTGGTTTGTTACGCGCATCCAAAAAGGGGGAAGATGATGGTGACTATGAGAGTAACAAAGGAGGAGATATATAAGGTAGAAAACCATTAAAAAAGGGGATATATTAGAGCTGGAGACAAATCAAGAAATCAACAGAGAATTATGGAGGAGAATTCTAATTGAAGATTGAAGACTGAAGGATTTCTTTTAGAGTTTCTTCTTATTCTTTATTTTCAATTGTGTAATTTTATTGAGATGATTTTCATTAGATTTTTGGTTTTATTTTTCAGTATGAACTAACTTTTTCATTAAGACTACAAATTGAACCTTTTATGTTTATGAATTGATTATTCAATTTAATCCAGTTATTTATGGCAAGGTGAATTGTTTATCATGTTTTTTGCTTATTGATTAATTATTTGGCCGATAATTACTGTGTTACGCTAGATAGATTAGGGAGATGAAATCTAATGATAACATGTATGCTTATTTATTTGTATGAGATAAATAATTAGGGTTATGAATTTGATAAGAATATATCTTTTCACTGCATGTAACAATTGGGAAGCGGAACTTAATGGGTTTAATCTTATTATTTTGCATAGGGATATCACAGAGTTATTTGGATTAAATAAATGTTATCTGACCACTTGGGAAAGTAATTTTTACAACTAGAATTCCTATTAACAATTCAGGTGACATGATAACTGGAGTAATTGGATAATTCGCTTGTATTACATAATTGGGGATATTGTAGTCTTAACCTTTATTTATTTGAATTAATTCCTTGAGTAATACAGTTTTAATCAGTTAGTTTTAGTTTTCTTAATGAGAAAAAAATCATAAATTGTGGTTATTTAAATAAAATTGAATTGGTATAGTAGTAGTAGTTGGAGTTTATTGATTGGAATTCCCTGTGGGTACGACACTTAATTTTACCACTTTATTACTTGTTGACTGTGTATGCTTGCACAAATAATCGATTGTAAAATCGATCAACAGAGGAGAAGTGTGAGATATATACAGATCACAAAAGTCTGAAATATATTTTTACACAAAATGAGTTAAACTTAAGGCAGAGAAGATGGTTAGAACTGATAAAGGATTTTGAATGTGAAATCTTATATCATCTCCAAAAAGCTAATGTAGTAGCTGATGCATTAAGTAGAAAGAACCAAGAGAAGCTGAACGCAATAACCACTAATGAAGAGTTAATAAAAAAATTTGAAAGACTTAAAATTGAGGTGGGATGTCCAACTACCTCTACCCAAAAGTTATTCATTCTATAGGGAATTTTGACTCTACTAGATAGAATCAAAGAGATGTAGGAAAAAGACGAAGACTGTCAATAATGTAAATCTGATATAACTCACTTCAAGAATATCAAATTCAGAATAAACAAGGATGGAATACTAAACTATGAAGATAAAATTTGGGTTCCATTAAATCAAGCATTAAAAGATGAAATCTTAAACGAAGTTCATAATTCTAAATTTGCCATACATCCTGGTAATACTAAAATGTACAAAGACTTAAGTCGATAGTTTTGGTGGTCAAATATGAAAAGAGAAATAACGAAATGGGTAAGCAAATGTCTCACATGTCAAAGGGTTAAGGATGAACATCAAAAGCCGAGTGGTTTACTTCAACCCTTACCAATTCCTGAGTGGAAGTGGGAACATATAACAATGAACTTCGTGGTAGGCCTACCAGCTACACAGAAGGACCATAATGCCATTTGGGTAATAGTTGTCTGACTGACCAAATCAGCTCACTTCGTACCTATTAAGGTTACTCATAACTTAGATCAACTTGCCAAGTTATACATTAATGAAATTATTTATAGGCATGAAGTACCTATTTCTATAGTGTCAGATCGAGACCCACGTTTTATCTCAAATTTTTGGGGAAGCCTTCAAAAACATTTAGGAACACATTAAGATTAAGTACAACATATCACCCTCAAACAGATGGGAACAGTGAGAGAACCATTCAAACATTAGAGGATATATTAAGAACCTGTATCATAGACTTCAAAGGAAGTTGTAGCGTTTCCAAATTTGGGTACTAATCACCACGAACATGGTACATTAATTCTATAACTATTGCGAAAGATATAAACATAGATTGTTTATACATTAACATTTACACATAACTCCCAAAGTCGATAATCTTAACTTATTATCGGAATTCAAATCCTAAAGGACTTACATTGTTATTTGCCTTTGCATGTATTCGAAGTATTTGTCCTAATTTGCAATGTTTATCATGATATAGCAAGGGTGAGCAACAAGTTTGCCTAGCAAGTTTAAGTTCAAGAAAAGATATATCATGATTGATAGAATGAATAATAAGCTGACAAAACTTTCAATAATATAATCATTGTGAAAGAACATGAATTATTTTTCATAGTTGAACGACCGAGATAATAAAAATGAATGGTCAATAATGAACATGAACAACTATAACTATACCAAATGGTAATGAATGTTATCATCCTTTCATACCTGATGAACATATGCAATATGCACAATGTGCGAATCAACAAATCATAGACGTGATGTAATCAATAATAATTAACCACTAGTTAAAAATAAAGTTCGAGAAGACTTGCCTTTATCATCAACTACTGTTACACAATCTATTTAGCTTCGTTTGAAGACATAATATTGATAATATTGATCTCCCAATTAGAATAATATCATCACATTAACTACTGTTAATTACAGTTATAAAATAACCTAAACACATATTATCAAGGCCCGATAATAAGACCCGATATTAAGTCAAACTGTTTCAGTGTGAGTTGAGTTCGGTACTATTTCAACATCCCGATTGCATAATCAGATAATTATCAAGGCTATTATTAATAAGACTCTACTTAAGCACTTCAATATTATTTTAGATAATTTATTTATCAGTCAAAATATTTTTCAATGACTCATAATAATTTTCAAATAATTATTACCATTTATAATGATTTTTCAATCATTAATATCATTTTTTATATGATTTAAATACCACATAATTCTATTATCATTAATATTTATTTAATTCCAAATATTAATAAAATATATGTCATAATATTATATGTTATTTATAATATCTCAAAGTATTTTTTAATACCTTAATATTGCCTTTAAATGATTTTAAAACATTTAAAACCATTATTAAATAACTGCCATTAATATTAAAATATTCATATATTTCATGACAATTATTAAAAGTTATATTTTATAACTTAAAACATTTTTCAAACCTTTAAATCATTTTTTTATATGATTTTTAAAACATTAAAACTATTTTTTTCATAATTTATTTAATACATTTATTAAATAAATTATTATCATTAATATTTAATTATTAATAAAATTCATCTCAAAATATTAAAAGTCATTCAAAATAACTTAAAATATTTTCTAACATATTAATATAATTTCAAATGATTTTAAAATATTTAAATTATTTTTAAGTAATTTATTTAATTAAATATCATTAATATTTAAATAAATTAAAATATTAATGAAATATATCTCAAATTATTAAAAATCAAATTTTATGCCTTAAAATAATTTTTACAAATTAATTATGAATTTTTATAATTATTTTCCATTTTATTCTAATTATTTAATTAAAATAATTAATTTTATATAAAAGCATCACTAAAAGGTCTATAGCGACAAAATTGTCGCTATAGGTATTCTTGAGCCCTTAAGAACAATCAAACACAGTTACTAGGGTGCTTAGTTTGACCACTTTTAAATCTATGATCGTGATGTTTTCTGGGCTTCAAAGTGAATTTACAATGTAGTATTGATGTAATACTACATGTACAAACTAAGTCCAGGGCCAAACTACTTCATATCATGAAGATATAAAGCATCAATATCTTGTCAGAGGTTGTTCTTCATTTTCTAGGTTACCCAGAAATGAAGAACAGTGCAAGGTGCCATTTTCTAAGCTTTGTAACTTGGATTTTGTGTTTTGATTGTGTGTTTAAGTGTCACAACTATGTATTATGTATGTCAAGGTACAAAAGTTATTAAACTTTTGTAGCTTAAAAACATCATAGAAGCAAGATCTGGCTTGGTGAAAGTACAAGCCATAAATTGTTCTTCATGAATCTGGGTTTTCGAGAAATGGAACCCAGGTAGTTGGTCAACCCTACTTTGACCATGAATAACTTTGATTCTGGTCATGATCTAAGTGTTCTAGTGTCATGGTTGTGTCGTATATATGTTATTCTACAAAACCTATACACTTACATGGCCTAAAACATTAACAATAGCAAGATTAGAAGCCTTAAAAATGTTGTCAGACAATTTGGGAAATTTTTGGGTTTTCCATAAATCATTTTTATGCTTGGTCACCCATGTTTGACCATCAATATCTTGAGATCTAGACATGGTATGGACTATATTCCACTTCTAATCTACTCTCCTCATGGCATAGAACATGAAGAATACACTAATCCATCCTAACAATTAACACACAAAGATCTATGGGCCCTGACATATGGCTGTCAAACCATATTTTTAGGGTTCTTGGATAGTTTTTAAAAACCTATTTTCATGCACTTAGATGTTATAGATCTATGATGTAAGATCATAGATCACTAAATAACATCTTTTAACACTACTCTAAACAACAAAACACATAAATAACATAAATCATAAAGATCTAGCAAGGCTTTAAGGTTTATACCTTTTATAAATCAATTCTTGATTCTACCCTTTCAATCTGTTCTTGGTAAGCTAAGAGTTGTTCTTGGCTTTATTTTTGACTGACTTTCTCTCAAAATTTTGAGAATTGGAGATAGAGAAAGTGTTGGCTAAGTTATGAAATAAAGTGTGATATTTCTTAACTTTTAACCTTTTAAATCTTTGATTCTATTGTTGAAATGGATGCTAGGTGGCCAAAATGGCTGATTGGTGTTAATTTGAACACATGGGAGATCTTTGTTGATGACTCACCAATATTTGCTATTATCTTTTTCTTAAAGTTTAAGTAAAAGGCATTTTAGTCATTTCGTACCTACTAAGGGTATTTTGGTCATTTCCCCTAAAATTCGAGGGGTAATTTGGTCTTTTCACATATGTCCCATAACTTTTAACCCTAAATTTTTTATACTTAGCATTAGGGTTTCCGAATTAGGCTTTTCAAATTCCTAGTTAGGGTTTAGGATTCTCGAAACTGAATTTAGGGATTTTGAACCAGTCGTTAGGGTTTCTTATCAATCGTTACGGTTTACTAACTTAAGATCAAAGTTCTTATCATAACATTAGGGTTTATCACTAATATAACTTATCTGATCAACAACTAACCCTTAACCACATATTGTACACATATATTCACAATGCACAATATTATATAAACTCATACACTTAACCCTATAAGTTTCTTCACAAAATTTTTAAATCCCTGCAAATCCTTCAAAGAATTTTAAATTCATATCTTATTTCCAGTCCAGGTCATATTATTTAAAGTTTATTTAATCAATTATGATTTTATATATTATCTAAATTCTCGGGTTGTCATAGAAGTTGGTAAGATCAGTTACCTTTGGTAGAATTTGCCTACTACAATAGTTACCATGCTAGCATAGGTATGCCGCCTTATGAACCCTTATATGGAAGGAAATGTAGAACACCCTTATGTTGGGATGAGGTCAGGAAAAGACAAATGTTAGGACCTGAAATAATCCAACAAACTACTGAGACCATCAGAATTATACGTGGACGATTACATGCATCTCAAGATCGATAGAAGAAATACGCTGATCCACATCTTCAACAACAAAACTTTAGCATAGGAAGCCATGTATTCCTGAAAGTGTCCCCTTGGAATGGGAAATATACATTTTGGCAAGAAAGGAAATTGAGTCCCAGATTCATTGGACCATTGTTGATCGATTTCACAACCAAAACAAATGTGCAAGTATACACGATCAACAAGTAATAAAGTGAAAGTAGAGTATCGTTCTCACGAAGAATTATTTAATAAAATTCACCAAGTACTAGTTCTTAACCAAACTAATTTTATTTAAACAGCTGTAATTTATGATTTTTAAAATTAAGCAAACTAAATTAACTAATTAAACTGAATTACTATATAAATGAATTCAAATAAATAAAGGTTAAGACTACAATATCCCCAATTATGAACTATAAATAAATTATTCAATTAACCCAATTATTATGCCACCTGAATTGTTAACAGGAACTCTAAGTGTTAAAATCCCTTTCCCAAGTGATCAGTTACCTTTAATTCAATTCAATTAATCTTGCGACATTCCTATGCAAAATAATTAAATCAAACCCACTAAGTTCCAATTCCCAATTTGTTTCATGTAGTGAACATATATTCCTATTCAATTCACGACCCTAATTATTTGTCTCATGCAAATAATCAAGCATACATGTTATCATGTCCAGTTCTAACCCTAAATTTCATCTTCCGAATCCTTCTAGAGTAACACGGTAATTACTGGCCAAATAATTAATAAATATGCACAAGACATGATAAACAATTCACCTTGGACTAAATAATTGGACTAAATTAAATAATTAATTCATAGACATAAAAGGTTCAATTTATAGTCTTAATAAAAGAGTTAGTTCATAACGAAAAATAAAACCAACAATCTCATGAAAATCATCTTGAAAGAATTACACAATTAAAAATAAGAAGAAGAAGAAACTCTTAAAGAAAATCTCCCAAGCTTCAATCTTTAATTGAAATTCTTCTCCACAAAATCTCTCTTGATTCCTGATTAGACTCTAATTATGAATGAATCTGTAAAATCCCAAATTTTACGAATAAAGATTTAATTTTTTCAAAATATTTTTTTAATATTATGGTGTGGATTTGAGATAATGTTATAGTTGTGGGTAATATTTATTAATTTTGAAAAGTATGCAAGTTGTTATATGATATTCGATTGGTCGGGGAATATTCGTTTTAGCAGGGAATATTCGTACAACGGCGCAATCATTGGTGAACGCACAACGGAAGTATTATCGTAGTAATAAAGCAGCGTAATTATTTTTATGAAAATAACGACGGAAGTTTTACCGTTAAAACTATTGAACTACTTTCGGTAGTAAAAGTCTGATGAATGGCGTGGTTTCATAGTAGTAGCATCTTTGTATTGATTATTGATGCTTACGTGAAGTCACTCGGTTATACTCAATTATTGCTACTGAGAGTTGTTGCATCATATCTCTCTTATTATTGATTCGATTATTGTCACAAAGATTATACGCATTATATGATATATTATTAAATCAATAATTGAGATGACAAAGTTATTCATATTATTAAATTGCAATATTTACAATGTCTAGAAGTTCTGTCGAGGAGAGTTTTGGTCACCTAATTGCGCGCTAATAGGGAGAAATCCTTATTGGAAAGCCCCCTCTTTCCTGGGAATAACCTGGTTATTAAATATTGTGAGTTATGATATTAATTTTGAATAAGTTCGTGTTGATTTAAGATCAATTTGATAGTTCCATTATGTTGGAATTATTGGTGTTAGTTGAAATTGACATCTATTCCGATGATAATTGATGTCTAGGGGTTTTATTGATAAATCGGGTAATTTATCGGATAAATGAGCAATTAATTGCTACTAATTTGCATGCTTATATAACTATTTATTCACATATGTGCACTATTGAGTTACATTCATTTACTATTAGGGGAGTTGGTGCAAGATTGATAATACTTGCATGACTAAGTTAATGATGGAGGTATAGATGGAGGTACTATATTGTAATTAATTTTTTCACATATTTAGAACTATTGAGTCACATGATTTACTATTGAGTCACATGATTTTACTATTGATTCACATGATTTACTATTAGGGGAGTTGGTGCAAGATTGATAATACTTACAAGACTAAATTAAAAATGAAGAAAAAGAGGAAGGTATTATACTGTAATATTTCGAGCCCCAAAACGTGCAATTATCGAAACTATATATTCCTATAAATAGAAGCTCATTCTTCCTTCATTTCTCACCAATTCACCAAAGCTATATAGCATTTATTATAGAGAGAAATTATAGAGAGAAAGAAGAAGAGAAGTCTGCTACATTTCTATTCCAAAGTATCCGACTTTATTCTAAGGTAAGGGTATTATTTTTTCATATTCATGAAGAGAACTTCATTATTCCATTCTTTATTATTACATTGGAATAACTTTTGTATCTGTGATCTACCCTAAAATTTGTGAAATTCTTACATTATTCCATTATTTATTATTCTCTTTGGAATAACCTATCTATGCAAAATACCGCATACATAGTGAAATTACTGTTGTTATTCTATTCTTTATTATTACATTTGAATATCTCCATTTGTGCGTTTTAATGGGACGTTACATCTTTATTATTACATTGGAATATCCTCGTTTACATGCGTTCTGTGGGACCTTGTTAAAATCTTTATTATTCTCGTTGGAATATCCTCGTCGTACATTTCTGTGGGACCTAGTTAGTTCCGTTATTTATTATTCTGTTGGAATAACCTGTCTATACAAAGTACCGCATGCATGGTGATTTCTGTTGTTATTCCATTCTTTATTATTTTGTTGGAATATCCTATCGATGCGTATTACGCCTGACCTAGTTCCGTTATTTATTATTACATTGGGATAACTTTTCTATGCGCAATACCGCGTACGGTGATTTCTTTTGTTATTCCATTCTTTATTATACTTTCGGTTGGTTAAAGTTTTGACTTCTATACTCGTCATGAAATATCATTTTATTGGGTATCTTCTGTTACGAGTTACCATTCACAGGTTACTATTTACCCAATTATTATTCACTCTAGTATTATTCACTCGGGTATTCGGGGCACTTTTCATGCCGGAATACTATTCACGAGTTACTATTCACCAAAATTATTATTCACCCGAATATTATTCACTCGTGTATTTGGAGTACTTTTTATGTCAGGGTACTATTCACGAGGTACTATTTCTGAAGTACTATTCACGGGGTACTATTCACGACGAAAAATTGATTATTTTTTGTCCAAATTATATTTTGGTGCATGAATATTATTCTTGAATTTTACTCTACAAAGAAGTATCATGTTGACAATTTGGATGTTATTAGTTCCTGGATAATTTAATTCTTGAACTTGCTTTATTGAATTCTTATATCATTATCATCATCCTCATGTGTATATTATGTTGAAAGTCATCTGTGGCTTGTATTGCATAGATGGACTTGGTATGATTATGACCAGGGATTATTCGGTATAATCATGACCGTAATGTTACAAATAATGTGGAAAAAGTCCTCATTGGCCCGTAGTGCATTGATGGACAGTTTTTGGTATGATTATGGCTATGGATTCTCTTGACGAGGAGCAAAGATGAATTATTTTATGGCATGATCGGGAATAGTTGATGAAAACACGATTATCTTTGGCCCGTAGTGCATGGATAATTCGTGGTCGTGATACTAAATAATATCCTTGGCCTGTAGTGCAGGGATGATTTGATGATGTGGATTATTTATTAAGCTGAGTCTCAGCGATAAAAGTGATGAAAAACTTTTTAAATCATAAAAGATAGTAGATTTTATTCTCTACTTGACTCTTTTAATGGATTGCTTGTTCCGCTACAGTTAAACTTGATGTCTATTACATTTTATCAGTTTAACATTATTGAAGGCTAATGATAATTTATCCTGCATTATCTTAGTCATAATATTTCTTACTAGGCTAGTTGAGCTCACCCTTTTGCTTTCATTGTTATCTTCAGGAAATGAGAACGTAGCCGGGAGTAGTCGGGGAATGGAGTGATGGTCCGAGATGATAGCATTAGCAGTCCTCACTATTCTGTTAAATAGTGTGACAATAAATATAATGAGGACTCACTTGAAGCTATGAACTTGGATAAACTTTCCTCCAAATTTGAATGTTCCTCCTATTGTAGTGGAGGTGGACACGAGAAATTCGGTGGGTATATTGAACTTGGAGCATAAAATTGATCTTGAAGAGTATGGATCTATGAAAAATCTGGGTGATAACCCCAATCCTGATGATAGTTGTTGGGATAGACATAATTGTTGGGGTAATCACCACCATACTGCACTAGCTCAAAATTAATGGCGCATTGAAGACTCATATGATTTCCAGCACAAAAATCACAAGTAACCGCCACACTTTGATGACGTTGTGCTGCAAAAGCCTCTAACCTCCTCGAAAGTGTCTCAATTTGTGCTGATAATGCAGAAAGTACTATCGCGAGTCCATCAATCTCCGCTCCCCTTAGTTGAGTCATTCTCATACACGGCCATTGATAATTAAATTCTGCCATGGTACCTAAAAAGAAAGAAAAAAATAGAAAGAGAATTAAAGAAAATAATAAAAAAAAGATTAAATTAAAACTAATTTGATAAAAATTAATATTGGCAAAATTATTAAACTAATTTCCCGGCAACGGCACCAAAAACTTGTTGATCGATTTCACAATCAAAACAAACGTGCAAGTATACACGGTCAACAAGTAATAAAGTGAAAGTAGAGTATCGTTCCCACGAAGAATTATTTAATAAAATTCACCAAGTACTAGTTCTTAACCAAACTAATTTTATTTAAACAGCTGCAATTTATGATTTTTAAAATTAAGCAAACTAAATTAACTAATTAAACTGAATTACTTTATAAATGAATTCAAATAAATAAGGGTTAAGACTACAATATCCCCAATTATGAACTATAACCAATTATTCAATTAACCCAATTATTACGCCACCTGAATTGTTAATAGGAACTCTAAGTGTTAAAAGCCCTTTCCCAAGTGATCAGTTAACTTTTATTCAATTCAATTAATCTTGCGACATTCCTATGCAAAATAATTAAATCAAACCCATTAAGTTCCAATTCCCAATTTGTTACATGCAGTGAACATATATTCTTATTCAATTCACGACCCTAATTATTCGTCTCATGCAAATAATCAAGCATACATGTTATCATGTCCAGTTCTAACCCTAAATTTGATCTTCCAAATCCTTCTAGAGTAACACAGTAATTACTGGCCAAATAATTAATCAATACGCACAAGACATGATAAACAATTCACCTTGGACTAAAAAATTGACTAAATTAAATAATTAATTCATAGACATAAAAGGTTCAATTTGTAGTCTTAATAAAATAGTTAGTTCATAACAAAAAATAAAACCAACAATCTCATGAAAATCATGTTGAAAGAATTACACAATTAAAAATAAGAAGAAGAAGAAACTCTTAAAGAAAATTTCCCAAGCTTCAATCTTCAATTGGAATTCTTCTCCATAAAATCTCTCTTGATTCCTGATTAGACTCCAGTTATGAATGAATCTCCTAATCTAATGGAGTGTATCTCTAATCTAATCTATGTAATCTCTCTTTATTTTATGCCTTACATCATGTATTTATAGGTTACAAGTCCAATTTTTAGATTAGGAACAAACCCAATCCAATTTGGAGTCAAAAAAGTGTCAAAATTCGCCCCAAAACGCGTCCAAGCTTGACCAAGCCCTTCCTAACGCATACATACCGGTACGCAACAACAACTTCGGCTTCTAGTGCCCCGGTATTTGAAATGGCCTTGGTTTGGGCACCCTGACGCTAGGACATTTTTTGAAATTTTCTACTCTAACGTCCTTTGGGAAAATGGCCATAACTTCTTCTTCCGAACTTCAATTTAAATGATTTAAGATATCCCAAAAAGAGGAGACGTAGATCTACAACTTTCATTCTTTGAGTTATCCGAAATAAGGTCCGGAGCAATACTAAAATTGGCTTTGTAGTGGGTGCTATGTAAATGGCATTCGAATCTAGCCACCCCAAACGTCGATCCAAGTAACTTTTGTCCCAATTCCTACAAAATAACATAAAACATGCATGAATAGACACAAACACTTAAAATCAACGACAAAAATGCATGAATAGACACAAACACTTAAAAACTTCCAAAAGATTAAGCTCAAACTCAAATGCACTCAATTTATGGGTATAAAACTCACTCATCAACCATTCGAAATTTTAAGGAGGATAGGTGAATTTGATTATGAGATAGCACTAATTCATGAGTTAAATCATATTCATAATGTGTATCATGTGTCCGTTTTATGACCATATAAAACTGATTATAAACATGATATAAACTATGATCCGATCCAAATCGAAGAAGATCTTTCTTATATAGAAGAACCTGTATAGATCATCGACCGTAAAGAGCAAGTCCTAAGAAATAAAGTGATAGCATCGGTCAAGGTGATTTGGAGGCATCAGAACGTTGAAGAGGCTACATGGGAGCTGGAGGACGAAATGCGAGAGAACTATCCCCAACTATTTACTTAACTTGTACTGTAATTTTGAGGAAGAAATTCTTATTAGTGGGAGTGAATGTGAAGCCCCAAAACCCTAATAGTTTCGGTTATGTAAATTCAATATTATAAATAAAATCTCTCCATTTTGAAAGTGTTTTGTGTTATTATATACTCTGTTAAACAAATTGGGTCAAATAATCCAGATGTAAACGCTCCGGATGTAAAATCTAGGCTCATCAGACAGAGTCTGACCATAGTTTATATATATATATATATATAAGTAGGTAAACTCTCTAGACATAAGTCTAGGCTCAATCGAGGCATAACTCGATAATGTTAGTCCATATATAAAATATATACATATATAAGTATATATATATAGACATAAATGAAAACCACGAACCGAAGTCCGGGTATACGCACACAACACGACTCTCAATGTGTAGAATAGTGTGTGCAAAGATGAAGATAAAGGCTTTATAGAGTGTAACAAGGCTTACAGTGGGCTACCAAAGTAGGCTTCTATGACTCTAGATGGATAAACACTCAGCTCCCGCCGGTAAAAATATAGCTATATGTGAGCTAACAAGTGTTTAAAATGAGGAAACACTCAATATAGGGTGTGTACAGAGCAAATTGGATAGGGCTTCCTCGCCTTTTCTTTTTTTCAAATGGCCACCCCAAGCCCTCTATTTATAGAGTGTACTACTTGGCTACATGATGCACTGTGGTACGCCAGTACCCCGGGTTCCACATGTCATGTCGTCTCAAAGTACGTGCACTCGTGCACTGTGATGTCCGCTCAAACTTGTAGAACTTTAATCCGAGCATTCGAACGAGGTTTACAAGACCATCTTCAGACTTCTTTTGTTGAGAGTTATGCAATGACATTGGATTAGAGGTTGTACGAAGTTAGGAAGAGAGGACCATGCCCATGGTCTTCAAGCTTCAAATTCTATCTGGTATGCTGCCATACGTAATAGTCACTTGGGATAGGAACTCCTGGGCTCTTGTGGGACATTGTTGTGTTGAAATGTTTGTATGAAATGTTGAGACGACGTATTGGGATTGAGGTGGGAAGATTATGATTTGACTCCTCACCGGGGTTATCTCCGGTTTGGGCTGATAACAGACATTGCTCAGGGTTACATCTGAGATTGGACTACTGCAAGTGTTTGAATTCCGCAAAGTCATCTGTAAGTGTGCCTATCTTCCCTGTGTTAGGTCCGGGTCTTTGGTATGAGTGCCTCGGTATGAGGTCTGAGATTGAAGCTAATCGTATTAATTTGAAATAAGAATTTCCAGAGTTATCGCTGGAACTGCAACAACATTCCTTAGGGTTATCTCCAAGGACGAAACTCGGGGTTATCTCCGAGGTTGGAATTGATACTCCCGATGTGTGTTATGGGGTTGAGACTAAACTTTCGGTAGTATACGAAATGGATGTGAGATGTCTTCCAGGGTTATCTCCGAAAGACTACTCTACCATTCTGCAATGTCAGTAACAGGTGTGTAGAAATTTTCGAGTGTCTACACTCTTAAAATCCTTAAAAGTAGTAGCTCGTACTACTGCAGGATTTACATGGATATTATCCCCATTTCTATTAAAAGTGGTCGTTAAAAAGTTAACGAACTCTTGCATCGGGTTAACCGGACCTCCCTCCGGGTGATTAACATTAACATCTTGATTTTGTTATCTCCTTATTGGTGGCATTTTGCTGTTAAGATAAACAACACATCATTATTACTTTCTTCTTGTTACTTAGTTATTATTCATGATTAAACAATAACTTCAACTCATTACTCAATATGTTCCATAAAAAGGCTTATATTGATTTTCTTCTTGTAGTATAATACTACATCGTTCATATTACACAGCCTAAGTTGATTACATTACTATCCCAAAATTGCTTTCCAAAAATTGGGATTTACAAAAGACTACCCTTTGATATAAAAAAGAGGGTTTTACGTCACTACTAGATACATCATATGTACATATCTAACTCTACTCTAGCTAATACTAGGTTACATCTGTCGTAAGGCATTCTCAAAATTCGTGTTGGCAAGATCAGCTATAACATCATAGCTGATAGTATGTCGAGTCTTCCCTGCCTCTATCGAATACCCAGCTACTTATTCTTGAAAATCCGCATAAGAACTCCTATGTATATAGGACATTCTCCCAATCTTTTGTTTCTTGGTCTTTAGCTTCTGGCTGAGCTCAAAGACCTCCTATTTCAGTGTATAGACCTTGTCATTTGCCAAAACTCTTTCATCGTTTTCCTCCTCCTACATCAACTCCATACTCGTCTTATCTTCCAAGACAACATGAAGCTCTTCCTTTAGTTCCTTCAACTCCTGACAATAATGGATATTTCTATCCAATAGTATCATGAACGGTGATCTCATTGACTCCCCCGGAGTTTTCTCTTCTGCAAGTGCTACTAGGTTAAAGGACACTACCTCCACCTCTTCTTCCGACATGCCATCGAACACAGATATAAGGTCTAAGTTCTCCGAGTCTCCAGACTTAATTATCACCACTTCTGGCTCTTCTGCTATAGGGTTTGGTATAATCTCTACTTGATTTATTGATTCTTCACTTTCTACATGTATATCTCTATACATTTCATTTTCTCATAACATCTACAAAAAAAAACAATTTAGTTTGATTAGTACACGTCAGTAGAATAATAAAAACATATATCATATATAATGCAATTTTAAGGTTAATTTCATCTTTTACTTCTTTGACTCTTCTTAAGGTTATGACTTAAGGTTTTAATTCCCCCCTTAAGTTTTATAACATAATGCTCTGATACCAACCCGTGACGCTAATGGTACTTTCAACCATAACACCTCACAAGGGTAACTATCAATTTGCCAAGGACTTGCTCAGCGTCCCCTACGAAAAGTCTGGCTTCGGTGCATTCCCTTATAGGGACATCACCAGCAAAAGGCTCGGGGGTTCTTCACGCATTGCGCTTATAGCTCTGATACCAACCTGTGATGCCCCCAAATCCAGGTATCTTCCAACCCGACATGTGGTGCTACACGGTGCTACAGTTCACACATACGTTCAATTGAAATGCCTCAAAAGAACGAATATGTCTTACATATATTCCAAACAATATTACCATTCCCCAGATTCTTAATAACCATTACATTCTTTCTTGTCATAATATCAAATAATATCAACATTCAACCTATAATATTACAAAAGCTGGAGGAAAGGTGCGAGTTTGCGTGGATTATCGGGATTTGAACAAAGCTTACCTTAAAGATAGCTTTCCCGTGCCCTTTATCCACATTCTCATTGACAATACTGCTAAATACGGCATGCACTCCTTTGCATATTGTTTTGCGGGATACCATCAGATTATGGTTGCTGAGGAAGATTGTGAGAAAACTGCTTTCATCATGCCTTGGGGAACCTTTTGCTACAGAAGGTTGTCATTCAGCCTCATCAATGCCGGGGCAACCTACCAGCGAGCTATGATGGCTCTCTTCCATGATTTAATACACAAGGAGATAGAGATCTATGTGGATGACATCATTGTCAAATCACGAAGAGAGGAAGACCACTTAGACCATCTCAGAAAGTTATTTAATAGGTTGCGTAAGTACAACTTGAAGTTGAATCCAGCCAAATGCGCCTTTGGTGTTAAGGCATGCAAGTTGCTAGGTTTTCTAGTCAGCCACAAAGGTATTGAACTGGATCCTACCAAAATCCAGGCCATCAAGGAAATGCCCATTCCTCAGACAGAGAAGGAAATACAGGGATTTTTGGGAAGAATCAACTTCATTAGCAGGTTTATCTCTCAACTCACAGCAACCTGTGAGCCCATCTTCAAGTTGTTAAGGAAGAACTCCTCCATGAAATGGAACAATGAGTGTTAGAAAGCCTTCCCTACCATTAAAGAGCAACTGGTTAACGCTCCTGTTTTGGTACCACCCAGAGATGATGTTCCCCTATTCATGTACCTGTGCATTAATGACAATGCCATGGGCTGTATGCTTGGGCAAAAAGACGATAGAGGCCAAGAACGAGCTATCTATTACCTCAGCAAAAGATTCAGCAACAGTGAACACAAGTATACTCTGATTGAGAAACTTGTCATGGGCTTCCATGAGGTTACAGCATTACCTCCATGGTCACACAACCCATCTCATATCCCGCGTGGATCCTCTCAAATATGTGTTCAGTAAGCCCATACTGAATTGTCGACTGTCCAGATAACAGTTGATCCTACAACAATTTGACATCGTCTACATGACGCAAAAGTCTATCAAAGGTCAAGGAAT
This sequence comes from Panax ginseng, assembly GCA_020205605.1. Taxonomy (NCBI): domain Eukaryota; kingdom Viridiplantae; phylum Streptophyta; class Magnoliopsida; order Apiales; family Araliaceae; genus Panax; species Panax ginseng. The sequence continues at coordinate 106,441,152 of CM035131.1, read as the reverse complement.
TGCAGATCAACTTGCCGCCGCACCTACAGGGGATTACAAACCTTTAGAAACATACTTCCCCGATGAAGGGGTAATGGCAGTTCAACAATACCATCAGTACGATGCATGCTATACATGGAAAATGTATTTTGATGGACCTATTAACACAGAAGGCTCTGGAGCTGGAGCAGTTCTAATATCCGGTATGGGGGAGCAATATCCATGGCCATTAAATTGCGATTTGTCAAAGACCAACAACAACCACGGTGAGTATGAACGTTGTATCATGGGGCTAAAATTTGTCAATTCAATGGGCATCAGGCGGTTAACTATCTTTGGGGATTCTGAATTGGTAATCAAACAATCCACAGGAATCTATCAAACCAAAGAATTACATTTGCTGCCTTACCATAGACAAGTTTTGTAGATAGCTTTGGAGTTTAAAGAAATCTCATTTCTACACATTCCTCGTAATAGGAAGGATGTGCTAGCAACGTTGGCCTCCTTGATTCACACACCTGACAAGGAAAACATGCCAAGCATCACCTTTGCCCTGCAAAAGGCCCCAACTTATGGGAACTATATTGGAGAAGTATCGGATGAGCTACCTCCCATCCACAACCCTTGGTATCGACACATCAAGGAGTATCTGCGAGATGGATCTACACCCACTGAGGCGATCCTAACTGAGAAGAGGCGGATCCATCGACTTGCTATGAAATTCTACCTGAGCGGAGATGCACTCTACAAAAGAGATGCAAGACTAGGTCTCCTCAAATGTCTGGATAAAGACCAAGCTCAGAGGCTCATGGATTAGATCCATGCTGTAGTATGTGGCCCACACATGAACGGCCCCTTACTTGTCAAGAAGATCCTCAGAACAGGGTATTATTGGCTTACACTCAAAGTTGGCTGTGATGATCACGTTAAGAGGTGCTATCAATGCCAGATTCATGGGAATGATATCCACGCCCCTCCAAGGGAACTCCACAATATGAGTTCGCCATGGCCCTTCTCAATCTGGGGAATGGACGTGATCGGGCCCATCGAGCCCAAAGTCAGTAATGGACATCGATTCATATTCACCATGATCGACTACTTCGCCAAATGGGTAGAAACAGCCTCCTTCCCTAGGGTTTCCAAAGAAGTCATCATTTCTTTCATCAGAAACAATGTAGTCTATCGATATGGACAACCAGATGTCATTGTGTGTCAGACAATGCTAAGAACCTCAACAACAAAATGATGGAAGAGTTATAGAGTAAATTCCACATCAAACACCTTAACTCCGTCATCTACTGTCCAAAGATGAATGGTTCTGTTGAAGCGGCTAATAAAAACATCAAAAAGATCATGCAGAAAATGTCTGCCAATCACAAAGGATGGCCTGACCTCTTGCCTTTGACTTTATTAGCCTACAGAACTTCAATGAGTACTTCTATTAGGGCAACCCCCTACTCATTAGCCTATGGGATGGAAGCAGTGCTCCCCATAGAAGTGGAAATGGAATCCCTGAGAGTATTGATGGATGCTCAGTTAGACGAAGACCAATGGGTACAAGACAGGTATCACCAATTTTCTCTAATAGACGAAAGGTGAACCACGGCTATCTTCCATGGTCATTTATATCAGCAAAGGATCGCATGATCCTACAATAGAAAAGTCCAGTTACGACAGTTCAAATAACATGACTTGGTTTTGAAAAAGATCATTGACAACCAAGATCAGTCTAAGGGCAAATTCGCTCCTAACTGGGAAGGCCCATTTGTTGTCAAGGAGGTATTGACAGGAGGTGCACTCAAACTATAGGAAATGGATGGCAATGAATGTCCATAGCTTATCATCCAATCACCAGTCATTCCGGTTTTGAACGCTCTCTTTTTACAAACTCTGTTGCCCCTCACGAAAACATACACTTCAAACCAGCAGCCTGGTTTCACCTCATTTCAAACCTTTCATACAATTTTGGTATCCTAAAGATGGGATTGAACCTTTCACACCTGCAGTTTATCCTGAAGACGAGATTAAACTTTTCTACGCTTGCAGTTTGTCTTGAAGACGGGATTAAACTTTTTCCACACCTGTAGTTTATCCCCATCATGGGATCAAACTTTCTTCTCCCCGCAGTATAGCCTGCACATGGGATTCACACTTCTCTTTGGCTACGATTCATCCTAAGGGGCGAACTACGTCGACCTGATCTCCCTGATACACGGGAGTACGTAGGCAACCATATTCTATATAGCCTGGTCACAATAAACAAAAACATTTCTACCCTTTCTCTACAAAAACAAAAATAACAAAAATACTTCTACACCCTTCTTCATCAATAAAGCTTCTAGAACCATCTGCCTTTCATATTCAGCGTTGAACCTCTTACACCAGGTTCGAACTACGCAGACTTGATCTCCTCTTCAATAGGAGTATGTAGGCAGCCATTTATGGTTCAGTCTAACCCCTACCAGAACAAAAACGCTTGTCACACGGTACTGGGATCAACCTTCAATCTACCACATTTCATCGGCTTCAGACCAAGGGGATGGAATTACCCAACCTCTCCTCACAAATAGGAGATTAAGTGACCATCTAAGCTGCGGTTGTACCTCAAAGAGCAACACCAATCCATAAGAGATGGGATTAACTAGGCTTCTCACAAATAGAAGTACTGGCGACCATCTGTGGTGCGGTCAATCTCAGAGAGGAAAAGCCACCCTCCTCTCCACATTTCCATACAGATACCAGTCCCAAGACACCAAAGATGGTAGGGATACATACAGATCAATGATCAATTCTGAGAAATCCTGCGATGGCTCAATGTCTACATGTCAAGGATAAGTTCAGAATGCATCAAGATCAAAGGCCCTGAAGAAACAGGCAAATATCAAGCAATTATAAAGGCACAACCGAAAGGGAAGTAAATCAAAATATATTTCTCTGCCATATATAATATGTTTGATATATACATCTGTGTTGTACATGACAAAATGGCTAAGCTATTCTGTGTGCAGGAAAGTACAAAGCTATCTACGAATCTCTATGTATGTGGACTATCAGATCTAACATAGCATCCCTCTCTGAAGACGGAGGTAAATCTGCAAGCTCCTGCCCAATGGAATCTACACGAGCTAGCAGATCAGAGGCTAACTGCATGGTGACATGATGTTCATCTATGTATGCACTTATATCAGCAAGGATGCCAGTCGTATGGGATCTAACTGAAGTACTGTCTGCAATGACCACATCCCTAGCAAATAAGGCGGCATCCCACTCCACAATCAATGCATCTATGGCTGATCTAGCCTCATCCCTCTCTAACAGAGCGGCGTCTCTCCCATCAAGAGCTGTCAACACCGTGGCCCCTAGCTTCGATCTCTATCATAGGTCATCGAGATGTAAGGCACCGCTCCAAATCTTTGTGTTGAATCTCGAAACGGTTGATGGCTTTTCGTGGTGGGAGAATCCATCATAAATCTTTGGTGACCAGCCGATCAAGTCTTCTTCGATGTGAATGTCAGCCTCCTCTATAGGCTCCTCATCGTCAGAATCAATATCCTGCACTGTGGATACTACCATAGCCGATGCAGTCTCTGTCTCCATCCATGCTAAATACTCTTCAGAATAACCTAGATGACTGACATAAAACTTAGCTAGCTCTCGCTTATCCCAATAGGTATACATCCTGGATCTGTCCGCTGATGATAAGTGGCGAGAAGCGAAGCGCTGAATCACCGCCCCCTCATATGGGTGGAAATCCTAAAATTGGTCAAACTGATACATCACGGCCAGTGGGTGGTAGGTGATCATCCCTCTCAAACCAGCTAGAGGTAGATAATCCATGCCAAGAGCATGAGTAATGAAGCTGTAGGACGAGCTAAGCCCTGTACACAGCAATATAGAAAATGGATCTCCAATCCCTGCCAGGAAAGTTGACCAAGATGCAGCATCTGTACACTCTGCAGGCTGAAAGGAGTACGACATGGCTATATCATGGGTGAAACAATATCCATGTCATCTGAATGTGCCAATCGGTCTCAAGTGTGACATAAACAACACATACAGCATGACCGAGCTGTCTGTGAACACTCCTGCCATATAAGTGCAGCTATATGTGGTCGACCTCAGAGTCTTTGTCATAATCATCGGTATAATGGTGTGAACCTCCCTAAGAGCTCTCACTACCATAATGATGCCAATGTCCAACTCATCCATGTACCGTGGCTTGTAGACGTATGACAATACGCACAATAGCAGTACATCCATTCTGGCTAAACGCCAATGATCCTCCGGTGTGGTGAAATCCAGGGAATGCCATGCATAACTATCCTTAGAGCCAAATCTGTCAAACAAAAAATGCTGGGATATCACGTGGCCGGATGTAATCTCGTCTTGTACCACTCTACGCCTCAATTCGGTGAGGGTCATGAATTGTCTACTCATGTCTCCGATCGCCATGTGTACGCAAGGTCTGTGCAATAGCAACATCGTCAACCGTGCATACTCCTCCAGAGTATGAGTCAACTCCTGGGTCCCAAATTGGAAAACCTGTCTCTCCAATACCCAATGCTCTAGCATACCCTCTACAAATCCTGTGGGAACCTGAAACATCAACAAGGTCATAGTATGCTGCAATAAATCATCTATGGTCACCCTATCTAGTGGCGACATACTATCATACCATTATCGCATACTAGATGCCACAAAAAATGGTGGGGTATGATCAATACAGCTAACTGTCGACGAAGACATCTGTACGGGCCGTGTCATAAGACCATCCAGGAGTCAATGTTGAATATCACTGGACATACATACATATGCATAACATAACAACATGCATGATATAATAGATGGCAATATGATATAGGGAATGTAAAACTGTACATACATTCCTAAGTATATCATCATCTAATACATATATATACAGCTAAAATACAGGGAAATGGGGTGAAGCTACCCAACATCTCAACAGAGGCCTATCAAAAGATATAGCGAGAATGGGGCGAAGCTATCCAGCAGCTAACAGAGGCCTATCAAAAGAGATAACCAAAAAATACATCAGAAGTAGTCAATGGTATCAATGTCTACATCGTCGATCCTATCCACCTGATGTAACTCCTCCTGAGTCACTGGATCTATGTCTACAGGGATGTCAGGCCTATACAAGGGAGGCCTGACCAATGCTGGAACATCTCCTGAGTGCAAGGACCCTCTGACAATGTGAAACCGTTAATCCCCAACAATGGGATGTCAATGATGGGTGACTGTGAAACAGGCCAATAATGCCTGGCAGGAGGCAAGGTCGGCATTCAAATCTTTCATGTAGTGCTCCTGATAGCAAGCTCTCCTAAACAGAGCTCCCATCCTCCATCTGTGAAGAGAGGAACCTACGGGTGGAAATAACGTACTCAACTCCAGTCGGGTACCCATCCTCAAATCCAACACTCAACTGTTCCCCAGAATAGGGAACCCATGTGATGATATCCACTGTCAACAACTCCAGCTGTAGGCGGCAATGGATGAAACCCTCAGCTACAAGGACCTCCACCAGTATGGAATGATGCCATCTTCGTCCACGTGGATAGGTGTCTAAACCTAACACGCTCACAGGACGTAAGCATGGAAGCCTCTCATAGGCTTAAAACTGCCAACATAAAGGCAAACATCTGCTGTCAGTCAATGCTCTTAACCTGTACATGGGAAAGATAAGAGAAATACTCACCAGTAGAAACGGGTAGAATCCTAACTAAGCCTCGGTCAAGCCCTGCGATCGCATGCACATTCCCCTGAGGAAGTAGGCAAAGGTGTAGGAACCCCAATCACAGTCTCCTATACGATCCACGTGTCGAGTGGCGCTGATCAAAGCGAAGGACACCGTAGTAGAATTATCTGCTATGAAGCAACCCCTAATAATCATCAGGAACAATCGCCAAAGAATGCGATCCCTGACTCTCACATCATTGGGTATAGGCTCACTCAGCAACCCGCTCATAGTATCTACGCTCAAAGGACCTCAGACGTACATTTCACGCCTTGGCGCCTTTCGGCGAACTCCCAACAAGGATCGATGGCGATGAGGGGTAATATCCGTCAGACAAGGTAATCAGCCATATGTCCTCCAAACTCCATACCTGTGACAAACCGCCAATCCATCAGCATCATCATCACCTCACAGTCCAGCAAATAGAGTGACTGAGTCTGGTGAAACCACCATTCAGACAATACCCTGAGGTAACCCCAGGGACAGCGACGGGGAAGAATGGAAAATGAACATCCCGAATCCCCAGCCATTTACAATCTCTCTATAGTCATCATGCAAAGCCTGATACATAGAGTGGATGCTGAACACGTTCCCTCGAGGCTATATAAAGCCGGGAACCTACATCAAATGCAGATCAACATCAGAACCCTTTACTCCTCATCAATAGGAAACAAGGAAGATTAAGATCTATCTTCATACATCATTTGTGTGCAGGTAGACTAAAGGATGTCGACTCAAGTCACCCAGAAGATCTGGGTTCGCCACTTGAATACCTAGCAGATCCCTACGGGGAACACTTGTAGTAGGAGCAGGAACCTCAATCGGTACATCCTCCTCCTCGTCCTCGACATTCGGCACTTCAACCCGGATAAGACGTATCACCGCCTCCACCAAACGACGAGGTTGTCTAATAGAACGGGGTCGAGGTACTTCAGAAGCCCTCCCTCATACACTAGAAGTGGTCCTGCGGGAACTACTCGGCTTATTCGGATCCATAATATCAGGACAACAAGTTTCCAAATCACCACAGAAAGGATGTGGTAAATTCTTACCTGGAGCTTTTCAAAATGCATTTTATGATTACATGCATGCATGCATTGTTTTAACATACATCTACAGTAGAGTTAAGAATGCATGACTACCCAATGCCTACATTTTGGGAAAATTTTGCCATAGCCCCATTTTTAAATGAGACTATCCACATGCACATAGGCATGACTAGGTGGCCATTCAGTAGCACACCTACTAACAATCATATATATCCTAAATTCATTTAATACATCGCAGTAAAAAAATCCGTAAGTGTAGTTTAATTACCAGGATTATTTTACTTTTCTACCTTTACTCATTTGTCCTCAAATAAGATAAGAAATGACTGTAAAAGGTACCAATTTGACTGTTTCAAAAGTCAAATTTTTTGACATCATTATGTTCAGCATGGTTTAATACTAACATTTACTATGTTGAATATTTTTTATCATATCATATCAGCATACATATTCACTACTATGTGTCTAAATTCATTTCATGTGATAAGTCATTTTCCTGTGGATAGAAACTGGAAAAGAATACTTGCATATGTTACCAGGATAGTGAAGAACGCTTGTACGGTGGTAGAATATGCAGAAAGTTTCCCGAACTCAACAGGTCTGAAGAGAAGCTCTCAGATTTCCTTCGTCGTGTAGCTTGAAAATGACTTATGAAAGCAACCCACAAGGAATACATAGCCACGGTTGGCCACAGGTCCACCTGCGTCTGCTGCAGGTGCACCAGTGGCACCCCTATTTGGGTCCCACACCTCTGGCTCGCTCCAGTTAGAGTTTCAAAGGAGGTCTCACAAGCTGAAAAGGCAAAATCAGGAATAAAAACGTTACGCGATTGATCGGAATAGCTTGAAATCCTGGTTTTCATGGGCCGCAATCTGATCCCACATCTCATTCATTAGTATTCACCTGCATACAAGGTATACTATACCAATGGCCTCAGCTTTTACAAATCATGCTCGGCAATACCTTACAAAGGTCCGATGTCACGTCGGTCAGTGAGGTCACAATAAGAGAAGTATCTCTATGGGGTTATAACGCCAAAGTTATAACATTATAAAGTATCCCCGGCGGGGGTTACAATGTCGAAGTTATGACATTATAAATTATCCCCATCGGGGGTTATAACGCCGAAGTTAGAAATCATCCATGTATCCCTGGCGGGGGTTACAGTGAAATTCAAACGTTGATGCACAAATCAATGAAGGTCAAGCAACCTTGATGTTATCTCAGCCGATGGCAAGTAAACCCATCGAAGCAATCTTCCCCAGCAAGGGTCACAATGTGATGCAACCATTGATACATACATCAATGAAGGTCGAGAAGCCTTGGCAATGCACCCAACAGGGATCCATTTGGTGATATATACATCAATAAAAGTCAGGCAACCCTGGAAGATACATACTGTTGGCAGTAACTCCGACAGGATGATGGGATATATTATACACATCCTCAAATAGACAAAGCTTTTTCCCCACAGATCTCTTGTACATAAGAGGTACCTCTATGAAGTAGAAGTTTGTGTCTAGGATTTAAGACTTTGGTGATAGCCCCAACGTCAACATCCTTGAAGACTTGGATCGCATGTCCAAGGCATCACTAATTGTCATCCCTACAGGATTAGACGATAATCATTCATTCATGCATCATGCATTTGCATCATGTTCCTGCACATAGCATCATGTTTATCTTGTTGCATTTCAAATGTCTAGGATTCTTTATCCTATCCATGCCTTGCATTGCATGAATATGATAAAGAGGGGCATCTGTAGACATTCAAAATTTTCTGCATACCTGTTACTGACATTGCAGGAGGGCAGATTCGTCTTTCGGAGATAACCTTGGAAGACAGCTCACATCCATTCCGGATACTACCAGAAGTTCAGTTTCAAAACCCAGAACACACACCGGGAACATCATTTCCAACCCCGGAACACACACCGAAAGGATGATTTCCAACCTCAGAGATAACCCCGAGTTTCGTCCTTGGCGATAACACCAAGGAATGTTATTGCAGT